>JAOTON010000590.1:0-600000 GCA_034440635.1 Lepas anatifera | reverse complement strand
CTTCTTACCCATCAGGGCCCTTTTGGCGCTGTCGCAGGGGCCCTTTTTCGGGACGCCGCCCCCTCCTGAGCGAAATCCTGACTACGCCCCTGCCTCTGAATGATTAAATTGTCTAATGAAACGTATTTTGGCCAGACAAATTCAGTCCTGCAAAATGCAGCCATTTTAATGTCGCTGATTTTTGTACCGACTTTTCGAATTAACGCAGCTTCAATAAAGCAAACATTATTCGAAAGGTATAGGACTCTGTAACATAATGGGCCCACTACCTCGCTTTGCACAAAAGGAACTATATCACAAAAACATTTTTTTGATCGTAAAATATTTGTGTTTGCAAATTGCAAAGTTTAAGCCAAACAGTGGAAGCCGGACTTCAGATTCAAAACCAACGCGATCTTCATCGCGAAGTGTGCGAATTCACTCACCAGACTCACTTTATGACCTCATTAATACTCCCGTGTACAATTATATCATAAGCGGATCCAGGGGTTCGGGGCGGAGGGTGTGCCCCCTCCCCTCGCGATTGACCGTGGCTCACACTGCACTCCGACGCCCCTTGAAACAGCACTTTCCACCCCCTCCCCCCAGGAAGGATGCAAGAATCGGCGCCCCTTGAAACAGCACTTTCCACCCCCTCCCCCCAGGAAGTATGCAAGAATCGGCGCCCTTTGAAACAGCACTTTCCACCCCTCCCCCAGGAAGGATGCAAGAATCGGCGCCCCTTGAAACAGCACTTTCCACCCCCTCCCCCAGGAAGGGTGCAAGAATCGGCGCCCCTTGAAACAACACTTTCCACCCCCTCCCCCAGGAAGGATGCAAGAATCGGCGCCCCTCTGATACAGCGTACCTTAAGAACTTGCGTCCCGGGCCAAAATGGCGCCCCCAGGTCCATATGGGCCCCCGCCAGACCCCAATCACTTGCCCCTGACCGTGGTGGCCCCTCCAATAGGAAATCCTGGATCTACCTATGATTTCAATTCCACAAATAGCGGCCTAAGTTATCAACTTATCATAATGCTCCTCGCCGCAGCACTTCAAAACCTGTCAAATAGCGGCCTATGTGAATTTTTATTTCTTAGGACGCCCTAACAATACTATAGCTGTCACTGCTCAAGACCGAAAAGCGCGCTTTGAGCCGTGAGCGGCAACAAACATGTGGAACAGTTTATTGATCGTGTTCAGCCACCTATAATGACGACCTGGTGTGGTTGTTTGACTGATGTCTTACAGACAATTGAGCAAACATTGCGTTTATTTACGATTTTTGCGACTGCACTGCTTAGAAGGCTGCTTCTACGCCGTTTAGAGCATTACTGCTCACTCTAGAACCATAAAAGAGCATAAGCGCAGAATTTCTAAAAGTGCCGATTTTCTTTGATATACAGACGCAACTGAAATGCTATTCCCAACATCCTTATTCAGATGACGAAATATTTGGAGTTGATGAATTGAAGATAGAATGGTGTATTACTGGCTGGAGTGTTTAAAGTGCAAATTACGGTGGGAGCACAAGTCGTGTTGAAAACTTAGCTTGCATTTGCTCACTCCATGCCAAAAGATACAAACGCGCATTTGGAACCCTGAATCGAACGAAGGGTAGGTGCCCAGGCTGACGTGCCTCCGAATCAAATAAAATCAAATCAGAATTGCTTTAAAAAATCTGAGAGGCTAGGTCAAAGGCCTCGGGGGTATCAAGCCGATAAGTTACTTTTTATTTTGGGATTGCATATATTTTTTATGTGGGTCCGAATATAGACATACCTACTAGTAAGGTGCTTTATGCGCGTTTAAGAAAAACCCACCAGTCTTATATATTGGTAAATTTTCTTGAAAGCTTTCGATAAAATGAAGAATGAACTTGCGAATAAACGAATGAACTTAGAATAATGAACATGCGTATTCAATAGAATACAGATGAGGAGGGAAAAGAGCAGCCTACCCCCAAAAACATACCACCGGGCCTGCAGCTTAAATTAGTAAAGATCGTGCCCTTATAATATGACCAGCACTAACTTTCCCAAGAGATGGCAAAGTTGTTGCGTTAGCAGTTTTCCCACTGTTTCTATTTTGTGCCAACATGAGCAAAAATTTTGACTTTTTCAGTTTCTGTTGTAATCATTCGCCATCAGAAAACAAAGGTACACTATATAAAAACGACTTAGAAATCAATATTAATTTCATTTTATGTACTTCGTCTATCGTCTACGGGCAGAAATTCTCATTTACAGACGAAGTTGAGAGACTTGAAAACCCAAATTAAACCCCAAACGGCTCAACAGCTTAAGCACACAAACACACGCGCGAGCATTGTTAAAGGATATATAACTATATTAGTGTTAGTATATTAGATATACACTAACTTAAGTGTTTAAAACTATCCAATAAAAACATACAATGGGAACACAATCAACTATAGAGCCCTGACATACCGTATCACAGAAGCCTTAAAGCTATCCACTTGCTCAATATGTATATCCGAGGACGTCTCCTCATGAACCCTGCCGAATATCTCCTCCTTCACCGTGTTTAGTCTGCCGTATAAGGCACTCCCAGGGGCTGGTTGATTCTACCTCTTCTCGCTGGCACATGAAGCGTAAAGGCGTCTTGGGAAATCGACGAGTTTAGCATGCCACGATGAACCTTGAAACCTCAAAGGCAAATATAAATATTACTTATACCTGTAATTACGTAAAAGTATGTATTACACACATTCTTAATACCTATGCTCATAAATATTTAACAATATTCATGACTATAAACTTAAATATTTACAGGGTTTTTAATCAAGTAGATACGTGATAGACAGAGACTAGAAGACATTTGCTTTCATCATTTACAGTCTGCTAGAAATTTGCGTTGAATGATGAAATTCTCTTTTCGGACAAAGCGAGCCGCTCTGGGGCGCCTTAGCATCTCCTCTTGTTCTTCACTTTGCCCTGGGCTGGTTTACAGTCAGTTTTTTGCAAACTATCTGCGCAGAAATTTCGATCAAACTTGAAACGGGCATTACCATGCCCAGAAAAGGGGCATTAAACCCAAAGCTGCTTGGCTTTCTTCACGAAGTCATGTTTTCCATTATTTCGATCCTTTGGCGTGCCAAAACTAACCAAAATTTGGAACATAGATTCGCTCGTGGAACGTTGGTGCTTTTGATGTATGTAAACACCGATAAAGCACAATGTTTTTAATAATTTTGACATTTAAGAGACAGAAAACTGCAGGTTCACCTTACCCCATGCTTTCACAAAACAAAATAGGGTAAGGGCGGAAAAGACGCAGGAGATAAGAGTACGCAACAGCTGTTTTGGTTGCTTAGCAACCACTGAGATGGCGGATACCCTGGTATAAAAAAGCAAGGTCAGTGCCTAGGCTGCACACAAAATTCAACGTGCTCCTGTTCTTTCAGCGGGAGTTCAGAGCAAAATAAGTTTCTGGGCACCCTTGAAGTAATATTTCTTAACTGGGTAAACCTGTAGACCATGCTTCAATTATCAAAAGTATTGTATTACGGTCTGTCTTCAGTAAGAAAGCTGAGCTGGGAGTGTGCTCCAGGACCGGAGCTCACGCTAAAATGCCGCCAGCATGTTTAGAAGACTTTCTTCCCAAGGGAGCATGTCCGGCAGGAGTACGCAGTAGACCATTGGGCAAGAGTGCGCATGCTTAAGAGATAGGAAATTTTAATTTTCGCTCGGAACAGAGTCCGTCATTCATATTGGGAAAACCAAACGTTGCAACATAGTTCTTGTATATCAGAACGATATAAAATCATACAATCGCCTAGTTTGGCGACAAAAACTTCGCGATATGGCCTATGCACCTAAAACACAGCGGAGCATCAGTGCGTACTCCAGCCTCCTCTATTGCGTACTCTTACCGACCCACTCCGGCAAGAGTACGCACGTGATTTATTTTTGATGGGCTCGTGGCGAGTTCCTTTCAGAGACATCGACTGAAACATGGACCATACATAGACAATTCTTCAGGCTAAACAACCACATGCAAATATTAGCTGTTAGATTTATAGGAGAAAAGTCAAAGCCTTAAAGTTAAGTGCGTACTCTTGCACGGACTTCCCCTACAAATTGGAGTGGTGTAATGTAGGCCTGAGTAGTTACTTTCTGATGGCACCTACAGGAAAACTTCGAGGGAGGGGCAGGGCGGTGTTGATCGGTAAATGGGGCAAGGTGCACTGAGTGAGTGGTGTTGTGTGGTACGTTTGTGTTTTACTGTATGATTGTGAGAATTCGGACAACATGATTGAACCACAAACAGCCAAAAAGAATGTTAAGTTAAACATTTATATTAACTATAAATTATCACAGGGATATAAAATAGCCAAACGTTTCAAGGTCAGATCCTCTTCTTCAGTGGCTAAAAGAATAGCGCAAGCTATATCGGCAAGAGACTCCAGAAAATTCTTAAAACGATAAAACAAAACTATATTATTAACAATCACAATTCAAATTCACAACTTCCATTTCATCTATAATAATAATCAATCTTGAATATAAAATAAACTTCACATTTTGTTGGGCTGTTCGTGGTCCAGCCGGGCATGATTGTATTTTAACCTGATTTACATTGTTTTAACAGCCTGCTCCTGTTCCTCCTATCCCCACCTATTCAACGTGGAGTCATAATAGCGACGACTGTCTACATTTGGAGACTGAATAAAGCCTTTGTCTTTGATCCCTTTCCAGATGTTACTCCCATTACACGATCCCGCGTTTGCCTAAGTGAGAGTGTGACGTCATTTCTCGGTGATAACGCGTTGCCCACTTTCCCCAGTATGAAAGGGAGAGCAGCACCTTTATACTGCGGTTTGAGCTGAGGTAGCCGCATGAGAGAGCGTAGATACATAAACGCAAGGTTTAATATTCAATTTTTCGCAGAACTCACTATTTCAGGAATAGCAGCGCGCATGAGGGCAGGTAATTGACGCGATCACGCATTGAGAGTGGGTATTGACGCAATCACGCATTGCGGGCGGGTTTTTGACGAGATCACACATTGAGGGCGGGTTTTGGCAAAATCAAACTCAAGTTCTTCAGCTTGAAAGTCTTCGCATGGACCGCGAGCTATTAGGCCCCCAGGGAAACTGGGGCCAGAGAAAAATATCCGCACACTAAAAAAGGAGGCTTATGAAAGCGTTGCTTTTTTCACCCAAAAATATTGTGAGTTTAGGACGATCCAAACGGATACCAGTACATTCACCCAAAACTCAAACAGGACACGGACTCTTACACTAAGAATAAAATAGGAAAGGGAATATTACATATACTTCGCATTATAACGTTAAAGTATACAAGAAGCCGGTTTCTCAGAAAGGTATTGACTGTGTTTCATGATTTCAACACGTAGTTATGTATGAGTTCATTCCTGCCTTCACATTTCCGGAAACTTAGGTATACTGCCTTAAGAAAGGCGAAAATTAATTTTCGGATAAAAAAGTACGTTGTGGTCGACCACAGGAAGAAAGTGAATTATGATGAATACAAGTTTGTAAAACATGTTTTCATTCAAATGGGTACAGTTTGAAGCGCCCCAAAAACAAGCATTTGGTTAACATTGCCCATAGGTTCTCAGGTTATTGACATATGGCATAGTACCTACATATTGTAAAACAAATGTCTCAATAAGCCATAGGCTACCCACCCGTTTGAAAGAAGTTCAAGATGGCCTAAAGACATTAAAAAGTTTGACAAAGCCTTTTGCTTTGAAATCATTCTGCTTTTCTTTGTCATGTCCCTAAGAGGCAGGAAATGCTAGTTTCTAGTTTGGGTAGGTAATAATCAATGCAAATGCATTAGGTAAATTTCGAGAAAAATAACTGATTTCGACCCTGTGCATACATACCTAACTCATATCACGGCTACAGGCAGGGTTTGTATGCAGAGGAACAAAACAAGTGGTAGGAAAATGCATGTTTGAGCGTGTGGAATATCAGATTTCCGATATTTTTAATAAGTTCAACTGATCCTTATAACCTTCGTGTCCGGATAGGTACCTATATCCGTCCAAGCGTCACTTTAGGCGCACAGAAAACAGTATAATGCCATAGGAAGATGAATGTGCTTGGACATATCTTTATTTGACGAACAAGAACAACTGGCAAGTCCGTTCTGTAGGTTTTTGTGAGAATACATCCTAAGAAACGTTACAACCAATATCAGCATTAAGTCGAGGAAGATGAGTTTCACAAGTGATTATTCCTGTAAATTTCACCTGTAAACGCACCTCACGATTATTTCCCACTGACGAGATGAAGCCCATTGAAGTTGTTTAAGCCTCCCCCTTTTTGGACGAAAATGTTCCGCCGCCAGTGCTCAGTGCTGGGGCACAGCATCGTCAGTCTCAAAACAGCTGTTTACTTACACGTCATGCGGGGAGGCGGCGGCCCGGGCGCCATTTTGCTCAGCGCTGTGACGTCACCAGTATTTAAAGACCTTGAACAGAATTGGCAAGGCCCGTCCACCGCCTACTGGCGCGCGGCTCGCGCTCAGAGCACTTCACGGACATGCGCTTATCCAAGCGAACGGTCAAAGATGTCAAGAATCACACAAATTTCATTTAACGGCGATATTGTTTGGATACAAGTTTGTTTTATTGGAGAAGCATACTGGTTTTGCATTGAAAGATTGATATATGTCATTGAATTGTTTCAGATTGTTCCAGCTCAACACATAGGGAGAGTGTCCATTATGGGCTTCCTTAAGCTAGAATGGCTGCGCTAGCAAAGACAGGAGTTGGTGCTTTAAACGGATGATTTATTCTGATGGTAATGCTAATTTTTCCAGATTCTTTGAGCTTTCTACACGAGTAGGCACGTCTTTTGTAACCCGAGTGATAGAATGGTTTGAGACAAGAAAACGATAGGTGCATTTAGGCACACAAGTACCAAATTCCGCCACCCACGGCCGCATTTGTGTCGCTATGTTAACACGGCATTTGCTGTAGATTTTGTCGCTGGCAGAAATAAAGTACCTACCTAGAATTAACATCAGGCTTTTCCATGTTTTACAATAGTACTATCTTTTGTTTGTGTGGATATCTCGTGCTTGAGTTAAATCCTATTAATAAAATTGTGGTGATAAAATCAGTTTTGGAAAACATTTTATTTTAAATCAATGCGCGTTTGCGAGGCAACCCTGTCTGACACGTTATGGTGCATTTGGAACGAGCTAATTTAGGAACTGACAACCTGTTTTCACGGGGGAGAGAGGGGGGGTAAAGCCACACTGCAGGTGCTAAAACTTGTGATTAATGTGAACAATCGTTGCTAATGAAGCACTTTTACTTACAATAAATATTTGAAAACCACCCAATTCGCGTGTAAAAAGTTATTGGCCTGCCAACATTTTTGTCCATAGGAAAACTATCTCATGATTCGCATACATACATATACATATACACACACACACACACACACACATATATATATATATTTTTTTAAAATAAATTTTGTCCAAGTTGTTCTCAGTTCGACTGTTGGAGTCGGAGTCTCACTAAAGTCATCAAGGGACTTGTCACGAAGACCCCGACCCCACCACACGAACGAGCAACTCCCACAGTGAAGGGTTGATTTAGAAGCCAAAGTTTAACGTCCCACAAAGCACAGGGACGGCCGCCCCGCTCAGGTCACCCTCTCACCAGTCAGTTGCCAGCCGACCTGTACGTCGGGTAAACTATTGAGCGCCGGAGCGTCTCAGGGGAACCGATCCCAAGCCTGGACATGCACTGCCACTGCATGCTTCTGAGCAGCGGGCCGGAGCCCAACGCTCTACCAACTGAGCTACCGGGGCGGTAATATATATATATATATATATATATATATATATATATATATATATGTGTGTGTGTGTGTGTGTGTGTGTGTGTGTGTGTGTGTGTTTATAACGATCCATAGAAAAGGCTGGACAGTGTCACTCCGTTCCATCCGAAATGGTTTGATAGTCAGGGAGCTTTGCAGTTATGAAAAAGTGCATGCAAAGTGCTGATAGATACCAGGATGTTCGAGGCGGCGTATCTGAGCTCGTGGTGCATAACGGGCCCCTCCCCTACCCACTACACGCATTGCAAAAAATGCACAAAATTTCCATATGATTTGTACCACAGATAAATTGCATAGGTCACGCTAGTACCCTCCGAAAAATTGATACCTACCTGGATAAAATTGAGTGAAACTGCCTTCCGCTCACACTCAGAGACAAACAATAAATCGCTGCGTGACTGTAACGCTTAGAACTTTCATCCTCATGGTGGGGATTTGAACTGCTATCATAATGTGAAGTGACATATCAGAAAACGGCATGGGTTTAATTTGGTCTTTTGGATCCACCGTTTCCCAACTCTACCAGGTGTCGTTGTCCGGAAGTCATCCACATCCGCCACCAGTCATTAGGTCCGTGGGACGACTACGCGGGGCCTAGTAGTTGATATCAGCATGCTAAAAAATCATCACACTTAGGAAGCGCTCTTTTTCGTTAAATGTGAACATTGAGAAAAACGAAATAATGAGCTAGCTATTTTTTGGAATGGATACTTTACGCGACGGATAGCTCACTTCAAACCCCATGACGGCGCCATGTAACTTACAGGTTCAAGTACATACCTTCCTCTCGCGCAGTCAAGTTGACGTGTAAGGGTGAATTTACAGCGTTGGTATGAATCGAGATATTTTGTGTTTATCATTGAATCTTTTCAGTTTGTAATCGGCATGTCATTGACAAAAAAGGCACTGACGAGCTCGACACCCAGAAAGAGATGACTGGAGCGTTAGGCGGGACTGGCGCTGGCGGGCGTTCACTGGTCCCTTGCTCTTCGTAGCAGTCATGAGCGCCGAAAGTGGGGCGGGGGCGGTGGGGACGTCCCCCCAAATTTTTGGTCCATCGTCATCAATGCTGTCAGTTACTGAATATGCTCAAAATTCGCCTCCCCCGGTCAGCGCTAGCCCCGGTCCGTCCCCCCTGTAGAAATTCCCTGGCGGCGCCCCTGTCAGCAGTCACCAACCTATCTGTGCCCAACTTGCCGCGTGGAAATTCTCTCCTTGGATGAAAAGGTAGAAACTCCAATAAAAGCCATCGGTCCGCTACCCAATCACTCCGCGACATGATCGGTCCATTAAACAGCACACTGGATTAGATAAATGCACATTTATGAAGCATTTAGGATGAACGAATTTACAAACTGCCTCAGAAAATACATAACATTCCTTGATAACATCTCTAAATGAGTGTCAGAAGATAAACTTTTACGTTTTAAAAGGTAGAGTGAGGGACAAGGGGATGTGGCACCTTTATAATGGGATTCGAACTGGTATAGCCAGGTGTTAAAGCATAGCGGAAGAGTCCCGGTTCCGAATTCCATTCGCTCAAAAATTAACCATTTGAGGAGACATGGGGTGTACTAAGAGCGGAATCCCTCCCCACCGGTCGTGCCTCGGCCGCATTTACAAACGAACAGCTGCGCAGGACAAATAGGCCCGTAGGGAGGAGGGAGGAGGGGGATTAGAGCCGTGTGTTCAAAAGCCAGACTCATGAAGCGCTGTTGCTCCGGAAAAGGTGAGTGTTTAGGCCAACAAAATATGCCACTATGGATTCTTTCAGATATACTATGCACGCCAGATGGCTCAGTTAAACACCCACGAATGTACCATCCTCCAGTTAAGCTGCAACTTAACAGCACATCAATAGTACAGTTGTAAAGTAGTCCAGCTAGTGCTGGTCACGGGGTCGGGAAATAGGTGGTCCATTATCACTATTCCGCGATCGAAGATTTAGCATTCCACGATCGTGATACCGTGATAACGGGGCATTTGTTCAAGTTTGAATTAGAATTATGCGACCAATAAAAATAAGAAAATATAATAAAATCAAAAGTGTAAATATAACAGGGTGCAATCAAGTTTTCTAATTATTTTCCACCAAATAATGTCAAATGTTTTATTTTAGCTTTAAAAATTCCTCACCTTAATTTTCTTTGTGTAAATTTCAAAATATGACCATTCAAAGTCAATTCCCACTGACCTTAGCTGAGGTTGCCTGACCTTAGGTCAGGCCAAGGTCGCCTTAAGTTTAAGCATTGTCATGGCGCACATGAAATGATTCCCAGTGGCAATAAAACCTAATGAAAACAAAATCAAAGCTCTATCGCTAATCATTGTAAAGTTATTGACCTCAGTATGAAAGCTGCATACGTATGTTTGCATAAACATTTGACATTCTTAGCTCGAATCCTTAAACCTAAAACCAAAGGACTACTTTCGTATTTCTTGCGGCTTTAAGTGTAATTGGAGTGTTTGATTTACCGTACGTGTCGGAAAAGGGGGGCCAGGGGGCCTGGCCCTCCCACTTTTTGGCCAAAAATTTCCTGATCTCAAGTCAAAATGAGAGAAAACCGGACATTCTTATATCCAGCCGCTGCGGGAGGCAACGAAGAGCCCAAAATTAGAACAGTTTTTGGTCCTGACGTTGAAAGTTTTCTGTCAGCATCAGGTTGAAGTTTGGCTGCCCCCCCACTTTTTTGCCGGTGGCGACACTTATGTGATTTACAGTCTTCATTTCGCATTGCTTACAACGGAATCTCCGGAATCAAAGGACAAATTCTCACCTGGCATCGGATTATTTTTCCGTTGTTTTCTGGGCCGCCGTGCCCGTGGGCGACCAGCAGTGGACACGCCAGGTAACAGCACGGCTGGCTAGCTCACCCAACCCTGCGCGGGAGCGTCAAGTTTTTTTTAATATATGTATAATAGGATGTCACTGATAAGCAATGATAGGAAGTTATCAGATTTTGGATTACAAACTAGAATTCGCAAAATAAAAGGTAAAAGATTCCGTGATTGCGATCGTGGTCGCGGTCGCCAAATGGCATCGAATTCAATAGAAATACAGTCATCAATTTTGGTTAGTCCACGATCGCGGAATACCATGGCGCGGAGCCCAGCACTGACTTCAGCGCATCCCCCACAGTTGATATCGTCGCCATCCATACCATGCAGAGGCTTATCTAACCACAAACCGTGCCGAGTTCCTTAGGTACACTGCAAAGAACTGCACGGACCAGAAAAGAGATGCGAGTTGAGTATGGAGCGGGATAGAATGTGATGAAGTGGGCAAACTTGATTTGATTTGAACTGATGCTCTGGCTTCACTCGGGACGTAGCGCGACGGAACGGGATGTGGCGAGAAAATTTCCCGGGAAAAATTCGGAATGGGATGGGTCAAGTACCATCATTGAATGTATTTTGGGCGATATGACACGAGACAGATTTAAGTGGGAAGTAATGGGATAGATAGGTGTATATAGCAGGGGCGGATCAAGGAAAGGGGGCGAATTCAAGACTCGGAGGCCCATGGGGAGCCGGCAGCTGCGGCGGGAGGCATTACTTTCCAGTGCTTAAGGTCGGCCCAAGGTGGGGGCGATCGCCCCGTCGCCCCCGCCTTGGATCCGCCCCTGGTACATAGATAGATACTTTTTGCAAAGGCATGGTGTGGAGTTCAGATGTGCGTATATGGTCATTCGGACTTCCACCACAAAGTGTTTTTGGGGTCGAAGCTTTCGTTCTGTATTTACTGAGCTTCGTCTGCGAAAGTGACGAAGTATTCACACTCTTGCTGACGAAAGTAAATAAATGTAAGCACACTAAAAGTAAAGTAAATACGATAAAAGTAAACGAAATTATCTACACTTTCGTTGACGAAGCTCTGTAAATGCAGAAAAAAGCTCCGACCACAAAAACATTTTGTGGAGTAAGTAAAAATGACCATATACGAATAGACTGTTGCAGTGCGCAAAACGAAAAGCTGAGCTTACGGGGAAATGAGCAAACTTAATTACAAACCGAAAATAGGTTGGAACATGTTGATAAAAAACCAACATGCATTAGTATTTTGAGCTGAGCCAGCCACTTTTTATTACAATCTCCCTAAAACGAAAGACTGCAACGGATATTTTGCCAAAGCTAGCGGAAAAACCTTCAATGGTGTTCCGGATTCCATTAATTGACGTGACGTGTGATTAGCACGTTCATGAATTAAAATGTCCTCATTTCACGAGATACCATCACCTGAGCTAAAAACGAGGTTCATTGACATTTCCACTGTATCCGCTAGCGAGGCTCCACCTTGTCGTTTTTCTCTCAGTTTTCTGCACCAGACAAAGATGTCACATCTCTAACAGACACTATATTTTCAAGTACATATATCGGCGCCTAGTTTCTGGCTCCAGCCACCCTCTGTACATGCGGCTGTCGTCACATAAATAATTTGCGAATTAAGGGTAGGTTCTGATCCTTGCCCTAACTCGCTTATTCCGTAGCTCATGCCTTGATGAGCAATAGACTGTCAACGGGGTTAATCACAGATCAAGCCATTGTAATAGAAACAGTGGATTTATAGTAAAATCGATCACGGTGAAGGGAATACAAGCAACAAGAAACGAAACAAACATACAATATTAATGTTCTTAAATACAAGCCAGGCTTATCTTCTGCGTATGTTCACAGAAAATGGCATCCTTGACCAGCTGAACAGCCAGTGCTCCAAAACTAGGATAGCTAAACATAGCTAAACAAGGCGTGTCCAGCACCAGGCTTGCACTTAGAAACTGGTGTAAAACTAAACTGACCGCGCGAGGAATCTGCGTTTCAAGGTGATATCAATATTGAGCTTGGGGATCGAATATCGAAGCATATTCATAGGAATGGTTTTTTTCTGATGAACTGCCACCCCTTCCGCTTTTCTCCTTAAGTCTGCTTGGACGCAGACAGGCTTCTAAGAGAACAAATGTTAATGTCCTACTTTTCAATGACTGTGGATGAATCTTATACAAAGAATATTCTAGAAGTGGCCGTTATTCTTTAGAATACCTATTGGAAGGAAGCCTGCAAGTTAACGTTAAATTTTTTATCAAAATATATTTAATTTTGCCGCTAACTTGGATATAGGACCCGAAATATACCTACCCAGAGCTCGACTCAACGGAATCTTGAAGGACAAAGAATATCCTTCTCCTCATTCATCCTTCAAAAGCTTTAAGTAAGAAACATTTAAGGTGAAAAGTGAATGGTTTCGCTATTTATCCTTCCGCTGCCTATTTTCTTTTTCTTTTCCGCTAACATCCGGGTGATACATTGTTAGGAAATATTTGATTAGTTTTTGTTTATGTATGAAAATTGAACGGTCCATCATTAAATACCAGTGCGAAAAAATGGACATTAAAACCAAGACATCGTAGGCGCCTCGCTTTACACTTCTAATCTACCCAACCATAAAAACCGGTCTCTGGTCAATTGATTTGAAACAGCGTCACCTCCTCAAAGCAAAAGCGAGCACCACCGATCCGAAGCGAGCGAGAAACACCGAAACTTTAAGTCTGTCCGCCTTTGTCAGCACAAAGGCCGGAACGCTTCAGACGAGGGCAATCACACATGACATTTAAATTTCGCGTTGCATCTACCATTCACCAACAAGATCGATTCACGCACCTACCTCTTGACCGTGATAACCTCTACCGAAATGTCTCTGTGCACAGCCGGTGGCGGTTATCACGCCCATGCATCACAGAGGCCGCAATCCGGCTCACGCACGCGTGCGCACATCACGCGCTAGACTACCTGCTCAGCGACCGAACATCCCCGGCTGAAGAATCCAGGAAACGGTGGACGCGGCACGACTCTGCAAGATACTAGTTTATGAGATGTGTCGGAGATAGGAGGCTGGAAAGTCGTGTGACAAGAATGCGGTCAGGCATCCAGCCATTCGGAAAAGGAACAAAAACCTGGAACTGGTGCGGCGGCATTCTTGAACACGGCTGTCGTCCGCCTCTATATGCTCATTGTTGCTGCCTAAAAAGGAGCGTGCCACTTGTGTAATGGGTTTTCAACTGAGATACCTAGTCTTTTGTGGAATTTTCACAGAGTGGTTCATTCCCTTTTGGCAACGGCCTAATGATAATGTGCTCGCTTCTTTTGTTTAAGCCAGTCTTAAAACTAGAAACATATCTGAAACTGCATCAGCACGTCTAAACGCGCATGTTTCCACATTTTGAGCGTGTCAGGACCAGCAGAGCCTTTCCAAGGCGAACAAATCTACGATTTAAATAAGGTTTGACATTCTGATAATTGGTTCAGCCATAAGCGCATTCAGACAGGGACGGTGGACTCCATTTTTGAGCAGGTGTACAAGAGTTGCGGGAGGGGGTGCCTTATTTCCCAGGGGACGCCCCCATCCCCAGAGGGGGCGCCTCCATCCCCAGAGGGGGCGCCTCTTCTCTTCTCGCCTCTCTGCTATTTGCTCTCCATGGGGCGGCTTTGATGTGAGAGGGCACCATTCATTGTGAAATTGTTATTTCACATAGAGGGTCCTACCCCTCTCAGATAGGCGGTGTTTAGGCCTGATTTTCTCTTGACCGGCCGGGGACGATCCGGAGGGCGCCTCCCCGGAGCAAGCCAAAACCAGGTGTGCAAAAGATACTTTTGCAGTTGCACACCCTCAATATTTCAGGATGTGTAACTCCACACCCTGCCCCCAGGACCCACTGCCTCTGCATTCAGCACAGGTTTTCTTAGCGATAAATAAAAAGAGTGCAGACGAGGGGCGTCGCCATCGATTTTGCTATGGAGCCAGGTACATACAAAGGGGACCTCCTATACCTGTTAAGAGGGGCTCCTAGCTCTTCTGAAGAGAGAGAGAGAGAGAGAGAGAGAGAGAGAGAGAGAGAGAGAGAGAGCGAGAGCGAGAGAGAGAAGAGAGAGAGAGAGAGAGAGAGAGAGAGAAAAGAGAGAAGAGAGAGAGAGAGACATTTTCTCTAAATAAAAATGTTTCTCCAGGCAAGGAATATACTTACCTACGCGTTGAGAACGACATCCGACTAATCCTGGGAGCGGGACCAAAGGATTTTGTGGGGAAAATAACTGGCTGTATCAGAAGCATAAAATGCATTTCAAGTCATATAATGCCACATCAGGAGCATTAAACTCGTCCATATCCCTCCGATATAGGTAACATTCCCAAGACACATACAGGTAATGTATTCCACCGTTGAACGATAGAAATCTGGGCCATAAAGCCATATTAGAACCAGATTAACCATGTATTCTTCGTTGAAAAGGAACATCCCCCTAACTGGAGAGCCAGGAGGGGCATCCCCGAAATTGCAGAACTCGACTGATGATTATCACCTTTTGTTATGCCCATCGACGTGGACTTCCGCAAATGTCCGAAATGTGTTATGGACGAGAGCCTTTCCGGAGTGTTACTCGGTGTGACCTTACCTCCCACCCCTCTCCTGTTTCTTGACCATTCGGAGCTGGACACTCCCAGAGCTGGGAGTTGGACACTCCTAGAGCTGGGAGCTGGACACTCCTAGAGCTGGGAGTGTCCATCACAACGGATCTTTAGCTCTAAAGATTCGTTGTGACGGTCCTGGCCCCCTGATAAGCACTTTGGTAAGCTTAGACGGCTTAAAACTTGCAAATAGCACGGCGGCTTTAACACTGCCTGACCAAGAAGCTGGTGCAAGATGATATGAACAGAGTATTATGAGACCGTTACAGAAGTCATGTTGAAACGAATGGGATTTGGATAAAAAGTTGCCATCACCGGTAACTATATTCACACGCTGTGCACTCTGGGTCCATTTTTGACGTAAGAATTGACAGCAGCCTGCTAAAATCTTTAAAAAAAACTTTCAGGCTTCAACAAAAACTATGCTCGAACCATTTGAGAAAATTTAGCCTTTTTTAACAGGTTTGTTCCCCTCTGACTTGGGCGCACTTGCCAATTTGGAACCTACCATACGCGAAAATCTTCTGCTAAGAATAAGTATTGCTTAATAAGTAGGCGGAGAACTGTTGGCAGCAGCATTGTTATTATGAGCTTTAAAGTGGTGTTGAAAATGACCATTATCTGCCAAATTATTTTTTATTTTAGATCTAAATTAACACTGAAAGAATAGATACAATAATAATCGGAGCTTTCCACTTCAAGTCATCCTCAGAGCTCCGATTATTATTGTATCTATTCTTTCAGTGTTAATTTAGGTCTAAAAAAAAATAATATTGGCAGATAATGGTCATTTTCAACACCACTTTAAAGCTCTTCAGTATTGTTTCATGTGAAACCTGCCTGCCCGAAGGACACGCGGCTGAAATTGTCCTGCGCCATACTTGCGGATGATTGATTTTGACAGCAGCAAGAGCTGCGTAAAAGACATTTATGTTAAAGTTTTTCATCTATGGCAACGCTGCCAATACCAACTTCGTGCACAAACACCATGGAGAAAAAACACATGCAGTCCACCATGGTGGACTGAGCAGACATAACTCGCAATGTCAGAGGCGTTTGAACTATGCTCAGCTTGGAAAAGGAGGTAGCTTAAAAGCTTTGGGGGAGTGCTGCTTTCATTTTTCTCCACTTGAGGGCTGTATTTATTTCTCACCCTTCCTTCTCGATCCGTCTAGGTATATAGTGACTTACTTTATTCGCACAATGTTTACGTGTTATTGAGACTGCTCAAGAAGCGATGATAGATGGAAGGGTAAGTGGCAGCGAGGAAGTTTAGGGAGGAAAAATTGCCAAAAAGAGTGAAAAATACACAACTCCTCGAAGAAAACTAGTCACCCGGTTCTCAAAACACCCGGGTCCCAAAACTGATAGACGGGACGCCCTCTGTTTGAAATTGGGGAGGGACTATCCCCTGGCGCCCACCGTCCGTAGCCATTTTGGCCGCCATGTTAACACATCGTCCCAACCCTCAGCGGCCCCGAGCGAAGCCAGGCGAGCCATCCACCGCGACCTTGTGGCCGGCAATGACACAGCTTCGGGTCCCCCGATGTGCCTCCCATGCGGGATGCAGATGAATCAATCTGGAGGCTTCGGCCATGGAACACGGACGCACGTGACTCTGAGTCACGCCGTCCGAGAATGTGAGTCATTAATTTTGCAATAATGTGACACATATGAAGACTGAGTCAATACGATGATGTGCGTTAGTGCTGCGGATATTTTTGTTTGGCAACCGGAAACGAGACAAAAATGGAGCTGTGATTCGATTTTCTGATTGACTCATGAAAACTAGACTAAGAAAACAGACAGTCACAATGCATGTGCATAATAGTACCACCACGATTAATTGTAGGTACTAAAATTTTTCTCTGCAGGCTCATAGGCATAGCCTTACGCTGCCTTCACACGTGACCGGTCCCACTTAACATTCCATCATTATGATACAAAGTTAAGCAAACCTGGAAAGGTCAGGATCAAACAATTTCCGGCTGTGTTTTTGTCCAGCGATCTCAGTAGGACAATTTTACATCAGGAACTTAGTATCGTATAATGTGCACTTATTGATATCCAAGTTGTATCGTATCACCTAGGAATAGGTACATTTAGAGCGCATTTTCGCTGTTTTTAAAGCTTCCGCAGACACTAGCAGGTTCAGAAAAGGTGGACACCAAATTTTCTGACGATAAGTATGGTATAAACAAGCTTGCCTACGAACAAGCAACGCTTAAATTGAACGAAAAAACGTGGATCAAAAATTGTGAAGTAAAACAGTTATAACTTCGCAAAATAATACCGCGAGAAAATTGCAATTCAAATGATGTCACGCGGGAACCCCTTGTGCCGAGAGTCAATATAATACGCCTCGCGCGAAATTGGTTTGGACTGTCAGTGCCCCTAACAGCCACAGGTGGTTCCATGTTAAGCGTCTAGTTGTGCGGGCGGCGACTACCCCATGCCTTCCACCACCTGCCCGTTTCACCGATTTGATCGACTTCTCGGCGAGGAGGGACCTACCCAGCATTTGACTGTGCAACACAATCACTAAAGTGGCATCTGATTAAACAAGCACACATTTATGGTCGCAGTGGAGGGATTTCTCCGTAAGCGCGAGCACCACTGCAGACGGTCCCTGGGTACGCCACTGGCAATTGGCTACAGCTGTCAAACCCCAGGTGTGGTGGGCGCTCAGAGCTAGAACACACGAGCGAAACCAGCCCAGGAATGGGCGTCCTCTGAACGTCGGGCCTCACTCAACAAAATCGAGGCCGACCTAGATTCAGCGGCGCCGAAGACATGACAAGCCGAACTCTTCTCATGCTGTTTTCCAATAATGGAATGGAATTATCGGGAATGCTAGTTTTATATTTCATGCACGTGGTTACATGTAGGCGAGACAGTGCATATGGCTTGAACAATGATTTTTATAGCCTTCTTAAAATGGGAAAAGCTTGTAGCAGCCAAAAGCTTTATTATCTTGGAAGCAGGCCTTCACTAGCTTTTCATCCATGCAGACTCGCTGCTTTGTAGCGTTCTAAAATGACGATTACGCATTATAGTCAACACAGTTATTTGAAGAACTGACATGGATATAGGTATGAGAATTGAAATCAATTGTCGAAATCTACAGGACTTTTAAGGAGTTGATCTACCTTCCTTCTTTTTTGCTTTAATGATGGGAGATTTAGGGCATTTTTGGCCATGGCCCATGCACTATAAACTCTGAGATTTAAATAACACTTTGTCACAAATTGGCCTCCTCGACGCGAAGAGAACAAATATGTGTAAGTTTATGGTTTTTCTTCCAAAAATTATCCCACGATCTAGAAAATAGAACCTTAAACCACTTTTGGAATATAACTTAAATTATTAGCTGCAATGTAGTGTGCGAACTAGGCCACACTAATTCTCAAGTTATAAAATATATTTTGGTGTTCTATTTTGTTTAATCAGAGATTCCAGAACATTAAGCAAAGAACTGGCAGTCTTGAGCTCATTTTTTCTCTTGATTTTGGTTTTTCATATATGATCGTTCGGACTTACTCCACAAAGTGTGTTTGGGGTCTTTGTGGAGTAAGTCCGAAGGATCATATATGATCATCCGAACTCCACACCATGTCTTTTCATGATTTTGGCTTATCAATTTATACATCTGGAGATTAAAAAACCGAGCTCTAGTCATGGGCCCATATTGCGCACCTTTCGGTTGGTTAAATAACTTTGATTCAGGACGGTCGACTGTAGAACATCGACCCAATGCAGTAGATTGTCATGTTCACAAGACACTGTCGTGTATGAAAATCGGATTTATCTTTCTGAAGGCTTTAGCCTACACAACAAAAGCTACACTCGATTCTGACATGATGACCACATTGTAGAAATAATCAGACCATATATTTTAACAGCTGGACATATAACGAGGGAAATAAATACTAAGCTGCTGAACCCGCCGAGTTTTGGAAGGATAGACGACGACGAGCCACAGCATTCTAGGATACGACAAGAAACGTATCTCGTCATCGCAATTAGCTGCTGGGTCAAACGGAAAAATTTCACCCTCCCAAGCTCTCCAATTATCTTCAAAAGCACCATTCCTTTCACGGTTGGTCCGTTTTGCTCCGCTCCAACCACTCGGAAACACCTAGTCTGGGCCTGCTACTGCAACTAGAAACCGTTATGTTCCTGCGCCGCTTCCGCTTAGACAATGAAAAAATGCAGCACCTAAAATTGAGATAGAAACGCATTCTTACGCCCCATGCTGCTGCATTTTGACGTTATCTATGCTTCAAATGTAGCGCAGGTCAGCAAGTTAAGCAGCTGAGCGTCTAAAGCAGCATAGTGTCTTCCCTCATTATCTCCCCATGATAGGTCGTTTTAACACCACGCTTGAAAATTTTAGTGGTCATTAGGTCAGCATCAAACTGCAAAGCACCTATATTTTTTCAGCAATTAAACGAAAACTGTTCATAACTTTATAAGTCAGATGAAGGAAAATGACCAGGGGCGCCGCCACGGAATTTTTACAGGGGGACCGACCCGGGCTGATGCTGACCAGGGGAGGCGAATTTCGAGCATATTCGGTACCTGACAGCATTAATAACAATGGACCAAAAATTTGGGGACGCCCCCTGGTTGGCCAACAGGAGGGGTAGCGTCCCCCGTCTCCCCGCTTTCGGCGCCTATGAAAAGGACACCTAATTCCAATACCGATGTCTTGAAGCCAAGCCACGAAATACAATTGGTAGACCTTATAAGTATTTCACAATATTCATAAGGTTTATCAATTAAAGGCTTAGAATCGAGGCTAAAAGCCTGGTTTCCAATCACGAGAAGCATGAAACAACTACAGCTGGAAGGCATATATTGGAAAATGACGGTCAGCCCCTTTATTTTCATTCGGCAGGCTTAGCAGCGTGCTTTCCGTGAGTATCTCTCCATCTGCAAAGTTATTTTGATACCGTTCATTCAAAAGAGATCATTCGGCTATAACAAACTAAGATGTGCTGTTTGGAGCGTAGAAAATCAAAGCAGACTTTACACACACAACAGTGCATTGGTACACTGGCGGATTCAAGGGGGAGGGCGGGCAAATGAGCTGTGGTCCCCACTAAAGCCTAAAAGTCTATTGTTTCCTCCTCCAAAGTATGTGGGACGTTTTTTTTAAATACTGTTTTCGTCATTTTTTTCTCCATTTAGCCCCCCCCAAACGTTGGTCTGGCTGCCCTTCAAAAGATGCTCCTGGATCCGCCAATCCATTGGAAAACCTGACAAACAATCCGATTCTGTTGATAACTTGCAACAGACGGTGCCGAATCCCAATCATGAACTGGCAGACATTTTTGCTAACACCAAAATCTAGGCTGCAAACCAGCCGTCCGACCTTTCAATCACCAGAAGCAAAAAAAAACAAAACAAAAAACAAGACAAATAAAGGCAAACAATGTACGGAAAATAATATTCAACGTCTTATTCTCCATGGTCTGGAGCCGTCCCTGAAAATGCAAGGAGAGAAAGCTAAAATAAGTCCTTGTTACTTTGAAACCATTGAATCTCTCAGCCCTAAGAAGACTACCTGGCAGCAAAAGTAGGCATGGCTTGGTTCACAGACCAGGTTGAGATCGTTCATCATAATTTCAAGATAAAATGGACTTTCCTAGCCTTTTTCCGGTAATAGAGGACATTGGAAGGGACACCTAAAATTTGCATATATTCTTCCTTCCATGTCGAAGGGAACAAATTGGGATATGGTATTCTTAACGTTCTAAACATTGCGGGTTATGTATGATGGCTGGTACGGGCCAAAAAGGCTATAAACGCTAGATGAAAAAGGGGGAGGTAAATCAGCTTATCTTTTACGTGTCCGGCTAGATAATACCATGTTTCCACTCGAAGCTGCCCGTATGCGCGAAATAGATTTTCCATGCTTCATATGGCACAGCCTGTTGACCATTTTGTTCCCATTTTTATGTGACACGTTTGGAAAAACCCGAACATTTAATCCAAAGCTTGGAATTCATTCCAGCCTTCAGTTTCTGAGGTCCAAATTCTGGTTTTTGCATGAAAGTCGTCTCTTGCTCTGGGCATTCCTGCGGGAGAACAAATAAAAATGACAAAACCACGAGCGAGGATTGGAATCAGCCGATTTGAGCACCATATTCTCGGGCGGGATGTTTTCGTGATCGCCTAGAATGTAAGTCATGCGAATAACGCGTCGCTTCAACACGCTCATCTAATAACGTCTGATCCACCCCGTTCATCCCCGAATCGTGAGGAGGGTCGCCCGGCGAACGTTTTGCAGTGCATTAATGCATACCATGTCTACTCATCTAAAATCAGCGGCCTCTGCAGGGTTACTCGGGGCTGTATGGCTCATTGCTGTTTGTCTGGATGGCATGCTGGCATTTGAGCAATGTCCGGTCAGTTCTATCGAGTGGTAATCACGGCCAACGACGCGTGGGAATGTCCAGCAGGACACTAGAAAAATCACCGCGTGTGTGATCACTCGTATTATCAAACATGCCAATTAGCGGGTTGTTTTTCTGTTGTTTTACCTCAAGCATCCGCCGTTGAAGTCAGCCAAAAAATGAGCATTGTGGGAGCCAGCATGCATATTTGGCAACAATCTGATCGTGGAAAGAGACAGAAAGACAGCCCGTGAAGGAGTGTGGTCGCATGAGGGGCGTGAGTTTCCGGAAGTACCACAAACGAGTTGAACTGACGTTTCTGAGAACGGGGCGATCGTTACTGCCAGGGGCGGTTCTCGGCAACAGGGAGGGAAGTCCCTTCGCTGTAAGCCGAGCAGATTGCGGCACTGAAATGCTTGCCACGTCATGTGCCACCGAACCCAGCTCCAATGCATGAAGCAAAGCATGTCGCTCCCAGGACACACATGTATGACACCATCTCTGGCTAAAAAACGGTCCAGCTGCTCGAGCACGAACTACCTGCCAAAGCTGCTGACCAGGGTCCAGCGGCCGTAGCAGGGCCGTGGCTCCAGTTGTACCGGTATGTCGCCCCCGCCTGGCTGGCCACGGTAGGAAGAGCCGGGGGAGAGGGTCGCACCGGTCGGCTGGGCCCGAGGCCGGGCCTGGAATGCAGCTCCCGACAGCGCCGGCTGCCGCTCAGGCGGCATTTCCGACCCGGCCCACGCGCAATGCACGGAGGAGAGAAAAACCGCTCACCCTCCCACCGAGCCTGGGCTGATTGGTTTCCGCCCCAGCCGTGGCAGGAATAGACTAAAGCAAAATTGGAGAGGAATAAGGGGGCCAATTATATTCCCGTATCTCAAAGTTCGTACACATATTTTCAAGAATCTTTACTCCCACCGAGCTGTAAAAGCAAGGAAAAAACGGCCGACCTTTTTCCAGCGGTAATCTGGCGAAATTCTACAAATCCTGTTGGAGAGGCATCAGTGACACTTGTGCCGATTTTCACCTTTGGCAAGGACACATAAAGGTCAATGCATGAAGCACCCGCATACCATTGAACGGTAGCCGGATTCAGTATGGAAGGGACGGCGCGGCCGCCACCACTCGACAAACGGGTTTCGCCAGTCCGCCGGCAGGGCCGGCGCGTGAATCGACTTCGTGGCAAAGGCGCTGACACCGGTGCGTCAGTGCTGCTCGCGTCCGCCCTATTGTTGACTACACCTTGGCGAAGGCCGGTTCTTGCGGCCTGGTGACTACCATTTAAAGGCTTGGAATGTGCCCTGCAGAGGCCGTGGGCGCTTGACTGCATCATAGGCGGATCCGGGGCTCTGGACTGGGGGGAGGGAGATCGGCAGGGGACATGGGATGGCACGTGGGACAAAGCGGGGAGGCGGGCTTGTGTCAGCGCCGTAATGGAACTGGAAGATGGGGTAGAAAAGGAAGAATGCTTCGGCAGATGACCTATGCCGTCACCTGCCCCCCTCTGTTTGTCCCCTGGATACGCCTTAAGTTCGGCGTATCAACGACTTACTGATAAACTCACACACGCGTATGCATTTGGCACGACAGATACAGAGATATGGCCAAGAGGGAAACATTTGTATTTGCAACACACCATTAACCAAGTTCCGGCATCGAGGCGTTTTCCCCGACCACATTTAACTGGCGGACGTGAAAACCAAAAAGAGAGCTGCGTGAAACAATGGTCACACATACATTCCTGGAAAATTTGGTATATAACATATAAATTATATTATCTTCATTTTGCAAAGGTTAGGGGGACGTAGACAAACTTCCTGCGAGTGACCTCACATAGAACAACCATCCGAGAACCAGCAGAACACGAAACAACCAATCAGATCGTCAGCATGTCTCCGCACAACTCATCTCCACAATTCTATGAGCCTCTCACGCTATTCCAACTTTTCCCGACAGGATAAATACCTAACGCGCGTTTCTGTGCAAACCGATGCAACACTGAACCAGGTGGACGGTGAACAAACATTTTCAGCGGCGTTTAACGTAACCAGAAGCCTAACGTCCTATCTATGGAGGTTTTCATGTATCAGGCTGTCTTCTGCTCATCGCACAGCAGTCCCAGGTACAGAACCACGGCCAGGTTTTTGCACGGAACATGGTAGTCGCCCAAAGACGCGTAAAGTCTCACGGAATTGAGTCTCTGGCGCATACTTCCATCAACACTTTCTCATGTCCCGCACTGAGCGCCCTCTACCCCCAGTGTCCGCAGATGCTTGAGCCTTTTTCGACAGTTCTCAAGGTGGCCACCGGAAAGTTTCCAAGCGTATCTTACCACTCACGCCTTTCATACAACGTTTGCAGCTGTTCAGAGGTTCTCAAACGCACCTAGCACTCTCCGGCTTCATTCGACCGCCGGCTGCAGGTGTTTGTGAACCATCTCCTCCTTGTTGATCAAATGCGTTGTCTTGGTGACCAAGCGCATGAGGGAGGTGATGCCGGTGGACCATTCCGTCAGGATGTCGGTGGGGTCCTTAGTCTGAAAAAGAAAACGAACGCCTCGGTAGTAACGCAGCCCAGTCACCCCAAAGCCGGGATATCTTTGGGGCAGGCTAGCCTGTTCAGAATTGGTTCATTACTAGCATCAGGAGACTGATACCTACGGACGGACGGGAAAATGCTGCCCAAGCCAGACCTTACCTTTCAATACATCCCACCAAACTACTACAAAAACCCAACCTTCCTGGGCATAACACTTGACGCCAAACTTACATGGACTAACACGTCGAGGTACTCAAGGAAAGAATGACCAAAAGAAGACAGTGCCTACAAGGGGGTAGGGGTTTAGGACAGGTCCAGCGCGACGGCCATGTTGTACACGACACCTCCAGGCTATCGCGGAAAATCCAGCGGCGCCCAATAAGAAACGCTCAGGGTGGCGTACCTGTTCCTCATCAGGTCTGTATTCAAACTAGGGGGCGGCAGTCCACTTCACCCACGCCGTAACAGCCGTACGCAGTAATCTAGAAGCAGAGCAGAAGAAGTGCTCCCGCCTCATCACCGGCTGTATCAGCCCTACCAAAACCAGAGCACTGCTAACCGAAGCCAACCTTCCTGCGCCGACAGTCAGGGCCAACGAGCTGGCGGAAACGGACTCTGCCTAGTAAAAATCGACCCAACCCGACAGCCGCTGGAGAAAACCACCACGCTGTGCCGTAAGTACCGCGCCCACGGAGCACGGCTCCGACTGCGGGGAAGCGGATGTAACGGCAACACGCCCGAGATGCCAGACGGGGACGTCTCTCTGGAGGACAAACTCTGCATCCACCGGGTCGGCAAACGGGTCCTATCTGAGGTGGGCATACCTGACGCCCCCGCGGAACCCTTCACAACAGCTGCAGGCAACCCGCCCTGGACAGACAGTCCCGGCTTCATCTCCATAAACCCACACCTGCCAACTGAAACAAGGAAAACAGATCCCCAGACTGAAGACGCGAGGTGGCACACCAGGCGCTGGCAGCCCTACCGGAGCCGAACCACACCATCTGGAGTAACGGCTCGGCAAAGGATAGGCTCCCTGATGGTGGCAGCATTACCCAGAATCTTCCTGCACTCAGAAAACAGGACATTCGAGGTAACGGCGGCAGCAGGCACGGTCTGCAGCAGCACGCGTGCAGAACTAGTGGCGGTACGA
Organism: Lepas anatifera; assembly: GCA_034440635.1. Lineage (NCBI taxonomy): Eukaryota > Metazoa > Arthropoda > Thecostraca > Lepadidae > Lepas > Lepas anatifera. The sequence continues at coordinate 574,618 of JAOTON010000590.1, read as the reverse complement.
GCAGCCCTAGAGGCCGTGCGGTAGCTGTCCTCAAACTCCCTCGACCACATCACCGAAATCCGGCTCTGTACAGACTCCCGGGTATACCTACACAAGAGAAGCTGCCTCCCAGACAGGACGCCTTCCCACCACCGTCTGGTCGGTCCTAACAGCCCTCTCCGCCGCCAACAAAAGCATCACCCTGCAATGGGTACCAGGCCACGCAGGGATCGCCGGCAACGATTTCGCCGACACCATTGCAACTTGGCTAGGAGCCTCCCTCAAGCCGACATCTCCCTTGACATGGTCAGCGGCAGGGCTGCCATCTGACGGGTCACCGGGAGAGGGACGGCGGCCAGAGACTCTGTGCACCTCCACAAGCCACCAACACCCGGCCACAAAGACCTTGCGAGGTGGGGCCAGTGTACGGTGTCTCAACTCTGGGTAGAAAAGCCAGTCCTCACCAACGACATATGAAAGAATGTTGCCGAATACCCCGACTGCGGTGAAGAGGACTCCGCCACCCACCTCCTAACCGCATGCCCAGTTCACCCCGTCTTACGCCTGGACAAATATGTCCAGGCGTATTATGATATATTGGTATGAGGGGGTATAGGGGGCCGCCTAATATTATGAGGCGGCCCTCTATCAACTCTAGAATATGTGCTATCTGATGGAGCTACAAAGATCCTCGACCTCCTTTGGGGGACCAAATTCCCCCCACTGGGCCGGAGCCCGGCCGCTCCATGACGTGAGAGAAGAGGGAGAGAGATATATCAATTCCAACCCAATAAAGGCTTGACTCATTCATTTGTCAGCTAGATCTAACACATATCACACCTACTTTCGCAAATCCTTCAAACGCATCAACCTACCTATCACTACAAACACAAGTGACCGAAAGCCACGACAGGATGAGGTCAGAGACGCTTTACCTTGATAAACGACACGACACAGTTAAATACGACTTACCTTGATAAAGGAGACGATGCCCTCTAGCCGGTCTGTTTTGGCCTGGATAGCGCCACTGACCACCATCTGGGAGAGGAACTCCTCCGTCTCGCTCTCCGAAAGCTCCAGCAGCTGCGCCATCCTCGACAGCCGCACACGCCGGTAGTACCGCGACATCACGTCAACGTTCTGACGACATTATACAATGTCAACGTTCTGTCCACGTAACACAACACGTCAACGTTCTGCCGATGCAACACAGCCAACGTTCTGCCGGAGTAATACATCACGCCAACGTTATGCCAACGTTACACAGCATGTCAACGTTCTGCCGACGTAATAAAGCACGTGAATGTTCTGCCAAAGTAACACATCATGTCAATGCTATGCCGACGTAACACAACACATCAACGTTCTGCCGGTGTTACAGAACATCAACGTTCTGCCAACTAATACAGAACGTCAACGTTCTGCTGGAGTAACAGAACGTAAACCTTCTGCCGGAGTAACAAAACGTCAACGTTTTGCCGGTGTAGCACTGCACGTCACGACAATGTTCAGTAGACGAAGCATCACACGAATATTCTACCTCGACACCGTGACACCCCAACCAATTCGCCCAATATTATCGAACTGAGGCATGTTAGAACAGGAAGTAAATATCCATGTATGTAAAATGTTAACAATTCAAGCACATACTTAGCCGAGAGCATTTAGGTACAGTCCTTTCTCAGAAAACACTCAAGACACCCAAAGACCTAATAAAACAATACATGTTTGAGCATTTTCAAACGAAATACATACACGGCAGCCAAAAAGCAAGCGAAGAGCCTTACAAAAAAAAAACGAAAAAGTTTGTGGTATAATTGTCAATCTCCACTAATTGAAAGAAACATCAGACTTGGTCCCATGCACCACATGAACGGTGTCTGGCCTATAGCCTTGTCTGCGGACTGTAGATACATTCTCCGTTCCCCGCAAACGACTCTCAGAATTGCTCTGACTCAATTCTAAGAGAGGCTAGGCACTGACGTGTTCGACGCAGCGTTTCTTGAGCTGGGCCCAGCGGGCGTCGCCGGCCTCAGTGTGGGAGAAGACGTCGGTGGCCGGCTGGTCGGCCGTGCCCTTTCTCAGCGGCGTCTCGTACACCGACACCAGCGCCGCCCAGCGGATCAGCTCGGCGTTCGTGAACAGCTCCACAAACGACCTGGCAGAGGGGGCCGGTTAGCTGGGTCTGTTGAAAAACAGTGATTTACTTTTTAAGATGTCGCATCAAGGCGACGATAAGAATGTAATGAAAATTATTTAGGAGACAAAAAGAACAATCAGCTTCAACTAAGAACAGCCGGTAGGCAACGTTCGAAGGACTCTTTTGGCATTGTATCTTCGTAATGCCGACCTAAAAACACAGCAGTTAAGAAAATCCTACTGAAGGGCCTATATATTTCAGGTCATCATAGTTATCCTCAATTGGGAAAAAATCACAGAAACCATCGAGACACAAAAATCATCATAACCTTCCACTCATGGCAACCACCCCCAGCCAATCGGCCCCGAAAGTAAACCTAGCTCTGATGCACAAAACATACCAGACCAAGCCTAGCTGAGTAAACCCATCATTCAAGACTTGTGAACCCAGACGAATTACACCCCAAGCTACTCTGGTAGTTTCCAATGGGAGCAATACGTAACTGAAGACGGTTTACTCGAAGAAAAACCACCATCCAAAGGTTAAGCCAGAGCTTCTATAAGACGTGATGTTTGTTGTGTTACTGTTCAACCACCAGAATTTCCTTCATTGTATTCATTTTCTTCACTTGGATTCCCTTTGTGATCTTTGGAGCATTCAAGTTCTTGAAAATGAACCGAGCAGAAAAAATCACCTGTATCTGCGACTCTCGCCACCTTAGACGTTTTGTCTCACTAAACAGACCATAACAACACTGTACTCAATCCCCCCACGGCTAAGACTGCTCCGACAATATGGCTCTCACTTGTAGATGGGGATGAGCTGGAGAGTCTTGTCCAGCAGGATGCGGTGTGTGAGGTCCGACTGCTCGTTGTCGTAGGTGGCCAACACCAGGTACAGCACCACGTGCCGCAGCGCCGTCGTCTTCTTCTCCTCGTCCTCTGAGAGAACGAGCACCGGCAAAGTGCAGGTAAAGGGAGTTTTCAACGGAATGTGGCACACTGAGAAACACGTAACTGAAGGCCAAATTAGGTCAGAATTGGTAGATTACTTGAACCGTTTAATCACGAAAAAAGCAAATAATTGTCCCAACGTTTCGCTTTCACAGCTTCATCAGGGGTTCAAATATGTAAAATGTAATTAGAATCACAATTCAAATGCAATTTAACAGCGCATAAGCGACAGGCAAATATCACATCTCACCACATCACACTTCGATTACTTGGTATTGGTATATGTAACGCTTGGGGTGTGAGTGGGTGGGGAGAAAAGCTAGTTTTGTGTTGGCTGGGTTTAGACAGACACAAAAATCACTAACTTGGTGCCAACTCCTCCTCTTTAGCAAATGGCGACACTCCTAAAACAAAACAGGACAACAACCCCAGCAATGTTCACTCATCTCAAAGAACCCACATCTTTTTGTATGCTGCATCTTGCATGGACAGTAGGGCGAGTCGAGTTAGACAAACAATACAAATTATCGATTTCATTTTTGACGAAGCGATTTTCTTATGTGATATTTTCGAATTCACGGTGCTACATCAGGCTTCTTGATAAATATTGGTCTTCGGTTCCAGTATCGTTAATTTTCCCTTTCATACAAATAATCACAGTCACCAATAGCGAAATCATGCGCTTAGGCCACAAATCAAAATGAGTTTGGCACATGGTATCTTACGTACCCAGCTAAGTCGATAACGGTGATTTTGAATATGAATTCCGTGTTCTGCCACCAGGCAAAAATTTCGAAATATTCCAAACTCTAATTCCTCCCCACAAAAATCCAGGTTACAGGCAACAGTTTCTCACCAAATTAAGGCTGAGGGCTCAAATAAATATCAGGGCTTTCTGATATTCCAAATGATAGCTATTTTATTGGCGCTGGGACAATTAACGACGTTGCAAGTCAGATCAGTCGGCCAACACGATTTTCACAGTGAAAACATCGAAAGTGGAAGATGTCTAAGCTATTAACCTGATGCTTAGTTGGGCACACACATATTCATACACTTTGGTTGCTGACCACATTTTAGGGTCCATGCCTCTGCTCTTGGTGACTATGGCACATAGCAAGAAAACACACAGGTGCGATACTGAAGCCGAAGATCAGCTTTTATCCGGAAAACGTACACGAAAACTTGGATTCAGAGCCATGTCCTACATGATAAAATTGCTTCGCCAAAACCTAAATCCTTTCTTATTTTTGCCTCAACTCGACATGCTCTAATGGCCAGCACCGAATTCGTCATCCAGACATCCGTTCTGCCGTGCCAAGAAAAGGAAAATGGATAGCTCCAATCATAAGCGTCGCCACCGGCAAAAAGTGGGGCGGGGGCAGCCGAACTTCAAACTGACGCTGACAAAAACTCCTACGTTAGGTCCAAATACTGTTCGAATTTGGGCTCCTCGTTGCCCTCTTTAGCTTCTGGTTATACGAATGTCCGGTTTTCTCCCATTTTGACTGAGATTAGGCAATTTTTGCCGAAAAGTGGGGCCGAGCCCCTCTGCCCCCCGCTGGGGTGTCGCTCCCCCGCTGGGGTGTCGCCCCCGCTGGGGTGTCGCCCCCCGTGGCGACACCCCAGCCTCCAATATATTAGCAATGAGAGATACCCATTTTGCTTTGCACAGTGGCGTAGGAGAGGTCTACCGCTAACCTTGCACGCTGGTTGTGTTGTAGATGGCCATGTAATGCCGGCAAATGGAGAGGTTGGTGCCGATGTTCTGGTCCAGCTCAATCATCAGCCTGTCCAAACCGGGGTCAACTCTTACAATGAAACCGAGATAATCACAGACGTGAATCAGTTCGAAGAAATTTAAGCATCGATGTTCCACTACTACTTAGGAAAAAATAAAAGGCGGACAAAAACGCCTAAGAATTTTGCACATGAAAATGGAACTACCTAACAAAGAAACGACAGCGCACCAAAACTGTACGCGACCGAAACTGTACACGACATCAAACATGTCACTCAACGGACATTATACGATATCTGCCTACACGGAGATTAAGGAATGAGAACCGCCACATTTTCCGTTCTCACTGATAGTATTTCATCTTAAGCTCGGCAGTGTCCTTTCCTTCGAAGAACTTGGTGTTGATCTTCTTGGCGATGATCTGGGTGCGGATGTAGTCCTTCTTGGCCAGGCAGAGCCGCATCTGCTCCAATATCAGCGTCACCTGCGGCGGACATAACCGTTACAAGACATCCCCGTCCCGTATAGGGCACTGGTCCAACTAACGCAGTCAGCTAACGGGAGAAGCATGCCACAAGCAAGCTGATAGAACAGCGTTCTCTTCAAGTACGACAATAATGGCATATTGCTGTTTATCACCGAAATATATCACCCACAAAGACTGATCAGTATCAGTTTTGCACCATGACCACCAGCCAAGACTCCCTCCCTCCCCGTCCATCAACCTGACAACAGGTTTACTGAGCTAAGTCACCACGAGACTTCCTCTCTTCCCCCTCAACACGGGCCAGTGTCCCGTCTGTCCTGTAAAAATCACTCCTATCGTATGTTGCTAAACAGTCCGGGATCCGGAATACTAGAGCCCCATCCCTAGGCCGCACCATCAGTGAGATCTCATGAAACCCCAGTGATGACGACCAAGAAGACTCTCAGCCACAGGAGCGATACTTCCCGACAGAGAACGCGCCGGGAGCAGGGGCGTCTCACCTTCTCCGTGCGCTCCATGCTGCCGTAGGTCTCCACCTGCATGTCCTGCAGGATGTTGGCGGCGCCCACGATGTCGCCGTCCGCCTCCTTGATCATCGCCAGCTTGTGCGTCAGTCGCGCCCGCTCAATCTCCACGTAGATCTGCCCGACAGACAACCAGGCCTCAACACACAGCGCGCTCTGGGACTCCAGCTATGGCGACGTTAATCTGGAAGAGGCTAATTTTCTATGGCCGTAAATGAACGTCAGAGGTGTACTTGAGACAGAGCCCGGACAGGGTACGTGTCCATCCAATCCCACCACACGCCATGTGTTTTTGGGGCCCATTCCAACAAAGTGGGATTATTTGTAATGGTCTCTTAAGCCCGACCCTTATTATGTCTTGTTGCAGAACACATGACCTGCTGGAGACAGAATATATTAATCACAAATAATGAAATATACTATTGCAGGAAGTCAGCTAACAAGGTACGGGCCAACTTTCTCTTCCAGACATGGTACCCAAACACTGTGGAAAATAAACACAAAATAGTAGGCTGAATGCAAAGGTGCTCATTCAGTGAAGCATTAGCACCAGCTGAAGAAATAAGCCGTCTGACTTTTCCAGTATATGGACAGGCCTCCCACTGCTGTATGACCTATAGTCATACAGCAGTGGGGCAATAGTCTGTATGCAATAGTCACTGGGGGCGTGGTGGTATAGTGCATAAACGTCGGAAGGGGGGGCAGGAGGCCTGCCCCTCACTTTTTGGCCAAAAATGTCCTGGTCTTAGTCAAAATGGGACAAAACCGGACATCTTTATAACCAGTCGCTACGAAAGGCAACGAGGGGCCCACATTCGAACAGTTTTTGGTGCTAACCAGGAAAGTTTGTTGCCAGCATCAGGTTGAAATTTGAATGGCCTCCTCACTTTTTTCCCGGTGGCGACGCTTATGGTAAAGTAGTAAGCAAGATTGCTTTCCATGCGGCCGATCCGGGTTCGAGACCCGGCGGCTTCCCTGAGTAAGGAGCAATCTGTCTCCCAAGAAACCCTTCCAACAGGCGAAGAGTTGGGGACGTCATACAACACTGGCAATTTGTGTGTTGATAAGCCACAGAAATTAGCATACCAATAGTCACTACTGAAATATATCAGCCGTAGTCTACCTTTCCCTCCGTGACGGTGCGTAGAGTGTCGATCAGCTTTAACTTTTTCTCCTTGTCGGAGGTGGTGTCCACATACGTGCACGCTTCCTGTCGACGGAACCAAACTCAAACACCATCGCAACACGCTTCAGAGAAAAAGAGTTGGCCAGCACGACACACTGCATGAGTTATTAATATGGTTCATGCATGGGTTCCGTAAATAAAAGAAGCAAAAAATATCGAAGAAAGCCTCATTTGTGGACTTAAATTTCTTTGTTCCAGGTCGGAAATGATCGTTTTATTACAAAAGCACAGACAAAACTATACAAATAAGTATGATTGCATTCGGAGCACAGCAGAAAATGAGTGTGACCTATCCAGGAGAGCACCCAATCGCATCGCGTGGACCCCAGTTATGTATCCCGCGGGGGATAAAACCGTGCTGTAATGGCTGACTCCGTACTATAAAACTGAGGGGGCCTCGGGTGCTGGATGAGGGGGGGGCGGCACCAACCTCCAAACATCCGGGATCCACCTGTACAAGAAACATCATTTCATGCCAGACAGCACCCATGAGGTACACTGGACAGCTGATCCTACCTGCACCATTTTGGCGACGGCCTGCTTCAGCTGGGAGCGCCGCTTGGTGAGCGTGATGATGCTCTCGTTCAGCAGGTTGTAGTCTCCAGCTTCGTGGCACACCTGCACGATGGCCACCAACACCCGGCTGGTGGAGTGCATGTCGGCGCCCTGGCCACGCAACAGGAAACAACACAGTGTTACTGCTACACACTGGTGAAGCCACAGTTCCGAACAAGTACCGACACTGAGTTCTCGGCTACTTACGTACACACATTCTGAAAGGTAATGTACAAAGTATCCCAGTCCCTTACTCGATATAAAACTGCACCGCACACACGGTCACATTATCACCCCTTTACTTCGCCTTACGTGAACAAGGGACGAAAAGCTTGAAACTATTACCCAACTAGCTTAAATGCTCGGCGGCCCGGTTCAGCAGAGCTGAATCGGCTGCACTTGAGGATGCATGGTACCATGGCATCAGAAATAACCGAATCTTCATTTAAGTAGTCTCAGACATCAAGCCTTTCCGTGGCATACTCATATCCTGGCATGGCTGTGCACACTAACTCGAACTAAACACCGAAATGACAACACGGTTTGAAACAAAGCGTCTGCCAGCACCAGCTCACACCGCCACACCACTAGCGCCACCTACGGTTCGCGTCTGCTTCTCCAGGGCCAGCAGGCCATTGATGGCCTCCTGCAGCTGACCATCCGCCGCCTGCTTCTTGAGCAGCGGGATCTTCTCGTCGCAGGTGGCGCTGTAGTCGACCTCCATCTTCACCAGCGTCCCGCCGTCCGTCGCCACGCTCAGCATGTTGTCCGCCATGCTTACAAACGGTGCTGAAACGGGGCGGATGAGAACAGTCAGTGATTGGCAGTATTATGCAGCGTTGTTTACTGCACTGGGCCGATGTATCGCAGACACAAAAGGACTTTCCTTAAGGCCGGTATTCTATGCGGAGTTAGAGAAATTTCGACATTTCTGATGACAGAAACATCCAAAAATATGTGACAAAAACCAGGACATAAGTGATTCACAATTACATGACTGATTAAATGGTCTGCAAAAATGACACAAAACGACGTCCAGGGCGAAAATGTGGCTAGATGTACCAACCATAAAACTATTCTCAGCCAACGTTTTATTGTGATACCCATGTTTAAAGCGAACAGATTGATTTTGTGGCTTGGTTTCTCGTTAACACGCGCATTGACGGGGGTCTGAGCCACCTTCGCATTGACGGGGGGCGGGTACCCGCCCCCTAAGATCTCGAGAACCACGGTAGGTAGCGAAAAACGGTAAACGGCGTTGGGCTGCCCATCCACTTCTCCATCGAAAACATTTGAACCATTTTTTTGTCAGGTCACATTTAAGGTCACGAGAGGTCAAAACATGCTCGTCATAGGGATAACATATAAAATTCAGTTTTTCGGGCATTACATCTGAACAAGTAAAGATAGAGCAAAACGACTTGAACTGTATGAATCCTCTTAGCAAGCCGAATCGAATGATATATAATTTGACCTTGCTAGGTCAAATCAAGGATTTGACCTGACCTGAGGTCAGGTCAGGGTCAAATTATATAAAATGCATATCATTAGAACCACAAAACCCAGGCGAGTCTAATGCAGCTAAAATAAATGCTCTATCACCATCCGTTACTGAGTTATTCCGTAAAAACCATTTTTCCCATGTATTTCCAATGGAGAGGTCATGCCTCGTACCTGACCTTAGGTCATCGATATCAAAAATACCGGAACATATGTTAGAGAACTCGGTGGGGCCATTATGTGATATGAGTTTCAATCGGATGAGTTCACCCTGCTCCGACTTATGCTATCTTAAACTTTTTTTTAGGTCGGGTCACTTGACCTGTACTGGTGACCTGACCTGAGATGACCTAACCTTAAAATTTTCACAGAAGTTGTAAAAATGATGAGGGAAAAGGTATACCAAGTACGGCGGCGCTACGCGCCGCCGTTTTTCTACTATCTCCGAAAAACCCGAGGGGGGCGGGTACCCGCCCCCCGTCAATGCGCGTGTTAAATGCCAACCCGAAAATGTGCAGCGAGCGCTTGAAATGCATTCATCGTATTATTTTGCTGCCATATCAAAGAAGTGAAAACCAGGGTACTTTAACTACGGGTACAACCAAGTTTCCTACTAAAAATAGTCCTCCCATGATGACGTCACCGCCCTTTCCTACTAAGTTATAGGAGATTCTACTAAGTTTTTGGAAGGATCAGCTGAAACATACCAAGTTTGGGTGTATTTGGCACCAATCTAGTATAAATCGAAATCAACTTGTTTCACCCATTTGACAGTAACCTTGATCTTAACCGCGAGCAGCGTATTTTACGTAAATCTAATGAAAAAATTATAACACTTCAAAGAATTTGTTGAAAGGGCATGCATTTATTTGATCAACTCAGGCCTACCTAATAGCCAAGAGAAATAAATTTACCTTCGCTCAAGAGATCACCGGTGTTTATTGTATTCTGCTGCAGGTACCACCAACAGCCAATCAAAGGTCAGAGATCAACAGCCAATCAAAATCGAGATTAGTCTTACTGCAAACAGCTGTTAGTGCTGAACATGTCCTTATTTTGACACGCTCTGGAAAATTTGTAAAAATAATATTCTTCACTGGAGCTTTTGCAAAACGTCTGATGGTTTCACAAATAAAAATCTTTTAGCTTTCTGTTCAACCATATACGTTTTGTTGATACAGTTCTAAAACAAGTTATTTAGAGCTTTGAAAAAGTGCAATTTCTCCAATGCCCTGCATAGTAACTGTAGTGCCTCTCCAGCCATGATGACGTAATGCTGCCAAACAACTTGAACGGGGTCTGGTGAAAACATTACCAAAATTCACTGTCAGTCACGCAGCTTGGGGAACACTGGGTTGTGGCCCCACTTTGTTCGAATTGATCCATGTAGCTCTATACAGGTCTTCTGTGGCTGGTCTGGTCGCCCATCATATGCCCCCCCCTGGACAAATTTGGCGTGCCGGGCGGACGGATGTGAGCCGACCCATTCTGGGGATGGCCATTTCTCCCATTCAGCTACAGGCAAATTGTTAGAAAAATTCAAAATGGGTGTAAAAATGGTCAAACCATGCAGAATCCAGTGAGCAACATGCCTCGATAGTTCAATTTTGTATCAAATATTTTGGCGACGTAAACCAAAACGCAAAACGATTTCAAACTTCTTGGGTAAAATTCACCATTTTCCCATGCTTGGCCTGAACTATAACACTGCCCATTGACCGGGCAAAAGACGATTAGGATCACAGCACACCTAAAATTAACGGCATGACAAATGCTTTACTGCCTAGACTGCCCAGCATACTAAACATGGAACCTATTTTAAATAATGGTATGTTCAGGCAGTCCCACAGTTTGGTAAATCGCCTATGTTTGGTTTTTTGGGCACCCATACATTTCATTTTCCTAAATTTACACTGGATAAAATCGGAACACACTTTCCTAACCAAACATTTTCGCATGGAATTCTTGAAACTAACATGCCAATTCTGTTCTAATGCCCTCCACAAAATAGGTGGGGCTCCGAGATTTCTTGAGCCAACAAAGCCAGTAGTTAAAAAAACGAATTAAATTTCCAAGACATTCAAATGAAATATTTAATTAAGTGCCTTTAACTTTTCAAGCTGTAATAGTTACATTTATGCCTTATTTTATCCATCTTTAATTCTATTTTTGTGCCTCATGGATTTAGCCTGGGAATAAATTGTTTTAATGCCTCAAGCTTAGTAAGGTTGGTAGGTACTGGAAAGTATGCAGGCCAGGGATTTGATTTCTTCTCCTAAAAGTGTATTCTTCCCTTGGGCCCAATACAGAATGTAAAACACCGACCATGGGCCGTCCTTTGATAGATCTGCTGTCCATCGGAAGAAAAACATATGTCGTGTTCAGAATATTTTGCATGAGAGCACCTTTTCTGTTATGCTTAACATAAGTGGAGCTCTGGAACTGATTGGAAAATACAATATCACTAGATATTTTGAGGAAATGTTGTCAAATAATTTAATAAGTAGTTGCAGCTTGTCTTTCTGCATAGAATGATATTAAAATCTCAAAATAGAAATGTGACTTACATTTTACTTCCATGAGACAGCAGAGACTTCCTAATCTCCATAGAACATACTTCTTTCAAATCCTCTTTATTACCTGAACCTGCCCAGATTTTTTTTGTACTTAAGGCATGAGGAGGGAAATGGCAGCACACACAGACATTTCAACTCAAGACAAAGTAAGACATCGCATATTTGACAAGGTATATGATTAATATGCCCGTATATGCCCGACAGGTGGTTGACTGGTGAAGTGAGATTAAGCGACGGCGTGTATCCAGGAGGTAGGACACGATACTGGGGTAAGTTAGAAACTGTGGGAAATGCTGTGTCGTGCAACGGGAAAGTGTCATGTCTCACTGAAATGGCGTTGGAGATGTCCCGTTCCCTACACGGCGGCACTATGAGTTACACGAAAATGGTCAACTGGTCTGACGGAGATGAGATTGGGCCGTTTCAATGGACGATATTTAGGGTTCTGTAATTTCGCCGTGTCGAGTGCTTATTTGCGGACGCCGGTAAACAGAGCTAGTGGATATGCCTGCGGAAAACTGACGAGATTACTGAACCGTCCTTCCATTTGGGCTTTCCCAAACAAGAGCCGTGAAAAAACGCGTCTTGAGAACTTTGATCTTTGGTATTGATTGAACTATGTATGATATTTTTACCCCGAAAGATCTGATATCAAGACCTGAGAATTCCAAGTGTTTTGTTGAATAGCAGTTCACCCGTTTTCCCGTGCTCTGACACGTGTGACGGGCGGTTGGTACGGTTCCTTCTGTGTAAGCGCGTGCCGGAGGTACTGAGTGTGGCGGTGCCGGCGGTACTGAGTGTGGCGGTGCCGGCGGTACTGAGTGTGGCGGTGCCGGCGGTACTGAGTGTGGCGGTGCCGGAGGTACTGAGTGTGGCGGTGCCGGAGGTACTGAGTGTGGCGGTGCCGGCGGTACTGAGTGTGGCGGTGCCGGAGGTACTGAGTGTGGCGGTGCCGGAGGTACTGAGTGTGGCGGTGCCGGAGGTACTGAGTGTGGCGGTGCCAGAGGTACTGAGTGTGGCGGTGCCGGCGGTACTGAGTGTGGCGGTGCCGGCGGTACTGAGTGTGGCGGTGCCGGAGGTACTGAGTGTGGCGGTGCCGGAGGTACTGAGTGTGGCGGTGCCGGCGGTACTGAGTGTGGCGGTGCCGGCGGTACTGAGTGTGGCGGTGCCGGCGGTACTGAGTGTGGCGGTGCCGGAGGTACTGAGCGTGGCGGTGCCGGTGGTACTGAGTGTGGCGGTGCCGGAGGTACTGAGTGTGGCGGTGCCGGCGGTACTGAGTGTGGCGGTGCCGGAGGTACTGAGTGTGGCGGTGCCGGCGGTACTGAGTGTGGCGGTGCCGGAGGTACTGAGTGTGGCGGTGCCGGCGGTACTGAGTGTGGCGGTGCCGGCGGTACTGAGTTTGGCGGTGCCGGAGGTACTGAGTGTGGCGGTGCCGGAGGTACTGAGTGTGGCGGTGCCGGAGGTACTGAGTGTGGCGGTGCCGGCGGTACTGAGTGTGGCGGTGCCGGAGGTACTGAGTGTGGCGGTGCCGGAGGTACTGAGTGTGGCGGTGCCGGCGGTACTGAGTTTGGCGGTGCCGGAGGTACTGAGTGTGGCGGTGCCGGAGGTACTGAGTGTGGCGGTGCCGGCGGTACTGAGTGTGGCGGTGCCGGCGGTACTGAGTGTGGCGGTGCCGGCGGTACTGAGTGTGGCGGTGCCGGAGGTACTGAGTGTGGCGGTGCCGGTGGTACTGAGTGTGGCGGTGCCGGAGGTACTGAGTGTGGCGGTGCCGGAGGTACTGAGTGTGGCGGTGCCGGAGGTACTGAGTGTGGCGGTGCCGGCGGTACTGAGTGTGGCGGTGCCGGCGGTACTGAGTGTGGCGGTGCCGGCGGTACTGAGTGTGGCGGTGCCGGAGGTACTGAGTGTGGCGGTGCCGGAGGTACTGAGTGTGGCGGTGCCGGAGGTACTGAGTGTGGCGGTGCCGGAGGTACTGAGTGTGGCGGTGCCGGAGGTACTGAGTGTGGCGGTGCCGGAGGTACTGAGTGTGGCGGTGCCGGAGGTACTGAGTGTGGCGGTGCCGGAGGTACTGAGTGTGGCGGTGCCGGAGGTACTGAGTGTGGCGGTGCCGGAGGTACTGAGTGTGGCGGTGCCGGAGGTACTGAGTGTGGCGGTGCCGGCGGTACTGAGTGTGGCGGTGCCGGAGGTACTGAGTGTGGCGGTGCCGGGGTACTGGGTGTGGCGGTGCCGGAGGTACTAGTGGCGGTGCCGGAGGTACTGAGTGTGGCGGTGCCGAGGTACTGAGTGTGGCGGTGCCGGAGGTACTGAGTGTGGCGGTGCCGGAGGTACTGAGTGTGGCGGTGCCGGCGGTACTGAGTGTGGCGGTGCCGGAGGTACTGAGTGTGGCGGTGCCGGAGGTACTGAGTGTGGCGGTGCCGGAGGTACTGAGTGTGGCGGTGCCGGGGTACTGAGTGTGCGGTGCCGGGTACGGTGTGGCGGTGCCGGGGTACTGAGTGTGGCGGTGCCGGAGGTACTGAGTGTGGCGGTGCCGGAGGTACTGAGTGTGGCGGTGCCGGCGGTACTGAGTGTGGCGGTGCCGGAGGTACTGAGTGTGGCGGTGCCGGTGGTACTGAGTGTGGCGGTGCCGGGTACGAGTGTGGCGGTGCCGGGGTACGTGTGGGGGCGGGGAGGTACTGAGTGTGGCGGTGCCGGCGGTACTGAGTGTGGCGGTGCCGGCGGTACTGAGTGTGGCGGTGCCGGCGGTACTGAGTGTGGCGGTGCCGGAGGTACTGAGTGTGGCGGTGCCGGCGGTACTGAGTGTGGCGGTGCCGGCGGTACTGAGTGTGGCGGTGCCGGCGGTACTGAGTGTGGCGGTGCCGGAGGTACTGAGTGTGGCGGTGCCGGCGGTACTGAGTGTGGCGGTGCCGGCGGTACTGAGTGTGGCGGTGCCGGCGGTACTGAGTGTGGCGGTGCCGGCGGTACTGAGTGTGGCGGTGCCGGAGGTACTGAGTGTGGCGGTGCCGGTGGTACTGAGTGTGGCGGTGCCGGCGGTACTGAGTGTGGCGGTGCCGGAGGTACTGAGTGTGGCGGTGCCGGCGGTACTGAGTGTGGCGGTGCCGGCGGTACTGAGTGTGGCGGTGCCGGAGGTACTGAGTGTGGCGGTGCCGGAGGTACTGAGTGTGGCGGTGCCGGCGGTACTGGAGTGTGGCGGTGCCGGAGGTACTGAGTGTGGCGGTGCCGGAGGTACTGAGTGTGGCGGTGCCGGCGGTACTGAGTGTGGCGGTGCCGGAGGTACTGAGTGTGGCGGTGCCGGAGGTACTGAGTGTGGCGGTGCCGGCGGGGTGAATGTGTGAACTGCTCCAGTCCACCCCGGTGGAACTCAGACCGAGGCGGCGCAATACTAACCCGTACACTGCACGGCCCAGCAGTCTTCTCTGGCTCTCCCACGGAGCAGTGGGGTAATAAAGGATCTGTGTGTAGCATCTGAGGCGTGTCTACCCGAGTTAGTTTTTGATATCCTAGGAAACTGGTGGTAGTGCACTGCCACTGCTTTTTGAAATAGGAAGTTGTTCTTGACTCGGTCCAGGTCTGTGATGTGTTTGCCCTCCGCGTGCCGTGGTAGATGATGCACTTCCCGCCCGGTACGTGTGGCGTGGATACCGACATGGCGAGAAGTACTATATCTGTACCCGCTTCGGCATACCGTACTTGAAGACTGCCGTGCGTGCTTCGCCCTCGCGTCGATGCCCGGTGAGAAACCGGACGAAATGTGAAGCACAGGGATAGCGGCAGGGCTCGGCGTGCACAATGTCCAAACGATAGCGGTGAAGATAGGACAAATGGACTGCTGATTTATTTGGGGAATGCAATGGTAATTATAATGTCTAATTGTTAATGGCTTAGATTCAGCTTAGATTTGAATGTCTAATTGTTAATGGCAAATGCCTCGTTTAAACGACTATCGGAGATGGTTGATATGTGGTGTGGCCGTACTATGACACTATGGAAACGGGATATAAGATGTAAGCTTCAAGTGGGCGTAACTTGGACCCACATCCTTAAGAACGCGTGCTCCTGTTCTAACACTACAAGATGCCAGCTGCGTTGTTTGTGATATGGTTTACGGCCGACGCTGCGAGTGGCCGGCTGAAGAGGCCTGACTGGCCTGTCTGTTCCGTCGGAGCGGTGATTCACACGCCCTCCCTGACATTTTCCTCTTCGTCAAACCCAGGCAAGCTCGCTTCCGACGTATTAACACTGCCGGCCATGTTTAAATGAACGCCCAGAGATAAAGCGCTGAAACGTAACCGTCCGCTTTCTCTGCTTATGCCGATTGTGACTAGCCAGGAATGAGCCGACATGACATGATTCTTGGCTTAGGTTTTGCTTTCTCACTCATATTCAGCAGGGAGTGCCATAGGTGTTGCTTTTGTTCAGAAGATGGCGCTCTTTAAATCAAAACGGGGGCAACAGTTTACAGTTTTTGTCAACACTGAGCCACTTCTGAGCTAGTGCCATCATTATTTGTTATGAAGTGTCCCTCCTGCCTGTGGTGCCTCAATTGTGGACAGTTGTGTGTTTAATGAGGGTTGCTTTGGCTACATGTGCACAAAAACACAATAAAAAATTAAAAGGAGCATAACTCCAGTCATCTATTGTAACAATGTTCTTGTCGTTTTTTTACTGGAGCATCTAGAAGTGTTTTGGGCACACCCACATGTACCCATCAAACAACAAAAAATGTGTAAAATCACAGATAAGGTGGTTCATACTTAACTGTAGAGTATTCCTTCATGCTTTAGCTATGAAATATGACAGAAATAAAAGTTTAATACACACTTCCACAACCTTAATTCACATGTAAACAATGAAGACCACAAGAGCACTCCACTCGGCACACACAATTAACTTTAAAGGAAGATTAAAAATTTTAATGTGGCGAATACAGAAGGTCTGATATCAAAGAAATAGAAATCTACTCATTTGATCCATATTTTGTTCAATATTTAATTTCAGAGAAATTAAATATATACTTTTTTTACAAACATCTATAAATTATAAAAATATAGTGATTAGAATTAACAAATTTCACAAAGTGCTAGGTACCACTCTCTCAGAAATGTGAGTGGGACCCAAATTTTTCCCTTCAGATTTTAATCACTAGCAGATCCAGAATGGGGCCAAGGTCCCCTCAAAATGACAGAATTTTGGCAGATTTTCTTTAAAAAACACTAATTACTTGTATACAGATCTATCTGCCCCAAGGTTCTTGATATATTTACACCCTGCGGGAGCTAATATTTCCACCCCGCCCATGCTTCTGGGGCACCAAGTATCAGCTGCAATAAGTAAGTTAATAATTAAATTAAAATAAATAGTATTTTATTGACAAAATAATAATACCACAATCTAAGACAGAGTCAACTTCATCAGTACAATACATGCACCATTCTGAGCAGGATTTAAGTTAGGTACCCCGATGGCCTTTTTCAGATGACCGTCAAATTTTACAGTATTGCCCATGTTATATCATAACCAGTGCAGGCCAGAAGTGACCATTAAAAAGGACTACATTTCTCCCTGATCATCTAAAAAATCTTAATACAGTATAAGCATGGAAATATAACTGGGAACCAAATCACGAATCTATAGCCGGCACTACCCAGACGCGAGCAATAGGTCCGGAGAGGAACGTTAGGCACCTTCAAATAACACAAATAGATCGGGTACGAACGAATCAATTCACGGAGATGGAAATAGTTTGGGTTCATACTTACAGACACACTCAATGTGATATTCCCTGCGATTTCTCAAGGATATTGCCAAGCTCACAGGCGGGGATAATATCTACGGTTGATATCTGGCTCTCTCCTATTGATAAACGGTTTGAGATGATTGCCGCAGAATCCTTGTCATGCGTTGTGTTTGTCTCAATAAATGATGCCATGTTGTGTAGCAAAGAGAAGCTTTCCCCTACAAGGATATTTTTCCTTTGCATACTTCTGATATGGAAGCTGTTATCATCAGGCGATCACGAATGTTTAATGACAAAAATGGATTGTCTTTGAGGGATTTTACTGCACAATCTTGGTTACATTTTGGTGGTTCGTTTGGTGGTGGGTGGTGGTTGTTATCATGCGGCATATTAAGTAAAAGTATCCTGATCATGCGGTTCTTGGTGTTGAAGGTGGCACGATTGGGTTTGTTTTTTGTTTAAATTTGTGCCATTTTTGTTGGTCCTAGCCGCCTCAATTCGTCACCAGCCTGAGTTGCAAAATTGTATCTCCAGCCTGAGCTTCACCCATTGGTCCCCACCTCTCAGGATTTGTGCCCACTTCCGCTGGGAACCAGCGAGTTTGCTTGTTGTTTCACAGAATTATGACTTTCTTCGATTTTTATCTTTTTATTTATTTGATTAAGAAAGGCAAGCTATATCTACATGTTAAATAATTTGACAAAATTCTGTAAGAAGTTTGAGTTGTATTGTTTTTTATTTACATCAGTTCCAGACTGATGAGGAACACAACTGTAGAGTGCTTCTTCATGTTTTAGCTATAAAATAAGACAGAAATCAAAGTATAACACTCACTTCCACGACCTTAATCAAAATGTAAGCAATAACTACCGCATCGACACGTCTGCATGCTCTGAACCAATAATTCCAAAGAAAGTTGTGTGATGTTAGCTGCAAAGAATATGGGTAGAAATTTCAAAAAGAGAAATTCACTAGTTGGAACCACACCTAACCTAACCTAACCTAACCTAACCTAACAACCTAACCTAACCTAACCTAACCTAACCTAACCTAGCCTAGCCTATCCTATCCTAGACTAGCCTAGCCTAGCCTAGCCTAACCTTAACCCTAACCCTAACCCTAACCTAAGCTAACCTAACCATGTCTCGACTTAGAGAGCTGGACTTAGGGTACCAATCGTCAGTCACAGGGTACTTTAACTACGGGTACAACCAAGTTTCCTACTAAATATAGTCCTCCCATGATGACGTCATCGCCCTTTCCTACTAAGTTATAGGAGATTCTACTAAGTTTTTGGAAGGATCAGCTGAAACATACCAAGTTTGGGCGTATTTGGCACCAATCTAGTATAAATCGAAATCAACTTGTTTCACCCATTTGACAGTAACCTTGATCTCAACCGCGAGCAGCGTATGTTACGTAAATCTAATGAAAAAATTATAACACTTCAAAGAATTTGTTGAAAGGGCATGCATTTATTTGATCAACTCAGGCCTACCTAATAGCCGAGAGAAATAAATTTACCTTCGCTCAAGAGATCACCGGTGTTTATTGTCTTCTGCTGCAGGTACCACCAACAGCCAATCAAAGGTCAGAAATCAACAGCCAATCAAAATCGAGATTAGTCTTACTGCAAACAGCTGTTAGTGCTGAACATGTCCTTATTTTGACACGCTCTGGAAAATTTGTAAAAATAATATTCTTCACTGGAGTTTTTGCAAACGTCTAATGGTTTCACAAATAAAAATCTTTAGCTTTCGTTCAACCATATAAGTTTTGTTGATACAGTTCTAAAACAGGTTATTTAGAGCTAAAAAGTGCAATTTCTCCAATGCCCTGCATAGTAACTGTAGTGCCTCTCCAGCCATGATGACGTAATGCTGCCAAACAACTGAACGGGGTCTGGTCAGTCAGCCTTTAGCAATCCTAAAGGTACAAATTGTCAGTCAGCTGATGGTTTCCATAAGCTGACTGACGATCAGCTGCCATTGTCTTCGTCAATTCCGGTGTTTTTTATTTGCGGCGATGGACGGCGCGTGATTATGACGTTCAGGTTTAGTAAGTGTTGACTATCGGGGTTTAAGTGGGAGTGGCACTACGGGACCTCACTTAATGGAAAGAGGGTGTCTTGCTGATTCTAAAAATGTATCATTTCTAAAGAAAATATTTCGGGAAAGTGGACGTCTTATTTAAGGTCAGCCAAATCCAGAAATAATCAAGGCAACATAGGACTGCCTAGGCTGGTGAGAGTTGTGTGAAATACCATCATAATTATATAGCGACTAATTTAAGACTGTATGCCAAACCTAGCTGAAAGGGAATGTGGCACCTTGATAATGGGATTTGAAATAAGATAGCCATGTGATAGTCATGCATTGAATCCACTTTGCTATTTCATTTCCCCCAGAACTTATTTTTCTTAGAGAAAAAGCCAAGGTCTTTCTTTTTTTTTTTTTTATTATGAATTTACGCTTGACCTCACCCTTCCATTGTGGCCATGTGGAATTAGGTGAACATTGGTAACTATGTCAGTGTGATACCATGCTCACTTCTGGCATGTATTATTTTGTTGTTGGGCAGATATCTCTTCTCACTGGGGCAAAAATTGTTCTTTTGTACCATGAAATGGTCACTCAAAAATAGTAATTATACTTTCTCTTCTCTTGTTTTCCATCTTGGTGTCTCTGTCTTGCCCCAGTGGTTAAGTGCTGCCTGAAGGTCTAACTATTGTCTACCCAAGGTCTGCTTGCCAACCTCAAAGATGGACCAAAGCTGCTCCCAATCAGTAGGTTTTCCTCAAGGCTGGTTCAATGTGACCTCATTGAACTCTGCCATTTCTGCAGACTGGCTTATGCTGACGCATACTTTTGTATTTTTGGGGTTGTTAGGTTGTGAGCTGGAGTTTGTAATAATTACTTCTCATGGCTGATTACTGAGGGCCATTTTTAAAGCCCTGGTTGAAATATTTAGTCAGTCAATATATTTATTTTGTTTTTTTCAGACAGGGTACAAGATAAGCTGCCAGCATGCCGGGCCTAAGGGCTTTTGGCCGACTCTGGAGTGTGGCATCTGATGACTTTGTCTGCCCAGCTGCCCTTGAGATCATCATGAACTGCTCTTGGTAAGACGCTGGTACCTACTTGATACCATACACGTATATTCACACTATGGGCGGTACATGATCCATACAGTGATTCTAAAACAACCCCTGGCCATGGTGGGCAAAGAAAAATTACACATTGAGGCACTGGGCCCCGAACCTGTGACCGCCGACGGCGCGAGTGCTCTGAATTACGTCCAGACGGGTACGGGCTCGGAGTCCAGCAGACGTATACTGGCCGGGTGAGTGGACAAATAAATCAGGATGATAATGAGCGGTACAAGAGCGGTACAAGCAACACACAGCTAAAGCGTGAGCGATACCAATAAAATACGGAGGTGGTCTCTCACTGCGCAGACCCCGCCCAGCATCAGCAACGTAGACTCGGATGACGGACAATCCACCACGCCGCCCCCGGCGGAACGCACAACGCCTCGTCCACCCGGACAGCAGAAGCCGGGCTCCCCGACTCGCAGCCGACCCCCGCCGGGGGTGGGACCCGGCTGATCGGCCGCGGGACGACTCACCGGCTCGGCAGCCTAAGAAAGAACTTCCCCGAATTCGCTCTGGGAAGTCCGGCGGCGGCGGGGTCCTCCGAAGAATCCTCGTCACCGGCCTTGCCGCTCGGAAGCCATACCGTCAGACTCGAGGAGCCGGACTCCTTGACCTCCCCTCTCCGGATGCCGCGGAGCCGCTCGTCCAGGACGTACCACCACCCCGATGCCCAGCTGGATGCGCAGAACCAGTCCCGCGTCGACAGATGAAGAAAGTTTGACGCCGCACCCTCACCGCAGAAGAAACCTTATCCTCCGCAGATCGGCGATGCCGGGGGCGCCGCCCGTGCCGCCAGCCCACCACGCCGGGCCAAGAGGACCACCGTTAGAGAGACGATAAGATACCGCCAATCATTAACTTATTATCTTATCATTATCGATATTATTTATTATCATGATATTACTTATCATTATCGATATTTTCACAATTATCTGTTCTGATAGGCGAAACCCTCTATCAGAAGCGTTAGAATAAATGGAAGTGAAGAAAATTGTCAGCTTTGTAACTATTTTATCGAGCTAATGTTTTAATTGATATGCTATCTCAGTGGCAGAATAGATAATTATTGAGGTGTTCATTGTTGGCAGCACCCAACAGGTTAAACGTTTTGCTTCTGTTCTCCCTTGTAAATGTGTTCTCACATGAGTTCATCATTATCAGCTTTTTATTTCATTTTTTATAAACAGACGTGAGGCAGAAGCAAATGAATAGACCAGCAAAATAAGACATGAGCAAAGCAAAGCAATAAGGAGCAACAGAATAGAACTTTACAGGCACATAGCGTAAAACAAAAGGAGGTAAGCAACCAGTATTAGATTAGAGCACATGGGTAACACAGGTAGAAGGAACAAAACATAAAATCAAAGTAAAGAAGCAGTAACCATGGAAGGAGAAAGCAAATAGAAAAAGCGATAAAAACAGAGACTGACAGGACATAACAAAACAAGATGAGCGTTACAGAATGAACTAAGCAGAAATATAACGCCAAAAACACAGTTAAAAAAACAAAATAAAGTTACAAGCAAACAAAACAGGACACAAAACAAAAATTAACAAGGTTAAGTTATAGTTGGATAAGTAGATAAGTAGAGTATATGATTCTTAAACATATTTTCAACACAACCAAAATATCATATAAAGTACCCACTTACTGTTATCTAAACCATTGCAGATGACCGAAAAATGGGTTTGTAGGAACACTGCTTATGATTTTTTGTTTTGTTTTGGGTTTATTGACGCATCAACCACGAGCTTATAGTGGTGTAAAAAGCAAGGGGGAACTAAATGGGCTGGGGCAGGGCGCCTAAGCCTGCCTCTGGGTGGGCTCGATTCCGCGGCCCTCGGCTCATTGCATAGGTCACGTGATCGAGCCGGGTGCATGGTAGTCCACTGCGCCACCCAGCTGTCTTACGATAAATCAGACTTAACAATGGAAAGAGGAAGGGGGGAAGATTGTAATCTGATGCCTTTAATCTCTAACGGGTGTTTAGATTAGGGATACCATGTCACTTTCATAGTTAGTGCATAGCTCAGAATGTATTTTCGTGACGAATAGTGTTCCTACCGATTTATTCAAACTATTTTTTAAGCTTAAATGTTCCTGTCAAGGACTTTGGTGGCACAGATTTTCTTCATTTTATTTTTGGGACGGCAAATATTCGTGCCAACGAATTTCTGTGTTTGCAGATTTGATTAATACTAACAAGGCTAGCATCACATATTCTGGTCAGATTTTATCGTCAGGAATAGGTTACTGTTTTCTAGGTTTGCTATAACACGCTTTCATGGTTACACAGGTGCATGCACATGTTTTATTGCAGAACAAATCAGTAAACATCACCTCACCCTACCCTCACGTTACAAACCTGCTTAATCAACCACTCCTCTCACACCTACCCCTCCCGCCCGTCACCCCCTCCCCCGCCCTGCCCTCAGGCTGCTGGCGGTCTCGGTCATCTACATGACGCACGACATCACGCGCACGTGTCTGGGCGGGCGCACCCTGGAGACGTACGTGCTGGGCTGCTGCATCCTGCTGCTGCTGGCGCTGCCGCTGCTGGTGCTGCTGGCGGTGTGCAGCAGCCGTGGCGCCGTCATGGAGCCGCGCAGGCGCAGACACGTCACGCCCCTGCTCTACGGCCGGTGAGAGACTCAGCTGACGGACGTGTGGCCCTTCGTCTTGGGAGACGTGGTCGTGATAGCGAGAGAAAACTACAGCACTGCGAAATTGCAAGAAATTCGAATATAAACGGAGCAGTTACCAAACCCTAATTCCGTTCCTGACTGATAGCGTAAGGTCTAAATAATTCGAGAATCATGAATAAAAAATCAGTAATCATGAAACCAGCTTGATTCTGGATGGTTCTCATCGCTTAAAAAATAACTGATGTGCCAGGTTAAAATGCATAAACCTTGCCAACTTTATTGCGAGTCTGCGTCATTGATCGGTCCAGAAATCCCTTCTTCCTCCTGCCTGCGCCGCTGGGTTGCAGTACACGGGTTGTGTTCGGCAGGCTGGTGGTGCTCCTGGTGTCACTCGGCTGGGACATTCTGGGCTCCGTCTGGCTCTCGGCAGATATTCGCAACTGTGACGTCACACTTCCCACAGTGCAAGTCATTATTGGTGAGGGATATGCGGGGCTCGCTCTCAGCTTTGGCTGCCTCGATACATTGAGAGGGTGCTTATGTTGTTCAATTGCAGCCCATTCGTAGTAGAAAATGCCCTTCTGTATGTGCTGCTTTTGCTTAGTCTGAAAACGAGATTACCGAGTTTGCGTTTTTCCCTGCACGTATTGGAATATTTAGACTGGCTTGCCATCATTGACGTTTACTGGAAGCTTGTGATAATGTCATGGGCATTGCTGTAAAATTTCAGACCTTCTTTCTCTGATGAAAACATGAAAATACAATCCCCCTCTTCGATAAATCCGGCGCGAACACGCTTTGCTCTCCAGTCTGGCCCACCCATGTGAACGTCTTCCCCGCCGTAAGACCCCTCACACCTCCCCTCACTGGTTTTGTGCCCGTGTGAACCGCTGCTCAGCTGAAACCGGGGGGTGGATCAAGAGGGGAAAATCCGGTCATGGCCACCGAAGCGATGAAATTATGCTCGGTTTTAGTCAGCTTTGACCCATTTTCTAAAAAAGAAGACTGTTTCTTACGTACTTTGTTTGGGTTGCCCCTTCCCCATCATCTGTCCTAGATCCGCCCCTGGCGGTAACCCCTCTCACCTCCCGTGTGTCAGGTTCTGCGTCCGCGGGAGCCTCTCCTCCGCTGTGACCTCGCTCCGTTCCAGGCCTGGTGGCATGTAACTGGCTACGCTTCCTCATCATCGTGGCCGGCGTGGCGGTGGTGTTCGACCCCCTGGGCTCGGTCAGCCTGCGGTCCGGCGGATACAGCGCTGCCTGTCGCCGCAGAAGGCGAGTCTCAGTCCTGTCGCTGCGTCTCACGAGACTGTGGCGACTCTGGCGAAGTGTTCTGGTTATTGTTTGCGAGCAAACACACCAGCTGCGATGGTTATTTGTCGTTGCCTGCTCCCGAAGTGTTGGTAGGGATAACTGTGACCGAACTACGCCGTACACAGGGTTTGCCAGGAGTTAAACCCTATTTGCCTGCCTCATCAATGTGTGTCGATTTTAGACTGCCTTGATTTGCGTCCGCAGCAACCTTAGCAACATCAACACTTACATAGCCTGCTCCGCCTGGCATGGCCGGATTTGTAATCTCGACCTGGGAAATCACTCACACGGTGATGCAAATTTTTGGTAGATTAATAAAGCAGGAGGAGACCCTGAACCCTCCACCCCCCTCCCCTCTCTCGGGATCTCCACCCATTCCTCCCAGTGTCACTCTGTACCGCCGTACCCGCAGTGCCCTGTCCAGAAGCGGTTCCGCCTGATCTTCTGTTGTCACACTTTGCCTCTGTGCCCACAGTGCCCTGCGGCGCAGTCTGTGGCAGAAGCGGTTCCGCCTGATCTGCTGTTGTCACGCTGTGTCTCTGTGCCGGCAGTGCCCTGCGGCGCAGTCTGTGGCAGAAGCGGTTCCGTCTGCTCTGCTGTTGTCACGCTGTGTCTCTGTGCCGGCAGTGCCCTGCGGCGCAGTCTGTGGCAGAAGCGGTTCCGTCTGCTCTGCTGTTGTCACGCTGTGTCTCTGTGCCGGCAGTGCCCTGCGGCGCAGTCTGTGGCAGAAGCGGTTCCGTCTGCTCTGCTGTTGTCACACTGTGCATCTGTGCCCGCAGTGTCCTGCGGCGCAGTCTATGGCAGAAGCACCCCACCCTTTTTCCCCGTTGTCACTCTGTGCCTCTGTGCCCGGAGTGCCCTGCGGCGCAGTCTATGGCAGAAGCACCCCACCCTTTTTCCCCGTTGTCACTCTGTGCCTCTGTGCCCGCAGTGCCCTGCGGCGCAGTCTATGGCAGAAGCGGTTCCGTCTGCTCTGCTGTTGTCTGTACGCCGATGATACCGCGGAGGCTCTCCGCGATGTGGCCAGTAAGTAACGCCAGTGCAGTCACCAGGATGGGCGTGATGTCGAGGCGTCTGTTCCATGGCTCCCCTCAAACCGATGAAGGGATTGGGGAGGGATGGAGGCGCCGCTCGAACACGCGGGTTGTCGGAAAGGTTGCCCGGCCTCTGCAAACTTGCCAAGAACGTCACGGGTAAAAAAGTGGAGAGCTGGGAAAAGAGCGTCGCCACTGAAACTTCGTTGGGAGGAAACCACCCCTTTGGATTAAACAATTGTTTGAACTTGGTGCCTCGTACAATTCTGTTTATATAATAAAATTATTATATAATACAATTCTGCTGATACAATAAAACATAATTATAGGATATATCCTAACTATTATTATTCCCATATTATAGGAATATCCGAACTCGGCTGAGATAGGAGATTTTCGGACGACAAGTGGAGGGCTACCCTCCCCCCCTGCGGCTATGCCAAAGAACTAGCTACATTATCTGGTGCGCTGTACGTTTGGAGCCAAATGAAGCCAGACGGCCAAGAGACTGATTTGGAGGGTGAATCGATCTGAACAAGTTGAAGTGTCGCGCAATGCGTAAAGACTTGGGCCTGAAAGCTTTTTAGCTGACTATGTGAGATGTTTCACTTTCTAATATGGAGAACAAGTTTTCTGAGCTCAATACCTACTGGTTGAGATATCTTACTGTCAGCGTTGTTGTTATGGTTGAATTTGCTTAGTTGAGTTGCTCCTGTAGAGACAATGAACGTAGCTCCCCTCCTCCTGTAAGCGGCAGCGCTCATGAGCACACTGATCTGTGAGCTAGACCTGGTACTACCTAGGACGTGTTGTTATTCTCCTGCTGTGACCAGTAGCGCATGTGGTAGCGCTAATATGTGAGCTGAACCTGGTACTATCGGAAGTGTTGCCATACCCCCTTTGTGTCTGGCAGCACACATGGCCACGCTGATCGGGGAGGTGGACCTGGTACCCTCGGACGTGGTGCCATGCTTTTTTGTGATTGGCAGCACACATGGCCACGCTGATCGGGGAGGTGGACCTGGTACCTTCGGACGTGGTGCCATGCTTTTTTGTGATTGGCAGCACACATGGCCACGCTGATCGGGGAGGTGGACCTGGTACCCTCGGACGTGGTGCCATGCCTTTTTTGTGATTGGCAGCACACATGGCCACGCTGATCGGAGAGGTGGACCTGGTACCTTCGGACGTGGTGGCTGGTCTGATTCTGCTCCAGCAGAGGCACGCCACAATGTTCAGGGTCCCGGCGCCAGAGGTCGCTGCTACAAGTCGCGGTGAGGGGGGGGCGCTCTCTGGAGAAAGACTGCAGAGAATCTGAGGAGCATGAGCTGGGCTAAGTATGTAGAAATGGTCGGTAGATATGGAAGGATAGCCAGGAATGCTGTAAAAACCGAAAAGAGTGCAGTCAGTTTGCCGCTTCCCGAGTAACATGCTAATGAATTGTTTGGTTTGTATCATGCTGGGGAATATTATAACTGGCACACCCTCACGACAAGAATCAACTCCAATAACCTCAGTGTTCTATTTCCACCCGTAGAATCGAACGTGAAGCTCACTTCATGTTTTCAGACGTAACGTTTGGAAAGTTTCCGTCTTTTTCGGATGTAATCTTGGAAAGCTGTGGGAATGTTATGTCGAAAAGGTGGAAAAGTTGCCATGCCTTCGTGAAGGGGAAGAAACGCCGAACAGCTGCCCATCTCACCAATACAAATCCTGTAGCTCCATTATTGGTTTTATTCTCGTGCACCCTTCCAAAAAGATGAGGGGAGGCGTGATGAGGTGGAGGAATACGTAGGAGTTGGTTAGAGGAGCCTAGAAAGGATTGGAGAAGGCACTGGAACAGACCCTTTGTCTGCAAAACTACAATCACCCTGCCTCTCCCCGTCCACCCCAGTCCCATTGTCCCTCTCACCCTGCCTTTCCCCGTCCATCTCAGGTCACCTCCCCTCTCACCCTGCCCCTCCCCCTGTCTACCTCAGGTCACCTCCCCTCTCACCCTGCCCCTCCCCGTCTACCTCAGGTCACCTCCCCTCTCACCCCGCCCCTCCCCTGTCTACCTCAGGTCACCTCCCCTCTCACCCTATCCCTCCCCGTCCATATCAGTGCCCTCTCACCCCGCCCCTCCCCGTCTACCTCAGGTCACCTCCCCTCTCACCCTGTCCCTCCCCGTCCACCTCAGTGCCCTCTCACCCCGCCCCTCCCCGTCTGCCTCAGGCCGCCCGGCCTGGATGTCGGCGGCGCGCGCCAGTCACTATATGCGGTTCGCGCTGGGCGTCTACGGCTGGCCCTGGTTCGTGCATGGCCGAGTGACGTCATCGGTGGCTAGACTGTGCCGCCGCATCACCTGCTGCGCCTCCTGCAGGTCAGCCTGTGACGTCATAGTCACCTCCGCAGGCGCATCCTGGGACTTCAGAGACCGGGGGGCCGTTTCACTAGGATGTGACATATGGACAAGAGTGGCGCCTCATGTAGATTGAAAAAAATGCATCGGGGTAGTGGCAGAGGAGGAAAGAGGTTAGGCAGGAAACGAAAGGGAGTTTGGAGGCACGATGCTCGGTGCTGGTGGTCGATTTGAGGTGAGTCATTCTTGATCCGCGAACACACTCGCAGAAATGACTGGCAGTATTCGATAATGTCCACTGGCACGCCTTGTAAGCTGTTCATAAATGACGCACAAACGCCCAAATTGGACTGTGACAAGCCTCATATACACTCTGGATTTGTAAAGTAGGAAAAAATCGTTTTCACACGCTGTTTGCGACTTGTAACTTGCCTCTGCTCCAGGAGTAAGGCAGTGCCTTCAATAGGGGACAACTGCTGCCTCTGTAATACGGCGGCGCTGCAAGAATGCACCCTGCTCGAGGACAGGGACCTCCTGTACGTGTCCTTTGTCAACAAGCTGTACCAGGTAACTGGCGAGGGACTGTGACGGGAAGCCTGACAGCTACAGGCTGGAACTTGCTCCCGATATAAATGCCTATGTATCGTAATAATACTGCATTGTGTTTGACATTGTCTGATATTGTGACGCAAATCTCTCTCTCTCCCTCTCTCTCTCTCTCTCTCTCTCTCTCTCTCTCTCTCTCTCTCTCTCTCTCTCTCCTCACCACTCTGCCTCACAGGTGGCGTTCACAGTCGCATTGGACCACCGAGCTGAGAGTGTGGTGGTGGCCATCAGGGGCACTCTATCTGTCACCGACGCCCTCACCGACCTCTGCTTAGACTCGGCTCTCATCTGCGGGCCTGACGCGCCCGAGGACAGGGTAAGGGAATGGTGTGGGATGGGTAACCAACACTGGTATTATTTCTCATCTCCGGGCCCGACGCGCCCGAGGACAGGGTAAGGGGAAGGTGTGAGATAGGTAACCAATACTGGTATTAGCTCTCATCTCTGGGGCCGACGCGCCCGAGGACATGGTAAGGGGATGGTGTGAGATGGGTAACCAATACTGGTATTAGCTCTCATCTCCGGACCCGATGCGCCCAAGGACAGGGTAAGGGGAATGGTGTGAGATGAGTAACCAATACTGTTATTAGCTCTCATCTCTGGGGCTGACGCGCCCGAGGACAGGGTAAGGGAATGGTGTGAGATGAGTAACCAATACTGGTATTAGCTCTCATCTCCGGACCCGACGCGCCCGAGGACAGGGTAAGGGGAAGGTGTGAGATGGGTAACCAATACTGGTATTAGCTCTCATCTCTGGGGCCGACGCGCCCGAGGACAGGGTAAGGGGGTGGTGTGAGATGGGTAACCAATACTGGTATTATCTCTCATCTCCGGACCCGATGCGCCCGAGGAAAGGGTAAGGGATGGTGTGAGATGGGTAACCAACATTGGTATTATTTCTCATCTGGGGGCCCGACGCGCCGGAGGACAGGGTAAGGGAATGGTGTGAGATGGGTAACCAACACTGGTATTAGCTCTCATCTCCGGACCCGATGCGCCCAAGGACAGGGTAAGGGAATGGTGTGAGATGGGTAACCAACACTGATATTAATTCTCGTCTTCGGGGCCGACGCGCCCGAGGACAGGGTAAGGGGATGGTGTGAGATGGGTAACGAACACTGGTATTATTTATCATCTGCGGGCCCGACGCGCCCGAGGACAGGGTAAGGGAATGGTGTGAGATGGGTAACCAACACTGGTCTTAGCTCTCATCTCCGGACCCGATGCGCCCAAGGACAGGGTAAGGGAATGGTGTGAGATGGGTAACCAACATTGGTATTATTTCTCATCTGCGGGCCCGACGCGCCCAAGGAAAGGGTAAGGGATGGTGTGAGATGGGTAACCAACACCGGTATTATTTCTCATCTGCGGGCCCGACGCGCCCGAGGACAGAGTAATAGGGATGGTGTGGGCTGGACGATTGGCACAAATGAAGTGGATCATCGGACTTGATTGTTATAGTGTTTGTGAATGAAATTGTCTGAGTGTAACAGCCCACAGCTACCGTTTAGGGTCGCAGTTATGCCTTTTCAAACATTGAATGATATAATTTTTCGGCCAGTACTTCATCGTATTTTTCGAACAGTTATATTTGTTGTTGTGCTACTTATGTAATTGTTCCTTTTTAAGTTCATTGTCACCTGTTGGAATTTCTGAACCACATCGTCTTTTCATGTTTCGTGTATTGGTGATTGCTCAGGCACATAAAGGCATGCTGGAGTCGGCCAAATACGTGATGCAAACCCTGGAGAAGAGCGATATTTTGAGCACCGCCGCGGGGCAGTTCCCTGACTACGATCTCGTCATCACAGGTTTGTGCTTTTCGCACCGGAGAAGTGCACATTAAATGTTAAATGCACAAATGTTGTGCCAAACTTATTTCTTTGTTCATTTCAAGATCATTTAATGCTACAATGTTGTGTGACTGAGTGGTATGATGCCCTGGGTGGAAAAATTTCAACTTGGAGCTACAAGAAACGCTGATTTATTTTGGAGCCAATTAAGTTTTCATAACAGTGAAATGTATTGATTTAGATGCATTGGATGCGATTAATATGTATTCGTTTCAAGCAAGTGCAGGTGGTTTCCGTGAAATCATGCATAATCGGAGGAGTTCTCCCAAGTTTTAGCGATGAACCGAAGGGGCACTGACGCTGAATGAACATTCCGTGTTCGGGAAGACCTTGTGTACTAAGCCCTATTCTGCCTAGATCACTGAGTAGTAGACCTGTATTTGATGTCTGCCATGTAACATCCAGATATGCTTTTAAGCATGCGTTGTCAGTGATGCGCTCTATGGCATTACGGTTGGCGCACCGTTAAAGGGAACATGGCACCTTCGTGAACGTTGAACTCAGCGATTAGTCGTACCGGGCCTACCAAAAACCTCTGCTTTCACATTTTTCTTCTCTTAGAAGTCATCTTTTGAGGAGAAACATCCCTTTTCTGTTTCAACCGCGCGATCTCACATCTCCCTCCCTATGAGCCGTGGGGCGCGCGGCACGTCATCGGTGGTGGCTGGGGCCGGCGCGGCGTTGGTGGGGTCGGGGTCCGCTCTTTCAAATCATTTTGCTCCACAAATGGAGAAATCGGGGACAAATGCAATTATAAACTTTAGTTCTAAGTGCTAAACAGCATACTCTCCATTTTGGCGCTCTATCTCAGTTCAAATCCTATTATAAAGCTGCCACATTCCCTTTAAGCCAAGATAGCTTACTCAGGAAGGAAAAGGGTGCTCGTCTGGCCTCAAGTGCATTTTTCTACACCGGGAAGAACGCCCTCGCTTTTCTATCAAGCGTTTTGTCTGGCTTTGCATAATAAACCTAGTCAGGTAGTCATAACGACCTTCAGCAGAGGACCCAGTAGCCATTGTCGAACGAGAAACAGGTTGCAATTCTTTATGACCGGGAGAACGCCGGTCTCCAGTGAATGGAAATCTGCAGGATAGGTAGAATGAGAGGCAGGAGGACCCAAAAATGATTCATAGTTTGTGTGTTAGGAAAGTCACAACATGACAATAAAATGTCACTCATAGCATTGTTATCCATCCCTTTTGGCCGTCTTCCACTCAGGATTTATTTTAATTTCGTTTCGAGTACTTTCCGATCATCACCGGTCGTGTGGCCATCCCATCACAGAGGCAGTAACGTTCTCAGTGTCGCGGTCCAGAGTGTACGGGCCGGCGTTATCCCAGTGTTTTTACCTTTCAGGCCATAGTCTGGGTGCTGGGGCGGCCGCACTGTTAGCTCTGCTGCTCAGGCCCGCCTACCCGCACCTCAAATGTTTCGCATTCTCACCACCAGGTGAGCTTCTGGCGGCGCTGATCATACTGGCCCCCTAAGAACAAAGTTCATTGCCTTCTTATCCGTGCGAATTCGCTAATTTCGCATTTAAGCGTAGTGAGTTGTCTAATTTGTCTACAGAAATATTTGTGCTGCTTACCATTAATCCATACCGTTTATTCTGTTTTATGCATGTACCCTGGGGCTTGTTGCCGCCAACATATTTTGTTTTGTATCGTGTTTAAGAACACTACATACTATTTATTATTCTTTATAAATTTCGGTAAAACTGATGCTCTAATGGAGCCATCTCGAAGCAGTCGGTCTTTTCCACGTTTGGCGTGCCCGCTGAGTGTGAGTTTTCGCCGCCAGGGGGGCCTGGTCAGCCGGTCGGTCAGCGAGCTTATGCAGGAGTTTGTCATGTCGGTGGTGTGTGGGGACGACCTGGTGCCCCGGCTCTCCGTAGCCTCCGTGGAGTGGCTCAAATACGAGCTGCAGGAGGTGCTGTTTCAGTGCAGGCTTAGCAAGGTGGGTGACGTGATCTTCGTGATAACGGGTAGGATTTTTGTAATGGCCTCCCCACACACTCGTAAAAAGATCAGGCTAAATCGTTACAATGGGTAGTATTCTAAGGTTGCTTGGTCGTCAGATCGGGTCGAAAAACTCAATGTAGAGTTTTTGTATTTATCGCCAATATTCTTTATTGAATTTACTCGATCTTATCTGACGGGCAGGCGACATCGACATATCGATTTCAACGAACTTGTCTTTTGTCTTTTTATCATTGTTTGAGGAAGCCATTGCAAACAGTATTTTATGAATATGTCTCATATTCAAACAAATTTCGAATTTCTTAAATACCTGGGTAGAACCGTATGATTTGTCTGCTGATGCTACTCTCTGTGCCGGCTTGGAGGTGGAGTCATATCTAAGTGCTGACTCCATTTGTGCCCCCCCTCTACCCATGTTCTGCATCAGTTCCAACGTTTCGAATTGGTGCAGAGCATGTCCTATCAATAATTGCCGTCTGTAGCGTGCCGCGCGTCAGGGCATTTGATGGTGTTTACATACATTTCCCCGGTCCTCGCAGCATACCCTGCTTTATAAGGCGTGCTGCAACTGCGCATGTGGCGCCGGCCACGATCTGGTGACGCCGGACGATAACGATAGTTCGGAAAGTGGCCACGAGAGGCCACTGGTGGACTCGTCACAACCTTCTAACTACGTGAGTAGCAAGGCTACCGGTGCTGGGGGTGGTGAGAACACCTCCCGCTGCTTATAGGGGGGGTGGAATTTGTCCCCCCCTACTCACTTGCCATGCAGGAGCCCCACCACGCCATCCCGAAAAGTGAAATCTTAATGGAGAATCGCGATGCATGGGCTGGCTCCCCGCAAATAGACCAGCTGCAGCGTTGTGCGGGCCTCGGTTGTGAATGGAGAGGCCCAGTTAGGTCTGTTAGGGTCTTGCGTCAGTTCTATCTGATTCGGTTTTATCTCCATTTGCGTCCATTTATATTTTACATGAACGATTTGTCTTGTTTACAAGTTTGGAACCGGCTTTGAAAAAGATACTATTGGAAGATACTATTGGATTTGCACTATGTTCCCTGAAGGGAAAACATGTAAAGCTCAAATTTTAACAGATTTGTTGGTGCTTGATGATATATGCGGCGACTAGTTAACTAACTGTTGCGCCCTGGTAGCTGGGTATTCAACAAATGATGCATTAGAACAGTTTGTTGTTCCGCCAGTAACGCTGACCCTCTGTAGCCCCGCCTGTGACCCTATCCCTCTGTAGCCCCACCAGTGACCCTGGTCCGCGGTAGCCCCTTCTATGACCCTGACCCTCTGTAGCCCCTTCTATGACCCTGGCCCTCTGTAGCCCTCTGACAGTGACCCTGTGCTGCCGACAGGAGTCGCTGGCCGACGCCGCTGAGCGTGCCCAGGCGGCCGACCTGCGCGCCCTACACGCCCCACTGTACCTGCCCGGCCACGTGCTGCACGTCAGGTAACCCGACTCACCTACAGCCAGCCCTGCCCACTATATGTACTCGGTCTATGAGAGGTGGGCACTGCTAGGTTGGGCACAGTGGGACGTTTCACTAGGGGTACTCTTTTAATAACGTGCCGGGACCACCCACATCAAATATCGTTGCACTTTGCGCTCTTACATGCTCACATCAGAATAGTCCTACATTTCAGACGTTCTCCTCACCTGGCCCGAATCTTAAAATGCGGATTTTGTTGTCGCTTGTGTCAGCCTTTTCTACACACCAAGTGGCTCACTGAAAATAGCAGGAGGCTCTTTTACAACACACTGACACCAGCCCCCTCTCTCCCCGTGTGCAGAGCGGGAGGTAGCGCCGCCGACTCTGCTGAGTGGAGGAGTGTCGACGACTTCGCCAGGATCCACGTCTCAGTCCGCATGTTTGCCGACCACCTGCCGGACTATGTTTCGGCCACTCTCCGCCAGGTGGCAGACCTGTGGCCCGGGGACCAGCCCCAGGCCAGGCGCTGGTTAGATCTGGTGAAGGTAGAGGGGGAGAGGTGGACGCAGGGGGATGCAGAGGCGAGCGGGGGTGAGGACCGGCCGCTCTTCTCCACGTGCTGATGGCCGATTGATGTGGAGTTTAAGTGTGTTTTTGCACCGAGCCAATCAAAATTGTGAGTCTTTGCCGTGATTTTGCCCAGTGAGTGTTTTAAAGGTCAACACTTTGCATGTAATACTCCTGCCCAGTTAAGAAAGGGCCGAGCGCCTACAATGTAATTGAAGACAGCAGGAGCTAAATGGTTAGGGGTGGAACCCTGAGTCGTGAGGAACGACTTCGAACTGTGATAGGGCTCTACTTCATGAGGCTATTCCAATGCCTCTGAAAAGGTTGAGGTGAAGCTTCTAGTTTCCTTGGTCAAAAGAAGCCTAAAATATTCAAGTTCACTTTTCACGTTGTTCATGGTTGGAGACAGAATGGCATGGTCATGTGCAATGATAGAAATATGCTGCTGATCTTCATCATGCCAAAACATATTTTAGAAATCTCAAAACATGGGCCAAAATATCACGTATCGCTTCTATGGCTAGATTATCATCATATCGAAAGAGTAATTTTACACAAAACTGGAAGGAAAAATATGCCTCAGCTAAGAACAGGAATCCCTTTCGACTCAGGGGGTAAAGAGGGGTCCTGGATAGGTTAACGCTGGCACGGCAAGACAAGCCCTATACAAAGTCTATGGCAGACTAAAAATCCAGGGGATCCTGATCCCCCACCCCCTGGGATCTTCACCCCATGACCTGAGCCATCCAGGCATATTTGTATTATGCCTGAGTTATATTTTTAATTCGAGTTTTATGTAAATTTACTCTTCCAACCTGATGATGATGATCGAGTGTTAGAAATGGTTCCTAATGTTTTGGTCCATTTTTTCAAATCTGGTCTGGTATGTTCAAGATGAAAAAACATATTTTGATTGAAGTTCATTTTTCATTCCATTGAAATTTGATATTCAATCGACCTTCCTCGGCCTTTTATGCCAATTTAACTATTTTATGGTCATTAGCCAGAGCATCATAAGCGTTTTAAAGCATTGGGCTGGAACAGCTCCCAAGACACATCAGAAGACAAGGGTGTGAGCAGTTTTGTAGATAATCATTCAAACAGGGTCCCGGAGCCGTGGCCGGAGCCAGTTGGCCCTATCCTCATCGCATGTAGCCGGAGCCAGAGCCGTCTCACACCAAACGTAGTCTCTGAGAAAGAGGCCATGTTTTGTCGGGAGCTAGAACCGCGCAAAGCCCAGTGGTTACGAACCTCGTAGTCAGAAATAGATCCATTGAATGTGGCGGCCAGACCAGAGGCATTATCGTGGCATGCATGTGCGTTAGCGCGCCCTGTGGTGGCGAGTTATAGATACAGAGGACTGCCAAATAAGGAGGCTCACTTTACCAAACACACAGCTGGGCTTTCAGAACCGTTTTGAAGGGGTTTAGTCTTTGCCACGTCGATTCTGGCTGAATGGGCGTCCATGCTGGTAGGACGTATACTTCGGCCTTGGGTGCAGAAGTCCACCTCAGCGTCGGACTTCGCTGCTGTGTTTTCATACTGGTTTCGAGGAAGAACAGCATTAACAGAGGCCTTTCATATGTGCCATGTGTCGAGGTTTCATGTAATCGGGCTTCGTCGGTGTTTTGAGCTTTGTAGAATCACCTGTGGATAATTTGAGCTTGGTTGGTACTTGGTAGATAAATCGATATCATCCATACATTAAGTATTTCTAGTTTCGAATATTTTGGAAGGCCTTATTGAAGTTATTTTTGAGCCTGAGGCCTTTGCTGACATTATTTTATACTTATAACGGGTGAAATGACGTGTATTATTCTAAGTCGTGGTGATCGATGCTGATGCGTGACTTTTTTCACTTTGCACACGACCGGTACCAGTGCTTGTGTGTGGATAGACAATAACCATGGCTTAGCTTAGCTTTCATATTTGGCCCGCTAGGGGGGGACTGACTCATATAGGAATTCTCGTGCAATCTCCGTTTTCTATTTGAATATTCATTGATCAATGAGTTATCCGGCAAGAAAATCAAGTTCGTGACTCCGTTAGTAACAGCGCCAGTAGCACATTACGCCTGCGATACTTTCCAGTACACCAAGTGTGTAACCCAGATTATGGCAGGACCATATTGGTTTGTAAAACATGCGTTAGCACTGCTATCTCGTTCGCTTTGTTTGTGCGTGCTTTGTGCCTTTCGTGCATCCTCCGTTCATCCGACAGAGGGTTAATGCTGGGTCTGCCTTCAGGTCTCGGAGGGGCGCGATCCTGCCCATTCCAGCAGTACTCCTGTCCCTCCCCTCTTTATACCCTGAGGACTCCTGCCTGCCTGCCTCCGACGATGTGAGTTAAAGGAATCGTGTTTTTGTTGGTACATATGCTTATTGTTACGGAGTAGTTTTTGTTATGCGTAGCTTTATATATACCTAGTCGGGATCGCATTTGCTTAGTAACGTTACAAAGGCTGTAATTCTGTGTCATACCGAAAATGGTTTTGTGCACGAAAATATATATTCATCACTCGTATTGTTGGCCTATATGTATTCTATAGCAGTGTGATACAAATGATGGCAGTTTGGCTAAGAAGGAAGTGAACTAGGCGGCATGTTCGATAAGCCTAGAACTTAGTGACGAACATGGGGTTTGGGTAGGATGTGGGGCCTAGACCACCTGAAGGGCGCCTTTTGCGCACTCTGAGGGGCGCCATCGCGACTCTTATTGTCGTTTTAAACCATCGCCTGAGTGGGGGATTGTTTCAACACTCCTCGGGGTTTTTCCACAGGGCCAGAAAATTGCCGGCGTAGCTTCGCTTTACTTGGCATACCCTATGCCTGATCACTTCCGTATCTTGTCCCAAAATTTCAGGTCCAACTTCAGCCTAGGTCAGGTCACCAGATCAGGTTAAAGAGAGATACGCGAAAAAATTATTGTGGTTTCTTGCTTTTTGAAAAATCTTAATTACGGAACTGTCAATTATTTTTGTATCTTCGGCAAAAATGGAGACCACTCAACTATTATCGAAATATGTTAACGATACCAGTAAAAGGCCAGAATCTGCTCTTCATCTCTTAGTTTTCAAAAAGCTATTTTGAGTTTTTAAGTAATTGTTTTTGTAATAAAAATGTTTTTTTCTCCTGTATTTGTATTTGAATTAATTTTACATAGCCTGTAAAAACTACGAAATGAAAAAGTTTGCCCTAAAAGCGGGACGTCAAATAATTACTCAAGTCTTCAATCATTTCGTACATCGGGTCTTCCGTCCTTTTCTACAAAATTCCCAGGATGACGAAACTTTTGCGTCAGATACGTCACGTGAACCAGGTATGAGAATTCCTGGGTTTCTGATTGGTCAGTTGTGATTTCTTGAAAGTTCTATATTCCTGTTCGAGAAGAGTTTTGGAATGTTGTTTTTTCAAGTAATTTTTGTGATAGTTCGCGGTTCTACACCACTGTTTAGGACAGATAGGACTTAGTTCTTAGAGAAATAGATGGTCATAGCCGGGACTTAGTTCTTAGAGAAATAGATGGTCATAGCCGAGGCTACGTCATTTGATCGATAGTGAGAATTCTCGATAAGTCGTCTAGAAATGTTGACTTTGAGAGCAATTTTAGGGCATTTGGAGGCCGAATTCGCAAAAATGTGAAAAGGACTTCTGAAACAACATTTTGTGACTTTTTGATCTAGCCAATAACTTTTTTCTCGCGTATCTCCCTTTAAGTTAATTCACCTTAAAAAATGTTTTAAGTGTAAGTAAGAAAAATATAACAGCCGTGGGGATAGGTGTAATCTACTAATCTGATATTCATATCTTAAAATAGACCCACCAAATACCACAAGTTGTGGAAAGACATTTTCCTCTGTCGATGCATTAGCAACAGGTACGGGTAGTACAGGTACCTTTCTGTCCGGACTTGCACAGGGAAATTGTAAATAATACAAAAATGTTTGATTGTCTGTAGATGCTTATGGAATGACTCCTTCTTTTCAAAATCGTAGTATTTTAGGTCACTACCGAGTGCCAAGTTGAAAGTTTTCAGCTGATTGATATGCATAGTGGTTATATAAGATCAGAAAATAATGACCTGACCCGAGGCAGGTTGTTTTTACACGTTTACCTAATATGGTCTTATCATATATCAATGGATCCTCCTCTACGAGAGGAATGTAATGATGCCTAAAACTTGGCTCTAACTCAATCTAATCAGAAGCTGGAGCCAAAGAGTTGTCCATAACTTACCATCCTTCTTTAGCATGCCATGTTTGTAATTTTAAATAAGAAGTGGCAGATGAAATTTCCTTTTTATCGTGGGGTATCTATCTTCGTTCATGTCTTTTATAACATATGGAACAGACTTTTGGAGGTTTCGAATCGCCTTAACTGCGCACTCGGTCGAGGGTAAATCCGAAGCCCTCTGAGGCTGGGGCTAGGGAATGGGTGTTTCAACTGCGGCTGGTAGGAGAGGGGCGACCAAACAGTCAAACGGAGGTCTACCGCTGCAGTAAACGGAGGGCAACTGTAAACGCGGGAATACAGTGTCTCTTCTGGAGTCACCTGCTGAAGTCAACTCTAAGTGCTCTGTACTGAACGATTGCTGAATTTTAAAAGCATTCAGGGTCCCCGAAATCGGCGCTCGACGTCCGTAAGCGGCGGCTCCTCGGACCTAAGGGGGGGTGCTCTCACTGCCTGGATAAGTCCCTGTACTAGAATCAATATCGAATGAATGTCAGACAGCAAACAGTATGATATTTCAATAATATTTTGCTACCCTCGGTACAGCAGACAAATATCCCTTACCGGAATGTGGGTTTAAAATAACCACTACAGGATGGATCGTTACCTGCGGTGATATTTGTTTAGTTTCCGACTTCTTGCAAGGCGATGAATGTACATACGTATGCCTATTGTTACCGAGTCGTTTGTATTATGCGTAGCTGTATGTATACCTAGTAGGGATCGCAAATGCTTAGTAATGTTACAAAAGCTGGAATTCTGTCATGCTGAAAACAGGGGCATAGCCAAGGGGGCGGCAGGGACAGCGCTCCCCCCTGAGGGCCCGAAGGGCCCCCTTGAGGACACGGGCCGCACGAAGCGCGGCTCACTCGCACTAAGCTCTGTGGCCAAATTTGAAATTTCATACCAGTCAGGGCCCTCTTAAGCACTCTTCAGCACTCTATTCTGTAACAAGCAGGGCCCTTTTTACCCATCAGGGCCCTTTTGGCGCTGTCGCAGGGGCCCTTTTCGGGGCGCCGCCCCCCCTGAGTGAAATCCTGGCTACCCCCTGACTGAAAATGATTTTGTGCACGAAGATATATATATATATATATATATATATATATAGAGTGAAATCCGCTACCCCTACTGAAAATGATTTTGTGCACGAAGATATATATATATATATATATATATATATATATATATATATATATATATATATATATTCATTTATGCACGAAAATATATATCCAAACATATATTCGCCACACGTGGAAGTGGGGCGATAGTGTGGGCTTTGAGACGGAGCGTGCTTGTGCCACTGACATTGTCTATGGCTGTTGCACCCGGTGAAAGTCTGGCCGCCGAACGGGATCTTACGGTAAATATGGTAAAGTATGCTCACTGCCCGCCGTTAGAGCTGATTTATCCAGAGTTGCCGCTGCTGCTTTCTGAACTAAAATAAGCCGAAACAGTAAACCAGAGAGCGATACGTTACTCTGCCATAACGCTCCGCTTTCGTCCTTATCAGGAAATAGCTGTCAGCGGCGAGGATAGAGAACATAAGACCATGCCCCTTTCAACCTTCATTATGACAAAACCCCACTGGCGGATCCGAGGAGTGGGAGGCAAAGTAGCCGTGGCCCCCATCAAGGCTTAAAATAGTATCTTCTGGCCCCGCTAAAGGATCAAATTTTGGCCGTTTTTCTTTTAAAAATGCTATGTTTACGTGATGTTTCGCTATTCGCCCCTCCCCCAACATTGGTTTGACCCCCTCCAAACGTTGCTCCTGGATTCGCCCATAACAAATCCTGATCATGTCACACCCCTTTCAGCTCGTTCCTGAACATCCTGTCATGACATATGACAGCGCAAGTCTGAAATGATCCTCTTTGGTTATTACACCGT
The DNA here is from genome assembly GCA_034440635.1 of Lepas anatifera. Lineage (NCBI taxonomy): Eukaryota > Metazoa > Arthropoda > Thecostraca > Lepadidae > Lepas > Lepas anatifera. Next base: position 534,197 of record JAOTON010000590.1, on the reverse strand, counting down.
GCCTGTCAAAAAGTTCCGACAACCCCTCTGCATGCATGGTGGGGAGATGGGTCGTTCGGATGTTTCCCACGAGCCAGCTGGGTGCTCTGACCTGATTAAGGCCCTGGCACAGTGCAGGTAAGTGAACGAAACAGCTGTGCCCGATTAAAAAGACATTTGTTTGTCGCGCGCAAGCCGGTCAATAGTGTACTTGGTGTGATAGGTTTTCCGAGTCTGGAGCGATTTAGTTTTTGCCTGAGATTGATCGATCGATCTGAAACGAAACGCACCCGCGCGGGTTAAGTCCATCAGGTAAATTCTAGTGATGATTTGTCACTTTGGTTGGCTTAGGACGCAACATTTTTACGAGTTTTTGGCACTATCAGCCAAAAATGGATAATTTTCGAAAGCCATGCTAGGAGTATTTAGTTGTTTTAAATCAACAATTTACTCCCCGTGCTTTTGTTTCGTGTGGTTCTAACTTAGCATGCATGAGAGAGGCCTTCGTGGGTACGTTGAAGGTGAATCCGGGTCCAAAGATGATACCCTCTCATGTATTTAATCCGATTTTAAATGAACTGCCGAGTGGTAAATAACGATGTCAGTTTTCCAGGCGGCACTTCGGTTCCCGGGACCCCGAGTAGAATCCGGTCAGCGAGAACCCAGAGCCCAGATTGTCTCAGGTTCAGACTGAAGCTCAGAACGTCGCATTGCTGTACAAGTGTCAGTTTCCACCCGATTAAAACGGAGGCGTTGTCAAGTCAGACGGGTCCAGGGGGTAATGGGTATCCCCCCCCGATCGAACCTCGACGCCTTTAAAATAGTCACGGCGCCCACCTCATAGGTTTTGGCGCCCTCCCCGGTCCGGATTGATCCCCCCCCCCACCAACCATGTGCCTTCCCTCCGATCAGAAATCCTGGATCCGCCTATGAGCTAAGTATTTGTCCATCGCCAGGACAAATCATCTTGGGGGACGCTAACCTCGAAGGCCCTCGGTATCTATTTAAAGGACAACTCGACCCAGCGTGGGGAATATCCTTCCGCGACTCCCCGCTGTGTAGAGCCCTTCCTTCAGCCGTCATACCATGGAATGCTTTTCATTTCTGGCCATGACGTCGCTCCCCCTAATCGCCCTGCTTCCCCCTAATCAACCAGTTCTCTCTGCGGGGGTCCGGCCCCCTCCCCCGCCGTTGGTAGCCAGGTGACACCACGTGCGTGCGTTTCCAGTCCTGACGGCCGCGCCGTCAGCTGACTGAGCTGGCGGCAGACCAACCCCGCCCCCTCCCGGAGCCCGCGATTCCTGCGGCAGTGGCGGTGCCAGGTTCCGTCAGAAGGGGTGGGGTTTGAGTCATTAATTTGGGACATATTACGTGAATAACGTTACTCGGCATGCTTCTACCATTGAGGTTGATTCTGGTAAAATAGTGTCCACGGACTCTTCTCTAGCCCCGCCCCTGAATTCTAACCAACCATCTCCTGACTCCAGTTTTTACTATCCTGCGTCCGTGCGAACCTCAATCTCTTCCCCATTTTCTGCGGCCCTGACGCCGCCTCTGCCACCGCTGGCTGGCAGTGGCGCCCCCTCCCCCGCCCCCCGGCGCGGCCGGCGACTGCGCCAGCGGTCTGCGTCTTATTCCTCACAACCTCAGTGGGCTCGGACGGTGACGGTGGAGCCGCCGCGTGGTTGACCGTGTGGCTGTGACTGCTGTACCCGAGTGACTGTGATCTGAAGAGGTGCTGTGTGAGGATGTACACCGTGTCCAAGGGCCCCAGCAAAATAGTGGCGCGCACGAGACGAGGTGAGTGGGGAGGTGGTGACGCTGTTGTGGCGTTACGTAACTTGGAGCTGGGCAGCCGAGCGGGTGACCTATTCGTGTTGGTGGTGACGGAGGTTCTCGTGCGGCGGCCGCTAATCTGGGACGATGCGGTAATGTGCACTGAGCGCAGGTCACGTGCTCCGACACTTAAAGTGGCAGTCTTTATTCTCAGCTTTGGAGATACGTTATGTTTGTATTGCTAAAAACGTTGAAGGTTTCTAAAAGCGACCGATATGACGGGTTAATGAAAAGTATTTGTTTGGTCCAGTAGAATAAAGAAACCGAACGGCAGTCAATGTTTCAGTGCCGCAATGCCAAAGTCTTCTGGTCAGGAGTCAGTAAAGTATGGAAAGTGAAGCCAGTAAAGTCTGGTCAGGAGTCTGTGGAAGAAGTCAGTGAAGATAAGAATGTATTGGCCGTTTGAAGGCCGAAGCATGAAATGGCAGTAGGTATTTCGTCTGCCAAACTTTTGATGCCGGGGTCGTACATTTCTCGTGGTGGTCAACCCGCCTGTCATGAGGCCGGGTCCTGGAACGCCAGGCCGTCAGAGAGGACGAAGCAGAGGTGGCATACAAGTCTCTCTGAGAGATTATTCGTTTAGTATGAAACATGCCATTATTTTGGAAAATTTCCGGGAGGTTAAAGACAGGGTAACACTGCAAATTTCGTTTGTGCAATGATTTTCATCAAATTCGACAAAATACCAAATTGATGCGAACAAAGTGGTCATATTTCTGAGAGGTTCGTTCGTTACGAGGCACATCACAATTACTGTCTGAGTTTCAGGAATTTTGTTTTTCTTTACGACACGAATAGTTCTGTCTTTTTTCATTGGTATTCTTTATTCTTTTGATATTGTAAGATTAAACGTGAAGGCTCATCCTTTGATCTAGTTATTTTTACCGAGCACACGCGAAGCGTCCGCGAGGTCTACCTCTTACGTAGTGGAACAATTTGCATATGGACCCCCGGTCCGACTGTACTTACACTTTTAGCGAGCTTATAGCTCTGCCAGTAATTTTTGTCAGGTAATGAAGCTTGCAGCATGAGGGTAGCTGGGTTTTGGTTCTGTGCATTACATTTCCAAACAAGACCGTGACCTTACATACCAAGGGGCGTGCGCTTTCCCAACACTTCGCGTAGGGGTTCTGAGTACAGATTCAGAGCTGGGGGTGCGTTTTCCTAACATACCAGGGGTGTGCGCTTTCCCAACACCATGCGTCACCATCTGAGTACAGACTGTGGAGAGCTTCAGTGCTTGAAAAATTAACTTTTTACTGCCGAAATGGATGTGAGCTATGATCAAGAGGGCGACCAAAAACGACATTTCTAAAGAGACCATCGGCTATAGTTAGGAAGGATTTATCCGAATAATTATAGACTTAAGTCTTTATAACTCGAGCTCGACTCCATTTGTGAAAACAGCCGTCTGCACCTTGAATCAAACCTTTTCCCAAAAAAAAGCTGAACGCTGATAGTTTTTAAGTCTTCATGTTCAATATGGCGGGCAGATGCGAAGGGCTCACGAGGTGTAGCTTTAGCAAAGCAGAAGGATTCCGTTCGACCCGGCCCGGTCACAGTCACTTTTTTGACGAGCCTTTAATTCGGCGAGTAGTTGTCTGAAGGAAATGAAATAGATACCATTAGCTACGTATGATTTTTTAGTGCATCAAATTTTTAAGCACGGTCGTTGTTCTACATACAAGGGAGGTGCATTTTCCAGAGACTTGCGCAAGTCCCCATAAATAAGGGTTTTGGGGAGTTTCAGTGCTTGATATTTTTGACATTTAATAGTCACTGTTTAAGTACACCTAATGGTAAAAAATCGAAGGAAAAATATTTCTAGAGTCGTGTAACTCTCGTTGAATATGTTGAGCTACAGATAACGGTGGACCAGTATAATATTAGCTGTGGTTAAATCGATGCACGAAACGTGCCCTCTCATTTCAGTACGACTAAATCGGTGGGCGAAAAGTATAATAATTATGTTTTGTCTAGTCACCATAAGTTTGGTTCGGCATCTCGCAGATGAGTTCCGATGCCATAATAATATACTAGAATGCCTTATGTTGTCAATGTGTAGAGGCATTTCCAATATCCATTTCTAATATGGTAGTGTCTTCATGGATGTAATATCCGTCGAAGCTTGCCTGCAGAACGTATATTATTCCTTCTGCCCAATGTATTTGATAAAAGCTTGTAAAATCCCTGACGTAAGCGAGGAAAATCGCCATCGTTGTTGTGAGCTTTGGTTAAAGCTTTTAAAGTTTTTAGTTTACATTAAGTTTTCTTTGCGACTTTGTGGAAAAAAACAAGTGCTGAATCAAAATTGTATCTGCGGGAATAACTTGGAACGTGTGATTTCAGCCATGTTGAAGAGCACTAGAGCATGTAGAGAGTCAAAATGTAATTTGATAGCAAAATTCACTTCCATTAAACAACGAAAGATCACGAACCCTTCCTAGTTGTCTAGGTCAAATGTACGCCGTGTTGGAAGCCTGTTGAGAAAGGCCGTGATTTTGCGGAAAAAGCGGGGAGTACACCAAAAGCGGACCAAGGTCGTAGACGGAAGGTCCCACACTGTTCTCTGACAGTCATTCAAGGTCACTGACCTGTGGCGTAACAATATGCCATATTCCCAATAATGTACAATATAATTGACACTATAACAACCTTAACCCGCGCCCCACCGGGGGTCCGGCGCCACCTTCGGCCCAACCGGTGGGGGCCATCGATGGCCCCCCTCTAACTCCGAAAATATGGAGGTTAGCGCAAATCTGCAAAGTGCATTAGAAAGCTCGCGTGAATTCAGTAAGAAATTTATTTGTATGTTTAAGCGCTCAGGTCAATGGTTTGGCCTCCAGAGGTCAAGTTAGGTCACGATAGGCTATTTTCACTCAAATATGCAATGCTTAAGAAAACTGGGCATAACTCTTATGCCATTAGAGCTATTGAGATCTTGTAAACTACATTGGATAGGAAAATGTCAGACCTTTCTTCGTTATGTGGAACGTAATGACCTCCCGCCAGTGGTTTGACCTCCAGAGGTCACCTTGTGACCTCATATGACCAAAGGTCAGAAAGTGACCTTGCCGTATATCAAATGAAAGCTAGTGATGAGACATACACGATGGTGTTTGTTTCAACGCTCTAGCTTAATTAGGCCAAAAGTTATTGCCAAAATACTGTTTTTGACCCTGGTGACCTTGGATGACCTTGGAGAGGTCAGATGGAAAATATGATCCCTGGGATCCGTCAAAGAGTGTGCAAGAACGTTTTTCTGAGCAAGCTGAGCATTTGCAATCGTTTTTGTGGCTTTTAGATCATAAGACAGCTTTTTCCCATGCTTTTTCAATGGGAGAGGTCAGCTCGTGACCTGACCTTAGGTCACGAAATCTAAAAATCCCGGATATACGCCTTGTAGACCCTGGCGGGGCCATAAACTGTAGGAAGTTTCAAATCGATCGACTGAGAGACGTAGCGCTTATAGAGCTCAAAAGTTGAAGTGAGGTGACCTTGGTTGACCTCGCCTGGTGACCTGACTTTGGGGGCCCTGGGGTAAAAAATTTCAGGGATGATGTGAAAATGATGGGGTGAGAGATAGAGCCCTCAACCGTGGTCCTGCGTTTCGTCGTTTTTCTACTATCCTGAAAAAAACGTTAGGGGGGCCATCGATGCCCCCCTCGGTGGGGCGAGGGTTAAGACGGGAAATTAGGGTTTGACCTGTAAAAAAGACCTCTGACGTGGACCTGTGACCTTGACCTTAACATTGAGCAGCTTTAACTTTGAATTCATAGCATAACACTTCATGCTGAACAATGCCATGTGACGGGAATATTAAGGTCAACGACCTTGGCCTTAACCTGTGACACTGACCTTGACCTTCATGTGGGGTGGCCTTGACATATAACCCGATTATATGACGTTATGACGTCACCACTCGGTCTACAGTGTAGGCAAACTGGTGCAACGGTGCGATTGCGACGGTTTCAAAATATAGGTCTGACTTTGAAAACCTTTAAGCTAAAAAAGACTATTAACTGATTTTCGAAATTATTTCACCAATCGACGCTGTCATGAATTCCCTCAGATGTAGCTAAGTAGTGTCTGTCGGCGGCGAACGGTTCTCCGGCCACCTCGGAAAAATAGGTGGGGGCACTTGAAGGGAGATACGCGAAAAATTATTATTGTGGTTTCTTGCTGTTTGAAAAATCCTGATTACGAAACTATCAATTATTTTTGTATCTTCGGCAAAATTTTGGGAGGCCACTCACTTATTATCGAAATAGGTTAACAGTTCCGATAAAATGCTGAAACCTTCACCCATCACTTACTTTTCGAAAACTATTTAAAGTTGAAAAGCAATTTTTTTGTAATATAAATGTCTGTTCTCCTGTATTTGTATTAGAATTAATTTTGAAAAGCTTTTAAAAATTACAAAATGAATTAGTTTGCCCTATAAATGGAAAAAACGTAACTACTCAAGTCTTCAGCAGTTTCGTACCTCGGGTTTTGAGTCATTTTCTGCTTCAGCCCCAGGATGACAAAAATTGCGCGTCAGATAGGTCACGTGACCCCGGTATGAGCATTCCTAGGCTTCTGATTGGTTAATTGTGATTTCTTTTAAGCCCTATATTTCTGTTTCAAAAGAGTTTTGGAATGCTGTTTTTCTAAAGTAATTTTTCAGTAGTAGTCCAAAGTTCTACATCACTGTTTAGGATAGATATGACCTAATTCTTAGAGAAATTGATAGCCTTAGCCGTGTGTAAGTCATATACACCGATATGAGGTGTACCGGTAAAGTTGTCTAGAAATGTTGACTTTGAGAACAATTTTAAGGCATTTGCAGGCTGAATTCGCAAAAATGAGAATAGGACTTCTGAAACAACTTTTTGTGACCTTTTGATCTAGTCAATAATTTTTTCGCGTATCTCCCTTTAAGGACCCCTTCCATTGCCCGTGTAAAAAATGAGGTTGGCCGCATTTCTTGTTATTTGCGGCCGTTAACACGGTAGTCATCAGAAGCTGTTTCCTTCTCAGTCGGCCATGACATTGTTGCGGAAGTTTCTGTCCACGACAGAGAGGCAGTCGCCGGGGCCACCGACATTGATCGGTCGATTTCGGCTCTGCCTGGCCACGCTGTCTCCCCCCAGCGGACGTCCCCTCCCTATCCTTTCCTGGAAGGGTAGGGCCGGCCGCAGACAACCCGTGCAGTGGTGCTGTCGCTGATCCGTCATTAGTGACAGGTCAAACGGCACCGGGCGACCCCCTGGAGAACACACAATTCTGGCACTGGATCAGCACCAGCTCGAAACAGCTCCGGCACCGAAAGGGTTGAAAGGAAAGAACAAAGCGTCCTGATTCTCTGCGGGAAAGGTTTCTGCGAGAGACTAGAAATGAGAGTTTTTTGTGTGTGAAATGGAACATCTCTTGGACCAGTAACATTTTCCAGGTGAATGATTCCATGTTTATGTTTGTGTGCGCTGCAGCCCGTATGGAAGTTTTATGGCAGACGCCTGCGCTCCCGTAAACAAAATAATATGGGTTTTCTGACTGCATAGTGTAGATAATTCTTAATTTTGGGAGCGTGAGGAGGGGGACACTTGAATGTGAAATAAAATATCAAAACCGAACGCCACCCTTCATTTAACTTCTGTTTTCAGTTGAGGTAATGAAAATTATGAGGTCTTGCAAGATGCTTTTGTTTGTAGATGCCTAATGATTTAAGATTTGCAAGATGCCTAACGGGCTTTTATTTGTATCCTTGTCTCTTTAGCTTGCCAGGTCACCTCCAAGCTAACATGACTGTGAATATTGAACGTTCATGTACGTTCAATTGTACTATTCGAATACGTTCAATTGTACTTTTCTGAAGTGTTTCAAAACTCAAGTGCGGGCGTAACTAAATGAATGCCGAATGGTGGAATTGTGAGGATAGTGGACCGAAGTCAGCATCTCTCCACTACACCTCTTTATTCTCGGAAGTAAAAGTGTGGTGTGTGGTGTGTATTGTGAAGCGAGGTTAAGAAGAGCTAGATATCGGCTGCTGTCGCCATGGCAACGCCAGTCTGCGTGAAACGACGGAAAATCGACACCGACTTGTCGTGTTTTGTGCCGGGATAAGATAGCGAATAAGCCATCTCAAGTACGGGGCAGACTTATCCAGGTGAAAATCGTTAACACTGGGCGTAATACTGTGGGTAAAATGTAGCCCATTCCCGCTGAAAGTGGAGGTTGCGTCATTGAATGAATGACGGTGTTAGGACAGCGAACAAACAGGTGTTCGCTTTCATTCTCACCGAGCGAAACGCGGCCGAACGGGCGGAAGCGCTTGTGTATGGTGACATTACGATAGCCAGCTACGTGCATATGGCGCGCTCTGATTTTAGCGCAGTGCGCACATGGCTCGCCACCATGTCACCCGGGAAGCCACTCCACTCATTAAAGTTGTCAACACGTCGCGATGATGTGGTTAAATGTACAACGAATGTGACGTGACGCGAATTTTTGCTTGGTTTACGTCTGTAAGTCGGTAGTCTTTGGTATTCAACCATAACACGCGCAGTGGGGGGGGTCCTAAAGTTCCTCCACATATTTTTCCAGGGTGGCCGGAGCACTGTTCGCAACTGGAAAACACTGTTTGGCTGCGGTCATGGGCGCGTTGATTGGTGAAATAATTTTGAAAATCGGTCAATAATGTTTTGACTTAAACGGCTTTCAAAGTCAGACCTATATTTTGAGACCGTTGCATTCGCGTGGTCGCACCAGTTCGCCTGCACTGTAGACCGAGTGGTGACATTATAACGTCATATAATCAGGACTATATGTCAAGGTCCTCCCACATGAAGGTCAATGCCAAAGGCCACAGATCAAGGTCTTTGACCCCAGTTTGCCGGTCAGATGACATTATTTAGTATGACGTACGTTGCCATGACTTCATAGTTAAGGCTACGCGTTGGTAAGGTCAAAGGTCAGTCTTTTTTCAAGGTTAAACACTTATTTTCCGCTCAAAACCCCCTATAGTGCCAGTTGTTCTGTACTTTATTGGGAATATGTCATATTGTTACGCCATAGGTCAGTGACCTCGTATGACCTTGATCTTGAAATTAAAAAAATGTGGGACCTTCCCCTCTATGGCCTTAGTCCGCTTTTAGTGTATTCCTTGGCTTTTTCTGCACAATCATGGTATTTCCCAATAGGTCTCTAGCACGACCCAGATGTGACCTTTACGACCTCGTTAGACCTTGAAGATATTGGCCCAGATCAGTGAACCCTGGCTGTTATGTAGATCACCTTCGCTCCCCACACACCCCCAAAATGGGTATTTTTCTAACCCTCTTGGTTTTTGAGATCTTAGGGGAGGCACTTTTGAACCCCTCCCTTCCACTGCGCGTTGCCACCAGACCCCTCTCCACTACGCGACTCCAAGGGTGTTTTGGATTCCGTGTGTCCTCATTTAAATGAAGAAAGCCTTGGGGCTTTCAGACGCAGCAACTCTTGTATTCATATGTATTTACCAACTCGCACCCTATTGGAAGAGTAAATTGGAAATAGAAAACCCTGATTCTGCATTCCCACCCATCGAACCAGGAGTTTTGGTGTGGAAGCCCAGCTGTCTTTCGCTGCACCACTGCTACCCCAGCCCTCATCTGAAGAATGATTTGCGTCGTGCTGCATATTGTGATGAACCTGAGGATGACAGCAAATCCGTTCGTTGAACCCTCTGGCCTTGCTTTTGCAAGAGCGGACTAGGACAGTGATGCGTATGTATAGTGCGAAGCGTGGACGTGGATGAATTGCAGGCTCTGGTGCAATGCCAGTTCAATCTGCTTCTGATCGGACCTGCGATGGCCGGAGGAATGGCGAAAAAGAACTGGTTTTCAGTCGGTATTGGATAAAGATCTGTGTTCTGGAGTTGTCAGCACGGCTAGTTTGAAGCTCTTGACATGACTGAGGTGAATAATTTTGGATTGGCAAGAGCCACCCTTTTCTTTATCTTCTTCCCTTTTGTGACGACAAGCCTCTTGCCGATTATTCTTTTACTGGAGCGATCGAAGCATCCCTGAGTTCTTAGGAACTAGGATCTGTGGGCTTTTAACACCAAAGTGTTGAGGCGTTTAAGCATCCTCAGTTTCTTGAGATAGTGTTTCACTTACGAAAGAATTTGATGCAAAAATAGTTTTTTGTGTATATTCGACGCATAGGTTTTAACGTTTGTGTATGCATATCGCTGGTTTATTATGCGTATCAACTTCCACTTGTTACAAGAACAACATTCCGAATATACTAACGTTGCGCATTTTTTATGTTCACAATAAATTCGAAAATGTTCTTTTATTTTACGAAAACAACTCCATACGTTAACTGCCCCAAATAAACTGTCTCCCGATTTTGTCGTCAGATTTACGGATGATCCTAGTCTTAATTTGTTAAATCTTGTTCCAGTTTTTTTTTAGGTCTGGGTTATCTCAGGTCAGGTCAAGTGCCCTGACCTTAAAAAATGTTGCTAGTGGGAGCAGTGAGAAATGTTTTATCTTTTCATCTGAGATTCTTCTGAGCCCACCGAGGACAACAAGTTTGGGTAACTCTCATATCTCTCATAGGAGCTGAGATCGAGGGGGATTTCGACCCCTCTCCCCCTTCAGCGAAAGTGATTAAAACGTTAGTGGTGCTCTCAGGTGCACGCTGAAGTGTGAAAATGAAGTGTGAAAGTGTACTTCCGGGTCCCGTTGGCGTGTTAACTTCAAACCACCCAAGCGTTTACAGGTGGCGGTCGGAGCGGTGAGCCAAGCTTTGTTAGATCGCGCACATCAGAAATGTATTGTTTTTCTGAATCAGATGAATATCTAAGAGGAATCTCCGTCAATTTGTAACGTTAAACGACATATGTTACGGACCATGAGCCGGAAAGGGTGAACAATGATATTGAAGTCGGCTTATTTCGGTAAATGCATGATGTGAGGAACTTAATTAGCGACGTTTCGACGCGTGGGCTGGTGCTTGGCAGACATTGCCATGAAAGATTCATATGTTCCTGACTTCAACAATTGCTAGTGTAAATTCAGTTAATCAGGACATCTGCAGTCAAAACCTGAAGGCTGAACCGGTGCCGTATAGCCTGTATTGAAGGGCGACTAAGAGGAAATCCAGACACCTTATGCCGCCCCGGTCTCTGTTAGAAGAGTGTTAAAACTCCGGCCCGCTGCTCAGCAACCGTGCAGTGGCAGTACAACGGTGAAAGCTTGGGATCGGTTCCCCTGAGACGCTCCGGCGCTCAATAGTATACATGGTGTAGGTCGGCTGGCAACTGACCGGTGAGAGGGTGACCTAAACTGGGCGGCCGTCCCTGTGCTTTGTGGGACGTTAAACTTTGGATTTTAAATTAACCCCTCATTGTGAGCAGTACTCGTTCGGATGGGAGGGGGCGGGGAGTGTCTGGGGGACTCCGAGAAAAGTCCCTTGAGGTCTTGAATTAGACTTCGATCCCAAAAGCCGAATTTGCAATGATGTGGAGAAAGTAAACGATCCCATTTCTATGAAAAAACTTGTACTCGTACATCTACTCAACACTCAAATGCTGGGGCCATCTAATGCCGGGTCGTTGAACCGGGTCGTTAGGCCCTCGCCAAAATGACGAGCAGGCTGAGCACCCAACACCCACGCAATGCAAACAGTGCTCTCAATGCGACGGAGGTCTGTCCTCTTTTTAAGACACGTGACGGGGGGCGGGGCGTCTGGTGACATCTCCTAGTATATTTGCCGAGGCCGGGTTGCGTACTGCTCAGTAAATGACGTTGCTGAACCCTCGCGATGCCACGTCCTTTGTTGGCCAGCTCGAGGTTGGACTGTACCGGATGGTACCAGTCTCAGCGGGATATTACTGGTTAGATCCGGTCTTAAGTGCTCGAACGTCTCCAAGTCAGGTGAAAATCGGATCGCTCTAAGAAGGTAAACAAGCTTGTTTGGAGTGGATCTACGTGAGGAATGGTAACGCATTGACGCTGGACTTCAAATACTCAAACATGTGCGGGCTCGTGTAAAAGTATCCACATTGGTGTAAAAAGGACTAGCTCCATTCAGTAGCTTAGCTATTTAGATTGGACGGGCCTGTGGGGCACGGACTCACCGCAGGGCGATCGGAAAGAACCCGAATGACCCCTGAAGACGTCGCGCAAACAACCACCCCCCTCCCCCTACATCTATTCCAACGGTGTCCGTCGGGAAACCCGCCATACCTCTGCTGTACAGAGAAAAGAATGACTATTTGGAAGTTTATCTGAGTCCCTGTTTCCTTTGCCCGGTAGGTGCGCTGAGGGTCCAGCACCATGATACCTATAGTGGTCTATCACAAACTGTGGGCCAGGTATTACAGCGTCGTTAATTCAGGCCTCCAGCGTACCGTGGCCAACGTGGAACTGTGGCCAACAATCACCTGCAGAGAGCCACCTTACCTAATGAAGGGGACCGGTGATGGAGAGCTAGCAAGTTGGGCTTCCACGCCGATGAGCCGGACCCGGACTCAAATCCCGGGCGGGAATACTGAATAAGGACCTCCTCACAAGTTAAATGGCTATCCCGGAAACGTGAAGTAGGGTGTGGTCCTCTGCGTTTAATTTAATGCCATATGGTATCAGTCCCCATTGAGAAGGTGGAAAAGGGTCAACGTCTCCGTCAACTGCAGGATGGGTCATCATGGCCTGGTTCATCAAGTGGAGGACACCTCTTGCCTTCGACGCCCATGAGAGGAGCTCAAAGTTAGTAGGTAAGGCTGTTTCCAGCCTCCTGTTAGCTTCAGATTAAAATAAAGAACGATCATAAGTTACAGCCCAAGGAGTCTTAACTTTGCGGATAATACCCGGAAAAGGTTCCGCCAGATAGATAATTGCGTTTGCTCGTTTTCCTCAATATATCGAGTTTGTCGACGGGAATAGGGACCGGGTGGGTGTGGTCAAAGGTCACCCGCTCAGATTTCAATCAGCCAACCTGAACATTTTGCCTCAAGTTTAGCATGGCGTTCCGACGACCTATCATGACAGGAGTTCTGGTTCTGGAGAGACTCTCATAGAGTGAGTCGTAGTCGGATCCAAAGGAGGGGGGCAGAGGAACTTCCTTCACCCCCGATCGACACTCGGCGCCCTCTGAAGTAGTCTGGCTTCTTCCTGAAATGTCGGTCCGCAGGATACTCGCATCAGCACCACCGCGGTAGGATTTAGCGCCCATCTAATAGGTTTGCCGCACAAAAGTGGCGCCTTCTGGTCCGGATGGCACCCCCTCCCAATCATGTGCCCCCCTTCCGATCGGAAATCCCGGATCTGCCTTTGGAGTGAGTTGTCATGTGGACGTGCGCAGCTTTTCATCTTGAACCATCTCCCTGTGGACGTGTTAGCAAGAAGTGAAAAAGACTGCGCGGAGTGATACGAGACATCAGGCGCGGGTACTACCCCAGGGGTTTATATAGACGGGCGTTTATGCGATTTTCACCTGTGTCTGTTCTTTTGGCCACCGCATGCGGAGCCGTGGGGTCACGATCTTAGATAGTCGTTACTGCTATTTCCCCTTCCTCTGTCCCCTATGAACTTCCTTCAATGGCAGTCACTACCTGCGCACCTGTTCGCAGTGATCTGTACAACGGGCTGGCATTTGTTGCCCTCCACAGATACACCAAAAACATTCCAGAGCGCATAGGCGTAACAAAGTCCAGAACGTTCGGGGGTGGGGGGATTACAAGATGCATTTGTAAGTCATTCCTTTCCAGTCGACGCCTTAGGGTTAATCGTTAAAATAATGAATATGGGCAGGTTATGTCCTTGTAAGTCCCCCTCTGCCTATATCTGTGCCAGAGCGTCCTATTGCGTAGGGAGAGTTTTCAATATAACTCCGGACGCGCTCGTGGTTCAACTAGGTGCATGCCGATGTTTGAAGGCGGGCGCGTGCGAGGAGTTCTGGTTTGACGTCACTGCATTCAGATATTGCGCACCGTCAGCCCAGATGCGCAGTTTAACCAGTGCTGCTGGTTTCCTGGGCTGGCATCTGGAAGCGGTGTGGGCGGCTGATGCATGACTCGACCGTTCTAGAGGTTGGCGTGATAATGTGATTTTGTAATGTCTCGCATTGTGGTAAGTTTGTTTGGCTTTTAAACACTTTCTTGTGAAAGAGAATAAACTGGACGTTACGTGGCCACCCACACTACCAGGAAAGCTTCTGCTGCTCGTGTATGCTGTCAGTATGCTCAAGATGCGTACATCGCACGTATACAAATTCCCGTAATACCGTTTAAGCAAAGGAAAGAAGTTCAGTGATATTCACGGTTCACTTTACTGGACGCGGTAGTTCAATTGTGAAATGCCAGTAATATTTGGGTGTCCACCCACCGTGGCTCTGGCTTCCGGGTCCCATGCATCTACAACGTGCTCTGGGCGGATTTGTAAACAGTACAGCGACTGGGCGTTTGGTCTGTCAAGCCTTTTCACCGGGTATGTGGATGGGATGATGTTAAGTGTGCTCCTTACCCTTAGGGGCTGGTCCAGACCCTCTTGCGAAAATCCGAGAGCTTTTGATGCCAGACGTTTTTTTAGTAATACCTACATACCTTGAAAAATACCCAAGACAAATGACGTAAAGGAGTGTAACAAATGCGCTGTTATTGTCTAGTCCCTGAGTATGACAATTATGGCTTACCTGTTACATTATTCTGCGCCATTTATCTTGGGTAATCTTTGAAAAAGCACCTGACACCAAAAGCTCTCGGATGTTTTGCAAGAGTGTCTGGACCAGACCCATAGTGCCCATGATCACACTGGTAATAGGGGTAACTATCTTCCCTTAATTTGTCATTGGCTTGGATAGGTTACAGATGAGGGCTGCAAAGATAACTGGTTATTGCAAAATTACTGCAAAATAATTGGTTATCATGTTCTAATGAAGTGCGGCCGGTTTTGTGGGTAAGGCTAGCAGTTCAATGACCCTCTCCACTTTCGTTAATCCACGCCTCGCCTGCTAAATTGCGCCGTGCGTGCGCAACGCACAGTGCCAGCTTTAACCAGCACCGGATCTAGAAAGCCGTGTTATTCAATTTTCATTTGGACATCCGTACTGCCTCCCCTTTCCAGATGGTGAGTACTCAGTATGTCCATTCTAGCTGCCAGACAGATTAGCTTAATGGCGGCACGTGATACCTGGCAAGTTGTGCAACAGATAGCGGCCTTACGTCAACATTGTGAGCACCAGTGACGTCACGACTGCGGTATGGCACGATGGCGCTCTGCACCCGGCAGAAATGGCGCTCAGCTGCGTAACAGCGGCCATAGTGGCGCATCGTCCACAGTCGGGGCTTATTTTATTTATGATAAGCTTGGTGCCGGAGGTGTGTTAGTAATTGCATGCGGTTTAAATCGGTGGTCTGATCCTAAAGCATTATGCAGATGGCTGCTAATTTCTGCCGGTGTGGCAAAGCCTACACGATGAGTTTTGAATAAATGCATACGTGTTATTGAGTACATTGTTATTTGAGATGAATCATTCATTACCTTGTTGGCTGGACGGTCTTCCAGAATTTACCGAATGTAGAAAATAAGGCACTTTGCTTTCTTGTTATCGCAGGATATTCATCATCAGTATTGGGGTTTTCGGTTCCGGCGGCATCTTGGTTATTTAGTACCCATCTTCAGAACTATACTTCGAGAAGACATAATTTCATTGGGAACACTGCTGTCTCAGCCTAGCACACTGTGACAAATAAGTGGCGATGTCATTGTTTGCCACATTTGCTGAGACTTAGGTACTGCAGCCTCTGTTCCGTGGTTCTTATGTCAGATTTCACTTTGATAGCAGGTTATGTGTGGATATTCATGTGGCGGCGAGAAACTACTCCGATAGCTAGATAACAAGATGAACTGCCCGAGAGAGCGCCAGATCGGACAGGTGGCCTTGAAGTACAAAGTTTACTAGACTTCGTCCCCGGCGCGATATAGCTTAGTCGACCCAAGTTTAAATGGCGAGTGGGAATATTTGTACGGTAGCCTTGTATTTTGATGGAGGGAAGTGCAAATGTTATGCACGTATTGCAGACGTGTTGCATGGATGCCGTGGCCTGGAGCAAAAAATGTTTTCGAAAGTTTCTGGCACGTGATCTTGATTCTTTTATTTGTACCTACTTTGTATTTATGTTCGTATCATGTTCCGTTCTACCTTGAAACGGAGGCGTCTGCTTCTAAGCCTCAGTTCTGTTTGTTTGTAGCGTGGGGTCTTGTGTTTGGCGGCGGGCTGTCTGGTATGTTTCAAACACAGGGCTGTTTGCTCGTATTTGGGCCGTTGCTTTCACCTTGGTCCAGTGGATTCTAAACACCTCAGAGTGATGCTCTCGGCGCATATTATTAAACTGGCAAACAAAAAGCTAGTCTCCAAAGGTCCAGTGGATTTTAGACATAGTGTCGCAGTGATATCGAGTGTGCATTTTCCAGTTGAAAAAATATGGAAGTTTTGGAGATTACTTTTCTCTAACGCTAAACGCCATCGGGAAGTCGACCTGCGGGTCTGGCAATGGCAGGAATGACAAAAACCCGACGAGTTTGTTTGTGATTTCTCTAGATCTATGGTGGATTTGACACTGCTTGTGAGTGGTCTACCCTTGGGTGGCAGGAAAAATAAAAACTGGAGCATTTTATATAAAATTACAGAATTTTTATATTTATCGAGGTCTTCGATAAATGGCCTGTTTGACTTTTGCTGGGATGGCACAGAAGCTGGAGGGTTTGGGCGCCATCCTAAGTTTGTGGTGGATGTGGTGCTGTGTTGAAGTCTGCTGACCTGTTTTTCTTCTGCAGGGATGACACAGAAGCTGGAGGGTTTGGACGCGTTCCGAGAACTCACGAGGAAGTCATCTTCAGAACCATCTCCTCCCTCTTCACCCGAAATGAGGTCAGTACGGCTAGTTTACAGAAATATACCTGTCGTGATTGTTTGGTTCCAACTAGGGTTCCGCTCTGCCGCAGTTTGGCATGATTGCACCACATTTGCATCTAAGGCACCGCGCTAGATAGTATGTTTACTTCTCATATACACAAGCTGTCATCCCGCGGAAAGCGAGCCCCGTGACGAAAACTCTAAAGCTGAACCCTGGTAATGTAACCGCTACATAAACATCAGGCGAAATGGACGTGGAAACCACCGTGGCGTCCCACACAACAGCTGAGCTGGCAGTCAGCTGTCTCTCCGAGCTGTGACAGCTCGGCTGTCCTGAGAGGCTGGCGGGGCTCCAGCGCGGCCTGTGACCTCGGGTAGTCTGCCAAGTGCTGACCCCTCATGCTGCTGCTGATCTTGCACTCTTCATGGTATCTTGTTGGACATGGAGACTGTGGTGTCAGTATGTGCTGACCAGCAGCTCTTCTGGTGGTAACACCTCATCTAAAGCGAGCTCGTCGACGATGTTTGTGTGAAGCTAAACTTTGGAATGTATTACGAATCTTTTATTGACGTTTCAGCGTGCTGAAGTAGAATCTCGCTGAATTTTGCGTCCATTATGAATGGCGAAGTGGGTTCCTGCATACTGCCATATCAGACTGTTGTCGAAAATTCTAGTAATCGCTAGATTAACTCTTGTGCCTTGACCCCGCCCTAGCGGTATTTCTCCACCTGAAATTTATTCCAAACGATGGTTCCATCCGGGAGTGGGTCAAACAGTGACCTCCGACCTCCGGGTCGTCCCGTCAGCCTCACTGCGGCGCGCTCTGTTTCAGCTCTCCGAAGCCAGTGTTCTCGGAAAGGAGGAAGCCGAACCTGCGACAGAAGTCGACGCCCACCATCTCCCCCAGCACGAGGAGATTATCCGCTATCTCGCACACAGTAAGTGGCTCCCCACTGTGTGAGTGCCTCCCACAGGGCAGCTGACTGGCTCCGTTTCCAGGTCGCAATGCTGTCAGACTCGGGACAGCGTGGATGTTTGGTGGTTTTTAACAGGCTCTGCGGTGTGCGGTGGATTTAGAGCAACGGTGTCGTCACGAATCTTCGAGCGGGGTGGGAGGATGGGCGTTGGACCCGGCCATGGAGTTGTATGCCCATCTGTCCCTATTTTTGTTCGGCTTGATAGGAAGTGCAAAATCCATGTCGTATTAAACACAGATTTCGTCTCAGGAAAATAGCAAAAGGGAGCATTTTGTCCTAGAATTAGACATTTCCAGCGATATTCCCGGCCAAAAGTGGGGGCACGCCCGTCCCACTTTCTGAAGGTGGGGGGACCGGCACTCCATCCTTCCCCCGTGGCGACGGCCCTGGTTTAGAGCCATGGGTGGACAGGGAAGTATTGAAGAAAGAACCTATTGCATTTTTCTTTGGTGCGGTGGTATGGCAGCCTTTCTTAAATCGTCACCCCTTAGGGGTCCGATTGGACCCCGCGGCCTTTCGCGAAAAGTCCCTAGCCAATTTGAGTAAGAGCTCGTCGCTTTGCATACCTCTCAGGTGATTTTGGCCTGGGAGAGAAATACGTTGGGGCGCTTTCAGCGCCATTGCGATTGTTTCCGCTTTACCACCAGTTCTCCATGTTATTGGGGGGGGACTCTATTGGATCCCTCTACCCCCAGGTAGAACTGGGATATGTATCCAGTCGCTAGATGCTAGCTATGTTTCAATCATACACAAAGACTAAAAGTTGGTATTTCCTGTCTATTTAACTCATTCTGTTTGAATACACATATATTTTTCTCTTTATCTTTTGCCCGGAAATCCTGAGATTGCTGGAATATTGCAATTGTCGCGTCAAATTGAACCCCTCGCCCCTGCAGTACAGAAATATTGTATTATGTATTATTTTGAACTTATCCTAAAAGACTCCCTACTTTAGAGGCGGACAAATGTGCCTTGCACAGAACGCCTTATAAAAAGCCCTCAACTAAGTAAGACTTTCCCTTGCCTCTATGATTCTGGGACTCTGCTCTCATCGTCGTGGTTTCATCAGGTTCCCAATTAATGAGACACGTACACGTGTGCACACGCGTAATATACACGTAACATCAAATCAGTGGAAAGTACAGCAAGCTGGTTACACAACCGCTCATCGGGCATTACAGCTCCTCTAAACTTAAACATCTGATGCTGCTACAAATCAGAAGCTTACCCACGCGTGAGTTATTACCGACAGTTGAAGTGGAACCAGTTCACCGAGTTCGCCGCTTGGTTGAAGCTCGCAGGTGCTTCTGCTGGCTTTGGCAGCTCCCGAGTTAGCCCTCTCAAGGTGATCAGATAGTCCCCCCACTCTCCCTAGCGGCGGATTCGGCGGCTCGTCCCGGATCAGTTTTTGCAAGTCATGACCGGTTTCGTGTCCGCGCGCAGTATTCAGCCGTGTTGTTACGGTGCCTTCACAGACCACCGGCGGACACGCGCGGGCTCGAACTGGGACGCGCTCCCTCGACCCGGGTATCAGATTGTAGACTCGATCCTGCCGCAGTGAACCAGCGGGGTAACCCGCCGCCTTCAGTGGGGGAGTGATCTGATCTTTTTTTGTGTGGGGAGCACGCCCCCTCTTGGGAAGGGGGAGAAGGGCAGTGATTCAGGTGTATCTTTCAGTGGCGTAGCCCGCCTCTTTTCCGACCCCCGCCCCCACTCGCAAAAGAGGAGGGGACAAGTTCCCCCGTTCCCCAGCGGCGGGATCCATAGGTCATGCTGTACATAGTTTTCCCACTGATTTGCGGATGAGAATATCGTCTGAAAATCGGTCAAATCGTCCATTTCATTTGAAATACTCACGAGACGCTCTTTGGCAGTGTTATAAAGTCCACATTTCAACGTCACACTCGTAAACAATTAACACAGTAATCCATAAAACCCAATGCAGGCACTCCGACCTACACTTTATTATCTATTATGAATATCCGAGCGGCGTTGAACCCTGGCTGTCGGTTGACCGTTGACGAGCTGCACGGCGGAAAACTTATCGGCCAACCCCATTTAATCCTTCCGTTGTTCAGCCTTCCGCCGTTCTCTATGCCTGCGTAGTCGGCATGCCATCTACCTATTCCTCCGCGGGTTTGGTGCGACCCTGCGGCAGAGGCTCACGTAACAGCTATTTTTAGAGGCGCTGGTCCAAGGTCTGTGTTCCGGCCCCGGCGTATTCATGGCTGGGTCCTTGAGACAATGCCCAACTGCGTGATCTCTTCCGTAGCCGCACAGTTTTGAATGGTTGGTTGATATTCTGGACAAACATTTTTGTTTACGTTGTTAGCGTAGATAATTCTGGACTGGGAGTTTGTACGTTTTCCGATTTTTGCTGCGTAATATTTACCAAATCAGAAGTCCTGACACTTAATTAACCATCATATGTAATCGGAATTGTCTCTCATGGAAGAGCTTGATAATAAGACGCTGGCAGGCATATTCTGTGATGTGAATTTATCTCAATGCCGACTGTAATCGACAGCTAACTAATTACAAGCCCTGGCCTCCCGTAAAAACTAACAGGACACCGAAGAGTTTTAGTGAGTGCGACATTTAGAACGAGGCTAAAATGTATACGTCCGTTGTCGGTTGTTATCATTGGACTCGGGAGGACAGCCCGTGTCCATCGAAGGCTGTTATTATCCTTGGCCTGATGGTGCCACGCCCGAGCCCCTCCTGTACAATGTCAGATGACTGGTACGGAAAAACATGACAGATGCGGCGCTCTGGAATCGCGGAACTGGCGCCTGTGTGGCTTAACAACCAGTTATATAAAGCTTGTTAGAGTTGTAGAGTATCTGTTGTCGATTTTGTGTAGTCAGTTGTTTAGCCAGTTTCTAAATGTACAGGCTCGGAGTTCTTGATTTGTGGTGTCACATGGCTCTGGCAGTGCTTTTTTATTCGCCTGTAACACTTTTTCGTGCTCCTATCGCATTATACCAGTGGTGTTATGCTTGAATTTCTCATGTATTTTTTATAGTTGTGGGCAGCCAAAAATTCATCATGGGCGGAAACTTCGTCGTTGATTTTTTTACTGGAGGGGGGCTACAACCTGGCCACGACTTGGGCAGGGATGAGAGGTTAAGCTAACTCTTAAAGACCGTCTAGGAGAGCTGTATCGATGCAATTCACCTAGAATCAACTTTCAGGTTATTTGCGTAAATCCACGTCGATGGGCGGGAGAAAAAGGGCCAAACAATCGGCCTTGTACTGCCATTTAGGGAACACTCCCCCTCATACCGCTTTCAACATCCATGATCTCGGGGATAGAGGGGGCGGGGTGGAATGCTATGACGGCGAGCCACGTTCGTAGCGAGGGACCCGTACCTATAATGTATGGGAAGGGTCGAGACAGACACCGCACCACTGCAGCTTAGTGGCGGAGCCGGGGGGACGGGCTGAAGCTTTGTCAAAGCTGGCTTGCAGCGTTTTGCACTGCACCCGAGGGACTTTGCTACCACCTAGACCACCGAGTGAGTCGGCTGACGGTCCCATGTGCATGAATTATGACCCCAATTATCATTTTTTTCGAATCAGGCAGCGTGCTGACACGTATGGATCTTTCACATGCCGGTGGAAACAATGGCGCAGATATCCGGATCCTGAAATCAACATTTGGATGTGGTGGGTCACGTCTATTTTAGATCATAGCCTGTTCAGGTTACTGCTACTGACCATGCTAACAGTGAAGGAAGGCTTCTGTGATTCCGTTGTTAAAAAACGTGACTGCAGCGAGACAGGAAAGTTTCAGCCGATATAGATCGTGGAGTCTGGTTAATAAACTGTGGGAGAAGGTAGTATTGTCTCCAATAGTCATATTATCTCAAGAGAAACCGAACCCCGTGTGCAGACCAGGACGGTTTCGGTGTGGGAATTTCCAAATGTTCAGCAATGTCAGAAACTGCCATTTGTATTGTATTGTACCACCCCCTGGTCATCCCCAATCTGGGATCCTTCCCCGGTAAAGATTTCGTGGCGACACCCCTGGATACTGGTGTATAATTGTATTTGTATTCCTGGTACACAAGATATGCCCGAATTATGAGCTATGTGGGGAGTTCATTGCAAATTTTGCTTTTTAGAGATGCGAAACAGCTTCATTGTTCTACAATGCGATGTAGAGAATGAAAATGTCACGCTCTTAGGGGTCCGCCGAATGAAATGTTCGTCCATTATGATTTAACCTTCAAGCTTTCGATATCAGGTACCCGCTCGGTTTTCGTCGACACAGGCGGTTTAACACAGGGGTTTAATAATGAGGATTGCCATGGGAACGATGAATGTAGCATATTGGCATGATGATGATGAATTGTCAGGGCAACGATGAATGTAGCATATTGGCATGATGATGATGATATTGTCATGGCAACGATGAATGTGGCATATTTGTGTGTTACTGCACTGCTAATGAGGTCTGAAATTCCGTCACGTTATGAAGCCCGCAATTCAGCATTTTGACTTTGGTATAAGGGTTGGGGGGGGCATCATGGACCAGTGACCTACTGGCTGCGGCACTATCTTCACAGTTTTAAAGTTGGCGAGACGGCATGACTTCGGCCTTAGTGCAGACTGATGCCCTTGGTATGTGTGTCCAATGTCATGGAGCTGCCGCGGTGACACGCCATCCCGTCATCTAAGTATCACCGGTACCCCCTCCCCTCGACTGCGGGAGGCCGCACCTCACTGCAGCTGGCCCCTGATTGGTCGCCGAGGTGGGCTGGTGTGTGACGTCACGGATGAGGCCTCTGTTGCCGGGCGGGCACTGTAATAGCTCTGTCCTCAGCTGGTGCGACGGAGAATTCTAAGAAACGGTACACGTGACCGTGGCTAGGACACTGGGGCCAATGTGGAACGGCGGCGAACCGGTTCCTTCATTGGATCATAGAAAACCAGAGCCTGTGGCCGGGATTTCAAGCGCGGCATGATCCATTATCAGTGGGGACACATGGGACTGTTAAATGTCCCCGTGGCTGTGTTGGGGATCACAGAAAATTACTCCCAGGATACAAGGGGGGCTAGGGAGCTCAAGCCCCCCCCACCCCACCCGAAATGTGCCTATAGTTAATACAGAGGTGGAAGCTGATCCGAGGCAATGGCGGGGAGGCTCGAGCCCTCTACCCTCCCCCGAAATGAAGTCCTGAATCTGCCACTGCTCCCAGGGTATAGAATAGTATAATCTGTTCCTAGTAATGCCAGTTTAGTGCCTGCGCTAATTGGACCCTCTCTGATTCGAACAGCAGTACCTTTTTGAACATGAGAACCTCCGTTATTTGGTAAGACATTTTAAGGCGCATGGCGTATGGAAATGGTTAATGATGCAAATTTAAAAAGAATGACTCCCTGCCTTAGAATATTGCGCCACTTCTTGAAGGATCAAAGGGGAAAATAGCGTTCTGCAGTTTCGCTTAAAAGTATTGCTGAACAGTTTAGACCTTCAGAGGATTTATAAATTTGTCCATCATTCACTTCCAAAGCAAATGTTTATTTTCTTTATCATCTCACCTTTAGACTGTTCAGGAGTGTTGGATCAGCTGCTTTTAAAAGAGCAGAAAAATATCTGCCTGAATGTTTTGGGATCTAAGCGTGAAGAAATGTCCCTTTTCTGGTCTAAATTCCCAGATTCTTGACTTGAGAACAGCGATGTTTTCCCTGGCTGCAACAGTGTGGGAGGGGGTCCAATTTGGTCATGCCTTCGCTAAAGCAGTCAAATTCTATCCTTTTAACACGCGCATTGACGGGGGTCTGAGCCACCTTCGGATTGACGAGGGGGGCGGGTACCCGCCCCTAAGATCTCGAGAACCACGGTAGGTAGCAAAAAACGGTAAACGGCGTTGGGTAGCCCATCCGCTTCTCCATCGAAAATATTTGAACTATTTTTGTCAGGTCACATTTAAGGTCACCAGAGGTCAAAAACATGCCGTCACATGCCGTCATAGGGATAACATGTAAATTAAGTTTTTCGGCCATTACATCTGAACAAGTAAAGATAGAGCAAAACGACTTGAACTATATGAATCCTCGCAGCAAGCCGAATCGAATGATATATGATTTGACCTTGCTAGGTCAAATCAAAGATTTGACCTGACCTGAGGTCGGGTCAGGGTCAAATTATATAAAATGCATATCATTAGAACCGCAAAGCCAAGGCAAGACTAATGAAGCTAAAATAAACGCTCTATCACCATCTGTTACTGAGTTATTCAGTAAAAACCATATTTCCCATGTATTACCAATGGGAGGTCATGCTTCGTACCTGACCTTAGGTCATCGATATAAAAATACCGGAACATGTTTTAGAGAACTCTGTGAGCCCATTATGTGATATGAGTTTCAATTGGATAAGTTCACCCTGCTCCGACTTATGCTATCTTAAACTTTTTGAGGTCGGGTCACTTGACCTGTACTGGTGACCTGACCTGAGATGACCTATCCTTAAAATTTTCACAGAAGTTGCAAAAATGATGAGGGAAAAGGTATACCAAGTACGGCGGCGCTGCGCGCCGCCGTTTTTCTGCTGTCTCGAAAAACCCGAGGGAGGGCGGGTACCCGCCCCCGTCAATGCGCGTGTTAAAGCCGTTCCGGTATATTTTCTGTTAACATTTTTCTACCATTTTACACGGGTGGCCCCCTCCAACCTTTAGTTTAACTCCGCTCCTGTGCTGCTAGTGTCCTTCGCTCAGTTGAAGAGGTCACAGCCATCTGTGGCAAGTTTTTTCATATGACTGGCTCAGTGGGCCTGAATCGAGAATCAAACGATGTTAATAACCGTCATTCGTTCGAATTTCAAAGGCCCATTCCGCGATTGTACAAAAACAAGCGGAAGGTTTTTCTCCCGTTGCTTAACGTCCGCCCTTACAGGGTTTGTTGCCACACCGCCCCCCCAAAGGTTTTCAGACAAGGAAACGGTTGCCACGTGTCTAGTGCCCCTTCACATATCTTCCGGGCATACATTGCGCATCTTTTGAAAAAGTATCTACAGGTCAACTCAGGTCGCCGAGCTATGGTGTCTTTTCTGGAAGCACGTCAGGCCGATTTTTTACTTTTTAGGCTCTATCCTGGGTTCCCTGGGACATAGCTTGTTTCATATGCATGCAATTAGCGCAGTTGACCTTGTGTGACGTTTGTAATCTCGTGTGACCTTATTAGCCTGTTTGACTGTGCTTTACCTTTGGTGACCTCCACGGGTGTTTCTTCCATTATACAATAGGTTGCAAGTTCTTATGAAGCCAAATTTTGGAGGATGAAAATAATTACATGGTTATTTTAGTACTGGATTTTAATTTCCCGTCCCATGCTACCTCCTAGAAGTTAAGAATAGACATCTGGAGCATCGTTGAAATTTGGTGGCCAGTGACCTTTGAACTTTGACCCCGTCTCACGCGCTACCTAGATGCGTCAAATAGGAGGATTGTGTATAAATTTAAGGGGAAATGTATGCTGATCACTGAGCGCTATTTTATTGCGATATACCGTATTATTTACCAGCTATCGTGGTCAATTGCTGCCAGAGCGAAATACGCGAGAATTCGAGTAAATGATCGCGATAAGACCTAAAGAAATGATCCTGTAGAAGTAAGGTCTCAGAGCGACCAAAGTAAACGTGAGAGGTCAAAAGTCAGGTATTGAACCAGACCTGGAAGGTGACCTGATGACCTAAGGTTATAACTATCAATCACTTGCTCTTATGATTAAAAAAGAACGTTGCTTGTTGCCGCGAAGCTTTTCGTTAGCTACGGGCCAATCGTAAGGGGGATCGTACCACCACCCTTGTGAGGGAGAAGTTGATGAAAACCAGAAGTGCGAGGGTTAAGCTCCAAGTCACGCTTCTTGTATGCAAGTCATACACGATTCCATTATATTAGGTGCAAGTCAGGTTTTAAGTTACCTCACGTGACGACTGTCTGAGCTATCTCAACGTGAAAATAGGCTTTAGCAGTTAGCTCAACCCTCGAATTTCGCTCATGGAAGAAAAAAGGATTTAATTAAAGAAAAACGATTATATTCATTAACTTCTGAATTTCTGGTTCCGGCCCCTTGAATATTCTGTCACCAATACATGGAACATTGATATATGGAGGCATGCTGCTGCTTTAGACATATTAAATGCGTGTTAGCTCTTTTTGTTCTTATGCTAGTTATATAAAAATATATTGGCAGACATTTATCCTGAAAATGTGAATCTGCATTGTCGAAGGAAGAATTCTGACTCACAGAAATTAATTCCTGTGAATCTCTCTGCTTTTGTTCGTGGTCAGATTGTTAAGTTCATCGTTCTTTTTACGTGATTTGCGTTTGTTTGCACTGAACTGTCCATGGTTATAAGAGTACACATGTCTGCTACGCTTCAAATTGACGCTGAGTGAGCGCAAAAGCTGTCTCAGCCTTTAAAGACAGGCTTGCTGTGCGGTCTCCCTATCTGGAAGACTCCAGCAGCTGCGGACAGTTCTGATGAACCCGGTTTTTTTGGTGTCTGGAGTAAAGGGACTTTGGTGTCTCTTTCTCCTTCGCGTGCGAAACACACTTTATTAGACGCGTTGTATGTTTGAGCTCGCATATCATGGTGAAAATGGATCTGGGAGTCGTAAAACGAACAGTTAATTTTCTGCAGACGAAATGTTCAGTCTTGACCTCATTTTCGCCTCTGTGCCCTGATACGGTTTTGTATCTGTGTCATGGCTCGTGTCTGGCATTTGCCCTCTGTGAGTGCCCCCGATTGCCCCAACCCTGGCCTAAGACGCTTGTTTGCAGCTAGTAAATGCCGTTTCGCCCCTCCCCCTCAAACTTATTGAAAGCTTCTTACCATTGAGCTGCCACCACTTGTTCGTATTTTGTTCGGCGGTGTTTTTGGTTCGTAGTTGTGCACGTTTTCTTTGCTTTGTTGGGATCAGTTTTTTGCGGGTTTTGTCGTTGGAAAGGACAACGTTCTGTCCTGTAGGATGTTATCTACCATGTACGGATTCGCGGAGTGGTTATCCAAAAGCTTATTTCAACACAAACAGTAGCTGAATTGCTGCTTGGTTGGTATAAAATGGTTAAGAATTTGTTAGAAAGCAGATGATGTATGTGTTGTGCATTGTTTCGGAATACGAGGTACGGTTCTGATTCCGGTCTTTTTTGGCAGCATGGCGGAGGGTAAAGGAGGAGTATGCCAGTTCACAGGACTCGGGCTGCCAAGGTGAGATCTGAAGGGTTTCTGAGCCGCCCTGCAGAGGGTTATTTACCTGAGTTTCTATCGCCCCTATCAATTCAGCATTTACCCAGGATGATTTTATTGCCACGATACTGCTAGAAATGCCCCTTTGTATACGTCCTTTCGTGACTTTTAAAACTGCCTCAAACACTAAATAGTGCATACCGATCATCGCTTTGTCTTGCCTGTCGGAAGCAAACCTGCTATAAGCTGAGAAGCTGATATACAGTATTTAAAGTATGAGAGCTTTGGGAGCGCATATCTGATGTGATTAATGCGAGGTCAACTATGATGGAAAAGGAAGGAGAGAGTGAACTTGAGACATCCTGAGGGACATACCCGTCGGTTTGGTTGATTGAGGGCCATGTTAACTCTTTCTCTAGAAATCCCCGCGTGAGAAACGAGAGGTGCTTGTTTCGGCAGTAATAATGTTGGACGGGGGATCGTCATGTGCTAGCGAGAAGCGAGCAGTCCTTGTGTTGTTTCCGAACCCCACACGATTTCACGGTTTCTACGTGGAGACGTTATTGATGCGAACAATGAACCCTATGGAAAGGAAATGATAGGCTTAAGACTTATCGTTTCTGAAATATGTGGTACACACGTGTTCGATCATTTTGAAAGTTGCTTTATATGGAAGACCTGGAAGGTGGAGGTTATTAATTTTTTACCAATAATTTTTTCTCACAAATTTAGGATAAGGGAAGCATTATATATCAATTTTTCGAGGGATCTTTGTTGAAAGCACTTCTTTCTATGTATATTAGAATCTTCCGTGTTCTTTCTTTTCTGTCTATAAAATGTTGATATTTAGGGTTGAGTTCATTCTCATTCCATAATTTCCATCAGTTTCTAGATTCCCGGTTTCCATTAGAGGCGGGGACTGCTCGGGTTGACGCCCCGTGC
This sequence comes from Lepas anatifera, assembly GCA_034440635.1. Taxonomy (NCBI): domain Eukaryota; kingdom Metazoa; phylum Arthropoda; class Thecostraca; family Lepadidae; genus Lepas; species Lepas anatifera. Next base: position 506,380 of record JAOTON010000590.1, on the reverse strand, counting down.
GGAGCTGGCAACACCCCCTCCCTCCCCCTCCGGCGGCGCCCCCTCCCCTCCCCTCCCGAACGCAGGAGGTGGCCTGCCCGGTAGATGTGCCGAGGGGGAGGGGCGGTTAATTCTGGCCTTGCTGTCGTTGGTATCAGCTGGCTGGGGCGTGGAAACGAGAGGCCAGAAAGTGGCCCTGGGCGTGGAAACGAGAGGCCAAAAGTGACTCTGGGTTTGGAAACGAGAGGCAAAAAAGTGACTCTGGCCTTTCGTCTGTAAGTGAAGGGAGAAAGCGTGTGACAAGAACGCAAACGGCTGCGTTGATGTCCCAAATTTGGACGAAAAACCGTCTCGAAATATCTGCAATGTGGTTTGACGCCTACGTCGGGGAAGGAGTTAGCCACTTCTAATTTCTATCGTAGTAAGAGGGCTATGAAAATCTGGACCTTTTGGGCTACTTTTCGTTAAATAAGCCCCTCACTTTTCCTGATGGCTACCCCAGGAGCTCAGAAATGACAGCAAAATGGCTGCAATTCTCTCCCTTGTAAAGGTGGTAAATTTACTTCAAACAGGCTGTAGCTGTCTAAAACTTTTCCCTATGCATTTCAAAATGGTAGCCAGGGACCAAAACGTGTGAAGCGAACTTAAAGATACGAGCCAATCACACTATCTGAGACTTCAATGGCTAACACCATAACTCGGACGTGCACCTTTTCGCATGAAAAACAAGACTGCCGAATTCCAACATTTGTATGTCAACGATTGGGATGTTAACAAAAGCACAGTATTTATTAATGTAATTAGTGGGTGTGGTTTAATGGCGCACCAAGGGTTTATACGGTCTTTCTGACTCCACTGTATTAGGATGTTATTTATGAGGGGGATCAGATTACACAGATATTAGTACCCGCCGGGGCTTGAATCAGGGACCTCAGGCTAGGGAAAGAGTGACGCTATCCACCTAGTCACTCACCCCTATCTAGTGCTGTATTTTCTGTCAACAAACCTGTTCAAGAATTTCGAGACTCGTGTCTAACCCAGGCGTTTGCTGTTGCAGACATCACATCCCTGTACTACGACCAGTCAGAAGTACATCCAGCTCTTCACGGTAAGGACGCCTCGGCTCAGTGTGTACACCGGGGCGCCGGAACTGAGAGGAGGGAGTCAATCTAGCAAATGTCAGTCCTTGACAAGTTATTTCAGCTGTTGTTCTCCCTCATCAGCGTGAACTTACGCAAATATATTTGTTACCGGTGAACTTGATATGACTAGTCGGGGCAGTCATTAACTTTTGCTCCACCTCCCACCCTCCACTCTCCTCTTAAATAGTGGCACGTCTGGGTGCATGGGACGAGAGAAGGAAAGGGTGATTATTAGGCCAGGGTGATTTGCGGTTGACTTTTTTGGAATTGCCTAATTTGGGCAACGAGTGAAAATGTCACGGGAGTGACGGGGTATAAAATGATCGAGGAAACTTCCTATAACATGGGATTTTGGGCCGGTGAAGGCAGCATGAGCCTGAGGGCGTCTGGGAACAAAGCGCTTAAAAAACGAGATAGCATTTAACGTAGTCATGAAATGAACTTTGTTCAAAGGTCACCACGTTCCCCTTTCCTGTATAGTAGCGGAAACCTGTCGGGCTTTGCTGCTTGCACTCCTTTTCAATTTAGCTATGTACAGGAAAATGAGGATCATTCCTGGGATTTGTACAATTTGTACTTCGGCCGGTACAATTGCTGGTGATATTTAAACGTACCATCAATACGAACTCGTCAGAATATTGTATCGCGCATTTTTTTGACGGCTTCATCATTATTCGGTATGGCTCAGCATCGTATACGCTAATCTCCAGGCACCGTGTCTTTTGATGGTCTATTGTATTGATTTAAATATTTGTCGATAAGGTCTAGATACTACTAGTTTGGGCGACGGGGTGAAAATGTCATGGCGATGTGTAGCCAAAATCACGAAAAAAATTTTCTGATTAGGAGATAGTGCAGTTGAGGGGGAGAGGTTGGAACGTCAGCCCCTCCCCGTCAGTGCGCACGTCAGCCGGCGGCGGGGACGTCAGAGGCGGCTGATGTCTGGCATCAGCGGCGGGCTGTGTATTTTTGGAACCACGTGTCCCCGGCCCACGTCAAGGAGAGACCCGCTCGGCACCAGTTCAATCGCCCGTTACATAACGGATCCGTGTATCGTCCACGAGAGAAACGGCGACAAAGAGACGGCATTGTCTGCTGGAATAATTAGATCAATGCTGGAAAAGGGGCCACTTATCGCCTAAGGCAGAACCCTGGCTGAGTTGTCCCACGGATATGGTATTCAGTTTGACTCAGTCGCTACCGCCGTCCTACAGACTACTACACCGTTCCAGTCTGGCCAGAAGTTTCTCACTGGCATTTGTTTGAAGACAAGAAAATGGTTTCTACTGGGTTGATGACTAGATTGATTGTTGATGATCTTGCACACTATTATGGAGCGGCCCTGTGGGCGTTGGCTACAAAGTCATTTTTGTAATATGGTTCAAAAATGGTTGGAGCGCTGAAACATGAGGGCTTTGCCTGTTATCGTTTGTTCCTTTGCCATTTCTCTGGGGCAGAATTCCGAAAATTTTTCTGTATATTTTGAATGTGACAGGAGGTCATAATCAAAATGTTATATAACCCCATGATTATGAATTGAGAGGCAGCCGCATCTCACCCCCCCCTACACTCTACAAGGTCGACTTAATCATCACCTTTAAAATGTCAGTTAAAGGAATGGGGTGAGGGAGTTTGCAAGTTAGTCCTTGTCCTGTCTACAACATTGACCTTAACACGCGTATTGAGGGGGCGGGTACCCGCCCCCCCCGGGTTTTTCGGGTATAGCATAAAAACGGCGGCGCGTAGCGCCGCCGTACCTGGCATACCTTTTCTCTCATTTTCACAACTTTTGTCAAAATTTTAAGGTTAGGTCATCTCAGGTTAGGTCACCAGTACAAGTCAAGTGACCTGACCTCAAAAAAGTTTAAGATAGCATAAGTCGGAACAGGATGAACTTATTCCATTGAAACTCATATCACATAATGGGCCCACCGAGTTTTCTAAAATATGATCCGGTATTTTTGATATCGATGACATAAGGTCAGGTAGGAGCCATGACCCCTCAATTGGAAATACATGGGAAAATTGTTTTAACTGAATAACTTAGTAACCGATGGCGATAGAGCGTTTATTTTAAGTGCATTCGATTAATCTTGTCTTTGCGGTTCTAATGATAAGCATTTTATCTAATGTGACCTTGACCTGACCTCAGGTCAGGTCAAAACCTTGATATGACCTAGCAAGGTTATATTATATATCATTCGATTTGGCTTGCTGCGAGGATTCATAAAGTTCAAGTTATTTTGCTCTATCTTTACTTGTTCAGATGTAATGACCGAAAATCCTTCATTTACATGTTATCCCTATGACGGCGTTGCGACCTGACAAAAAATGGTTCAAATATTTTCGATGAGTGGTGGATGGGCTACCCAACACCGTTTACCGTTTTTTGCTACCTAGCGTGGTTCTCGAGATCTTGGGGGGCGGGTACCCCCCTTCCACCCCCGTCAAAGCGAAGGTGGCTCAGACCCCCGTCAATGCGCGTGCTAAAGGGAATGTGGCACCTTTATAACGTGATTTTAACTGAGAGAGCCAAGTTGTAAAGCATGCCGGAAAACCTGGTACTCAATATATCATTTGTCTTGAAACTCGAAGTTTCCGTAGATAGAAGCTAAAACCTACCTGAAATGTACCCCTCATGTACCCTAAGCAGCAGACCACAGTTGTCAGTTGTTAGTGTGACGACATATGCTGACGTCACGGTGAGAATAAGGCAATCGGAAGACCTTGAAGCGTATTGAATATGGTAGTGGTTGCAAGATCATGACATCATCCACAGGCAGATACTTATTTTTTCCCTAGAGGCGCTTTTTAAAAATTAAAATATTGAGCTTATTGTACATTTTCAGAGAAATCATGGACGGTTCCATGATTTTCGGCTAAAAGTACCCCTAATCAAACTAAATTCCAGGATTGGACCAAGGTGCCACATTCCCTTTAATTCCGAGGAATGACAAGTTACCAAGAACAGAACAGCTCTCACGCTTTGTCTATTCCAAACTAACCAAAAACCCTCCCCGACACCGTCGTTGGCAATCCGGAACTTCCCTGCGTCCGCGCGGCCTTGATTGATTGAACACCCCGCGTAGCGTGGGTGTTGATTTATCAATGGTCCCATCTGGAATGTAATATCAATAGACAAGGTCCTTCACGCTGGAGAAGTCCTGGAATATTTACATAATCGTAGGGCCGTTTTCTGTCAATTCTGGATGATAGGAATCGCGCCCTCCCGCCCTTACATGGGGCTTCAGGCTTGTGTGTGAGGTTTTGTTGTGGTTGGAGTGCTAAACTTAAGGGAGTGTTCCATAAACTATAAAGCGCAGTTTTATAGGCAAAAGAAGTCTGATGTTTGTAAACAATCCCTTTTCCTGTTTTAATGCGCTAGCCACAAAAATAAAACCTTTGTATGCCAAATTGTGACCTCATCAAAACAAGGGTTTTTGTCGTCTGCAAGATTTATTCAGGACATAGACACCTTGATCACAAGCACAACATAGACTCGCTTAGAGCTGTAGGCGAATGCAGCATCGATATCCACATCCAACCCCAATTTGTCCTCCAAAACTCGAACCCAAGGATAGGGATGGCATGGAAATCATTATCGTTCATTTTGTATACATAAAAATGTATGTGATATCTTAGGGATTCACCGACATGTGAGACTTATCGATTAAAAGGCAGCGCAGTCATATAGGAAAGGCTGGCTCACAAGCGTGGCATTTTGGACCAGTGGGAGGGCTTATGTTTAGCCCAATCACACTTTGCAACCTGAAGGAATTGCACTCATGGATTCCACTTCAGGGTTTGAATTAGGGCTGTAGTGAGACTTATTTTGAATGACAAATTGTGCGGAAATTCAATGGATTGAGCATTGAGTGAAATGAAGCATGTCAGTGGCTGCTTCCCGTGCACTCAATCAAACTACTATTTCTGTTCAAACCCCATTAAAAAAGTTGAACACTCCTTTGAACCAGCCCTGTTTCGCTCTGAAGGGGTCGTACATAAATTACGCAACAGGAAGACTGGTGGTGGTAAATTACGCAACGGAAAGACTGGTGGTGGTAAATTACGCAACGGAAAGACTGGTGGTGGTAAATTACGCAACGGAAAGACTGGTGGTGGCAGCCAGCCACAGCGGTGTCAAACGCAACATATCGGCGTGAAAAGCGTTTCATGAAGGGTTTGGCGAAGATGGAAACAATACGTTCCGTAATTTACGGACGGCTCCTAACACTTGACGGGAATTATTTTCATTCTGGCTGCAGTTTCACGTGTTTACGTAACGCTCTTGGGAAGCAATAGCTCCGTTTGAGTCACCATTCAACTATAAACAGACATATCTTATCAAAGGTCGATGCTGTGAACGGGGCTTGGTCAATATACCATGAGGTCTACCCCGGACGTGTCGAACGCCGGTGCAGTGTACCTGAAACTGAAACACGCCCTTTAACCCCGCCCCCGGTTGTGTCCGGCAGATTTCGAACCGTTCGACCTTGAACAGTGGTGGGGTCGCAGACTCTACCAACAGTTGACCGGAGACACCTCTTAGTCACGTGACCGTTGTGCTCAATGACTGTGCAATGTCACGTGGCTCAAGAACATAGTGACCAGTAACGTGTGATTGTGAGTGGTGCGATGGGTAGAAAAAGTGAGGGACATCGCGCCGCAAACGTCGCTGCCGGCTCTCAGGCGCCGGGGGCTTCACTTTTGTGACCTAGTGCGGTTGCTTAGTTACCAGAGAGCAGCGGGACGCCCGTCTCCAAACTGCGCAGCTGGGCCGACCCAGAACCGTCGCCTTTGGTGGGTGATCAGTGCACTCTGCCCTAGTGGCAGCCGCGGGAATCTTCAGTGTACATACGCGACACAGAGTGGCGCAAGTAGCATTCCATTAGCGTGTGGATCGTATGAATGGCAGTGAGAAGTTTTCTGACGATATTCAGTTGATGGAAGAGAAGAGGTCCGGTAAGCAAGAGAGTGTGTTTAGATGCATGTATGGTGGCAATGGAAGACTGAAAAGAACCTATAGTTCGCCTGTGTATATTATGGGGCTTTCCAGTACGGCGGACGATAGCCGCAGAGAGGATTATATGCCGGAGGGGGCGGAAATCCGCCGAACTGCAGTAATTGTATTGTGACACGTACTGTTCTCGCTGGAATCCACGGTCTCATCTCCACTTCATTGTAAATTCACCGCACGTCTATGAACAGAACGGGAGCATTCTGCCCACGGAGCGCCCTAGTATATGTGAATAGTGGACATCGTGACTTCCTGGCTATCGGCGAACGCGATGGGCTGTGTGATGTAGTGTTTGTTCTGCCTCAGGCCAGAAACTGGGTTCATGCCAGAACCCTGCGGAACCCCGTGTGCAGCGGGGCTCCACACCACCTTGTGTGCGTGTCTGAACTCCAGGGATGCCCACCACCCGTGAGCGATTGTATGAAACGGCGTGTCAGCTCGCCTGCCAATGGCGGCGAATCATCCCGGGAGGGTTGGCCTCGCCCCGCGGGGAACGGTGCAATTGGACTCAGTCTTCCCACGGGCGCCGAGTCCTGGGCGTCATGCCTGCCGATGATGTCCTTAGTGAGGTGTCTGGGTCGGTGGGGTGGTACCTGACGTTGGCTCAGGCTGGTGCGGCTGTGGTCCGTGTGAATACACGCTGCCTCCTGCCTCGTTCTGTCTCTTGGCGTGAAGATGAGGGTCGACTGTGTGACATGACATTCGCATCTGAGCTTTCTGATCCTCCGTGTGGACCCATTACCAGACGTCTGAATCTCAAAACTCACTCACTCTTGAAATGTCATGGTCCCCAAAAGTCCAGGCGCTGCTCACTCATCTTGGTAAACACAGAACCTGTGGGCCTGATGGACTCTGTGGCCGAATGCTGACACGAGAACACTACTGAGCTGGTAGCTCCTCCGGCAATTATCTGTAAATTTGCTTGCTCTTAAGGTGTGTTCTCAAAACCCTGAAAAGACGCGAACGTTATAGCAATGCAAACAAGAACGAGAACGTGATAACATAAATAATATGTAACAATTTTGTTAGGGATATTCCACCACAAAACGACCAAGAAAATGAAAAATGACACCACCATATCTCAGATTTGCACCAAAATTGGTAACCGGGGTTATCTGGTGCGTAGAAACAGGACTTGAAAGTTTTTCTTCAATCGGTGGAACAGTTATGGAGTTATAGCCCGAGACATTTTGAGAGGTCACCAAAACCCAGAGGTGCAGAAAGTATGCTGGCTGTCACAAACTCAATGCGACGTATGCCTCCTCTGTCACACAGAGCTGGAAATAATAATTGTATACTTGAATACTATTTCAATATGCTGGAAATAATAATTGTATACTTGAATACTATTTCAATATGCTGAATGTTCTCTACCTGTCCCTTACTTTTTGCAGCAGACAAGGTTCTAGCACCAAACTATTACAGCATGAAAGTAGTAAACTGAGTTTTCATTTATAGATCATGTTTTTGTTTTTGGAAGGAAAATTTCCAATTATGGGTCATTTTTTCCAGTATTGGGGTCATAACTATTATTGGCAAATCTGACCACAGTTTCCCCCAATGACATGCATTTCCCTTTTTGAAGAAGTTTCCATTTTTGGAAGGAGTGTTTCCAATTATGGTACTTTTCCACATGATTAAATGTAGCAATTATCATGAAAATAGTCATTATTGGGAACATACTTATCTATTAATGGGAGCGTACATGTACACACAATTGGGAACCCTAACCACAGTTTCCCCCCCACTAAACTTCTATCTCACATATCAACAAAAGGGGAAAAATGTCAATGTCAACATAGTATTTGGATCTACCTAAAATGTGTTGGTAAAGTGGACCTTAGGTAGCATTTTTATAAACACATCAAATGCTTAAAATTTGCATCCCACTCACGATCATCACCTGTCTGGTCATTCCTTCTTGCAATAAAAACTCTGAGGCAACTAGCCTGCATAGATGTAAAATCATGTCTATTGGCCTAATAGGTACAGAGGTATTGGAATTCACATACCAAAGAAAGATCCAGTTTAGTCAAAATGCAGTTCAGGTCCTGTGCGTTGCTTACCACTACTGGTAGTAAGCAACACACCCCCCAACCAGCGTTTTTCGAAGTCTATTTCTTTCTGAGATTTGCCGTGATTTTCTGAGATAAGAAGGGGGTCTACTCGGCCCCCTCCAGTGCACGTTAGTTCCAGGCTCCTCTCCAGTGTGGGTGTTAACACTTTGTGGAGGACTGTATTAGCACACATTTGCTATCTGTACAATATTGATATGATAATTTGATCATGAAAACTCACCTGAATCACTGTTGTTGCCAGCCTGTTGCTGGCGCCAACTCTCCCAACTTCCTCCAGCTCCAAATATATCTAACCAATCTAGGGCACAAATAAGCTAAGGCACAAGCAGGCCAAGGAATGAAAACCCAAGTTTGATATGGGAAAGTGCATCAGTCTTGCAATAGCCTACATTCATCTTATTTGTATTTGTATTTGTATTTGCGTAAACACCAACAGGATGTATCCCAATTACAGGTGCAGTCAAGTGGTAAAAAAGGTAAATAAGTTATATAAGCATAGTAGCACGAACAATACATCATTAAACGACGGTCTAGACATCTAAACATCTGTAAAAGTGTAAAAACGGGTCATATACATGCCTAAAGGCCTAACAAAAGACATTTCCACGGTCACAAAGCGCACTCGTAATCACACAAATGGCCTTAGGCTATTCGCGAATTGTCTGGCCACCGATTTGAAGGTGAAATGCGTTGAGTCAAAAAATCAACATCTCTGCTGGAGTTGAGAAAATCATTAGTGAGCACCGGAACCCTGCAGAATAAAGACCTCTTTACAGTGTTCACTCTGGCGTATGGAACATTCCACAGCCTCTGTACTCGCGATACACGCCCCTGCACTAATAGGCCGAAATATCCCATCACATGGGGACAGTCAAGACGTCCAGAGAAAATGTTATGCAAATAAAGCAAGTCATATTGCGCGAGTCTCGAACGAATTGAAGGAAGCTTAAAATGTAGTAAAAGCGTGTTATAGTCAGTGACTTCGATTGGTCTGTCCGACTTCACCGCCAACCACATAAGGAACTTATGCTGAATCCGTTCCAGGCGTTTCAGGTTGGTGACAGCTGTGCCAGCCCACACTACACAACCATATTCCAATATGGACCGGACATGAGCAAAGTACGCACTTGTGACTGACTGGCATCTCAGTCTACCGCCGTGCCGACATTGTGGGATTTGCATGCTTCTTATAAGAAGCCCCAACATGCGGTTTGCTCGTGCTACTACTGAGTCAATATGATTTGAGAATGTCAGTTTTGTGTCAAGTAGGACGCCCAGGTCCCGAGTCTCCGTGCGGCGCTCCAAAATTGAATGATCCAATAAATATCCAGCCAAAATGGGGGAATTTCGAAGGGTGAACGTTATTACATGACATTTTGAAGGATTCAATTTCAAAAGCCAGGATTTCGACCACGCGGAGAGTCGTTCCAGGTCCGCTTGCAGGTCATCTGCGTCGGCTGAACATTTTATGCGATTAAAAATCTTGACGTCATCAGCGTACATGACGCATTGCGTCTGTATGCAGTGTGGTAGGTCTACAGTAAAACATATAAAAAGTAAAGGGCCACAGACACTACCTTCCGGCACCCCTGAAAGGACGGGTGCCCAGTCAGACATTTTTCCGTCGATGACGACGCGTTGTCGACGATTGGAGAGGTAGGATTCGATCCAGGAGTGCGCTCCGTCAGTTACATTGAAGGATTTCTTAATTTTGTGAAGAAGCAATGCATGATTGACACTTGTGAAGGCCGAAGAATAATCAGTGTAGATAGCATCTGTCTGAGCGCCCTCCTGGATCGACCTCCATCCGTGGTGTAAGAATACACTCAGGTTTGACACGCACGATCGTCTTGGTAAGAACCCGTGTTGTGATACCGGGATTGCTAGTTGGCAATGAGCAAGCAGTTCATCAAAAACTACTTTTTCTAAAATTTTGGAGCAAAGAGGGAGTAAAGAGATTCCACGATAGCTGTTCGCGCATGTTTTGCTGCCCTTTTTGTGTATGGGTATAATATTGGCGTCTTTCCAGAGTTGCGGGAACACTCCCTGGTTCACAGAGAGTTTGCATATAGTTTCTATAGGGACAGCGACAGCGACCTGCTGTGACCCCGAGTACACTAAAAGTTGCAGTTTTTATTGGGGTAAATTTGAGTTCAATTAATTTTCTTTTAATACAGAAATCACTTGCTATGCAGGGATAGCGAATAAACGCGAAGGCTGTTGGATACTTCATACGAATTCATGAAGAAACTACATCAGTCACTTCTTTGGGTCAGGTCAATTTTCAGGTCATGCCAGGTCGAAGAAAGTGGAATATTAGAGCATTTTCCGGGCTCTGCTGGCGTCTGACAGAGCGGAGTTAGAATCATTTTTTGCCCACCATTCGCTTCCTCCCGTTACAGCGAATCGAATGTATAATATGACTATACTAGGTCAAAATATAAAAAGGACCTGACCTAAGGTCAGGTCAAGGTCACTAACCTAGCGTAGTAAATATGCATATCAATCGACTCGCAATAGCAATCCAGACGTAATGGTATCAAAATAAAAGCGTCATCATCATTTCCTGGAAAGTGTTTGACCCAAGTCTTAAAACTGTTTTAGTAGGCTTTAGTGGGCCGATTAGGTGATATAAGTTTTAATCCGATAGATTCATCCATTTTTTACTTATGTAAGCTTAAACATTTTTTTGAGGTGAGGTCACTTGACCTGCACTCATGACCTGACCTGAGATGACCCAACCTTAAAATGTTGGTGAAAGTTGCGAAATGTATTGAGGGTAAGGTGTGCCAAGTACGGCGGTGCTTCTCGCCGCCGTTTTTTCGTTCCGCCGGAAAAGCCCGAGGGAGGTGTTTAAATCCCCTAACGGAGCGAGGGTTAAACCATAGGTTAACGTAAATCAAAACTTATTTCCGTACTTGGAGGGCCCTGGCCTCAGGCTCAGCACCAGTAGGAACAAATCCGCGGTTACACCCCTGATTCTTCTCCCGCAGGAAGCGCCCTCCGTGCAGCCGCTGTCGCACGTTGCCCTGGCAGTTAAATCCGTGAACGTCTTGGCTCAAAATGTATTCGCGTGCACGCCTGTGCCGGTAGTAAGTGAAAAGGTGGAGGTGGAATAAGTGATAGTCTATTGAGAAAAGACGAGACACTAAGGTAGTTTTACGGTCTCAAGGCAACGAGAAGAGCAGTTTGTCCCGACCAAACTGCGCCACCGCATATGAAACACCTGTCCCCATTGGTGCGCTTGTGCTGGCGTGGTACCGAATTGATTAGGGGAGAGTGGGGCAACATGGGCACACCGTAACGACGACTGGCCTTTTCGATGATTTATTTAACTCAATTAGCCCTGATTTTCGGTATGCTATTAGTTCGAACATTTGTCTCCTGTGCAAGCAACCAGGCATCATTAATAATGGCTGCCAATTTTAGGTCAATTTTGCAAAAAGTTGCCAAAAGTCCATTTCGCCCCACCCCACGGGGCAAGATGGACATGCAATTTTGATAGTCATTTCAGCACGTCTCCGGTGGCTAATTCATATTTGTATGTGTATGTCGCCATTGTACCCTTAGATCAGGTCGTTAGAAATTGTTTTTAACTTGCGATATTCGCCTTTTCTATGGAGGATTGTAAAACAATTCACATGCTCGATATATTGCTATCATATTTGTTGTATAATTTCCAGAAAATTTATTATTTCAAGCAAAAAAGTCACAAATAGGTCCCAAATCAATAGCACGGGCATGATGAAAACGTTTTATTACGATTTTGCATTGTTGCATTAAATAAAATACAATTTCGCGTGCTATGCATCGCATGTTCAGGGTGACCGTCTTGTCCCACCCAGCCGCTCTCCTACCAGCTCCCGCATGACTTAAGTACAACTTTGATTCCACACACAGAGACAACGGCGAACACGATGCAAGATAATCAAGAACATAAGGCGGAAATATCAATGTAAAATGTCTAAATTCCTTTTGGTAATAGGGCTTACAAAGTTAACCCGAGAAAACACACATGAACAACAGTTTTATATTTTTGAAAATCGTGCAGAAACAAAAGAGCTTGTTAGCACCAATTCACTTTCAAGGGCTAAGCGCGGTGAGTGCAAGCGTATCGCACCATTTTCCTGCTTCTCGAACTGCCAGTTTATCAGATAGAGGGGTGTCCATCTCGCTCCCAGTGTCCATGTTGCCCCACTCTCCCCTACTGTCTCACGGCTCTACGATATATACATTTTCAGATTAGGAAGTATTTAAAAGCTCCCAATCAATAAAATAGCCGGCGAAAGAGCCATTTTTATCTTCCATTCGTAGCCATTAGTTATAAACAAGACATACCTACCATACGAAAGTGGCCAAGTGCAAGCGCAAAATCACCGTCAAATATAAAATATCAGGTACGTTCGATGGGTGCGTCCCATGACGCAAGGTCTCGTGTTTACGAGCTAACCACGCGCTAGACGAGTTAATTTCGCGCAAGAACGGTCCAATATTCCAAGGAAATGGTTTCCGAATCCGACAATTGGATGGCTGAAACTAAATCCCACGGAAAAGGCATGACCATCGCTTAGGCATGGATAATTAGCCTGATGATAGTCATTGGCTCCATTCCTGGAGTGATTGTGTCGTACTCAGCAATATCCGCGACACAATACGAAGTCGTTTCTGAATGCTTCTTGTGGATGCCTCATGCAAATGTGAAAGGGACGGTCAGCAGGTAAGTTGGGGGAAACGAAGTTTGAAATGCGGTGTTTTAAGTAATTGGATTATCGCGGTCCTTTTAGCACATATTTCTTTTACACGAAAATAATTATTTCTTATATGTTTTATCAAGCTTTCACGTCTCGGTCTTAAATATTAATCATATAACAAAACTAGAACGGCACCTCAACAGCGCAAAATTGCACACAGCCACGAGACAATCGACTATTTTGATATTTCTCGCTATACCTCCACTTACTATCCAAGCAGCATATTGACGTTCTGAATGCTTGGTTACAGCTAACTGAATATTCCCGAAAATAACTGCTGAGTATTGATCCAGGAATGATTTTGTCATATTTCGAGCGATTTAAGAATATTCTAGTCATAAAATACGTACAGGCTGAAACTGTGAACCATTTTCTCGTCTGGAAACCAGTAAATGTACATTTTTTGTTCGATTTCGTGACACGACGTTAGAAAAACACAGCATTATTTAACTTTTCCATGGACCAGTGTTTCAAATAAGTTTACGGCAAGGAAAAATGAATACTGAGCAATGCCTATTTCTCCAGTTGATTCAATCCCGCCCATGTGAGGAAAAGCATCCATACAATACAGGGATAAAAATCTAAATTGCTTATCATGACCGAAAAATTTAGCTCGCGCTCACGTTGAAAGAATGAAGAATAGAATTAACATGGGTGAGATTCTCCACCCAAAGTCCTGCACTGTAGAAAACTGCGAGGGACACCGGCGTTCAACAGCTACAGGTGCCGGGCAAATCTTCAGTAGCGTTCATAAAATCTGTAACGCAATGGTGGGTAGGATAGAGTCAGCCGCGACATTATCAAACGCGAGCTTTAGATGACGGTCCAGAGTCACTAATGTCTGGCGCGGGATCATGCACTGGCGGCGGAACTGGGGGGGCACCGGGGCACGGTGCCCCCTTAAATCATTAATTTTACAACACTAAACGAAAAGAAATGGGTTGAAAAGCCCATGGTGCTCCCCTTAAATTCGGACGTTCCGCCGTAACTGGAATCATGGAAGACTTGATTTGGTTTGGAGCGGAGCCTGACTTGTGCTTTTTCTTCAGCTGGGCTTAGAGTAAAGATAGAAGACATAGTTTTCTCTGTATTTGCCAACTGCCATCTTTTTTGTCTGCCCGAGCCTTAAGCTGTTCCAACGCCTCCCACGGGCCTGGGTTTCTGAAAATCAGTGGCGTAGCCAAGGGAAGCGGGCTGCAGGGACAACAGCCCCCCCTCCATTGAGGGCCCGAAGGGCCCCCTGAGGACACGGGCCGCGCGAAGCGCGTCTCGCCCGCACTATGCTCTGTGGCCAAATTTGAAATTTCATACCAGACAAGGCCCTCTTAAGCCCTCTTTAGCACTCTATTCTGTAACAAGCGGGACATTTTTACCCATCAGGGCCCTTTTGGCGCTGTCGCAAGGGCCCTCTTCGGGGCGCCACCCCCCCGAGCGAAATCCTGGCTACGCCCCTGTTGAAAATGACAGGTGTGCCCGAATTCGAATCAACATTATGATCACCGTATTAAACGGAATAGTATCATATACAGCGTGTTTAAGTTCTTCCCCAGACCTGTTGTGCTGCATAAAACGAAAGTAAAGTCATTAAATTGAAGTCTAAGAAAATTCAGAGCAATTTTCCGCACCAGTTCGCCGTGTTTCATTGTGCGTGCCGGGGACCCCCCATATATATAAATGCACACCCCTGAGACACCATGTAGTTCTCTTTTGGCCGCACTTATTTTCTCTTCACTGCAACAAATAACAAAACCGTCAGCAAACACTGATGATTTGATTTCTCGAGGTTTTCGGTGACGTTATTAACCATTATATTGAAAAGACCTGGCGATGTCACCTCTCCCTGAGGCGCACCATCACGCAGCTGGCGGAATTTACTCCTCGCACCATTGAATCTGACGCAGGCCAGTAGGTCTGAGAGAAAAGCCTTAAACTAGGCAATATAACAACTCGGAAGCCACATCTGTGCTATTTTGAAAAATATGAGGGGTATGATCCAAGATTATGATCAGGGTGTTTACGATCAGGGGATTTGCCTGGTTTGAGGATTGGCACCGTTTCTATTCTGATCCACCCGGTCAGCAGTGTTTGTCGCCAGCTCCAGTGCACCCCCGCGAAGATGGCCACGATGGTGACTAACCATGGGGCTTTTAGATCCAGACTAGACGGCTCAGCAAACGAGAGCAGGAACTATACCCCCTTAGCCAGACTGTGCGTTTCTGAAATGTGCCCGAAAACATAGGCTGATCCGGTGGATGCAGCGGGGTATATGTACACTTACAGTGTGCACCCCCTAATGAATTCATCGGGCGCCCCCGGAACCAACCGGGCCCTTCTCTGAAACGTCGCATCCCATTCCCCCCAAGGATACAAGCACTGGCACCCCCACGATGCAACTTGGCGCCTCGCTGATGGGTCACCTAAATCATCAGCGCTCCTGGTTCAAACGGCGCCCCTCCGAAGTCAAATCGAGCCCGCTTAGGCGCCCCCTCACATAAAAATCATGGATCCACCGACGTAAAAAGTGTAAGGGCTGTCTGACTGAGAGCCAAATCGAGCTCCCGCGGTTCCGGTAACCGATTAAACCTAACACTGCCTGACACCTCTGATGGGGACCATCCTCCTCGCATCGATCGGGCTGGTGGACGCTGCGCTAGTGGAACCGTGGTCAGACCGGTGAAGGCGCTGACTGCTACCTGACCTCACGGCTTCGCAGGACGCAGGTGAAGAAATGAAGCGGTCGAGGTGGTGAGAAAGGAATACTGGTGAACGCCGCAAGTAAACTCACAAATAACGCAAGAGAACCTCGGCTTAAGTATGGTGTGAGAGGAGCATATGGATGAGAGAAGTATATTTTAGTAAAATATTCTACGGAATATCGAAGAGGTTTATACACAGCGGAAAATCAAGCACGGAACAAAAGCGCTGAACCTTGTCAGACGAAATTCTCACGAGGTCTTATCCTGAGGCGATGGAGTTCCATGGCAGTCTCTTGTCAGTGGGGGCCAACTGGTCTGGGCCCTTCTTCGAGGGCCAGGAACTTGTCATCACGGCGTTGCACGACCCTCCCTATATCCTAATCCAGAAGCCCCCCAACGGAACGATCTCACTATCCGGCTACTTGTACGACATCTGGACAATCGTGGCGCGCCAGCTGAAGTTCCGCTACAGATTTCAGCCGCCGAGAACGGCCGGCTTCGGCAGCCTCGATGAGAACGACACCTGGGTTGGCCTGGTGGGGGAACTGGCGTACAAGCGGGCCGACATTGCGCTGACCTGGCTGTACTGGCAAAAGGACAGGGCGCAGGTGGTCGACTACATCGAAACCGTGCCGGTGGAACAGAACCAGTACACCTTCTATGTAAGACAGGGATGGAGTGGCATACCGGCCCTCTCAGCGGGCATGTTCAGCGCTCTTCTGAACCCGTTGCATCTGCAGGTGTGGTGGATGCTCCTCGTCTCTCTTCTGGTGCTCTCTGTTGCACTGAGGTTCTCACTCCGCTGTAACAGCCGCGTTGAGAGGAAGCAGACGGTGGAGGAGATGACCTGGGGGTCCTGTCTGTTCTCCTGCTTCATGTCGTTGGTGGGGCAGGGCTGGGCAAGCACCCCGGACTCGCTAGCTGCCCGCACCGTCACCATCTCCTGTTGGATGCTCGGGATTCTCATATACGTCACCTACACGGCCAACCTCATCTCCCACCTCACCACCGGCACTTTGGATAAGCCTATCAGCAGCCTGAAGGAGTTCGCGGAACAGTCAAACTGGAGGTTTGCATTAGAGCCTGGTACCGGAGAACTGAACGAATGGAGGCTTAGCAGAAAGCCTTACGAAAGAGAGCTGTTTCGGCGCTCAGTAGTCAAAGACAGATTCGTATCATTGGACCTCAGTGGTCCAACAGCGGAAGAGACGGTGAAGCCAAACGTGCTCACGTTCGTCGATATTAACCGCGCCTTCTTCTCTCTGGGATCGAAGGCCTGCCACCTAGTTCCCTTGTTGGACACTCTGCACCCCAAGAAAAACAGCTACATCGTCATAGCAAAGGACAAGCGCGAGATCCGTCGAGCCATCGACCGCGTGATGCTGACGATGATCAAGGTAGGCGATGACGGAAATGCTCATTACTTTCTGTGTTCCAGAATCACATTTCATTTAGTTCGCTGTTGAGTTGTTGAGATGTAGTGTGCTTGCATCTGTTTTCAGCTGGACTTCCGGTTACATGAGTGGAGATGTCTGTTTCCGCGGTCGGTACGTAAGTAGAGCGTACTGCGACTGCTTACGTATCTAGGGTAATGGCCGCGAGATTGCACTGGATATTAGACGTAAGTATGAAAATGTACTGCGACCAAACCTCGACATAGAGAAAGCATGTAGGTACGGGACATTCTTAGGTGTGGAATACGGTTCGCAGCAACTTGGATTCTTTGGTACGTACTCGTCGCTTCGATGAGAGGAGTAAATTTGGATCAATAAATGATAAGGCCACAAGGATCGCTGTGCTGCCACGGTCATTTTCCTCTGGCAGGGGCGTCGTCACGGAATTTTTCTGGGGCGAAGTTCCAGCCAGCAAGCTACTCGAGTGCACTGACGATAACATGTATAGTCATGGGCTCGAAAGCGGGGGGAGGTGGAGATAGGGAGACGCGTTCCCAAACTCACGAATAAAGGGTGGTACATCCCCAAAGTTTTGGGATTTGACCTAGTTTTTTTCGTATTTTCTCCCCAGTAGCTGCTTGGACCTACGTAAATGTTTCCTTGAAGGGCATCGTCGGGAGCGTTTTCAGGCACAGTCAATATAATGTTCAAGATTTGTTTCTCATCCCTTTCCCCGGTCATCACCATTTCCTAACCTCGGGTGAGCAGTCTAGTGGGTTTGAGAGTCCCACTCCAAACCATCAATGTAACCATCATCACTGGGGCGACCTCAAGCCCCAATGATGATGATTAGGACGGGGCTCTAAAGCCCCTCTATCTAAAAGCGTTTAACACCATACGATTGGTGCGATACTTCACGAAAAGTCGCAGTTTTGGTGAGCCAGATCGTTAATCAGACCCAGAGTGCACTCGGAATGTTTTCTTCTTCACCCTGTTCTACCGCAGGTGGGCATCATAACACGTCTGAAGAGAAAGTGGTTTCCGGCTGGTCAGGGCATGTGCGACGGCTCGGTCCGCGTGAAGCAGCTGTCGTTGCAGGATCTGCTGGCTGTGATGGTGGTGGTACCGCTGGCCGTGGCCGTCAGTGGCGCCATCTTCATCGGCGAGCTCGTGTGGCACTGGCAGCGAGGTCGGCGCCAGTCCTCTAACGGGCCGGGGCTATGGGCTGCCCGAAATGTGGCGAAGAACTAGAAACTACAGCAGCACCGTGACTTTCAAAACTATTACAGTGCGTGCTCTCCTATTGCACACAGATTTCTTTGAACATGGTACATGAGAATCAGGCATTCGGTGAACCATCGAGTTGGTACTATGATAATCACGATTGATTTTAATTTTGGATGCGGTACGTTTCTTCCCTTTGCAGCGTAAATATTAGTTTCCAGTTTTGATTACGGGGGCAACCTACCACCGCGTGTGCTGTGGTGTATTTAGCTGACTTCCAATTTAGCATACTGAATATACTTCACAGCTTTGTGTGTCAACACCTTGTTTGACACACCAGCACTTTGAAGTTTGCGGAGAACGCAAAAATGCGACTTTTCCGAGCCCCGTGGCGTACTGGTCGGTACAAAGGATCGAAACTGACACTGGCCAGCTAGAATAGCTTCATGGCCGTGCATCGTCGGGGAGAAAGGGCGGCACCAAATCCGGATTCGGGGACCGTAAGACGTTAAAAGAGGCACTTGGCCGACCGTTGAGAGCACTGCCGAAAAATAATAAAAAGTGACAAAAAGGACACAAAAACCATGATATTAGGGCGATGACAAGGAAAAACAATCGCAAGCACTTCCCCATGATGGGGAAATTTAGATGTATGTACCTCCTAGCACCCAAAAGTCTTTCCAACCGTAAATGACATCCAGGCTTTTTCATTCAATGTAGTACTCGGGCTTTCCTGAGTCGAAAAAGGACAAAGCACGTGCCTACTTTTGCGGTGCATGAGGGGAATTGGGCGCTCATCATGTGGCGGTTGTGGGACTCGAAATTTCAGAGGCCTGGAAACTACGGCAGCAACAGGTTTCGGTTCAGTTCAGGAGTTACCACCGCTTCCATTATGGGCATGCGCGGCAAGTCTTAAAAGTTACCAACTGTCTCTTTTGCTTCTGACTGGATGGCCTCGACGCTTCCCAGTTCGGGAAATGTTCAAATAACATGCCTGAAAATAAAATCCTGGACCCATGCATATTACAGCTGCAATCATCAGCAGCCGTTGACGAAATATAACGGCTTCTAACGTAACAGTTTTTCAGTCTTTGTCTGCCCGTCGTCAGAAGTCGTTAACAAAGCTGTCCGAAGTTGCCTGTGCCCAGAACTAATGGCAGAGACTGGAAGCTTGTGGCTGGACGGCAGCCATCTTGGAGGAACCCACCAGATGCCGATAGCAGAAATTCCGACATTGTTTCTAAAAAATTGGTTAATATTTTCTCCACTTTTATTTCTAAAGTTTTTGCTCCTCAATCTAGAGCACTGACTGTTATTATAGCCTTTTGAAATAAAACAATTTGCAGTTCGTAAAATTCGGATTTTAAGGCCGCTAAATTAATGCAAGCCTTCTGGAGATTAACTTTTAAGGAAAGTCCATAACCAAAGTTACAACTTCGGGATGCCTAAAGATACGGCATATACGGGTCAAACGAGTTTCTACAGGTGGTAAAATGAGTCCCACATCGTGAAATACAACCACAGAAACGAAGCAAAACTGAAGTTGAAATGTTGTTCTGGCCGACTCTCCGATATACCGTAAATGAAGTAATAGTGCTTAATTAGCTGCGATCTCATACGCACCTAAGACATGTCGCACACACCTTACCGCTGGCCAATTCGATATTCTGGCATCATTCCGTGCGTAGCCACGCTCAGCGAAGGACAGCCGCATACCCCGGCATACAGGCATCACTACCGGCCTGGCATACGCAAAAGTGCAGAGTACCGGTCTGGAATGCGCTCTGAGACCAGAATACCGGTCTGAATGGCGAGACCAGAATACCGGTCTGGAATGCGCTCTGAGACCAGAATACCAATGTGGTCCTACTTACCCTGTGTGTGTGTGTGTGCACATTAGATATCTGAATAGCAAATCGGTGTCAGTGCGTCTGATATTACGTACGCTCGACATCAGAATACATCCCTGGAAGGAAGATGGTGATATTTAAAGCAGGAAGGACCACTGGCGGATGCAGCGGATCATTACAGCGGGACGACATCAACGGATCTCCAGGCTCCAGGATCAAGTGAGCTATACAAACTGACGTATCCATGTCCTGCAGCATCTCGGAGGGCGCGTAAAATTTGATTCTCGGTCAGCGGACCATTCAGAATTTCGTTCGCAAACCCAGCAATATTGACAGCGGCGCATGCGCATATTTCTATGTTGGAGCAGATACTCGGAGGTGCAAATTGCCTCCCTCTGTCTGCGATTATTGACCCACCAGAATGGGAGCAGGGCATACAAACAGCTGCAGAACTTCTCGATCTCAATCCATTTGGAAAAATGCAATTATGTAATGATATATTTTAAGAGGAACAAACAATCACACAAGCCACCAACGATTTTCTTTCTCAAATCACCTCGAGACAACAATACCGTGACCTTAGAACGCGATGTATACTCAGAACCCCAAGTGCAACAACAACAAAGCCAGACCGTGTCCAAAACCACTGAATAGAACCCAGCAGAAATTATGTTTCAAACGATTCACGATTGCCCTAACCATATATAACTTACCTTAGTACCTAGAAAATGCCCAACAACTCTTAATAAGTTATATTTACAGCACCTACTCGCCAATCAGCTTTCTCCACAGGATTGAAACCATAGCCTCTCAACCCTATCGGTATTATATACCAAGGAGTGAAGGGAGAGTGACTCGTTCCAAGTGAATCAAAAGTTCACAATCTCCTTCACAAAACTAAACAGACGAAAAGTATGAAACCAAAAGACGAAAATTTACCATAAATTTACATGCTCAAGCGACACACTTAAAGTGTAATCGCAAAAACATGGGAGTGTTTGAAAACACTTTATAAACTTTTCGTTTTGAGCATGAAACAGAGCACCTTCCCATACAGGGTCTCAAGAAAACAAAACGTCACCCCTTTTACTCGCTTGAAAAGCAAAACACGCCCTACAGTTCTAAGAATAATTAAAGCTGGTGGCCAATCAAGTCAGACGCCACGAGAAAAGAAAAACCGGAAACGCCCGAAGAACCAATTAAAAAAACGAAAATGCACCATGGAATGTTGTCTTGCGTTCGTCTCACATCTCAAACAGACTCGGAAGCAAACAACGGTAATGCCTTGCTAACTTGGTTAAAATAGCTAGCTTTCAGATAGAAAGCTCAGAATAGAGGGCTCTAAACATAGAATTATCGATGCCATGAACCGAAATGGGAGTATTTGGACGGTACATTAGCCAGATTTACGACCATTCCCCGACGGGAGTGTCAACGCCGTCACGCCTACAAAAGACCAACAGGCTGACACGATTCAAGGGAAGGGGCACGGCAGCCGCAACAAATGTAGAGACTACGGTGACCTCGCCCAAACTCCACACTGGAGGTTCACGTAAAAACCGTGGATGAAATTAAGGATGGCATCACTTCTTTTACCTAAACGTCCCTCGGATGACAATGCTTTAGTATTTCGCCGCCGGAAACAGTAACAGGGAATGGCTTCTAGATCACTATGCGCTAAAATACTGCAAAACAGGCAATTTTCCCTTTTCTCGGTCTTGAAGCAAACATAAACATCACGCTCAAATCCTCTTCCGACACCTGGTTCCAGACTGTGGAGAAAAGGAAACTGAGACCTTGTTACCCACGGATAAATAGCTCATCTGCTGCACCAGTCTCACCCATGGCGAACGAGTACCAGTCTGAAGCCTCAGCCTCTTACTCATCACACAGTCTCCGCACACCAAGCCACACGTGCGACCAATCACCTCGCAGGATCCCCTAACGTAACCACGACAAACAACATGGCGTCAGACCCGGGCCCTACAGGGGCGCGGCCGGCGCCGGGGAAGAGGCGTCCCCTGCAGGCGCAGCGGGGGCGGCAGCGGAGTCCCCTACAGCAGGGGCGACTACGGGGTCCCCTACAGCGGGCGCCACGGCGGCCGCAGTGTCCTTGGTGTCGGAGGCGTTGGCAGAAGGCGGTTGGCTTGCTGAAGCCGAGCCTGAAGTCGATGATGGCGACCTGAACACGCGCAGAGGAAAAGAGCGTTACTAGTTTGCAGCCGAGTTCGGTGCTGTTGTGAGCCTGTTTGAAGGAGAGAACTAGCTCCTGCTTCCCAGTATCAGGTGAAGCGGAACCATGCACAATATATTCCTTGGGAAATTCAGAGGGTTCTAGATTTTCGCCAGCCTGCAATTCAGGCCCATAGCCGTGAAAGCCTGAAACCCGCGCATTGACAAAGTAGCCAGGTGTTTGAGCTACCAAACCCAGCGGGGCAAACGCGATAGGACAGCGGCTCCTTAGCTCTCACTCGCATCCCACCCCCGGCCCTTGCGGTCTCCGAATACCCTGCAGATGAGTGGGGGTAGGGCTGTTTCCTAGCCAAAGACTCTCGGGGGCGGTTCGATAATCCCGACTTTAAGTCTGCATGCTGGTGCCTACCAGGATTCCAATCCAGATCAGACAAATGCCGAGCGTGTTCAATTGGCAATAGGCAGGCAACATCCCAAATCAACGATATGAACGCGACATAATCAGAGGAATAGCTCCCTCCTGCGGTCACTCTCTCTCTCTCTCTCTCTCTCTCTCTCTCTCTCTCTCTCTCTCTCTCTCTCTCTCTCTCCTCACCGTGAGTGTTGCTGGCCGGTTGCGGTGGAGGTAGAGGAGGCACGTCGGATCTGTACGTGCGATTTGTAGGTCTCCTCCGTGCTCTCAATAATCCCTACAGGAGCGGAGAGGGCCGTCAGACAGGCCACAGCGACAACAGGACTGGACGCTAAGTAATAATCATACATACAGAAACACAATGCTCCTGCACAAATACACATACCCTACCCACAGGATTGTACCGACTCTACAGCATCTAACTCGGAAAAGTCACGTTTCGTTGCATGAATTCCGACAGTGGAAAAAGCCCACATAATGCGACACACCCAATTTCAACGCCAAGCCCCACACGAAAGACCGAGCGCTCTAAGCTCCGGCTGACTCTCACAGCCGTACTGCCAGCCTACCCTGGGCCAGGTCGAGTTTGCGTCCTTTGACGGCGTCCTTGGGCGGAGGCGACCACCAGTTGACGAAGGTGCCCACCAGGGGCACGTGGCGCAGCACCCCCTCCTGCCACACCCTGTCCTCGTTCTCCTTGCGAAGACCCTGGCTGGCCTCCTCGATACCTGAACAGGCAGCGGCGGTAAACTCAGATACGGGCCAACGCAGAGTACAGTCCTGGCTAGGAAGACCGCAAATAGACTGAGTCACCGTTGGTTATCACTGAACGAACAGTTATCCTCGCCTGGGACGAAGACACTTCATTTATCCGCGCCTGGGGTGAGGAAACTTTATCACCCGGCTATGATAATTAAAAGTCAGGGAGTCATATTCTACCCGGTTCCCTAAATAAAAACATGATGTTTATACTGCTTTCCGGCCACGTTACCCTCCCCACAGCAGTCAATGTCTATCCGTCACTGGCGGATCTTGTCGCATCGAAATATGATTATGACTATTCACCAGTGGCATCAACCACTCACCCTTCATGACCACCTCCGACATCGTCTCCAGGAAGCGGGAGGATTCCTCTATCTGGCCGCCCAGCTCCAGCAGAAGGCTGCACAGCTCTTCAACGTCGGTATCCATGGTAACCATACCGAACCGGATACACACCATGCCGTCCTCCGCGTCACCTGGCGGCAGCAAGCAACCGGCGTTTCCATGACAACTGAACACGAGTCATTTCTCCGTACACAACCTTGCAATATAGTGCAGGCAACGGAAACATTTAATCATGGTGACTCAACCAAGTGGGTCATGTGACCTATTCCCTTTGACCTCGCATCCTATCCATCATGAAAGCCACGGATATAGGCATAGATGCCAACAATGTTTGTGGAAAAATGGCTGATGTTCATTTTGTGATGCAACAGATTTCGTTGTTCGCAACCCTTCCATGCAAAAAAAGAAAGAAAACTGCGCAAGATGGGAGCGATGCCTGTCTTGAGCTCCGAGGCACCAAACAGTTCCAAAGTAATCACCAAAACGCGTAGCTTCAAAACCAGAATCATAGTTCGCACTAAAGCAGTCAAGTGTGGGGCGCTCCACGCTTCACTGAGCTTGGCAAATCGCTGCGGACTGTTTCAGCCGAAACAATACTTCATAGCAAGGGAACTACTGAAACTCGGAGGAGCCTCGCTTCCACTTGTCAAATGACTCTTACAGCGAAAGTCAGGCAACTGTGATAAATGACTAACGCAACAACTACAAAACTATTTTTATACATCTTAGTACAAGATCAGCTGCGGTTAAAAAGGTAGTTTTGCATGGGATATTTGGAGCTGGCAAGAAAAATCGCCTGCCCTCTAAAGGGTTAGCACTCACTGAAACAAAAGGTGCACTGCCTGGTGTTTTCCGGGGGCATGAGAAAGTGAACTATATACATCTCCAGGACTATCGGTACAGCTGCTAAGCGACCAACAACGCCTGTAATTGACGACCACTCACTGTTGTAGAGCTCTTGGCATCTGATGGCTAGAACGACCGATTTCGTTCAAGGAGCCATTGCTTCTTTGTACATGAATATTTCCACAAATTAGACCACCGGCATGTGCGAAACGACGTTTCAAATGAAGAATACGTTGGTATTTTTTCATCAGATTGCAGTTTAGCGCAGGAATAGTAATTCAACCTTTACAAAGATAGCGTTTCAGTATAGATGAATCATTATTATAGCAGTAAATGTAAAATAATTGGGCAGAGGGTAAAAAATGGGCATTCCTTACACGTTTCAGATCTAGATTCAAGAGTCTAACCCATTCGATACTTCAGTTCACTGCTATGACCTAACGGATTCATACACAAATACATTCTTGAACCATATTCAGACTTACCCAGAGAGAAAGCAGAGTCGGTGGATTTCAACTTGGTGAGGAGGTCTGTATTCAGCTTGTTAATATCCTCCTTCCCTGCAATATTAGACAGATCCCGGTCAGGACAGGATCCATATTGCAAAGATACTCTTACACGAATACAGATATTGGGGACAAATGGCAAATGAGTCTAACGATATGGCTCTCATTAACGAACTTTCAGTCTGGAAAAACTACAAATGTTAGTGTAGTTTTTGTTCAGCTGAAGTAACGAATCAAACGAACGGCATTCATCCTTCTACCGTGGAAAAGAAAAATGACAACTCCAATATATTGCCAATGACAGACACCCTTTCTTCCTTTGCACGACAGCACTGGTGCTAAGCTACTCCATCATGAAGCTGGCCAGATTCTGAGGCGCCTGTTCTCGTCCTGATTTGTACACAACTCAAGCTCGACACACTCTGAATCAGAGTGGACTCTGGCACCCCGACGCAGTTTGGCTGTGTCCAAAGTAAGTCACTTGGCTTTTCTGCAACTGGAATTAATTGCACACTTAATCCCACAGCTTTCTAATCTGTTGGCTTTAGGAAACTAACCTTCAGAGCCAAACACGCTTGAATCAGAGCCGAGTCATGAGTCGACTCTTAACCCTACCCTCTTTGTTTTGTATGATAGTTTTCTAGCGCTCACGCAACAAAACTGTGCGATTGACAGTTGATGAGTTTCCAATTTCCTCAGTTACTGAGGAAATGCCCTCAGATAATATTACGCCACTTTTTATCGACAAACCCCAACCGAGTCACGGAAACACAGTTGAGCGGCACACAGCGGCTGGAGGCGGGCGGGGATGTCCCTAACCGGGCAAGCCGATTAGGTCAAGTCAGATTAGGTTAGACCCCCCCCACTAACCGGAGTCAGTGACGCCCGCCTCCATCAGCGGCTGGAGGCGGGCGGGGATGTCCCTAACCGCGCAAGCCGATTAGGTCAAGTCAGATTAGGTTAGACCCCCCCCCACTAACCGGAGTCAGTGACGCCCGCCTCCATCAGCGGCTGCAGGTGGGCCGGGATGTACCGGACAGGTCAGGTTAGGTTAGACCCCCACTAACCGGAGTCAGTGACGCCCGCCTCCATCAGCGGCTGCAGGTGGGCCGGGATGTACCGGACAGGTCAGGTTAGACCCCCCACTAACCGGAGTCAGTGACGCCCGCCTCCATCAGCGGCTGCAGGTGGGCCGGGATGTAGCGGACCGCTCCCAGGCCCGCCCAGTTGGTGAGTGTCACGGCCCGCAGAGCACCGGTGGTAGTCAGCTCTTCGAACCTGGCCCGGTGGTGCACAGTGGCGTTCAGAATCTCCTGCAAAAGAAGCGCGCAGCGGTCAGCAACCTTCATATCCAATGCACATGCGAAATGTGCCAACAAAACCATAAGCACGTGTGTACATAATGATCATCGACCTAAATCCAATCCGTTCCCGATAAATAACACTAAGTCCACACAACTTGACATGGTAACACATAAGCAGATCTGAAACTACTAGAATTCACCGACCAATCCAATCCAATCTGCCCATGAACCAGATTAGATGTTGACTCAGATTCCCAATCCAGAACACGCTCTTGGTCAATGGCGGGGATGAAAATTAGGATTTACTCTCAATCACGGTAAACAGTGATCACACGTGATCGTCTGTTTTATATAAGCGTAAGTCTGTAAAACGCAAGCTCTCTGCTCCTCTTTAGTCAGTTTTTTTCTATATCAATGAGGTTAGGTAAGTTATTGCGCTTACGGAGTATTCGTCTAGGAGTCTAAAGTAACTCGGCAAAACGTAAATCGTTTGGAAAATTAAAGCGCACACGCAGATATAGTATTTGTTTGAGAAATTGAACAATACAAAAAGTAAGACGAGTAAATTTTTCAAATGTCGCTGAAAGGCCTGTACTGAGGGCCTACCACGTTTATTACCGGTGGGTACGCGTTAGCAAAGGCAACCCAAGCCTCGTCAAACCCGATATCTTTACTTACCAAAAACCAGCACTCTCAACAACCTCTCAGTGTTGACTTGACGAATGTAAGTTAAAACTCCTACGCACTAAAACAGCGACTGGCATCATCATCAAACATCACCTTTGGCCCAGAATAGCACCAATCTTACTCACTCAACACAACGGCAATTTTAACCAGACGACAGAAGTGGGCACACTGGCTCGCCATCCAGGGGCAGTTACTCACGATCTGCTGGGAGAGACACTCGGCCCACTCGTCCAGGGCGGCGGCCGCCAGGGGGCGACAGGGGCCCGTCAGAGGGGAGAACTTGAGGCAGAAGCCCACCCCCTCCACGTCCAGCAGCTGGATCGGCACCTCCGGCAGGTCGCGCTGCATGATCTGGGCCAACTGCGGCGGCAGCACCAGACTCAGACTATAGCCAGGAGGACGCCACGTTAAAGGGAATGTAGCACCTTTGCAATGGAGTGTGTGTGACACCTTTACCATGGAGTATCTGTGTGACACCTTTACTATGGAGTGTCTGTGTGACACCTTTACCATGGCTAACTGAGATAGCCACATGATAGAGCATGTCCATTTAAAAACCCTGGGTTCGATATCATTTTCACCAGAACTCCTTGTCTGCAGGGAACTAGCACGTGTTTAGAGCGGAGTTCTGCGGTAACCGGCCCCGGCCACCACCAAACAGGCGTTAGGCCCACTGGGGGCGGGGCTTAGAACAACACTGGGAAATCTATGGTAGAATTAGGCACAGATATCTCAAGGAGCAAGCACACTAAGACACTAGAATGATACATAAACAGCACCCCACCCCTCAGAAAACAACATATCAACTCCATTGATCGCGTTATAATTCCCATCACCTACACCTTTATCACTTCAAGTACTTCAGTAAAATCGATTATATCCGTTCAACCCCAATATACGAGTTCAACTGGTAGTTCGCTGAAGTTGGCAGTTTTGTAAGCGTGACTCAAGCCACAATCATCGACGAACAGTGGCACAGCACGTCTCCCCATATTTAAGCTGCACGTACCCATGAGTTGAGGTTATCTAGGTAAACGAGGTCCTTGATGGCCTCGTTCTTGTACCGGAACACCACTGCAGGGGAGAGCGACTCCAATGCCATCTGTGAACCAAAACTGAAACCTTCAGCCATGTTGCAACACTGGCAACGACACACAAGGTGGAACAAATGAACAGTTTTCTTAGATCAGATAACGTGTCACGCATAGCGAACAGGAAAATACCACTAACGCTTCTACGGAGCGTACTAGGTATAGTTCCCAGCTGATTGTTCTTGCATAATTTGATCGCCAACTTCGGAAATGTTGCATAATACAGTTCCTGCAACTAATTCTAAAAAATTGATATCCCGAAGACCGTGAGACGAATACAGAATCCAGTTTCTCCACGAGAACAAGCTACAGGCAATACTGACAAGGTGGTAAAACACGACATTTAAACAAATTTACCACAACTGAACACTGCCAGTTTTAGCATGCAGACCATACAAAGCTAGACAAACAAGCTGCCACACCGACCCTGACGGCGCCAGCCCCGGTCCCCAGCCACCCCACTCACGCTGGAGTTGACCGCCTGCCCCAGCAGTTTGTCCAGATCCCTGACCGGCGCCACCTCCTTCCCCGGCCGGGAGCTCTGGTGAAGGGCAGAGGTTAGCCGCTGGCTGGGACTATGGGTGGTAGGAGAGTCATCCCAGATAGTTATCCTATGACGTCACACTTCTGTGAGCGAGAGTGGTGCCAGTGTCGGAATCGACGAACCAAGCCGTAAGGCGACAACAGTCACATATGCAGGACAAACGACCTTTCCACAGATATTTTCCGTTCAGTGATATCAAAGACGTGGCGACACCGATCCAAGGCCGACGGCCAGAGCAGACACGGAACTGCGAACAATACTTGTCCCCTAATCCAAATCGTGGACAAATGAAAACTGATTCTCCTCTAGCCCCCACCCCCACCCCACCCACGACATAGCTACGTTTCCGGGCAGCCACTAACGATATTTTAAATATCGGGATCTAAAGGCCATCATCAGTAATGACACGGAAATATTGTTATCACTGCGTGGTGCAATCAAAGGGAAGACAAACGATTAAAAAAACAGGTGGCCGACATTACCATGAACAGAATTCATGGGCAGCGCCACGGGGGCGGGGCAGGGAGCAAACTATCCCCTTTAATGAAAAATTTCAACATAAGTCCTATAATAGTGCTGACTGATAAGTAATGGGTTAGAAGTTCATCCTGCCCACTCAAATCCTAACGCCCTACAACTACTGATAGCACAAATATCCCTAGAGCGCCCTCAACTACCCAAACAAACTAGGACAGGAAAGCCTACGCGGAATTCCCGGAAAACCTACGCAAACAAGCATATTCACAGTGTGTTTTACCGTTGTACGTTCTCCAGCACGACCATTTTATACGCACAGACACACGGTGCGGTGAGGTCGGTCGCTTACCAGGATGTGAACGTTGGCAATGGCGCCGACCCGGGTCTCGACACCAGCGGCCAGAGCATAACAGGTCCTGATCCTCTCCAGCAGACCCCGCCGCCCGGCACTCTGCGGCAGGCCAACACCAACGTCACCCGGGGTTCTACACCAACACCGACGTCACCCGGGAACGACAGGAACGGCAACGTCACCCGGGGTTCTACACCAACACCGACGTCACCCGGGGAACGACAGGAACGGCGACGTCACCCGGGGTTCTATACCAACACCAACGTCACCCGGGGAACGACAGGAACGGCGACGTCACCCGGGGTTCTACACCAACACCAACGTCACCCGGGGAACGACAGGAACGGCGACGTCACCCGGGGTTCTACACCAACACCGACGTCACACGGGGTTCTACAGGAACGGCAACGTCACCCGAGGTTCTACTGGAACGACAATGTCATCTCAGATTCTACGCCACTCACATGGTGTTCTATCAACGCCACCCGAGGTTCTACAGGAACAGCAACGGCACCCGAGGTTCTACAGGACCGGCAACGGCACCCGAGGTTCTACAGGACCGGCAACGGCACCCGAGGTTCTACAGGACCGGCAACGTCACCCGTGGTTCTATCCGACCGGTAAAATAGGCCTGAACTGGAGGATACATCCCCATCATTCATACATCCCATTTTAAGATTTCCGAGTTTCCGAATTATAATTAGCGAAATATCTATTAGGGTGAAAATTCCCAGCTCAGACGTACTGGATGTAAAAAGGACAGAACATAAAACTACATCGAAGAAATTCCGGAGTAACCGGTTTCAACTCGTGGCTTCAAACGAGATTTCCATTAGCAACCATACCAAAGAACTCATTACCCCACATGTGTTCCCCAGCAGCCTCAGTACAGCTGCCGTGCTTAGTCTGACCTTGAGGGCAGCCCAGAGCGGCAGCAGCTGCAGAGGCGTGGGCGCAGGGGGCAGGCCTGCCTCCGGTGCCGACACGCTGGCACGGTACAGGGTCACCGGACGGACACAGGGCACGTCCAGCCAGGCGCCCAGGTCCAGGCACAGGGAGTCGCCTGGTGAGAGAGGGTAGAGTACAGGGCTATCTGAGCGATGGTCAGGGGACATCAGAGGGGGATTCCGCATATGGATGAAGTCACCACATTCATATGAATAATTCACCTTAGTCAACCCCATGTTGATTGATTTTGGGGCTTAAAGGCGCACCACCCTTCGTGGTCATATAACACTCAAACCCAATAAGACAGACCGCTATCCCATCAGTCATAGATGAAAGAACAACAAAGACGCCTTAATGTTTCACCATTAAGAGTTAGGTACCAAGATGCTATCATCCTTCAATAAAAAAACGATATTTCCCCAAGACCATACGGAAGTGAAATTCTACCGCAGTACTTCTCTGGACCAGAGCTCAATGAACGACACCTGAGATCCCTCTGCACACTCACCCCAGCGTGCGGTGGCAGGGGAAGGGGCTGCTTACCCCAGTGTGCGGCGGCGGGGGGGCTGCTTACCCCAGTGTGCGGCGGACCGCGGGGCCTGCTTACCCCAGTGTGCGGCGGCCGGCGGGGCGTGTACCAGCGCCAGGGCAGACAGGTTGGGACCGGTCACGTGACACCACACCCCGCGGGCACGGCAGAGCTCAGTGATGCGGCGGATGTTGTCCAGGTGGCAGAGCTCCGGGGTTCCTGCCAAGAACGGGGGGGTGAGAGGAGACAATATTTATTGCCGTAGAATACCTACCAAATGCAGCCGAATAAATATTGCTCTTTTAAGACAAGGCTAAGCATTGTTTTTACTAATGAGCGCGCAATGCAAGGCAAAAAAAATCAACACAATTGTTCTGAATCCTTATTTCTAGACCAATGGGTAAGTATAAAGCTCAACAGAAATAAAATAGTTGGCATTATAATGCATGGCAAAGGCAGGGGCTCATCTCTCCCTCTTTTCACCAGTTCCCGATTTAAGCTATTCCGGGAAAAATACAAGCTTTGCAAATAGCATGAGAAGAAAGTAACAATGAGAAAATCAAAATGTATTTGATCGAGAGCTGGGAGCTTCTTGCCAGTAGGAGGCTGGAGGTTCACTTCATTCTCACTGCTAACAGGCGGTGACAATCACGCAAAATAGTATACCATAGTCAGCAGTGCCTGATCTAGGCCTGTGGTTGGGGAGGCACAAAATCGCAAAAAAAACTGTTTTGAGAAAAATTGACGAAAATGGAGGCTTGACCGGGCAAATTCCAGGGGCGTCCCCCAGTAATTTTTACTGGGGTGGGGGGTGCGGGGGGGCGGGAGACGAATTTCGAGCATTGGCTGGCCGAGAGCGCTAACGACAATGGATTTCACCAGCACACTTGCATCAGTCTAGACAGGTAAGAGGGAGAAAATACAAAAACCTATGTGAAGTCCCGAAGCTTTTAGGAAAACATCCCTAAATGCCCAGAGCCCCCGGGCTTTCGACACCCATGGAAAATACCTTTACCCCCCCCTGGATCCGCCCTTGATATTCAGTCCAGAGCACTGCATCAATAGCCTTGAAGAGACCGTCCCGGACAGAGCAGCGGCCAGGTGGCAGCACCACCTCACCTGCGTGGGCCAGCACCAGCAGGGGTATCTTCTGCGCCGCCTCGTCCTCGTCCATCATCTTCTGCAGCTGGGCCACGTCCATGGCGTGCGCCGCTCCAAACACGGCACTCAGCGACACCTGGCGAGGTGGCGGGAGCGTCACTGAGAAGGTGTGGCCCCGGCACAGGGACACAGTCATTGCTAATCCTCCTGACCCTGTGTGAGTGAAAACAGGGATCACGTTCAGTAGCTACGATAAAGTTGTGATGTAACGATATCCAGGTCCTATTCACCCACCTCGGTTAGTTGGTTAGTTAAGTACTTGTTATAAGGCGTTCTGTGCACGGTACCTTTGCCCGCCTCTTAAGTGTGAAGGAGAGTTTTTAGGGAAGGGTGGGTTACTTTAATGTCTCAGAGGAAAGGTGAGGCTATTTTAAGTAATGGGTCGCGGAGTGTTGCAACACTTGCGAGGGAATGGTCCTGGCTACGACAGGAAGACCGAGCCAAGGGATTGGATTATAGTTGGGGATTCACAGGGTGCGTGGAAAAGGCTGCCCGCCGCCAAGGTTGGGGAATTTAGAGTTTTGGCTGAGCCAGGTGACACCATAAGTGTAGTTACACTCTTCGGCCGACAGGCGGCACTAGTCTGCACCCTCACCTGTCTGATGGCTGAGCCGGGTAAGCCCAGTGACGTCATCAGTGTAGTTATAGTTTCCGGCCGACAGGCGGCGCTAGTGTGCACCCTCACCTGTCTGATGGCTGAGCCGGGTAAGCCCAGTGACGTCATCAGTGTAGTTATAGTTTCCGGTCGGCAGGCGGCGCTGACGTATATCACCGGAGGGCGGGCGTACAGGGACTCGAACCCCGCCGCACCGTACCTGGGAAAGGGGGGCGCCCTGATACTGCCGTTTCCAATTTGGTGGACAATACAACAGATGCCTAGTATTCTATCATTCTGAATAAAAACATTTTTTTCGGATATTCAATTCCTACTGGATACCCAGCCTGTGTATTGTGCAAGAAGTGGTGAATTCTCCTAACGTTAAAACCTACCACTCCCACAGTTGGTAGACCTGACCTGCAAACATATAAGTTATCTCTCAGCAAACCGAATAACTCTCACCGTCGTAAGACGAGCACTATATGAACGCGAAGTTGACGCGCCTTGAAGCCAAATAATCCCACAGTAATCA
Organism: Lepas anatifera; assembly: GCA_034440635.1. Lineage (NCBI taxonomy): Eukaryota > Metazoa > Arthropoda > Thecostraca > Lepadidae > Lepas > Lepas anatifera. The sequence continues at coordinate 472,962 of JAOTON010000590.1, read as the reverse complement.
GTAATAAACCCATAGTGGCAAGGACAGATTATAGTTTTAAAGACCTGATAAAAATTAACCGACCCAAGCCGCTTTTTGAGATGACAGCCGGCAGGTGTCGGGGTTCGGAGCCCAGAGGGGAGGTGCAGCTTTACCAGACAAATTCCAAGAGCATAAAAGTAGAAGCCGCCTGGCAACATATCAACCTGTTATCTTCTCTAGGGCACAAAATTACGATTCAATGGATCCCGGGACACGCGGGCATCCATGGGAACGAGAAGGCAGACGAATTAGCCCACAGGGGAGCACAGGAGGACCAGCGGGACATCCCCATCGACTACGAGTCGGCCCGAGCGGCGGTGGCGCACGCTGCATCTTCCTTCAGGACCAGCAGAACCAGAGAGGCCCACCAGCACCCAGAGCTCACGCCGGGACAGAATCACTGCCCAGACGAGCACAAACCATCCTGGCCCAGCTGAGAGTGGGGTCCTCAATAACCACATACGACACACTCCATAGATTCGGTCAGGCGGATAGCGACGCGTGTCCTGGTTGCGGGGACCCGGACTCAATAGAACACCACCTCACAGACTGCCCAGTCTACCAGGGTCCCCGCCAGAGGAGGTGGGGCCCAGTGCCCTCACTGCAAACCATTTTCACGCAAGAAGCCAGAAACATATGGTCGTTTCTTCTGGAGGTGGGGAGAGTCGTCCAGGACCCTCCCTGAAGAGCTGGCGAAAAAGAAAGAAAAGAAAAGAAAGGTGCAGCTTTGATCAGTTTCACTCACGAGGCATAGGTGGCGTGGAGTCGCATCTTCACCAGTGCTGGAAGACTGTCGCCCCCGTCCGGCGGTACGTACAGCACCATGTCCGGCTGACTGCTCACAGACCACACACACTTGTAGAGAAAGTCCAGCATATTCAGAACAGAAACGGCACAGAGCACCCAATCGTTGTGACGATGAAGCACGGGGGAGGGGGAGGCAGAACCGACAGTGACGATACACAGCAGTTTGAATATCTTAGCCAACTGAAAATAAAAATCTAAAAAAAAACACCCACACTACTCCTTCTCTCACCAACAAACAATAAGACAAAATTAATACTGCGCTAGCAGCAGGAGGCGCCCCCAACCTCACACAACAGCAACAGGACCGACCCAAAACGCACCAGAACACGTCGGTCAGCCAGCAGGAGAGGTCCCTCTCCAGCTGGTGGGCCACCAGCCGCTGGGCCGAGGGCTCCAGCAGGGCTGCGTAGGCGGCGCAGGCGTGCGCCACGGCCGCATTCTGCTGTACCGTCGACAGGTGGGTCAGCTCGTCCTCCGTGTCCGCCAGGGTCAGCTCCTGAGGGTCAGAGTCAGAGTCGGCTCCTGAGGGCCAGGGTCAGCTCAGGGTCCCTAAAGCCAGCTCCTGAGGGTTAGGGTCAGCCCAGGGTCACTAAAGTCACCTCCTGAGGGCCAGGGTCAGCTCAGGGTCATTTAAGCCAGCTCCTGAGGGTCAGGGTCAGAGTCCGCTCCCGAGGGCCAGGGTCAGAGTCAGCTCCTGAGGGTCAGGGTCACTACAGTCAGCTCCTGAGGGTCAGAGCCAGCTCCTGAGGGTCAGGGTCAGCTCCTGATGGCCAGGGTCACTACAGTCAGCTCCTAAGGGTCAGCATCAGAGTCAGTTCCTGAGGGTCAGGGTCAGAGTCAGTTCCTGAGGGTCAGGTTCAGTCAGTTCCTGAGGGTCAGGGTCAGCTCAGGAACACTAGAGTCAGCTCCTGAGGGTCAGGGTCAGCTCAGGGTAACCAGGGTTAATTTACGGCCAGTATCAGCAGTCAGCTCACGAGGGGGAAGGGAATAAGCGCCACTGTCATTATTATTTTTCTACATTGAAACATTGTTTCATGATGACACTGTAGATCATCGATAACTAAAAAGGTACAGCTTTGGCATAATATTCGCCCGTTGGATGTTGCTATAAATTAATCAATAAAATAAAAAAATGGAGACGGGCATCGACATTCCAAAAAATTGTTCTTACTACCGCTAGCAATGCCACAATCACTGCCCTAAGCAAATTATCGAATTAAAAACATCAAAACCACCTTCCCCGACTGAGACCCCAAACATTTGTAGCTGATGACCTCAACCATGGCGACAGAACCACCACCAAGTCTAACAAGCCAGCGTCGATCCCACCCACTCACCTTGATCGAGCTCCAGAGCTCCTGTGTGGTCACTCCCTCCTCAGGGAGAGGCACGGGCACATCCTGCTCCCTTCCCTCCAGGGGAGCGCTCCCGTTGGCTGCCGTCATGATCTTGAGGGCAGCCATTCCCTCCGACACCAGCGAGGACATGCTGTCTCTCGGCCGCTGATCCTGACGTCACACGGTCGAGAGCTCCAATACAGACAAGGACTGTCACCGGCATTGTTGATAGGCAGAACTACCAGCAGAGACGGATCCAGGTCGCTTTATTTAATGAGGCCCGATCTCAAGTTCGGTTTGGACTACCACTGGAGGACCCAAAAGGGGTGCGGGGGAGGGAGCAGGAGCGGGGCCTCCGAAATCTCAATCGCAATGCTAGCTCGTAGGGTGTTGGACAATCATCAGTGGATCCCGATCTCAATCCTGACAAGCATTGGTAGATCCCAGCCACAATCCCGGAAATCATTAGTGACTCCCAACCACAATTCAGATCATCATCGGTGGACAACAATCACAATCCCGAAAATTATCCGTGGCTCCCAATCACCATCCCAGCAATATTCGTCGCTTGCCTGATGGAGACAAGGGGTGACAGGGAGTACAATGTTGCGGATTTGACATTACGCTCTAGGGGCAGCTGTACCGCCTGCCAGTTGTTTGTATTAAGCAACACCAGCAGTCTCATATGACGGGTCAGCTCTGGTTATAAGAACTGAACGAGCGGTATTAGAACGATCCGGGTTATATTTATACCATTAAATTTGCCGATTCCGATCAGGTTGCGCCACTAATGTATCCATTTAGATGCTAGATAGTTTGCTCGTAATATGAATATTGTACATATTTCCAAGTCAAATCCCATACCTACTGACAAAAATTAACAAATGTTCTTTCTCCCCATTGGACAGCTGGACAAGCAGAGCATTCTGGAGAAATCACGGCTGAGAAACTTCCCAACTCACCACAGCAACAGTTGACTCTTGCGTGTCTACAGAGTTGGCCACCTCCTCTATGAGCTCCTGGTCCGTCTCAGTAGTCATCACTCAACACCCCTGTTCACGATCAGTTCACATCTGAAACAGTCACGTGCGATTTCAGGACACATTTCCATAATGTACTTTTAGAAACACATTTCTTTGCGTGGGAAAAGTTTTAGTTTTGCTCGGCTTTCGGGCTTACAATTTGCCAGCACCACTGAGCAGTGCAGCCGATTCGATAACCCTTTTTTAATCGTATCGATCCTATCGCTCACTACAGCTGGCAAGTAACAAAAGTACAGGTAAATGCCCGGGAGGAGAAATCCTCGAAAGCCCGAGAACAAAACTCCGCCCATGAAATAGATATATTCGCCCGATCTCCACAACATGTAAGATTAGGAAGATGCCTACGGAACAATTTTTTCGTATATTAATCCCCGGTCACATTTCTTCCATGCGGCACTTTTTCATAGCAAAAATCTAGTCTAAAAATATCCGTGCTGACAAGTATTTGCAGGTAATGCATTCGTATGCATAAAACTTCACATCATATTTCGTTGTTGCTTTAGTCTTCCCTTATCTGATATTACCAATCCTAGAGTCGGATGTACAGCCGGTTCCACACTGATTGGTAGGTATTAGTGTCAGTTGTTTTAAGGAATATCTTAAAAAACTATTACACTTCTCACAAAAGGTTGCGTCTCTACTTATGTATTTTGACGATCGCTTTAAATGTAGACCCCTGCCAACTGGATAAGACGTCAATTTGGAAAATTATGGACGGAAAACTGTTTTCGCCGATCCCGATGATTTTCTGTCTTTTTTCAATTTCTTCCAAATTTTGGACCCGATGAAGCATTTTTGCACCTCAGTTCATGCATCTAGCTAAAACGCAGAAGGTGAGGCAACAACAGTGTCGGCAAGAAAGATCACTTGAGAGAAATTTCGCAAAAACGACCGCGGCCTAATACCTACCAAACAGTATGGAACCGGCTATACCTACACAAAAGAAATAAACATGCACTAATCATCGTAGCCGGACAAAAAGTGAGGGATCAGTCAACCTTCAACCTCATACTAACAAGAAACTCCCCTCTCTAAAACAAAAAAAGATCGGATGTTTTTACTACCTTCCACATTAGACCGGTCAAAAAATAAAGATAAAAATAAAAACGTTGCTCCTCATAGCTGTTTTGTTACTTGCCTAGTCAGTAATAAATCCATGAAAAGCCAGGTCAATAGATCTATGGCAAGTGCCCGCGCCTTGACCTTCCCATTTTCCATTAGTGGCCCCATTTCCTTGCACGTGAAGGTCAGGTTATTTTCACTATTTGACCTAGCAAGGTCATATCACTGATCTATCACTCCATTTGCAATGATGAGAGGAATCTAATGAGCACAAAATATTTTCCTTAAGTCTTCTTTGAGAGAGCCTATAGGGGAAAAGCTAACTTCTCCACTATTAGCCTAAGGAAAAGTCTTTGACCTCTGGTGATCTCAATATTGACCTGACCTAAAAATGCTGGTTATAAATCCTCTTAGTCCTAACAGCACAAAGAGGATGTAGGACCATTTTTCTCTCTCAGAGGAGACTTAGGGAAAATCTTTTGTGCTCATTAGATTCCTCTCATCATTGCAAATCGAGCGATATATAATATGACCTTGCTAGGTCAAATAGTGAAAATAACCTGACCTTCCCTTCCAAGGCAATGGGGCCACTAATGGAAAATGGGAAGATCAAGGCATGAGCACTTGCCATAGATCTACTGACCTGACTTTTTATGGGTTTATTACTGACTAGGCAAGGAACAAAAACAGCCAGGAGGAGCAACGTTTTTTATTATTTCTTTGGACCTGTCTATTACACATGGACTGGATATAATTATGACTTTCTAATTATATCCCCAAATTGAATGAAATCCGGGAGCCCCAGATAAAACATGAGGGGGGACAGGCTTCCTCTACCCCTCTGGCCTATTCTGACATAAGTTCCTCAAACTTCTGGGTTACAGACTTGCTTAGTAAAGCAGAACCAGCACTGGGAAAGCAACCCGTCCCAGGATTTATGACAGATCCAGAACAGACCCTTGTGCTTTTCAAGAGCCCTCTGTGCCGCCAGCTGTAGACACAGGCATTTTGCATGAAACCAGTTGCAGCATATATTGCAACATACCCATCTTTATTGAGTCAACACATCCCTTTCATTCATTGGTCTGCATCCAAAACAATCTGGCAGCATTTGGCAGTGTGATAGTAAATATTCTCTGAACAGTACAGAGAGTAAACTGCAGAGTTTAGCTTCCTTTGCAAATTTAGGTGAAGGGAAAGTGAAGGAAGCAGAGAGTAACATCCCTGGTGTGCCAGAAATAGAGAAAAATTGAGATTAAAAACTTTTCTATCCACTACAACTCTACAAGAGAGTCAAACTTTAGACTAAAAAAACAGCAAGCAAGAAGCAAGTCAGCAAGCAGGTCAGGAGATTCAATCTATCAATCTGTGCCTGCAACAAATAGAATGGTCTGCCTGGTCACATTAAACATGTCAATTTGGTGGATGCATTTAAGAAGAACCTGGATTCCTTCTGGCAGGGTCAACAAATTTTATGTGGTGTAAAAACCTTGGTGTTTTTGGGAGCTTTCAATATCTTTCCAACAACCCTCCAAAACACCCCCCATAGGTAAATCCCAGTTGTTACCATATTTACCCAACAAGCAGCTGGAAGTCACAGGCCATGCACAGCTTTTTTTCTTCTACCTACATCTACACCCTCATCCAAACTAAAGCATCATGAAACATCTTGTCTCAGGCAACTTGGTATTGATATACCAGCCTGCGGAACGAGGCAGGCTTCTCAACAAGGTTTTTGGGGCAGCTAAAATCCTGCCCCAACCTGGGCATAAATTTGGTTGCTCGGGCAGAACTTTCCTTCTATCACAGAATACCCATATGTTTGTTATATACTTTAAGAAGGCTTCTAAACCATTAATTAGATACCATTTATAATATACCATTATAGCACTACCACTACCATTGATTTCTCGATTTTTCTTCTTGTATGCGCCTCTGTGTCCGCTTCAGTGTATCACTGCGGCCCAAATGTCAGTTTCTGCCCCAAGGTTTCCTTACATACCTTACCTACCTTACCTTACCTTATTGGAATGGGAACCTTGTAAGGCTCAAGGGCCTGATGTGGGTTCTAACTCGACGAGCTCAGGGTTTATACAAGTTTACACTTCAGTCCAAAAATGGCGTATCGTATGTATACGCCGACCAATGTCTGTCCAGGTTGTTTTTGAACTCATTTGTGCTCCCCGAACTCACTACCCACTCTGGGAGAGAGTTCCAGTCGTTGACCGCTCGGATACCAAGGTGGTTACGTCTCTCTCTTGATCGGGCTTCGGGCTTGACTATCTTCTTGGAGTGACCTCTGGTCGGTAGATTCTCCGCCAGCCTGAAGAGAAGATCTCTTTTCAGATCTACCTTCCCGGATATGAGGTTAAAAACCCAAATCATGTCACCTCTTCTCCGTCGATAAAGAAGAGAAGGCAGGCTGAGCGCACGAAGTCTGTCCTCGTATGGGAGATGACTGATGGAGGAGACCAGTTTAGTGGCTCGCCGCTGAACTCTCTCGATGGACTGTTGGTCAGCCTTGTTAAAAGGTCCCCAAATCGGATTGCCAAACTCTAGTATAGGCCTAACGAGGGCTTTGTACAATAGTGGGACCGAGTACACGTCCAGGTTGCAGAAAGCTTTGCGGATCACGCCCAGAACTTGGTTCGCCTTGGCAATCGACCTAGCAGCCTGGGCCCTGAACTTCAGTTGCCTTCTACATGCCCCAAAGGTGGGCAAAAGCTGCCCCAAACAGCTAGGTCTGTCCCAAGGCCGCCCCAATGATATCTTGTTAAAACCTGACATCTGCAGACTGGCTGATAAACAGCTCATAGGTACTTCACCATCACTCTAGGAACCACACACAAAAGAAAGCTGGTGGTGGTGAGGATACACATCAGAAAAGGGGGTGCCAGGGGCCTGACCCCCCACTTTTTTGCCAAAAATTTCCTGATCTCAGTCAAAATGAGAGAAAGCCAGACATGCTTATATCCAGCCCCTGCGGAAGGCAACAAAGAGCCCAAATTCGAACAGTTTTTGGTCCTGATGTTGAAAGTTTTTTGTCAGCATCAGGTTGAAGTTTGGCGCCCCCCCCCACTTTTTGCCGGTGGCGACACTTATGGTTGTGAGTACCTAGGTAGATATGAATATAAATATAGATATAGTAAACTACGTTGAGCTGATGCTACTTCAATTTGGTGTCTGCATCAACATCGTGATGTTGACAAAATCAATGATGAATTTAAGGTAATATTACCCAATTACATTACCCAAGTAATATTACCCAAGTACCCAAGTACAGGCACGACGCAAATGTGAGCAGTTGTTGATGATGTGGAAGAAGCGGATCAGGATGTGAGACAAATCAAAATACCAAAGGTGGGATAACTTCCCTGCAGGAAAAGAAGACGATAAATCTTAACCAACAAATAAAGAAATATTCATACTTAAACTTGAATGGAATTCGAACTGTTGAACTGCTTACGACAGTATAATAAATTACACACCGCCACCTACCTCGACGGACGACCAGCATCTCTGAATTGAAATTTTCTGAATGCCAGCTGCAACATAGCGGACTTTTTTGGTACGTTTCCAAACACCTGGTACTATGCGTCAACATTCCGTTTTCTCTTCTTCACCGTCATTCCCCTGAGCTCGAATGAGCGTACACTCTTGAGGCTAATACGCATGAAGTATCCTATATGATTTGCCATTTTATGTTCCTTCATTTTTCATTAGCAGCTTTGAGTGAGGGCTGAATGGGACGAAAGAAAACTTTTGCCTAACAATGCTGCCATCAGAATTAACATTCGCGACAATGGCGTCAATCGTGAGGTCGTGCCGGTTCTCTCGGATCTCCAAAAATGTTTTTTGCTCGTCAGCATCTCGAAGTGTGTCTGTTGCTGCAGTCCTGCGGGGAAGCGAAATACTCAGAAATACCCAAAACACGCCTAGTTGCTTGCTGAGGCCTCACAGGAGGGTAAGTTTGCAGCACGAGGCGAACTCGCCGCATTTGGATCGTAGAATAGCACGTTGCTTCTTATGTGACTTACTGCCATTTTGTAATGGTTAAAGTGATTTATAATTGTGAGATTCTCAAAGTATGTAAAGGATTACCTATTGGTGTGAAGAGTTTGTGGCGTTGGCACCAAGGAGTAAGGCTGACAGGATTAATAATGACACTCTTAAATGTTCGACCCACAGGGTAAATTGGATTTAATGAAAATAAGTGCTTGCAACTCACACTGTAAACTCATTAAACGAAGCTCAGTATAGCCAAGTTAAACAAATTGAGCATTGTTTCAAAAGGCGAAAATAACTCAAAATCACCTTTGACATCTTACACATCTCACAGCTTTTTCAAACTTGTACCTACATAAATGTTTTTATTTCTGCATGCTTTTTGTCCTACTTTCTGTTATCCAGGCACTCTCCAGTGCAAGTGCCCTTGGTCTTCTTCTCACTGATGATGCTGTACTGATGTTATTCTCACTGATGCTGGCATGCACTCTGCGGCTCTGCTCCAAGCTGGTATGGACCAGTCTGCAGAGCGTGGCAGATTTCGACGAGATCTTGTTGGGGCAGCTTCAGGGCAGACCTACTGATTTGGGGCTGCTTATGTTCGAGCTTGGCACAGAGGGGGGCTCTTGGGGCAGGACCTAGTACTTGGGGTAGGAATTAGTCTGGGAAATCACCACAGGAAGAAGAAACATAATTAAAAGAATTACAATCACTAGTAAAACTTGCGCTGGAAATGCTAATTTGTCTCAAAAGCGTCATATTTGTCATCAAGTGAAATATGGCTTAAAAGATACCAAACTATGGCAATTTCTCATTGATGTAAAGTTCCTGGAAGTGAATAAGAAAATCCGGCAATGGGCACCTTTCAAAAGCTAAATTTATAATTATTTTCTAAATTTGTAATCCAAACTTAATATTAGCTACATAGAAAATCTTAGAACTCAAAATGAAATTTCCCTGTATGTAGTTTTTTGTATTTACTTCACTATGTTTTGATCGCCAAAGGCTGGAAAATCATGCCAGCCCCCTCTCAAGAACAAATTCTGGTCTGTGATGTGATGTCACAAGGGCATAAGGATATTTCTTCACTTGGGTCTTGTGAAAATATTCCAAATTCTTAGATGCTTTCATGCAAATGTTAGGAAACAAAAGGGGAAAATGTTTTAGCTGTGGAAAAATTATATTCGAAAATAGTTGTCAATTTAAATATTTTTAAAAGTATCGATTGATACGGTGTGAAAAAGGGGCAAATGACGTCATTAGGGGAAAACTTTGCTCGTAAATATACCTTTGAATAAAGGTATCTTTGAAATTGTGCATCTTAAATGCAAGATAGCTGCCATTAGTGAGTTTCTATTGCTTTGGTATCCGGACGTCCGTGAGTACGTTGTCGTCGGGTCGGATGCACGGTTTTATTTTATTTCTGGGTGTTTCGTGAAAATGGAGAAGATAAAACATGTATCGGTAAAATCTACCCCTCCCCCGTTGGAGGAGTCTGCCCCAGCCACCAAATTCCTGCCCCAATTGTGGCAGGCTTTGGGCTGCCCCAAGCGCCTCGTCGAGTCGCCTGCCACGTTCTGTAGACTGGGGTATGTACAAGGCCACTAAGTGGTTTGACAACAGGGGGCAGATCCCATTCAAGGATATTAAGTGTACTGTCCCTCATGTGGGTCCCGCCAACCACCGCCTAGACTGCGCCATGAGAGCCAGGACAGTCCAAGAGCTCCAGCACTGAAAAGAACCTGGGTGTGTGCATTGATGAGGGCCTTAAGTTCCGGAAAAATCAGCCATGGCTATTTCTAAAGAGGATACAATTTTTGTGGCTTACAGAGTGTTGAAATCGGTGAGACGTCGGTACCGCTCCAGAGGTGCTTGTAACATCTCACTTGGAGTATGAGCACCTCATGGGGTCCCTTCACCTGTGCGCACCAAAGAATGATATAACAGCCCACCAGAATGGCTTTAGACATTCACGAAAAGCCCTACTGTGAGCGCCTTCGGGACCTGGACTGGCCTTCGTTGTATTACAGGTGTGACGACGTGATATGACCCGCCTTTACCATGTGTACTCTCAAATGGATCGTTCCCCGGACTCCTCTTCGAGCGTGACAGAAACTCCCGCACCAGAGGTCACGCATACAAGCTCATCAGATATCGGGCAACGTCACGGGTCCGACGGAATATTCTTTCGGGCAGGGTAATGGACGACTGGAAAAGTTTTCCGATCAACATAACCACCGCACTTCCGGCCGAAGCCTTCGAGGCCAAGCCAGAATCACACTGGTCTGACCTCAACTACACTATTCCTGACACAATATAAGCATCCTTAAGCCTGATCAAGCTTGCTGAGCGTGGACTTCACTGGCTTTCAGTAGCCTCCCTTAGTCCGATAACCACAAGGTGCAAGTTACATGTATTTTACGAAACAGATCGTAAAACTGCACTATGCGGATTACCACTACCATAAGATAATGTGTTAGTGTACATTTTTACAACTTGTGAGGGTAGGTAGGCATTTATTAGCACAGTATTTACCCATATTGATATTGAACATTATAATGCTGTGATAATTGCTAAAATGGCTGACACTTCCCTTCACATCACCAGTGTTTGACCTCTCTTTCTCACTAACCGCTGAGCGCGCAGTCTTGAAGGGGGACTTAGAAGTTGCAGGACGTACAAGACACAACTCTTACGCATGGGCGGCGCCACGAGGGAGGGGGAGGGTGAGGTGGGGAGATGAACTCTCCCTGAAATGAGAACATTTAACATTAGTCCTATGGCGTGGACTGGAAAATGGGTTTTAAGTTCAGCTTGCCCCCCCTCCCCCCTGAAATCCTGACGCTCAGCCGTCACTGTTTTTAGGACGGGAATTAAGTGAGCTGACGTTCTGTGGTAGGCGGAGCTGCAGACCCGGTTCTACTCCGCTAAGGACCCGCTCACACTGGACATCATTCGGGATCGGGTGCTGCTCGTACTGAAGCTCTACGACAAAATCAACCCCGAGAAGGTAAGTCGCCTCGTTTCAGAGGTGAATCGGGGTTGTTTTATTGTTGTTAATGGTTCTCTTTTCCTTGTAGTGATTTGTTTGAGCGCAGGTGTAACGTCGGACTGCTACGTGCTGTGGTGTTGGATTTGGCTCAGATTTGATCGTTTAACTTTGGTGTAAGAGGGAATTGTTTTGGTGATTCTTCATATATAAAATTGTCAACTTATTGTTTTTATGTTCCATTGCTTTCGTAGAAAGTCTGTATCATTGTTATCCGCCAAAGTTTGTTGATCTTAGCAAGTTTTTTTTAGAGGATTCAGACAACTATCGTATTATTGTGACAGTCTGCTAACGACAACAACGTGAAACCTCACCAAGGCATTACTCGACTTGTTTGTGCATTTGGCGGTGGTGGTGTGGAGTCTGGTATTCAGGCCCAATTACAAACGTCGCGCCGCCGCCGGAAACGACTCTGGAGCTGGGACGCGGCTTGTCAAATTGTTTGCGTCACTCGCTGACCCTGCCGGGTTTTTGCCTGGGGTGGCTCAGAGGCGTAGTTTTTGTTCGAGCCTTTAGTACCACACGGAAGGGAATTATGGTGAAGCAGTTGGTTCCTTTCAATGCGAAGAGTTTAATCTCAGAATTCGGTATAGGTTTCCACACTTGCGGTGTCCATCCATGCGGCATGATTTGCCCTCTCCGCATATTCCATGTGAGACTAATGCGCCATAGGAAAGGTTCACCGGATTTATGCCGGAGCTTATATTCATCGGATGTTTTCTCTTGGGAAATGGTATATGAAATACCGATTATTCTCCGTCTGTATTATCCTCCTGTGGCAAATACAAATTTGCACAGAGATTTGATCGTCCGAGACCAGCTAGCCTGCGGGACGTAGACGTCATACCGTAAGAAAAAGGCAATCCTCCCCATTGTCAACGTCCTGAAATGTTTTGTCTCATGTTTTCTAAGTAGAGATCTTAGCAATTATCACCAAGGTTAAATCTCGCCCGATTTAATGCTAGCTTGATGTGACTTGTGTTATACATGTAATACAATGCGATGTTGCCGTTCTTTTCAGTTGACCGTGGATTCCCATTTTATCAACGATCTCGGGCTGGACTCGTTGGACCACGTGGAGGTCATCATGAGCATGGAGGATGAGTTTGGTACGCAGTTCCAAGAGTGGGGTCGATGAGCAGCCCGGTACCCGTTTGCAACTCCATTCACTTTATTATTTTTCCTGGTGGGAGCTTGAATTAATCGTTTTAAATATATACACTTATTATTTTAGCATTGGTATTAGATACGCTCCTCTTTTTAAGGTGTGGTTAAAGGGAGATACGCGAAAAATTATTATTGTGGTTTCTTGCTATTTGAAAAATCTTGATAATGAAACTATCAATTATTTTTGTATCTTCGGCAAAATTTTGGGAGGCCCCTCACTTATTATCGAAATAGATTAACAGTTTCAATAAAATGCCCATCACTTACCCATGCTCATACCCATCACTTACTTTTCGAAAACTATTTAAAGTTAAAAAGTAATGTTTTTTTATATTACAAATGCTTGTACTCCTGTATTTGTATTTGAATTAATTTTAAAAAGCTTTTAAAAACTACAAAATGAATTAGTTTGCCCTAAAAACGGAAAAAAACATAATTACTCAAGTCTTCAGCGGTTTCGTACCGCGGGTCTTGAGTCATTTTCTGCTTCAGCCCCAGGATGACAAAACTTTTGCGTCAGATAGGTCACGTGATCCCGGTTTGAGAATTCCTAGGCTTCTGATTGGTTAATTGTGATTTCTTTTAAGCCCTATATTTCTGGTTCAAAAGAGTTTTGGAATGTTGTTTTTCTAAGGTAATTTTTTTCTGTAGTAGTCCAAAGTTCTACATCACTATTTAGGATAGATATGACCTAATTCTTAGAGAAATTGATAGCCTTAGCCCTGTGTACGTCATATACATCGATATGAGGTGTACCAATAAAGTCGTCTAGAAATGTTGACTTTGAGAGCAATTTTAAGGCATTTGCAGGCCGAATTCGCAAAAATGAGAAAAGGACTTCTGAAACAACTTTTTGTAACCTTTTTATATAGCCAATAAAAAATTTTTTCGCGTATCTCCCTTTAAGGTGCCGTTCCCTGCTTGTACCAGGACATATTGGGACTGAACGATTTGGCGTACTGTTATTTTTTAGGATCTGTGTTTTTTTAGAATCAGTATGGGGTGCTTCAGCCATTGATGTTTCGGGAAGTGGGATCTTCCAGGGTACACTGCGTCCGTGAAATTGTTTGCGGCGCAAATTTTAATGGAAGAATATTTCTAGCCTCAGGATTAGGGGGGGGGGGGGGAAGATATCAACGAACTGATTTTCCTGAACATGGTGATGTATGCAGGGTTATATATTCATGTTGTCCGGAACGTTTCGTCCTCGAAACAAAATGTCTTTGGAAATGGATGTTCTATACCAGTGAATTTTTCGGTAAGCTGAATACAAGTCTATTGAAGAGCTCCGAAAAAATTCTCCCTTTAGTGATCAGCGTGTCTAACAATAAGTGATTAGCAGGAGAAGGAAGAATTGACGTGTGAGCCTGTTGCGCAGGTTTTGAGATCCCGGACATGGATGCCGAGAAGTTGATGCGGCCTGCGGATATCGTGCGGTACGTAGCCGACCATGAAGATATCTACGAGTAGCCGCTCTGCGCCGGCGCCTGAGGCATCATGTCCTTTCGAGACGCATCGCGACGCATATAAAGTGACCGGCGCCGCATTCAGGAAACACCATCTATTGTGATCGCATGGAATCACTGGTTTCGACGATGAACACTAGTCGGTGCTGGCATCGCGGAGCCGTTTTTCTGAGTGGTTGCCAGTTACGTAGTTGTTTGTCATGCGCTGAGTGGTGGCGAATGTGGTGAAGCTATACTTTGTGAAAGGTCCGTTTGGTGGCGCCAGCGTCGGCGGTTTCTGACCCGTGGATCGGTGATCCGAGAAGATATATTGCGAATTGTTTCTTAGTGTCCTTTGAATGAATGGGTTAGAGAATAAACTTGGGAAGAAGTAAGTGATAAGTATCTTGAATACGTATTTCCACAGTGGGCTCTTCATGCCCCGGTGCCCTGCCATCACAACACCAATGGCCCTGTGGTTCTTGTTAGTACGCAGGACAAATTCGCTTGCAGAGCCAGGGAGGAATGAATGGAATGTGTAAGTCACTGCCGTTCAGAAACCTGGTATCGGCGTTCCCCATATCAGTGAGCGGGGTTTGCTGGGAACCATCGTTCATGACACTTACCACTTTTCGGGGCACCTTCGTATTAAGGTTTCCACGCCTGAAAGGGAATGGACCACTTTTTTGAAATTCTTTTGAAAAGGGACTATTATTTGTGGACAAAACAGGCCTGGAAATCAGGCCGCATTTTGCTTCCACCTTAAGCCGTTCAAAATAAAAAATTACCTCTTTTTTACCATCCTTGGTTGCCCTTAACATTGCATGCAATTATAAGTCTGGCTGCGTTCGGCTGATTGCGACATGTAGGCAGAGACGGCGGATTCCATTTTCTAGAAGGAGGTGCAAGATTTTCGGGAGGGGCGCCTTACTCCCCAGGGGGCGCCTTCATCCCTTGGAGGGCGCCTCTGCTATCCCAGGGCGTTCTGTAGAAACTCTTTAGACTCGGCGTGCGGGGCCAGGGGGTGGTTTATTTCTAATATTCTGAAAATAGGTATTTTAGATTTCGCGTAAAGTCAGACGTATCGGATTGGTATCAGCAACAGAGGGACATAGAGCGGGGTTCTGTGATTTCCATAGCCTTTTTGCAGTTATGACCAATGATATAGCAGACACTTCACGCAAACCTACGTCATGTACTTTTCGTTGAAGACTTCACAATATGGGTGACAGCGTCTACTACAGCAGCTGCGCAGAGGCGGCTGCAGCTTGGCCTCGACACATTGCAGCAATGGAGCACACGTAATGGACTGAAATTTTCCAGTACAAAAACCCAGTGTATGCACTTCTGTAATAGACGTGGAGACTGAAGACCCGATGTTGTAAATTTGCGGTAGTCCGATCAACGTTGTAGCGGAAACCAGATTTCTCGGGCTCGCACTCGATAAACTTTCATATGTGCCACACCTGAAGCAAATACGCAAAAACTGTTCCGATACGCTTAAAATACTGAAGGTGTTGACGAGGATGAGATACGATGCAGATAGAAAATGTTTCTCATGCTATACAGATCACTTATTCGTTCGATGATTGAGTACGGCTGTGTTGTGTATGAAGCCGCTCCTTAGTCCGCGAAAAACGATTCTCGATATTGTCCATCATCACGCTATCAGAATAGTAACAGGAGCGTTCCAAACCTTACCCATAATAAGCATGCTAGTGAAAATTAGCGAAATACCGCTATAAATGCGCCATAAGATACTCCCTTTGTGTCACGTCATTAAAGTCAAACAGTCACCAACACGCCCCACATAACAAACATTTTTTGGCGACGCCCACCTCCGTCAGATAGACAGTGGCTCGCGTGTTGCAACCCTTCACCCGAGGAGTGAGAGTCCGTGCCTGGCTGGCATAGGCTAGTATCGACAGCGGCCTCATAGAACCACATGAAACAGCTGTTATTGAACCATAGCTCATCCCGACAGTTAACACGAACACAGACCTACTCGAACAATGCAAAAATGTGCCCCCTGAATGTACGCGCCAATTATTTTTAGACTTGCGGTCGGAGCCGTTCGAAAACCACGTCTCTTTCTATACAGACGACTCCAAAAAAGACTATGGCACAGGGTGTGCATTTGTTGGTGACGATGGTGAGAAGTTCTTTAGTTTTCCGTAGGAAGGATCCGTTTTTTACCTCAAAGCTGCACGCTATTTTTTGCTGTTTAGATCAGGTGTCTAAGCTTAGGGCGAGGACGTCTGCGATTTTTACCGATTCGTTGTCTTCTCTACAGACATTGAAGTCATTTTATTTCTATAATGCCTCGTCATCTTGTATATTGACTCTCATAAAGCAAAAGTTATGCAGCCTGAGGCAAAAGGGAAAACAAAAGGAAAGAAGGCACAGCTGCTCGCAAACGTGCTGCTCTGCCTGGCCTATGCATGCCATTTTTGTTTACTTCTTCACCACAGCTGGGGCATTCCACGACATTTCAACACACGCCATGGTCGATTTTACACCCTCTTGTCTATGATTTTCTTCAAACTTTGTCCATTCGGTTTGCAGCAGCCCAGAACACGCCTATGACAGTTTTAGTGGTTGTTGTTGTAGTTGTTGCACCCTCCGGCAGCATTACTACTGCGTAGCCACTCGGCTCTGCAGGGACCCAGCGGCGGCCCCCAGGGCCACCACCATGTCGCCGCTCCGCACCTCATCCGTCGTCAGGTGGTTGCTTCGAGTGGATTGGTTTGTGTCAGCGCAGTTCTAGTTGCCGCCAGATGTGCTGTCTCGGTGTCCACTAGGGCAGCCATTTGGGGGAGCTGGGAGGCCTCTTTCGCGATGGCGTCCGCTCTCTCGTTACCGGGCACGTCGCAGTGCGCCAGGACCCATTGCATGTGTACCTGACGTCGGTGAGGCAGCGACAGGGCCAAGAGGGCCTCCTAGACTTAAAATCTCAGAGGCGATGTCTGGAGTGGCGGGTAACCTCGGAGTGACTTAAACGCGGCCTGGGGGTGGATGACCAGATCTTCTGTGTGCACTGGGTAATCCAGCAGGAAGCCACAGGCAGTTTGGAGGGCTACCATCTCAGCTCAAAAACTCGAGCAGAGCGGGCCTGCTGGTCGCCTGAGCTCATGCTCGGCTTCGTCTGGTGACTCGATAAAGACCTCAGCTCCCCGCTCGTGACCCCTCCGTGCATTGACCCGTCGGTCCACACCCATGTGACACATTGAGTCAGGGAAGCGAGATGGTGGAGAGCTACTCGCTTCTTTTGGGCAGGTATTGCTCCTGATGGTAGTGGGCCCACGTCTAGTTGAAATGTGACTCCCTCTCCTGATACCCACGGTGGTAGCCGTCGTGGGAGGAAAGGTTCGATAGGTATGGAGATGCCTGCTTGATCCCACATCTCTCCGCCCACCTACCGCCACCCGATCAACGAGGAGAGTCGAGAGGGCGCTGTCGCCTCTGCACGTCTTCGCAGAGGGTCTCCAGGTGGCAGCGCATGAGCTTCCGCCAGCAGTCGGGCCCAGCGCCGAACCCCACTTGTTCCGGGGGGATCAGCCCGCGGATCTCGATGAGATAGTTGAGCCTGGCCAGGATCAACCGCTCAAGCAGTTTCCACAGCTGGCTGGTGAGGGCGATCGGTCAGTAGCTTGTGAGCAGTGGCTTGTATTTTTCCGGTCTTCGGGATCGGAATTACGGTTACGGAATTACGGAATTACGGAGTGCTCCACGCGCGGGGCACTACGCCCGACGTTCAGGAGTCGTTGGCGAGGCACAGCAGGGCACTAAGCCCTACTGGGCTATAGCCCATAGAGGATAGGCTTTGTAGGCGCGATGCTTAGAAATGTTTGAGAGCAACCCAAACTCCTCCATGAACGTGCAAAATTGTATCTGAGGATGAAAAGCATGAGGTAGATCTCAAAAAATCATGCAAAATATGAGAAATGTGAAAAACTCTTCCTTCCATATGATAGATTCTTCCTTTCCTCGCTAAATTTCTACTGGTTTTGGTTTGCAAGCTTATGCTGTACAAACACTGCAATATTATTCATAGGCTCTGTTAATTAATCTGAACGACTCAAATAACCAAGACCACCCAAGAAGGTGTGAAACGGAAGCTAGGCAGATCATACGTTTTCTTGACATCTCGTGGAAGGTAGTGGTTCCTGAATACTCGCCGAGGCCTACAGTTGTCATTTTGTGTGGTCAAGTAACAGCGCCAAGCCAGCACAGAGCGATGAAAACAGCTACGGTGAAGCGCCCGGAATGATCGGTCGGGAGCGGAGCCCCGCTGTGAACCCCGCTCCGAGGAGGCGACTCGCACAATGCAAAGCGAAACTGAAACCCGGCACACGCGCACGCACAGAAGGGAACAGGTGGGTGGAGACACGCCACGAACTACAGTGGCGATTGATGGGATGCTTGTGGTATGAGATAACTGAGATGAGTGGGACTGACGGAGACGTCGGAAAATAGTTATGTTGTGGAGTTCTGACCAGGTAACCCTCCGCTAAAATGAAGAAGGCACTCAAGGCATTCCTTAATTCCAGTGAGCTGCAGTGAAAGGACCAAAAACGACAAACGTAGATACTCTTTGAACTAACTGTTGGCGCATGTTTTTAGCCTAAATAACTAATATATTGTCATCGTTAATTCAGCTAGTTGTTGACAGCTAGCACTCGGTAAGACCAGAATTTCTAAACATGATGTATCTGTATAAAAGGACCATGTCTCTAAACATTAATGGAGATTTCAAACTCCTCTTTTAATTCAAGTTTCCTTGGCTCTCTGATATGTTGCTTCGAGTATATATTTTTAATAGTGTCTGATAAGTATTCTTGACCCACCCAAATATTTGCAACTTGAATGCTAGACAAGACCAGAATGCCAGCTAGTTGAATACCATTTAAGCCTCAAAGTTGGGATTTGTATAGCAATACAGATGCGTGTGAGAGCTATTGGCCCTAGATAGAAAGTATTCTCACATAAGCTTATGGTTGCGGCTTAAACAATTAAAACTGTAACTAGTATCAATAACTTTTTATGTTTGAGAATAACGCACCAGTACGTTTTGTAATTACTCCATTTCATACACAACGCCTGAAATGTTCGCTTCATGATCATGCTTGTTTTAGAACAACTTAGCCCACTTAAATAATATCACGCCACAAAATACAGTACAATTAAGTAAGATAAATATTGTTAAAACCCATTACGTATCAAACGATGGAAAGGGCTTAGCTGGCTGCTTGAAAGCCATGCTCATAAGTTCCATACCAGCGTCTGCCCCGAGCTTTTAATAATTGTGGACCGGGCCATCATTCGGAACGCCCCATTTGTCATTGGGTTTTGCCCTCGCAAATGCCATTCTTGCTGGAACCCCTTACAGTTGGCGAGTTTGGGTATCCGCAGCGCCAGGGATTTGTCACAGCTGGAGGTTCCCTCACCTGTTGTGCTGTCAACGACCATCGATCAATTTAACACCCTTATGACTACTGGACGTCTTCGCAGGCCCATGCAGAATGAAACGGGCAATAATAGTGGAGCGCTTTCCGTTTTTATCACTTCATGTGACACCGATGATGGGTGCTGTCCCCTCTTAAATTTCATGCATTACGCCCTGTCGATAGATGCAGCGCATGCAGTGTCTTTAGGTACGCAGATGCTTATGTTACATATCTAACCGTACGTATTCTCTTTTACTAAACCTATTTTCCTCTGATACATCCTGAAATAATTTAATCCAATTTTAACGAAAATTTAAAAGTGCCTCATTACTACTAACTCTAACAGAGGTGTAGGAACATGGGAGGCCAGGGCATGGGCGGATACAGGATTTCTGATCTGGAAGAAGGGCACATGATCGGGGGAGGGGCACATGATCAGGGAGAGGGGCAAATTATCGGGGGGTGGGCATCCTAACCAGAGGGTACTGAAGGTCGATCGGCGAGGGGCAAGTACCCTTGTTTCGAACGTTTATGCGCCTATGATCTCTGCACAAACACACCAGACCCTTCCCGATGCTAACAGTCAACTATTGACATATAAGCCGTCCCTTCATCCCAGGTAGTCTCTCGACCAACCATGTTCTTCAACATAAACAGGGCTTCCAACTGACCAATCACATCCACGTTTACAGGCTATCTGCCTTCCTTGAAGAGGATTCACAGCCACTCTTGTCACGCCAGCGGACATTCTGCCTCATTTGAATTTTCGGCATTCTGTGGAAAGGTGATGGTGTCCGTGAAAAGCGAGCAATTTTACCATTAACGGATTTTGCTGTAAAGCTTGATTAAGAAAGATGTCGACACATGCTTTTGAAGAAGTTGAGGGAGAACATCAACAAGAAGACTTTGCTATACTTCGTCAACGGCTTCTGATTTTGTCATAGTGGCTTAAGACAGGTAAGCACGATTGCATGTTTTGCGGCCTATGCTGAAAACCGTAGGTGTTGTGGATATGCTAAAATGCTTATTAAGGTATGCACAATGCACATATTTTCTGAGGTGTGCAGGCCCCCAATCAAGTTAATAATAATGCTAAGTATAAATAGGTTTTTAATTATTTTCATCTTCACGACTGATTACCCAGGCTTAATGAGGCAACAAATGCTTAACTATATTTCATCAGGGGCGGACCCAGGCCCGAGTTTTTTGGGGGCGGGGGAGGGGGGCGAAACCAATGTCTGCCTCTCCTCCTGAGTGGGGGGGTGGGACGTGCGATTTGGGTGCCCGACAGACCTATAGTATAACCTACCTCTTCAAGTAACGTCTCCAAGTACATGATCGCTCTCTGGGGGGGGGGGGAAGATTTAATTTACACGACAAACCTAGTGTAAACGCCTTTTTCAAAAATTCCTCCGGCCTTTGGGTGGGGGGCAAAGATCATTTGGCCCCCCTTCCAGCGTTTTGGGGGGACCATGGCCAGAATGCCTTCACCCGCGTCCACCAATGTATTTCGTCACAATTTACATTTCTGCTGAGAGGGATTCGGGAGATCCGATTGCATCTTGCCCAGGAGGTTTGCTGGGACTTGAGCCCACGTTGGCTGTGCAAAAAGTCCGCTTGACAACGCTTAACTTATCGCTAATTCCAAAATGAGGATTTTATATTGGTCAAAGAAGTTAAGATAACCAACCAACCTCTACAATATTATATTTATCTTAGTAAATTCATGGTTGGCGGCCGGAGTGTGGTTTCTGGAAAATATTTCGGGTGGCTTAATTTCAAATAATGCCAATAGCCCACATGACAAAAGAACCTAGTATATCATAAAGTGTATTCTAGCCCTCTCACCGGCCTGTTAAGGAGCAGAAAACAATAGTTAAATTTTTGTCAAATTAAAAACACGAAAACAAGGACATGTTAACTTTAATTCAACCTTTCCTTCGAGTGCTCGGGCACCTCTGATTAGATATAAATCCACACCCCTGGTTAACGATTGTCTAGTTTGGACATTCTCAGTCTTTATATTGTTCCACGTGCCAGCATTATGGCATATGTTCCATATTGCATACTTTTTTCCTTCTCAAAAAATTAAACATCCGAATACTCTAAAAGCGTGTTATTCCTCGTGCTGTTCCACGGTGAGCGACGAGCTTGTGGCGTTGACAGCACCACTGGACGCTGTTTTGTTTGATACCTTGTTTGTTCATCTGCTAACACCCACCCCGGTGGGCCTCCGAGCCACCTTCGCCGTGGTAAGGAGGGGGTTTCAAACTCCCCTTGATCTCGGCTCCTATGCGGGATAGCAAAAAAAAAACACTAACGCTGGTGGATAGCTGATAAACATTCATAAGTAAAATGTATAAGCCGCATTTTGCTTAGATCAATATTAAGGTCATACCAGGTCAATGAAGGTGACAGGTTAGAGAAGAGTTTCTGGGCTCTAGCGTGTGACAGATTTTAGTTAGAATCAATGTTTAGGTAGCATTCCCTTCCCTCGTAAAGGCGAATTCAATGATGTATAATATAATTATACTAGGTCAAAATATGAGATGACCTGATCTATGGTTCGCTCAAGTCAATCAGCCTAGCATAGTCAATGTGCATATCAATCGACTCGTAATGATAATTCAAACGTGATGGTATCAGAAAAATAAAGGTTTTTAACCCATTAATGCTGACAATTCTGTAGCGAGCTTTGGATATAATTAATGCTTGTTTTTGGCTTATTGGTCACCATTGAATATATATATATATATATATATATATATATATATAAATATATATATATATCAACTTTTCAGGAATGTCATACAACCGGAAGGCATTTTTTGAAGTGGCAACTTTGGTTGCCACGCCAAAAACCACGGAGATTTTAAGATTAAATACTATAACATTTCATTAAGTTTGATTTCTGTCCCATACTATAGTTGTGTGGGTACCCAACAGTACTAAGTAAAAGTACGAGTTGCAAAAAACTTGCGAGTCCCTAAGAACTCAGTTGTAGTAGCTTTGAATATGAGATCCTAATAAAGGTGTCGATCGTGTGCGGGGTTTAGGGGACATCAATGATAGCAATGAGTGATGCAGAGACGGTACCCAGTCTCTGAATTCCTTTCCAGGCTGGGCATGCCTCATGGGCTTGTTATTTTAATCTCATCTTTAATTTTTGATAATTTAATCCCAATTTTAATCCCATCGTGCTACCGAACTCTTGCCAGCTCCTGACCCTAGAGCAGGAAGTACGCTGGTTCCAGATGTCACCTAAGCTCATCTCTCACCTAAGATCTCACCTTTGGAATGATTTCCAGCACGCACTCAGTGATGAACTGCCGCAGGGTGATGTCACGGCTCAGCATTCTATGTAATATCCCTGCATTAACGGTACATGAATTGATGGCCCAGTTCAGGAGTGGCCACCACCACTTTTTTAGCGGATCCTGGTGCGATAGTTGGACACAAACTGATTGTAGGGTCAACTCCGCCTATAGTCTGTTTGCAGGTGCCCACGGACGATGGCATATCCACAGTAGGCCAGTGTGATCACCACTTTTCACAGGATCTTTGATTTCCGGGTGTTTTCTGATGTATTAATGGTCGCTGATCTCGATTTTCTGGTCGAAAATGTCGAATTCGAAAAATATTTGCCCGCGCAAGCCGTTTGAAATTCTTCGGTTTGCCAAAATTTCGATGTTTTCATATCTCACGGACAATAAAATGCAACTTATGTATGGAAAGGGCCACAGAACTTTAAACCATTAATGTAACAATTTGAAACCTTTTTGACTCCTAAAATATATACTTGCCTGATAAAGTACCGTGGAAAGACGGGGATGTTTGAGCTTAAAAGATGATAATAGATGGCGCGCATGACGCAGCCGTCAACCACTGTCCCTACGTCGCTTATGTCAAGAACTATTAGCCAAAGGAGCTGGATATAGGATTTGAGCCTATTATGGATTCGATGAATGAACATTTACCTTACAAGATGATCTAGATTTCTCTCGCTGCAGTTTTAAATATTATTGGTAATGGTTGCTTAAACAGGTACAATTAAGATCAGCCAGCCATATAAAATTAGGTATCTAAGTATGTAGTCACGGGATCAATTAAAGTATCAAAATGTATGCAAGAGCCAGTCGATTATATTTAGATTAGTCTTGCTATCACTGGCAAGGAGAATACCGCATTCGGGAAAAAAGCTACACCACCCTAGCGCCGCCGTCAAGCATTATGCTCCTAACCAGCTCTCGACTGGCTACGTTGTTGGTCACATTATGATGCTGCAGCTGAAGAGATGGAGGCCAGAGAAGTGGACCAATTTCACGTTCAATAGCTGAAATTCGAACCGACCCTGATAAGTTACCGAGACTTAAGAAGACATCTGTGACAGCAGAAACAAGTACAAAGTTCGCTGTGAAATAAGAAGCATTGTAACCTGAAGGAAGAGATCAGAAGGCGCCTACAAAACATGAAGATATTTAAGTATGGACAAACATGACAAATTGTTTGACATATAAAGCAGAGTTTTACCATCAAAGGCATCGGCAAACAGAACATTTCGAACACCAGCGAGAAGCACAAAGTTATATCTTGTGGCTTGGATGCATCGGGCAAGTATATATTTTAAGGAGTCAAAAGGTTCAAATTGTTCACATTCAATGGTTTAAAAGTTCTGTGGCCCTTTCATACATAAGTTCACTTTATTGTCCGTGAGATATGAAAACATGAAATTTTGCAAACTGGAAGAATTTCAAACGGCTTGCGCGGGCAAATATTTTCGAATTCGACATTTCGACCAGAAAATCGTGATCAGCGACCATTAATACATTAGAAAACACCGGAAATCAAAGATCTGTGAAAAGTGGTGATACGACATGGCCTAATCCACAGTCACTTGCTTTTTCTCTTCCCGGGACCATCTTTTGCCCTTGCGCAGTGGGTAAGCCCTGAACTTGTTCCTGGCATGGTACTGGGCTTCTTGTCCTTCCATCGCACAAGAGCCAGATCGTCAGTGTAGGGTGCTGATGCGCCCCGCGACTCTTCTTACTCATATCGGCACTGTTTGCAAGCGGACAGTCCTTTGGGATCCGGTTATCCCGAATGGTCCCAGTTTACCAACTCCCAGCAGCTGACAACTGGTCAAGTAGGGGTAGATATGTAAATAGATTGTCAAATATCGCATGATGGCCGGGACGCAGGGCTCACTTCTCAACAAGGCCCAGTACCACATCTGCTCCTGGTCTATATCCAGTGCTCGCCAGGTTAGTGGTAGAACCACAGTATGGCTCGGGATGAAGCAGGTAGCCTTCCGTAGCGCACATGCACCAGAGCTTGTAGCCAATGCGTACGAGCTTTCCTCTAATTACTGCTTGATCTTGTGTCCATAGTACGGCACCGTGAATTCGTCGGCGGAGACGTTGTCAGGGCTTACTAAAAGTTTGTTGACTTTGTTTATGGCGTCAAACAATGGCCGACCTTTATAGCATGGGGCGGCCTTCAGCTGTCCATTCTCCAATTCTCTGTCAGGTGCATGACGCGAATGAGATGTTCAAAACGCACCTCCACGCCTGCCCTGCGCGATGAGGGCGTTGAAAATATCGCCTTCCTGTCGCCAGTATAACTGCCTGGAAGGAATTCGGGAATACCCAGAGAGCACCATGATCGCAAGCTTCGCCTTGACTTGAATTTGTCAGAATTTATGCCATTGGTGTCGTGCTGATTTTGTCCAGCTTATTCGGTGCTTTGCTTTACGGGAAGGGTGATAAAATGGTCTGAAAGAAAGAGCCGAAAAGTCTGTTGCAGATTTGACGGTCTCTTGAGCAAGCAGGGGCGTCACCACCGAGGGGCCTAGGGTGGTGGGCCCCCTCTCTTGGAAAGTTGGGGGGGGCACTGTTGGGGGAAATGCTTTAGAAAATGCCGAATTTAAGCAAATGTAGGGACTCAAGAGTTTCCCCACTGGCCCCAACCCTTTCCTCCTCCCACTGGAAAATCCATGGAAAAGCCCTTTTGAGGAGGGTCCATTTACGTAGGTGACAGGCTTTTGAAGTTGGGAACCTTCTCGTCTAAACGGTGCTAGCTGCCGCTCCATATCCTTGGCAATGCCTTTCTGCTTGTTTTTTAGAAGAACTTGGGCCTGTCCTTTTGAGAATCCCTAAGCTTCTGCAGAAGAAGAGTCGATATCAGGAGAATGTGCATCGATATCATCGCAAACATCAAAGGCCTATTCTTTTTATTCTGGATAAGCTCGCCGGTTGCAGCCATTATTCTTCTAGGGAGATGGTTTGGATCTGGGATTTGGATTCTTCGTCGCTCTGATCCGAGTCTTGATCAGTATCGGCATCTGGAATTTCTTTCGGTGGCGGAATAACCACGAGGCACTGGCTCCGTCCCCTCCCCATCAATGTCATCCCAGTCTGACTGGGAGGATATCTAACATGAGGCTTACCGTCAGGCTGCTAGAGACAATGTGGCACTGGTATAAAGTGGTGAATAAGTAAATAAACTTTTTTCCGTGGATTGACAATGTACCTCATAGCATTGATTGTGGCAGTGTATTTGTATTTGTATTTATTCACTTAGATCAGCAACAGGTATCTGGCCCAATTACAGCTGAAGTCATGGACATAAAGGAACACTAGATGAGTATTTACAATGACATATCTCCTATTGGTGGTAAAGGGACCCAATGATTAAAAATATAAGGTAAAACACATTCAGTGAACTATTTCACATTAAAAGTAAGGTGAATCTCCAAAGGTGTTAGAAAATATTCCAGTATTATAAATGCATCAATCGGAATATTATATAGGTCCTTGCATGTAGTGCGCAACCATGCAGATCACATTGTGTGTATGCAGAAGTACACACCGAAATATAGAATAAACCGTATTACATTTTACCGACACCAAACTATTTTGTTCAATGTCTGGTGGGAAGACAACCTGCAAAAGCGTACTTTTGAGAAGACATGAAACCTGAATACCAATCGATTGAAGAATAGCACAGATAAAAGCAAGAGGCTCCCAATTTTTTTGACTGCGTAAATGCCGAGTGGCAACTGAAGTGGCCACTTTCAATTTGACGCCACGTAATTCTTAAATTGGCTTTGGAAATTCACAAAAAAGTGAACGGAAATATTTAACATGATCATTCTAAATAACGAGGCATGAAAAACACTCGCAGAGGTTGAGTGATATGCACAGTATACACTTTTTCCAGCTAGGTGCCAGTCCATGTCGGGCAGCAGCCGCGCAGCGTCTGGTGCGAATCAATTTTACCGGCGTCATATTCACCAGTGGGGTGCAGAAAGGGGCCAGACAGGTCAAAAAGGGTCTAGGCTAGCTATTTGTAACTAGATCGCCACTCTGGGGGAGCACTGTGACCAGCTGTGGCGGAGTCTTTGTTCTGGAAACTATACTTGCCACTCGGCGTTAATGGGTTAAGTTAAGTTTATTTAATTTGTTCTCACAGTTTATACTAGCGATGAGTAATATCGTTAAAAAGATCGGAAACATTTGATGAACATCACTTCCATTGGAATGGTAGGAAAACTGGTTCCATGGAATCTGTTGCGTTGATGTTGGTTTTTATATTTTTACCGTGGGTATGTTTAGCTTGTCCCTTTGAATATCTTACCATGCATAAGCCTCACCACCGACAAGTTGGTGGGGGGGGCGATGGGCAATTAATCTTCGTGTTCCTGCTGAAAAAGCCACTCCATCTATCCCCATTGTCGGATTTCGGTCCCTGTTACCTTTCCCATATGCTGGGTATACAAATTTCTGATTTATTTCCGATTTAGCTGAAGTTTAATGTGACATTACGCAACGAATGTGTAGTGTCACGTGTTTTCATTAAAATATTCGTGTGGTTATTTGATTGGATATAAGACATATTGGTTTTCCGCAAAATAGCATATATCGCATTGTTATCTGACCCGGCAGGTGTTCGCCCTGAACGGCTGACGAGCACCACCTTCGCTCGTGCTCTGACTGCTACCGCCCCTGCAAAATCGGACCCCAGGTCCTCCGACTATAGGGGCGCAGAGAAATGCAGTCAGTTTGGCTTGAATTGCAGTGCTTTAGCATAAATATATGTATACAGCTACTTTAAACATTTCTTCTACCATAATTTCACCAGGCCGTGCTCTATCCGTAAACTGTTTTTCAACAGACCCAATTCGAGAGAATATTTCCTTTACCATACATCCTAAGCTCATTGAGCTCTACTTCACAATTTGCTTCATGCTGTGGTTCTGCCAACTAGTTGCTTGTGCACTTGCTGTTTATATGCTTCTTGTGCCCAGTGTTGTATTTCT
The DNA here is from genome assembly GCA_034440635.1 of Lepas anatifera. Classification (NCBI taxonomy): domain Eukaryota; kingdom Metazoa; phylum Arthropoda; class Thecostraca; family Lepadidae; genus Lepas; species Lepas anatifera. The sequence goes on along the minus strand of JAOTON010000590.1, from coordinate 445,262 downwards.
TTTTTCAGATATAATTTTCTCACCGGCAGGTTGCAGTCGATTAATGACGGGGATCGCCGAGATCTTGACTCGGCTCGAATGCGTGGAATGCTTCCCGATGAAACAGAGGCCTCCTTGAGGCAATTGTGCTTTGATGAAGAGAACACTTTTCTTCGGCGTCTGCTCACGACGCGCGACTTTGAGGAGGCTGAGAGGCAGCTCGCCAACGATGCAAACATGAGAATGTGGGTAAGTGATGATTATGCTTATGATAATGTTTTATGGATCGTGTACATTTTTGGTTTAGCTTGTGGGCTTCATGCACTATCATTGGTTTTAGAAGATCTAACATCATGTTCAGAATTATATGCTATACATGTTTCATGAAGTTACAAATTTCAAGATCGTCCAATTAAACTTTTTTACTCGTGAGATTTCCCACAAGCTAGATACGTTAAGTATAAAAAATTGAATGGCTGCCATCTGGTAAAACTCGCGGAACTATTTGGATGCTAACTGCAGATAGAAAAGAGACAAGTTTCTGGCCTAGTATTCTAAGTTCAGCCATATTCATTGAAGATAATTTGTTCGACTCTTTCTTATTACTCCAAACAACACCTCAATGGATAATTGTCTTATCTTGGCACTTATTTTTAAGTCCCTTCGGCAATGTACACATTCCTTTCCTCTGGCCCTTGAATCGATATCTTATCTATATTTTGTTTAGCCCAAAAGCCTTCTATATATTTGAGTGTGATATCCCAGTGATGTGAGCTCCAATCCATATGTTGACAGCATATATCTCTTTTATATGCGCCGGAATGAGTATAACTTTATTTATTGTTTATTGTGACATCATCCAACCATTCCACACAGATTGGGCTATTCTATGGTTGTTGTCATACAGGTATGCACATTCATCGCTCTTTCACTCTACCGAGATCGTCATTTTTCTGTACAATCTGTCAACGAAACGTAAGCAACACACTATCCGTCAACACACTAAGATATACAATATTATAAAAGAGACAATGGATAAAAGATATTAAAATACTATCCTGGCTGGTCATCAAGTGTTCTTAGCTATATCCCTGGCTATTGTTTTAAACATCTTCCATGGAATGTCTAGGAGGTCATTAAAACGACCAGTGTGATGATTATATAATTGAGACGCTCGATAACAAAACGTTCTTTTTCCATGGTTTGTTCTAGGCCTAGTCACAGCAAGATGATTTGACTGTCGAGTCTCACGCTGGTTCACTTCATGATTGAAACGGAACATTGCATGTAGTGCACGAGGTCTGCTTGATGTAAGCACCTTGTAGAGCAAGCAAAGGTCACTGTAAACCAAGAACTGACTAGAATTCAACCAGCCAAGCTGTCCCATCACATCCGAAATATGATCATATTTTCAACGCCCAGATAGAACCCTAGCAGCAAAATTGAAAACACTTTGAATTTTTCCAAAACAGGTATTATTTGCACTTCCAAAAACCTGAATACAGTACCTAAGTTGAGAGAATACCAGAGAATCAATTAACCGTGGCAACACATCTCGAGGCAGCACATGTTTTGAATGGGCAAGTCCTATCAATATACCAAAACATCGATCGCATACGAGCTTCACATGGTTCTCCCATCCAAGTTGGCTGTCCATCATCACCCCTAAATTTTTGACGACAGATTTGCATTCTAACTGTTGTCCCATGAACATGATTGAGGGTGTTTGCTCAATGCGGGCTAGTTGACGTCGATCGCCGCATACAATAAGCTCAGTTTTTCCAGCATTCACTAACATACTATGCTGTTGAAACCATTGACTCATAACTTCTAAAACTGATTCAAGGCTAGTCCTCATCTCATCCAAACGATTCCGTGATCCAGTGATCGCCAACTGACAATCGTCAGCATAGCGCACTAGTGTGACTTTGAAGCCGTTGATTTCGCTGGGAATATGACAAGCAAGATCATTGGTTGCAATGTTGCTAAGCAAAGGTCCTAAGCAAGTACCTTGAAATGTGCCGATGGATATTCTTGCCGGTTCCGATAAGTTTTCCCCAATTTTGACTCTTTGAATATGGTCTTGTAGATAGCTTTTGAACCAACCAGTTGAAATTTGCAATAGTTCCAGTTTTTTAAGAAGAATTTCGTGGTCGATAACATCGAAGCAGCGAGATAAATCTATGAGAGTAATAAATGATATTTGAGAATTGTCCATGCCACTTAAAACCTGTTCAGACATAGTTAGAATGCAGTGCACGTTGAATGTTTTTCCATGAATCCATGCTGCTCCTCGCTGAAGAGATTCTGGTGGGTCAAATATGCCGTCAATTGTGTATGCACCAATTTCTCAACAATTTTGCTAATGGCTGACACTGTAGTCACAGGTCTGAAATTGGCTGAAACAGATGGATCTCCCCGCTTGTGAATTGGAATTACAACAGCACTTTTCCAACTTTTGGGCACGGTTTCGGAAACAAAACTGGCATTTATAATCCGCAGCAAAATGTGACCAATAACGCTGAAACAGATCTTCAAAACTTTGATGGGCAGGTCGTCTTTATTGCAAGAATTTTTGTTTGGCATGGAGAACACTACTTTTCGTAGCTCGTCCAGGGTGATGGGCATGATACGGAAAGCTCCCGCATTAACTCTTGGCAGTCGAACCGGAAATGGTGCTCGCCCCGATCTTTGAAATTCCAAAATTACTTGATTTCGTGTTTCAGAACCTATTTCTGCAAAGTACGCATTCAGATCATTAGGGGTCAAATTTAATGGTTGAGTTGCTGGTCCCCGCTTCGGAGCTATCACTGGTCGTAAGAGACGAAATACTTCAGATGAGTTGCCATTGTTTACGCGATCTGAAATGCTGTCCCTGCAATCTTTCCGTATAGCTCGTTTTGTAACTGTATCCAGCTGCTTATAAAGGGAAACATTGCCTAAACTCATAGCAGCTCTTCTTTGTTCCATGAGATCAATTGTTTCATCCGTGACAGGGGCTTACGCTCGTTGTGCACGCGAAAACGTCTGAATGGTGCATGTGAGTTAAGAATACCGATTAGCCTACTAGTAAACATATCCCACTGCTCCTCACATGTGAAGTCACGGCCAACAATGCTATACCAATCAGTTGAATTTACGTCGATAAGAAATGCATCGGTGTCGAATGCTCTCCAATTACGGGCTGTCCTATACACTGCTTTAGGCTTCGTGCGAGAAATTCTAGCTTCAACGCGAACACGTTTGTGGTGACACGAGTAGCTACACTGCTCCACCGTGCATGTGGGCTGAAAGTCATTTGAACATAGTGCGTTTGACAAAAACACAACATCAAGGATCGACTGTTGATCCCCGCGGACAAAAGTAGGCTGATTTACACCACAGTTGAGACTATACCGCTCAAGTTCACACAGGCGGGAATGGGCTGTCTGGTTGGTGACTCTATCGGCGTTAAAGTCTCCACTTAATATGACACGTAGGGAGGGAAAAATCGAATTGATAAACTGCAGCTGGTCTTCAATATCGTTAAAATCCGCGTGGGTTTGCATCTGACTAGAAGAAGGAGGTCGATATACACATCCGACCAAAGCGGCTTTTTTTGTTGTCCAGCTTTACTTTCAACCATAATGATTCTACGTGAGAATCAGATCCATCTCCGGCGGGTATCCCCAGTTTTTCTGCCTGTAATTGGTCTCGAACATAAATGCACACACCACCACCGCTCTTCTTTCTTCCAATGACACGGTCACGGTGAAAGAGGAGATATCCCTCGATGGAAAGAAGGCGATCAGGAGTTGACGATTTTAGATTGGTTTCGGTGAAGCAGACGACATCTGGCTGCCTAATGAAGACGTCAGCTCTTATATCAGGCATTTTTGGATGTAAAGATTGAATATTGAGCAACTCCAGTTTGAAATTGGAGCCTGAAGCCATATTCGGTCGATCCACCCCGCTCGAATCGCCAGATTTATTCCGTCGGGTTTGTAGCAGGTTCAGACGTGGTGGCTCCACGAGAGAATCGTTGTTTGCGTGGGTGATATGCTCATGCACCGGGTCGTTGTCCAGTGGTCTCCTCTGTGCTACATCTGGACGCTGAGCAACCAGCAATGGTATTTGATGGCCACTGACATTGGCGAGTCCAGGATCGGAAACTAGCGGCACTGGAATCAGCTGCCGGTCATAATCGGGTGGTTGGTCACACCATCGTCTTTGCTGCTGCCCGGCGCGGCGTTGTTGGATGCGGCGTCCAGCCCGCCTCCCCCGACGGTGGCCGGGCCCGCCTCTGCTCCGCTGGAGCTTGCCATCTATCGGTGGAGAGGAAAAGCGCTGACATGGCTGGGTCACGATTGCGTCACTGGTCTACGAAAAAGCTAGAGAATCCGATTGGTCCCGAGAGCTCTTGCACTGCTTCCAGAACCGGTAGAAGCTGGAATCTTCGAGCGCGATGCGTCCTTAGAATCAGCGTTTCCAACATTTGACAGAGTTCTAAATTCTATATCACAGTCAAGGACAAAGACAGACGGCAGAAATGGACCAAGTACACTCACAAGCTAATGTTCACCATTTTTCAGGGATTAACACCGTCTGGAACACTGCGACAATAACAAAATCAGCGGAGCGTCACACACTGGCGGCCGCCATATTCAGGCGCTCAGCTGAACCGATAACTGCATAAACATTGCTGTAGGTGCGTAGTGAAACACCAGAATGGTAACCCACATGGGTGGAAATCCCGGGGGGTTGGGGGATCAGGACTCCCCTGGGTTTTTGGGTCTCCCATAGGCTTTGTATAGGGCTTGTATGGCCGTACCAGCGTCAACTCACCCAGGACCCACCCCCTGGATCGAGAAGAGATTTCCAGCCATGGTAACCCATAGACTAAACAGTGGCGGATCTATCCGGTCGGTTTGGGGGTGTAAGCCAAAGTCGAAGAAAACGTAACGGGGTGAAAGATATCGGCACAAGATGCTTGTTTTTGCTATCCAAAGCCCAATGTTTACACTGAAGTTGACTGGTTCTGTTTGAAGTTGAGAGTTGAAGCACCAAAACCTTGCTTATAAATTAAAAACGAACCGGGGCAAAAGCAGGTCAACCGTATTGAGGGGGGGGGTCAAAGCATAGTTTTGTACCGAATTTTTCCGTTGGGGGTAAATGCCTTTCTTGCCCCCCTGGATCCGCCACTGAGACTAAATATATTATGATCTCGACTTTCGTTGAAACACCTATCACAAAAACAGTCTCTGCTATGGATAGAAGCATTTACTGATCCTGAAACTTTTGGCGTTGGTTTCTGCGGCTTTTAGAACTTTGGAAGAGCGCCACTGGTCGCCTGGCCAGTAGTCTGCATCTGATGTCACAGGTTTTTAGCAACAGCCTGTGTCGATAGTTTTCCCTGAAGGGACAGAAATACAAGAAGTATTTGACCGTGATGATCCTCTCTGAAATTATATGTGGTGGGGAAAACGTGACTACCCTACACATTTCCCTTTCCTTCAATGCACATAAGGAACTTGTCTAGTCGCCACGGAAGAAACATACGAGTGGAAGAAAACTATGTCCCTTTTTCTATGCTCATTCAGCTAGATATTACCTGAGTATTTTTATTGAAATAAGTGACACTAAAACATAATAAAAACCAACACAAGTGTATTTCGTAGGTGCTGCATTTCCAAAGCGTATATTACAAGACTCCGTTAAACTATATATCGAGCAAGAATAAAATAACCATGGCAACCCCTTTTTTCCGGAAGTGGTGTTGTCCCTGACGCCGTCCCTGGCCCTGATTCACACCGTTATTTCAAATACTACTCTGTAATTATTTCATATCTGTCAAAAATTTTATAGTGTTCTATTTTTTTCATGGTTAGCAGGTTTTGTCAGGCTGCTCGTTGTCTAAGTGCAGGCTCAGACAGGCATCATCCAATAACTAGCCTTAGGTGCTTCCATCGCTGCCCTCTCACGAATAGTTGACCATGCAGTGCCTATAATTAACGTTACATCTTACGTTGTATTACTTAACGTTGCAGTATGGTATTGTCAGATCTATTTGGTGCTCCAGCTTGCTGCCCTAAATTTTGGTTGATTTATTTATTCATTTATACCGATGCTTATCTTGTGCAGATGCACTGTATAAGGACAGCAAGGAATCTCGCTCGGAGATCAATCAACGTGTCACGCGCTGGATATCTGTATCGCGAGACCAGCGCGCTGGCTCAGAGCTGGCTCGTAAGAAAAGGCTTCAACTGCAGCAGGCCAAGCATAGGCCGACGGGGTTACGGAAAGCGGGCATTGTTCTCAGCCGTCTACGCAGAGCCGGAAAAGGATGCACAAAACCGTGAACCATAGCTGTACTGCGCAGCACTGTCAAAGCCAAGAAGTGAACATACCTCACGATAGGAATATCATGATTCAGCGCAGTTCAGAACAATTGATTGTCTGAAATTTGCCTCATTTCGCTATTGCCTTTCCATTGAACCCTGAACCCCTCACCTGTTAAACACGGTAGTGGTGTGAACGTTGTGTACATATGTGAATCTTGAATAGTAAAAATACAGTGAACATCAGTAGCATTGTTATCGTTCTGTATAACTTCTTTTCGTAATTTTACCACTTCAAATACAACAACTGATGTTTAGCTCCTGGAAATGACGATGGAACTGTTGGTAAGACAAATATTGTGTAAAAAACATTGCATAGAAAAACAATGATGTTAAATACACTTTTTGCACATCTGTTTTCATTTCACCTACATGGATCAGGCCAGAAGTCATGTGATTCTCGCGAACGTTCTTATAAGGACAATCCCACTGAATCGGTGAATGAGAGTAAATGTTATTGTTGATGGGCGTTTGCTTGGTGAACTCAGTATAAAATTTATTGTAAATTTCATCAAAATGATGCCTCAAACTGTGGGGAAATGTCCGAGGAAGTAATCGCATGAACGTGTGGGGTTGGGATGGGATTCCACGAACGGGATCAGCCCATTTTCGGGGTTCAACTCACATATCGCGGTGGGGGAAAGTTGGTGAAATCACAAGCGAATGTCTTGGAATCGGTTGGGGATCCCCGTACCCAATAAATCAGGGTGATGGGGAGGGTTCGGGGAAATCCTACCTTAGAGTACGGGGATAGATAGGGGATCACCGTACGGGTTCGGTATACAGATATTTCTTAATTTGGCATACCGTGGTGGGGAACGATTGGGAACTCCCCAATTAAAAGAGTGGGGAAAGCTACCGTTTCCCCAATCGTGATTTCCCCGTACAAAGTGTCTCAAATCCCAAACAAATGCTCGTGATCCCCCAACCCTCCGGTTGGGTTTCCCCGACCAATTCCCACCATTTTGCACAAGCGTCCCCGAACGGGAATCGCCCACAATTGCTGGCTGGGTAAGGTGTCGTTGCATCACATTCGTTATCCCGTCTGGTCCAGGGGCCTTCTTGAGCTTCGTCTGCTTAAGCTACTGGTCCATCTCCTGCCCAGTGAAGGGGGTACAGCAGCCCCTCTGTTTACCCCGGCAGTCTCTGCAGCTTCTCATCTCAGGGGACTTTATCCTAGCCTTCGCAGCCCGGTCCAGCTTAGGCTCCCTCATTTGTTTGGAGACTTGCGCATAGGTCTTAACCCTCGCCCACCGGGGGCCATCGATGGCCCCCTAAGGTTTTTCCGGGATAGCAGAAAAACGACGAGGCGCAGCACCGCGGTTGAGGGCTCACCTCTCACTGCATCATTTTCCCATCATCCCTGAAATTTTTACCCGGGTCACCCAAGGTCAGGTCACCAGACGAGGTCAACCAAGGTCACCTCACTTCACCTTTAGAGCTCTGTAAGAGCTACATTTCAAAGTCGATCGATTTGAAACTTCCTACACTTCATGACCCCTCCAGGGTCTACAAGGTGTATATCCGGGATTTTTCGATTTCGTGCCCTGAGGTCAGGTCACGAGGCGACCTCTCCCATTGGAAAAGCGTGGGAAAAGCTATTTCATGATATAAAAGCCACAAAAATGATTGCAAATACTCAGACTGCTCAGAACAACGTTTTTGACACCTTTCACAGATCCCAGGGGTCATATTTGCCCTTTGACTTTTCCAAGGTCATCCAAGGTCACCGGAGGTCAAAAACAGTATTTTGACAATAACTTTGACCTAATTGAGCTAGAGCGGTGAAACAAACACCATCGTGTTTGTCTTGTCACTGGCTTTCATTTGATATACGGCAAGGTCACTTTTTGACCTTTCGTGACCTCAGGTCATATTAGGTCACGAGGTGACCTCTGGCGGTCAAACCACTGGCGGGAGGTCTTTACGTTCCACATAGCGGAAAAAGTACTGGCAATTTGCTATCAAATTTACTTTACCAGGCCTCAATAGCTCTAATGACATAAGAGTTATGCCCAGTTTGCTTAATCATTGCATATTTGAGTGAAAATAGCCGATCTTGACCTAATTTGACCTCTGGAGGTCAAACCATTGACCTGAGCACTAAAACATGCGAAGTAATTTCTTACTGAATTCACGCGAGCTTTCTATTGCACTTTGCAGATTTGCGCTAACGCCCATATTTTCGAGTTAGAGGGGGCCATCGATGGCCCCCGGTGGGGCGAAGGTGGCGCCGGACCCCCGGTGGGGCGCGGGTTAATGAATGCATCTGCTTTCTTCTTCTCGGCGACGAGGAGTTTGTCGCCGTCTTCCATGGCTTGGCCCTCTCGATGGTCGTCATCCGAGGCCCGATCCCACTTCTTTAGGACCTTTGAGACCCTGCCAATACTGGTGTGACGGTTCAACTCTGTGATGACGAAGTCGCGGAAGTGTTCCCTGGCGACTCGTTCCTCCACTGCGGCTGCCCGGTGCTTAACTTCGTCATTTTTAGCTCGCTAGGTACAATGGTTCAGGACGTGTAGACTCCGGCAATTTTGCCCTTTGCCGGCACAGCAGTTTCTTCTACAGCTATTTTGTCCAATTATAATAAGATAAAAGGGTATATTTATGCATCAAAATGTTGAGAATAAGCCAATAAGACAACGGTGTCAATTTCAAAATATGTTATTTTTATTGAAAAAAGTTGTAATTTTTCAACCAATTTAGGTGGTGTTAAAATACATTATTCAGCGTTGAGTTGAAAACTGACCACAGCGCGTAAAGGTGCACGTCAGCTTCTAAACATGAAAAACTACCAAAATATATCATGGGTACGTGCCGTCTGCGCACCCCGCCCGGTGCGCATGGCACGTTTGCTTCTCCCTATACCTTAGATGCCGTGACATTGACCTAAATATAATCGCCGACGAGGCAAGGGGTTGTGTGTTGACAGAAGACCTTTCCAATAATTTCTGTCGCTTTTTACTCATTGTTTCAGCGATTGGAATTACTGTCCTAAAGCTCGCGACATGCCAGTTGAGGTGTGAGGAGGTCAACCAGAAGTTAATTAAAACACGTGTTCTTCAACTTTTATTTGAAAACCTGCACAAGTGTGTGAAAGAAAACATCTCAATAGTGCTGAGCTCAAAAATAAAAGCCACGGGTACTTGCTTTTAAGCATGAAAAACCAGCAGCATATCGATCGGATATATCGGTAAGCGCCATTGACAAACCCTGCGCAGGGGCAATGTAGGGGAGACTGGGGTCAAATGTAACACAGGGCAATTGTAACACTGGCCATATTGTCTAAACTAATCAATGGATGACGCTAGTGGCACAACCGGAAATGCGCAATCAGCTGCTGCCTTTGTTAACGAAGTTTCAACTCGGTGCGGCGGGTAAGTCAGACGCTGGTCACACTAATGTGTTTTGAGGGTGTTTTGTAACTTTTGAAATATTTAAAGATGATAAGCTTATTGATGGCTATGATGAGGTTCAGCGGGAGCAGTTTCAGTGCATAAAGAGTGTTTAATTAGCTACGAACTGAGCGCAGAATCTGTTGCCTAGGCCAGCTCATTGAGCAGTAATTTGGTTTAAAAAATTGCGCGTTGCGCTGGGGACAATTGTAACATTTCTCTTGGGGCCAAATGTAACAATGTTACAATCTACCCCTATGGCCTTACGACGTATTAAGCTTGCTTCTACTGCACAAATGCAATAGATAGGTTAGTGATTTTATGATCAGGCGCGCACCAAGGATGCCCGTTTGGGGGGGGCTGGCTAGGGGCATTAAGTCGATGAAGAAGGCGTGCTTGTTCACCCAAAGGGGCCAATCTTCATATCCTTTGGAGGAGGCGGGGGAGTGATGAAATTTTTGCTTCGCAGACCTAGTATCAGCTGTTTTTGGGAGGAGGCACTTAACACGTTGGGAGGGGGCAGGCCTGGATCCAGGCCGACCGTTGGGGGGGCAAAGCGGCCTAAAATCGGGAAAACATGGATTTTGAAGAAAATCGAAAAAAAATCGGGCAATTTGGGGGGCAATTGCCCTGTTTGCCCCTGGATCCACCAGTGGGGAGGGGGAGGGTGGAGTGCAGGCTCGCTGCCCCCTGGGTGCGCTACTGTTAATGATAATCACATTGCTTTCCAATGATATGTTTGTTCATAGGTTGGTATATGTTTCGGAAAAGTGACAATGTGGGCTGCCCTATATAATATTTCCCATATTGAAAAATTAGCTTTGGTAATTGGGGTTTAAGGGCACGTCAGCCGCTAAGGCTATATGTGCCCAGTTTGAAACATCAACGAAATTTCAGTAAAATTATAAATATATTTTTGTAGGTAGTCAGTCCAATAGGTAAATGTGCCCAAAATAATACATTTTTGGTTCTAGAAAGGGTCATTCCTTTTCGGCAACAAGTTCAAGATTTTCTAACCGGACTGATAAGTAAGTTTCTTGAAAATTTTTTGAACGCGGTATATTCAGGTCATTTATAAGAATTATTCCAATCACCGGTATTCGTTTTTATATTCATCTTTAAAAAAAGTGAATAGGCTGTTTTCAAACAAATGTCTCGCAGTTTCAGAGAGTGCCTCGTTTTCGACTACGCACCACCGGACGCGGGACTCGACTGGCGAGGATCCATGAAGCTGAACTGAAGGCCAAAGATGCAGAAGTGTTCGCATTAGGATGTTTTTTATGGTACAAATAAATCGTCGAAATTCATATGGCTTTAACATGGTACAATTGACCCCCGGTGCTGTTACAATTGCCCCTCACGTGGGGTCAGTTGTAACAGCTGAAGTAAATTTTTAGAAGTGAAATTTTGACTCCTAATTTGTTCTATTTTGAAATCTTTCTACGTCTGTCACATTGGGAAATCTTCAAAGTTGATGAAAATATAATTATAAATGCTCTAACTCAAAGCAATATTTCCCCAGAACCAGAAATGTTAAATTTGTTACAATTGACCCGTCTCCTCTACAACGCACGCTCGCCAATTCTCTTAAATGATGCGTCCTGAACTTGACCTGAAGACGATGGTTGATGGAATAATTTTATGGTCAGTGGCAAAATATAACCGTTTTATCAATCTGAATGGTCTTTTCACTTCTGTCTGAACACTGCCCATAACTTCCCGTTTTAAAAGCGTTAGGTATTAGATGACCTAAAACGGATATCGAAATGCTTGGCCGTTTGCAGAGTGCGAAAATGACTGCATTCGGGATTAGCCAAGGAACCATCGAAGTGATTATTGACAATTTGCTTCAATTACGTGAAACTAATAACTGTTTTTTATTATTGTTGCTGGTGAGAAATGCAGTACGCATTATAGAATAATGACTTGTGATCATTAAACGCGCTAATCACAGCCAGAGATGGCCTACGCTACGTTTCGTTACCGAATTACGCTACGTTACGGTTTGATTTTGGCCAAAACTACACTACGGAATTACGCTACGTTATATTTCATCGACTACGGAATTACGGTACTTTAGCTACGGCTACGGTAAAAATATATTGTACTACGATATCAACATTTTGTCGAAACATTCATACTTAAACCCTCGCCCCGGTGGGGTGTTTGAAACCCCCTCCCCCCTGGCGCGAAGCGCCGCCATACTTGCCACATCTTATCCTTGATCAATTCTGAAGCTTTCCCCCAAAATTTTAAGGTTGTGTCGTCTCAGGTCAGGTCACCAGTGCAGGCTAAGTGAATTCACCCTAAAAAATGTTTAAGGTGTCATAAGTAAGAAAGAGGTGAATATATATGCTATATGCACATATGCTATCCCGGGGTGCTGTTGCTCTTCTTTAGGGGCGCCTCTGCCGTCCAGGGGTCCTTATGCTATCCAGAGGGTGGCTTCTGTCCATGGGGCGCTTCTGCTATCTGGGGCGCCTTTAGTATCAAAAGGCGAATTTGCTGTTTTGGGGGCGCCTATGCTATCCAGAGGGCGCCCCTGCTGTCCCGGGAGCGTCTTTGTTATTCAAAAGAGCTTATGATATCCAGAGGGGGTGCCTTTGCTCTATGGGGGGGGCGCCTTTTGGTGTACAGTAGTGCCTGTGCTAACCAGAGGGCGCCTATGCTATCTATCCAGGGGCGTGGTTACTCTTCAACTGGGGGCGCCTTTTTCGGTACAGTGGCGCCTCTGCTGTCTAGGGATCGCCTTTGCTATCCAGAGGGGCACCTTTACTCGAAGGAGGTGGGTGCCTTTCGCTGTCCAGGGCGGAGCTTTGATGTCAGGGGGCGCCATTCATATTTGAAAGTTTATTTTATTTTACTCAGAGGGTACTACCTCTTCAGATAGGCGGTGTGTCTGATTTTCTCTTGACCGGCCGGGGGCGCCGGCCAAATCCGGGGATGCCACCCAAACCCGTGGGGGAGGTGGCGTCTCCCTGGACGAGGTCAAAACCAGGTGTGCAAATTATACTTTTGTACACCATCATTTTTTTCAAGGTGTGCAACTGCACACCCTGTCCCGTGGAATCCGCCGTCCCTGCCGCCGTTGCTCTCCGGGGGGCGTCTTTTTCTCTCCAGGAGGCACCTCTGCGCTCCGGGGGCGGTTTTCCTATCCAAGGGCGCCTATGCTATCCAGGGGCGCCTTTTCTCTGCGGGGGCGCCTTTTGCTGTCCAGGGGTGCCTGTGCAAACCAGGGGGCGCACATGATATCCAGGGGCGCTGTTTCTCTTCTTCGGAGGCGCCTCGGCTGTCTAGGAGGCGCATACGCTATCCAAGGGCGCCTATGCTATCTAGAAGAGGTGCCTTTTCTCTCCTAGAGAGCACGTATTTGCCCTCCATGGGGCGGGTTCGATGTTAGGAGGCGCCATTTATATTTGAAAGTGTATTTTATTTTACAGAGCGGGTACTTCCTCTTCAGGTAGGCGGTGTTTAAGTCTGATTTTCTCTTGCCCGGCCCGGGGGCGCCGGCCAAATCCGGAGTTCGCCGCCCAAATCCGTGGGGCGGGGGGGCGCCTCCCGGACCAAGTCAAAACCAGGTGGGCGAAAAAGATACTTTTGCACACCATCATTTTCTCAAGGTGTGCTCACCCTGCCCCCGAATCCGCCGTCCCTGCCGCCGTTGCTCTCCGGGGGGACGGACGTATTTGTTGTCTAGGGGCACCTCTGCTCTCCAGGGGCGCCTTTCCTATCCAAGGGCGCCTGCTATCCAGAGGGGGCGTTTTTTCTCTGTGGGGGGGGCGCCTTTTGCCGTCCAGGGCTGCCTGTTCTAACCAGGGGGCGCATATGATATCCAGGGGCACCATTGCTCTTCTTCGGAGGCACCTCTGCTGTCCAGGAGGTGCCTATGCTATCCAAGAGCGATTATGCTATCCAAAGGGGCGCAAGCGCTCCCCAGGGGGAGGGGGAGGGGGAGGCACTCCCTCCCCCTCAGGGGAGGGGGCGGCTTTGTTGTCAGGGGGTGCCATTCATATCTAAAAATGTCTTTATTTCTCACAGAGGATCCTACCTCTTCAGGTAGGCGGTGATTAGGCTTGATTTTCTCTGACCGGCCGCGGGCGCCAGCCGAATCCAGGGGAGAGAGTGCCTCCTGGACCAAGCCAAAACAAGGGGTGCAAAAAGATACTTTTGCACTCCTTGAAAAAATTCAAGGGTGCAACTGCACCCTTTGCTCCCTGGAATCCGTCGTCCCTGCATGTAAGGCTGCGTGGCCACGCCATTTGATAATATTCATCACGTGACTCACGTCACATGGAAAGGGATTCCTTCGTGGTTTGACATTGAAAAATAGCCTCCTTTATTAGCCCAATGGAAGATATTAAATGGACATTGGAGAACAGCCTACCCCCGGCTGCCCAAGCGCCTGCCTTACTGCCTCCAGTCACACAGTCACATCGGCTCACTCGCCGTCGGGCCGCCGTAGTTCCGGAGGTCACCGCTAGGGCGGCTGCAGTTCCGGAGGTCACCGTTAGGGTGGCCGCAGTTCCGGAAGTCACCGCTAGGGCGGCCGCAGTTCCGGCGGTTACCGCTAGGGTGGCTGCAGTTCCGGCGGTTACCGCTAGGGCGGCCGCAGTTCTGGCAGTTACCGCTAGGGTGGCCGCAGTTCCGGCGGGCACCGCTAGGGCGGCCGCATTACTAGCACTTGAAAAAAGAGCGCATTAAAAGGATCTACGGCGAACGCAGCTTTTGTCTGTTGCTTAGCACCCAGTGTAGACGTTTGGGCACGAATGCCTCTTCCCAAGATAGTATACAAGGTAGATAAATCAAACAAAAATGTGATATCCACATATTCATATAATGTTCTCAATTTCACGGTGCAAGGTGTGGCTTCCGCACATACACAGAGCGTCACGTATAGCCTCAGAACATTCGCATGAAATTGCGCTCTACAAATACACGAACAACCATGGATGAGTTGACCACTCGTTCTCCCACAGACTACATTCTTGGCCTTTTCCACAACCACATTGCGCTCTCCATCGAACGACACAAACGAGCGCACACCCATGGGCGTCGAAAGAGAGAGAGAGAGAGAGAGAGAGAGAGAGGGGGACGCGTCCCCTCACTCCGCCTGAAAACAGATCCCATTTAAAACCAAATTGGGACAAAAGTTCAGTTTCGTCGGGGGCACGAAGAAAGCGTGACAAGCAGCTCAAGTTTTTGGTTTTAGGAACGTGTTTTTGTGACAATCAGAGGCTCGAAGCTTCAGCGACAACACCCCTCCCCTCGCCCACTTGTTCAGTGACGACGCTCCTGTGTGCACCATCAGATTTGTGCAGCACACCAACGGCCTGAACCACACAAATGCACTCGTGTTCTCACAAGAATTACAACATCAGCATCTTCACCATGAAAAGCCTTCACACAAATGGCAGAGTCGTTCCTGCATTGAATTGAGCCCGGCTTTCTTGAACAACGTCTACAAATTGCCACACATACAGACATACTTAGCAAACATGCAACCTTTAGAAATTACGGCAGTATACTGAGGGACTGGTGCAAAAGCCTTCCTTCTTCAATGAATTTGAAAATGGAACGGGGCAGGATGACGACAGGGGCGTAGCCAGGATTTCGCTAAGGGGGAGGGGGGCGGGGGCGGTACCCCGAAAAGGGCCCCTGCGAAAGTGCCAAAAGGGCCCTGATGGGTAAAAAGGGCCCTGTTTGTTACAGAATAGAGTGCGGAAGAGGGCTTAAGAGGGCCTTGTCTGGTATAAAATTTCAAACTTGGCCACAGAGCATAGTGGGGGCGAGCCGCGCTTCGCGCGGCCCGTGTCCTCAGAGGGCCCTTCGGGCCCTCAGGAGAGGGGGGCGGCTTTTCCTGCCGCCCCCTCCTTGGCTACGCCCCTGAATGACGATAAAGCACGGTCGTGCATAGAAGCTAGTGAAAGTGGTTCATTCGGTCAATTTTACTCAGCGGCGCTTTATCAAAGCGGATTAGAATAAGGGTGAAATGTTGGACCGAGGGCAAGAGAGTTCTTTGGTTTAGTCATAAGTAACAGCAGGCACAGCCTTGACCTGACTCAGTGTCACCAATGGCTTGGTAGAGGAGGCACTGGAATGCTTTAACATAAGCCTGAAAACCGATATAGAGCTTGAGCTCTTTTTCTGAATTAAACAAAAATCTTCTCTAACCATTGGTGAATTGAGGCCAATTGGTGATCATAAGCCGACCCCCTGGGGCAAGTGCCCTCCCGATGGACCCTCGGCGCCCTCTGAAATAGTCATGGAGCACCCCAAAGTGTCGTTTTCCCCCAGAATCCGAGTATCGGCGCTCCCGCGATAGGATTTGCTGCCCACCTGATAGGGTTTTGGCCTCCAAAGGTGGAGCCCCTGGTCCGGATGGCACCCCCAACCATGTACCCCCTCCCCGATCAGAAATCCTGAATCAGCCCATTTTGGTGATCTTTATTAAGTTCCGGAATACCTTATCTCAGGACAGTGTGTAAGCCCATATTTTCAATCCTTGTTCTGTCCCTAGTGCTCACTGTTGCACACACACACACACACACACACAAAAAAATACACATACTACAGACATCGCAATGTGGCATCACAAAGTCAAACTCACGAAAGCATCAATATATCACGACTTTCTCGAGTTTATGGTCTTCGGGTTCATCGAGAGGTTACAAAATCTGGCGGCACGCTTGACGCGGTCTGTGGAGGCGTTCCACCACGAGCGTTCTCTATGGAGCACTTGCCGACCGGAGGTAGCGTCCGGCTTAGTCGGAGGACACTGACGACCACCCTGGTGTTATAACACCGTCTCCAGCTCCGCGACCTCGCAGGCGTCCGACAGGGGCCTACCGACATCATCATCAGCATCATCAATCATGTATCATTGTTGTCACCATCAATACTAGGCGAGGACGGAGAAGAACAGTGTTATACCTGTGTACTTTTTCCTGAAACTGGAACCTATTCGAAGGCACCACAAGTCAATACTATGTCAAAAGGAAACATTGTTGAGATCACAATAGGTTTGTTCATATTTATATAAAACGATACCAGTATCTATTTTCAGCGTAAGTATAGCTCACCTGGAGAAGAAATGCTGAGGCAACGGCTGGTTGGAGTTTGGATACTGATAACTTGGTATTCGGTCCGCTGACTTCGCTCTCCGGATGTATTGCGCATCCATGATGTCGTTGGGCTTTGGGCCCGGATGCAGCGATAATCCGTGCGCTCTACACTGTCCCTCTAGGTCAGCGATTCGCGATTCCGCCAGCTCCAGTTCGTGTTTTACCCGCCAGAGGTGGGTGTCGCACACCGGGTCGTTACACCGCCGAGCCGTCTGAAAAAGGAGAAGCGGGTGGTGTCGGGGTCCTTTTGGTGAGCGGTTGGGGATTAGCTTTGCGGGGAAACAGAAAAAAACTTATAAGCGAAAACATACCTACAGCGGTTGGGATTAGCTTGGGGAAAATACGTAAGTGTCTCCAAATACAGAGTCACCTCCAATACTTGAGATCAGCAGGCATATGTCATGATTCCATAGCAAGTATGCGTTATTGAACCCGTCTGGTGAAAATGTCTGACATTACGAGATCCTTATCTTTCAGTGTCACGGTGTCCTGAAGCAAGGAATCTTACTTGGAAACGCATGAATAAGTAGTGCACGAAAATCGTGGACTGCTTATGAAAAGGTTTAGACGATTCACGTGAAAAATTTTAACAATGCAATCTGTATAGACACAGGTGCATAAGTGTAAGTGTATATGACGACTACGACGACGCTGGATATGACGATAAGAACTAGCCATTGGCGGACGCAGGGGGGGCATTCCGGCCATGGCCCCCCCCAAAGCGCTGGATGGGGGCAAACTATCCTTTGCCTCCCCCAAACGCCGGAGAAATTTTTGAAAAAGGTGTTTGCACTAGGTCTGACAAACCCCCCACATACAGTCGCACACAAAAAGTTTACACTAGGTCTGCAGAGCAAACAATCTTCGCTCCCACCCTCCCCCTAGGAGGAGAGGCAGACATGGGTTTGCCCCCCCCAAACTCGGGTCTGCGTCCGCCCCCGGAACTATCTATAGCCGGATTATTGAATTGATTGCGACGTTTCCACACGATTGATCACATCTATTGTAGAAAAGGTATCTTGATCTCGGATTTAGGCACTGGACCGCACGAAACAAAGCTTGAACACCTTTGAACTCATGGCAATCCATGGATGTTTGTAACAAATCCCAAATGTCCATTTAAACTTTCTGGACGTATTTTCAGTAACCCAGAATCTTGCGTACGGATTTCTAAAAACGACTCGTTGTATCTTTGATGTTAATGCATTTTTTTGCCAGCATATCTTAAAGGACTTAGTTTCCTGTTTGTGGAAAATGCTTACAACGTTAAATTTCTATAGAAATGCCTGTGAATACCCTTCATAGCCAGAAGCAGACGGAGAGGCATTTGACCAATCAGGCTGGTTTCCCAGACCACTTCAGATGACTGCTGCTATTCACTGCCTGATCAGCCACAGAGATAAGGTGCGTCTACCCAGAGGCCTGTTCAAAGCGGGAGACGTCGGGGAGTCACACACCTTCATTGTGTTCTGAGTTTCGAGTACCGCTCCTCGGAAACTCAGCGAGCGGCCCATGCTGAGAGAAATGAGAGAGCAGCACCCTCCAACAGTGTCCACCTTGGCCAGTCGGGGCCGAATGTACCTGCCGGAAAAGAGAGCCGATGGTTTCTACAAAAAAAAAAAAAATATATATATATATATATATATATATATATATATATATATATATATATAACCGTAATTACTTGTTTGTTGAGGGCTTGTGAGCAACAGGTATATAGGACCCAATGACAGTTCAAGTCAAATGATATAAAACATGTCGACGAATACAATGTACAGAATGAATATTTTCACGATATATGATCCTAGCTACATAAAATATACAGAAAACCCTGTTAAAACATAAAGAGGCACACATAAAACCTTATAAATCCACAGTTCCACTTCTCAGTGTAAAGGCAGCTGCTTGACGCAAGATCGGGTTAGTGACCTAAACTGCCCGAAAGAGCAATTAAAAGTGTCGAACTCAGGGCATGCTGCCAAATAAGAGTTAAAATTATTCGTCGAACGACAGAAAAGCCTTCGTCTTATGCAGTCTACATGGCCGAAGGGCACGTGCAGCAGTCCGCGAGTCATCGCCCGTGTGTTTCTTGACGGAACACGCAATGCAAAGCTACCGAGCAGGAGGGCGGAGTCTATCTTGCCTGACAAAATTTTATCCGCAAATAGGATATCATATTGAATTCTTCTGTTTGCCAAACTGGTAATTTTAAACAACGTCAGAAGATCATTATACGCAAGTGACTCAGAATTCCGAGTCGAAACCGACGCTAGCCAAATAAGAAACTTATGTTGAATTTTTTCAAGCCTGTCTAAGTGCGTCTGGGCGCCCCCCCAAATGACGCAACCGAATTCCATGATAGATCGAACATTACCAAAATAAGCCGCCAAGATAGGTTCAGGTTTCAGTTTCCGTCTCGCTCCCCCGCCGTGCGACCTACCTGAAGGGAGCGAATCATCACTCCGACTGCTCTGTTCGCCCTGCTGACTGTTTTGTTAATATGTTCAGCAAATGTTGATTTTGAGTCCAGCCAAACCCCAAGATCACGAATAGTATCTACTCTGTCTAGGAAAGAATTTTGAATCTTGTACCTGGTTATGATGGCGTTCCGCTTCAACGTCATGGAGAATGATTTACATTTTGCAGGGTTGAGATTTAGTTTCCAAAGCACAGACCAGGCAGCCAAATGTGTGAGGTCGTCTTGTAGTAGTTGAGCGTCTTGTTCTGAGTCAACTGTGTGGTATAATTTCACATCGTCCGCGAATAGGAGACAGTTTGTATTGACGTTGTCAGGGAGGTAACAAACAGGGCGAACAGAAGCGGGGAGATGATTCCGCCTTCTGGCGTCCCAGAGCGCACATGGATCCAGTCAGAGCACGTTCCGTTAACAATGACACGTTGTTTACTATTTACTAAATACGACGAAAGCTAATTAAGAGCTGGGCCTGAAATTTGGTGAGAATTCTTCAATTTATGAATTAGAAGCTTTTAATTGACGCTCTAGAACGCCGCAGAATAATCCGTATAAACAACGTCAGTCTGAGAACCAGAAGAGATAGATTACCACGCCGTTTTTGGAAGGCAAACTAAATTTGAATGGCATGATCGGCGTGGGACAAAACCGTGTTGATTTGGAGTCAGGACTGGTTGAACGTGTAAGAGAAGGGTGTCACAAACGTACCGCTCAATCCAGTTTCCAAACAGCGAGGTCAGCGAGACGGAACGATAATTTGAAGATAGTTTTCGAGATCATTTTTGTGAATGGGCACGATGTTAGCCTCCGCCCACCTGCTCGGGAAAACACCTTGATGCACCGACTTTCTGAACAAGATAGCAAGTGGGACCGACATTTGATCGCTACACTCCTTGATAATGCGTGCACTAATGTTAGCGGGCCCACAAGCCGTATGACTCTGAAGTGCGCTTAAGGCACTCCTGACACATGTTTCTGTGATCTCAAATTGGTTGAGGGGCGACAAATAGTAAACACATGCTTCGGGATAGTTATGCACTTCCGGATCAGTGAACTTGTTGGCAAACGAGTGGTTTAACAGATTAGCCCACTCACAATCGCCACTCACTAGAAAAACCGTCGACCAAGCAAGTTGCCCGCTGTGACATTCTTATGAATATCGGACGCATCTCATTTGTTTCATTATCTAGCTCCCACCTCACGTCTGGGACATTAAAATCACCCGTGACACAGATTACCCGGAAATCGCACTCCAGTGTCCTGGACCATTTGCACAGTGCGGTTTAATTCACCATAATCACCTGGTGGACAATAGGCGACACACAACAGAGATGGCGGGAGGGTTTGGAGTTCCAGAACGAGTGTCTCGGTGTTCGCCACCTCCAAATCGTCTCGTCTGAGCGGACGCAGGGTTGCTCTCACCGCACATGCAACACCGCCTGCATGTGTCGGGCGGTCTCGGCGATGCCACGTGTGCCCTGGGAGTGCCGACTGGAGTTCTGAGGTCTCCACACTGTCGTCCAACCAGGTCTCAGTCCATGCGATTACATCTTGTTGCTGAAGCTCTGGTGCGCAGCATCACAAGTCGCCCAGCTTAATCCTGATGCTCCGGACATTTTGCACTAGCAGATGAACGCCACCAGTGTGGCTCCCGCCTTCTCTGATGTCCAGGGCTGGTAGCGTGGAGCGGTCCGTGTGGGGCAGCAGCAGCAGCGGCAGGTCCCGGGTTTGTTGCCACATCTCCTGAGACCACCAATCTGGCTACGTTGAACGTAGAAACAGACTTGGTGTCGTGACAGTCTCCAGATCGAAAGAATCGAGGTGCCCGACCCCAGCGAATCCGTACTCGAAGGCGCACAGTTTCAGCGGTGCCAGGCGGAATGTCCATCAGTGACGCCCACTCCACTCCTGATGGAGCTCCATCTGCAGCAGGATGCGCTGCGAGAGATCTCCAAACGTGAACAGCACCTCCCGTGGCGAATGTGAAGCTGGTTGCACATGGGGCAGATGGCGCACAGGACCAGATGTCAAATAGGGTCCTGGATTCGGCGGAGGGGCAAAGTAAGGCGGAGGCAGCGACAAATAAAATCCCAGCTGTCACCAGGATCCGAACCTGGGCCCCCCTCGTAGTACGCAAGCATCCTCGCCACTCAGCTATCGACTGCTGGCATGTGCAGACCATAGAAAAGGGGCTGACTGACCTCGGCAGGGTTGGAGCAACGGCCCTTGGCCGCCATTACTTTTGTAAAGTGCACCCTCATCCGCTCCCGATTCTAAATCACCTATAATCGGGCGTGAAAGTAACGTGAAAGTAAGGTGGCTAAACAAGTTGCAACAGCACTGATGCATGCATAGAGTCCTCCACAGCACACAGAACTGGTCGCTGACTCAAAATATCTAGCAAAAGGTACAGAGCGTCTCACACGCCTCCGCCATGGCTGACCGCTAGAGGTGAAAAATTCACTGAAAATATTTACGAATGGTCATGAAAATGCTTCTGCTATGTCACCGAAAACCAGATTAAAACGCACAGTAGCGTTCTCCTTCCACCAGCTTCCGAAGCGCTCATGAAAAACGCTCCAACGTTTTGGCTTCGGGTTGCTGGGCCGCCGCAGCCCGCGCTGAACATGATGGCGGCTTACCGCAACTAATCCTTTTCAACCATCTTCAGCTAGATCAACGTCTAAGATGGTTGACGAGAGAATGGATATAAATACTACTGCATTTGTTGTCTCTAAAGCCAACAGAGACAGCGCGGTCACCTGAAGTAGAGGTGCTCCATGCCCAGCAGTAGACCGGCGAGAAGAATACCACAGCCGAGCAACAGGAACGTGGAGAGAAACTGGTCCAGGGTCAGAGGGTTGCTGCTGCTCTTCTTCTGCTGGGTGGGGCGACACGCCCCCGTGAACCTGACAAAACACACATTATTTTGATATTTGGAAAATATTTTGAAAATTATTTGCAACGAAAATAACGCCACTTGGAAACAGCAGAACGTGTTGCTTCTGATGATTTTCAAAACATGAGGTTGCCAAGAACTTTTGACCCTGCAATAAAAAACCAACGAAGCGGCAAACATGATATGGTTTGTTAGGAAACAATGCGAGCAGCTCCTCGCCAGCAATACGCTGAAAGCAGCCGTGCCTAGTGCGCACAGACTCAATTACACGGGCCGGTACCTAGCGTTATTTGATCTGTTTCGCAACGAGCAAACAAGGGGAGACTGTAAGTGAGCCAAAAATGTTTGGAATGTATATATATCCTGTGAAGCTCTGCTATGGATCTATATATTCGGCTCCTTTTTAGAGTGGTTCGAGCTGGTACATTTTAGCCATTTTATGTTTCCGTTCTTATGCATGTGGTTTTAATATTCTTACGCGCACTGTACCACTGCTATGTCTACTGTTCACTCATGCACTCACTGTAAATAACCATGAGGGTCACCACCAGCAACACAATTTGGAGTCAGCCAATCTTCAATCCCCTGGTGACAAGAGATTGTCCCCCCTAGGATCTAAATTCATCGCATTTAAGCCCTTTGCTACATGCCGCATTTGCTGTTTAAGGAAGTGTTCAGATTATTTTTCTCAAATTTCTTAAAATCGAAGTTTTTTCTATAAAAAGAGAAGGGCCACGCCCACGTGACCTTCCTCCTGTTTCGTCGCATACCAAAAAGGACATGTATCTTGCCTCCATGACTTCACCTGTTAAGCGGTTCCTGTCCGTTGAGAATCCAAAGTCACTGAACTGCAATGATATATACAAATATCTAAAAATACAGCTCAGAATCAATAAGCAAATAAAGGCTATCTGCATGGCAGTTGGACGTACTCCAGAAAAAAGTGAAGTACTGTTTTGTCAAGAGGTACCTAAATGCTGTTCTAAATAGGAAACACACATTTCGGCGACTGGAAGCCAAGTGAGCAATCCATACCTATATTCATCCAGGTTAACCACAGTTCAATCCCAGGGAGCGCGAGCTTAAGGCCACCGCTTCACAAACAAGCGCAGCATGGAAGCCAGCTATGTTGAGATACCGTGAAAAATCCTCTAATTTGATATTTGAGTACCCTGATCCTCTTTCACAAGACGAGTATTGTTTCCCTTGGGAAATATGGTTAGTTGATTAGGATGAAATGCAGCGACAGGCATGCTCCGCGCCACCAGGTCTGGGCCTAGGGCTGGAATAATTAAATCCCCCATCTGCGAGAGAACAAACACTTGAACTAAACCTCAATCACCTGACTTGAATGCCATGTTTTTTAACATGTGTCTTGTATGTAATTTTAGGAAATCTGATATTAGCCCTGACTTGACCTTTTACTGGGGGCAAGCCCCTGTCGCTAATATGAAATGAATGAATAAATAAATAAATCAGCAGAGTATTTATAAACTTTCTGGAGCAGATAATTTATGTCTGCCAGCATGATTTTGGCGAGCCCAATGCACCCCCCCGCAAACCCACTAAAACTCCTGAGGTAAATGCCCTGGGTGGAGTGGTAAGCTGCGGGGATAAAAACACGTGGGATCACTGCTTCAATGTCTCTCCATCGGCACACCAACGGTTGCAATACCTGATTATTTCTATCCGAAACTGACAGCAACGACCGATTACAAATTATATACACGTACATATTCAAATTCAACACCTTTCCGTCTGAATAAAGTTCGGATTTTAAAATTCAACCCCATTTGCAATACATACTGAGTTTAGAAAATTGTTTTCCAAAAGCCAACATTAATGAGCCAATCCGAACAAAAGAACACACCCTAAAACTCGGCAGTGGAACCAGAGTCTTGGAACAAAATGGCTCCATTCTAGCGCAAAACTGACATAAACATGCATCTTCTTCACGGGTATTTCCCCTCACCAGAACCGATGCAGTCGCTCCAGGTCTCCATTTTGCCGGTAGCTCATAATCCTCTCGTTGAAGGAGTCAATATACTTGCTATTTCGTGGAAACCCCACGCCATACCCTGCCGCACAAGACAAATCATCGCAAAGTGTGCGGCACAATACTGTGTGCGCCAGCATGCTTTATCCAATAAAACTTCCCCGCATCGGCGTTTGAGAAGTACACTAATACCTCTGAATATTCAGAGGCAAAAAGCGATAAAAGTGCACAAGGCTAAGACTAACGCATTGGAGATCTTCTCCTGTAATAATATATGCTTTAACGTTAAATGTAAAGGTACACACGGACAAATTAGATATTAAATATATTAAAAATCAAACACACGGACGCGTTTCGTTACTTCTTCAGCGTATGTTTGAAGCGTATGTATTGGCAAATATCATATATTTGATATTGAAATCATTTGTAATACACTCCGAACAATTTGACCACCTACCGAACAGGAAAAATGCAGAAATTCTCCACAGAGGTCTATCGAAAAAAATAGAAGAAAGTTTTTGGAGCCGGACCTAATTGAACAAAATGAAAATCTAAATTCCAAAAGAGGAGATTTCGCAATATCAAAAAATATCGGCAAATATGATCCACGTTTAGTCTCACGTGAGTTCCCAGAAGCCTGCATTCGTCGACAGACAGTTCTATTCTTTAAGCATACGCTGAAAAAGTAACGAAACGCGTCCGTGCGTTTGATCTTTAATATATTTAATATCCGATTTGCCAATGTGTACCTTTACATTTATCGTTAATCTGTCAAATGGCTCTTCAAATATATGTTTTGTATGACCTAAAGAAACAAAGCACTGTGCTTTGCTGCCACATCAGGCTTATTACGCTGAAATCAACTCAACAAGTTTTGTGATGGGTTTGCCGGAAATTTGGATTGTGAAAACCAAAATAGACTGAAGTTTGTTCTGTAACCATATGGTACCATTCGCACGTTTTCTCGAAATTTATGACGTAAATGATACTTTTAATGTATTTTTTCAGACATCTAAACATTTTTCTATATAAGATTTCGCCACAAACAGTTGAATCATTACAACTCTATTATGAATCAACATGTGGGAACACAACTGAGAACAGTGGAATATTCCATTCGACTTTCGACATTCCACTTTCTCATTCGAATGAGAAAGTACTCAGAAAATAAAATGCAAAACCACATTCTGTCGGTTGCTTACTATGGTTCAGCACGTGAGTAAGTCAACCTGAATAACAATCAAATTCAATTAAAACATCCAAAAATCAAAACGAATGACACCAGAGAAGAATTATCTTTAAGCGATCGATCGTCAGGTCACACAAAAATCCCAAAGACACGTTGACTGTCGAAAAGTACGGTCGATATAGACCTGGTCATCCGACATGACCTCTAAAACTTCCAACTCCCCTTTCATACCCTGCAATGATAAATAGCCAACGACCGGCCCCAAGTGTGACCTTGACTGACCTGTCATGGCATACCACTGGCCAACAGTGAGAAGTCGGCATTCGTCATCCTGGCCGCTGTGATACTCCAGGACGGTGGCGTCATAAATGAACGCGTCCAGCTCCCTGCGCAGAGAATGGCATTCAGCCAGCCGCACACCAGATATCAATGAACACTTCTGGGTTTCTGCGTGGAGGACTGCACGGAGGAGGTCATTTAGCCATTCGCACACAAGATCAAACGGCTGTCGTATTCATGCCTCTCCGTTTACGTTGGCAGCATGTAAGGCTTTGATGGCAAGTGCCAGGCTCGACACGCAACGGTGCACTATATTCTAAACAAGCGTGAATGCTTTCTTTCCCTGGCCCTATTTGAAAGTCCCGACTTTTCAAGAAAATGTTTTCACAATTTGCGCTGCATTTTCACGACTCGTGCTTTAAATTTTAAATAAATACCGCCGTTTGCTTTGCGGAGTATCAGAGAGGCATACAGCGTTAACAGAAAATCCATTAAGAGATCAGCATGCAATGCCATCTGCAGCTGTCTAGTAAGACACTTACCCTCGTTTTACAGCTCGAATGCCCTCAACCACGCTACTTCTGTTGAACTTGAGCATGTAGTGGCGCATCTCCGGGAAATTCTGCTTCAGCAGCGCGTCCGTGTTACCGTGCAGAACCGTCCCGAACCTGAAGTGGGGGTCCTTCCAACGAGGGTCCTTTAACTGCAGAGACCGACACGACTCGTCAGCGCCGGCTCCCACAAGTCGTTGAAAACGTGCGATATCACTGAGGCAGCGAGTCTAGCTGTCGAGATAATTAGGGGTAGCCGGAGCCCTGGAGCTCCATTAGTTTATGCAACGTAAATTTGGGCTAATGGATCCTAATAAACAAGCAGCATCCTGGAAACGACCGAGGCGCCGCAGTCAAGCCGGTCGTTTGGAGCTTAATTTCATTTGTAGCTTCCGATTTCGTTTGTCGTTTGAATTTCAATGGTTGAATTTGAGTTATTTCTATTTGGAAACATCGTTATAAGGCCCAAAATAATCATTAGGCCACGAAGCAAAACTAAAAACATCTAGAAAAGTCATAGCTTACACACATAAGAGCCAAGTATGCCTTCTGCGTAGAAGGAAGTAATTCTTTCGGAAATAACCACGGATAGACGAACTTACTCTTTCGTCGTCGATTCCGTCCAGTTTGTAGTACTCCTCTCTGGTGATCATGAAGGCGGCCAAGTTGGCAGTGTAGATGGCCAGGAAGATGAGTGCAAACAGCGCCCAAACGTTGGCCATAAATCTGCAGCGACATCACGCCCGTCTGACTCCGAGCAGGACGATACAGGCTAGAGATGAGAGCCGATAGTAGAACCAGAGGTGTGGACCTTATGGGGGCATCCGGGCACCCCGAATGAAATATCTAGTTAGTGTTAACATAACCTTTTGATTTATTTTATTCAATTTTCAGGACTTCGAATTATTTTCCTCCGCATGAAGCTCAATGGCTTATGTAGTTCGATAGGAATATGTGAAAGTTAAAACGACAATAATATTGTGTTTCCTGCTTATGCGATGGTTACTGACTTTGTTTTCAAACTGGGGCACCTCTGATGACTTTCGGAAATCTACGCCCCTGAACCTTTTAATTATTTTCATCTCGTTCAATAGGCCTGCGTGAAAGTTGAATGAAAGTTTCGGAAATCCACGGCCCCAAATAGAACCCATCAGTGACAAGAAAAAGGCAAAATTTGGATGCGTAATTGGTAGAAAAGACTTTGATTTTTGGAATGCATTTCAGTTCTTGTACCGAAACTGTCAGGAAATAAATGAAAAGACTTGACATCGCCAGCGCAGAAGACTAGCACGTAATACCAAACGAAAGACAGCAGCTTTAAATATCATCAGCCACACCACGTATGAACTTTGGCGACTGCCTTATGAGCGCAGACTTTAAATCCAACTTAGATAAATTACTCGAAGCTTCCTCCTGGAATGAGGCTCAAAAGTATACTAAAGCATCCAGGTAATTGATGAGGAGATATGATGCATTAGCATTGTACACCTGTCATCCCTTTGAACATGTATTCCTGAAAGGGAATGCGGCACCTTGGTCGAATCCCGGAATTTAGAGCAATTAGGGGTATTTTTAGCCGAAAATCATGAAAATGTGTATGGTTTTTCGGAAAAACGTACAATAAGCTCAATACTTAGATATTAAAATGCTCCTCTATGGTCAAAAATAAACCTCTGCCTGTGCATGACGTCATGATCTGGCAGCTACTTCTATATTCAATAGGTTTCAATGGGCTGGATACTCACCGTGACGTCAGTATGATGTCACGTCAACAGTTGACAACTGTGGCCGGCTCCTTGGGTACATTTTGGGCACATTTCAGGTAGGTTTTTAGCTTTTCGCCACGGAAACTTCGAGTTCCACGACAAATGATATACTGAGTATCGGGGTTTCCGGTATGCTTTACAATTTGGCCATCTCGGTCAAAACCACGTTATAAAGGTTTCACATTCCATTTAAGCAATATCGATCTTTCGAATGAAATGTCAACAGTGCCTTCGCTGCTTGGAACATTAGACAACATCCTGGTTTCCTCCCAGTTTGACCCTGACCCCTGACCTTGCGGTGTAGCCTCGGGGCACGTCCAGCTCGACGGCGGCCTGGAACAGGATGGCCCAGACCATCCACAGCGTGCGGAAGAGGGAGAACTTGTAGTCCGTGGGCGGCGTCACCTGGTGCGTCCCGGTATCTCGTCAACTACGCGCTGATTCTGTGTCCATGTGCAGAAAATATGATCTAAAATTTTCAATACCAGAAGCACAAGAAACGCCATTTCAGCTAAAAAAACTGCAGCATGTGTAATTTTTTACACATACCAGTGCAGTCAAAAAGTAAGTTCCGGAACTCTCCAGCGCAAGCATTTATTGTGCCATCAAAACTATTGACAACTCATTCTTCAAAACAACCTTCCCGCGTTTCCCCACAGCACTCCCAGCGGCGAACCAGTCCTCCTATGGCCTTGACGAAGCTTTATTCACTAGCATGTCTACCATACTGGTGGACTGGTATACTGGTAGTGCACGCGCAGCTTTGGGGGGGGCAGAGAGGTGGCACACTTCCACTGGAGTGATTAACTTTTGGTCTCTGGGTTAAAGAGAGGAAACCAACCCTCAGCCTCCGCTACTTTCTCCTTCAGGAAGGTAGCTCTCGCCTCCTCGTAGGTATCTATCCATACAATTTTTATCGATGGTTTGTTGGGAAGTTTTCTGGCCGTCCGTGAGACATCGCGGGACCCATCTGGAACAATCTTTGGACGTCTTCAGCTTATCGAAAATGATGCTCGATACCATTTCACGACTAATCCCCAGTGTTTCCGCGATTCCGTCCATGGTTCTACGTCTGTCCGCTATTACCAGATTTTCTACAAGCGTGACATGGTCAGTGTCGCTCGCCGTGGTGGGCCTTCCAGCACGTGCTTTGTCTGTCACAGTATTACGACCCTGCTTAAACTCTCTCACCCTCCTGCGTACTACACTATCCGAGAAAGCCTGATTCCCTAACACCTTCCCCAGCTCTAGATGAATTTTCTGGGCCGATCTGCCCTACAGCGTCAAAACTCTTATGATGGACCTTTGCTCGATTCTGGTGGCTTCGGCCATTTTGGGCCCGTCTCTAAAAATCCACTTGATGGAATTTCTATAGTGACTAAACTAAAAGGCCTACAACTAAAAATAAGACATGTATTAAAAGCTAAAATTTCAGCCTACATATTTAGTAAAAAAGGCTAGTGCACTTAACTCGTGTGTTAAAAGCAATGGCTCTCCGGAACTTACTTTTTGACTGCATCTTGGATTTCCGCCAAATGCAAGCGAAGTTTGAGCCGCTGTCGTATGGTTCCGAAACCGATTCATAATCTGCAGGCGATGCCCGCAGAAAACTGAATAAAAACTAATTTTAAAGACGAGGACCACCAGGAATACGTATATTGTTCGCGGAAAAGTATTACATACTTCAGAAGATCCTACAAGAAGCTCTCAAAAGGCCTCGGACACTGGAGGATCCTTAGCAAAACTTAGACGAAAACTTCCGGACCTAATGAATTCCTGGGTAATAGAATCTAATGAACACTCCAGCTCAGACTACCTCAGTAGCTGAAATTGAAAAGCAACACATCTGGAGAATACTGATCTACCATTCCACAAAGCCTGCACCCAATCTTTCCTGGGTCTTGGAAAGGAGGACATTCTAGCTCAAGCTGCAAAACAAAACATCACAAGTTTCAGGGAATACTGGAAAATGTGGGTACCCGTCTACAAAAAAGTCCGAGTTCAAGTGCCCAAACACGTATGGAATAACTGAGAAATATATCCAATGACATAACTCATTTGTTTCAGCCTGATCAAGATCTAATAAATACACTCATGTCACTGAGGCGGTCCGAGAACAGCAACCAGCAGGTCTCAGTGGCCTCCTATTTTTGTATCATAAATAAGTACAAACACAGTAAAACGAACATTACAAGACGCCAGGGGCGGATCCATGGTAGGCATCCCGCTATGTCCCCAAGCGATCAAAATTTACCTAGTTTTAGCTGAGTTTCTAAGAAAAAAACTTTATTTTTTGCAATTTGGCTTTGGTTGTACCTCGCCCAACCGTTTCGCCTGGACCCGCCTCTGCAAGCCGCCTGTACAGCACTGCAGCAGTCCCGTTTGATTCCCTCTCCGAACCTCTCCACAGATTAGCCGGGGTTTCATATTCAATCCGACTCTAGCACAAACAGGTCGCAGAAAGCGCCGCGGAGACCACGCAAAGGTAGTCAATGAAAGGCCACCCAATGTGCCCTGAGATGGCCATACCGATGCTGGACTTAGCCAGGAAGAGGGGAGGGGAGCAACACGCTCATTACAAGGAATGACAACGCGGCAACGGTGGAGGTAGGCTCGGATGTTATCGAACCGCCTCCCATTCCCTGGGTTTTAGCCACAATGACCACGCCCGGAAGCACTATACAAATGTTCTAGTTTCATGAAATCGCACTCAAGATGAACAAAGTTGTTCTGCAAGAGTTATATAAAGACCTTTATTTTTCGCATTGGCAAGGACTTTCCATTCGTCAGAGAAAAAGCCTCAAAGATATTCAGCACATTTATCGGGATAATGAAGCCTAAGAATGGAATGTGCGTACATACACTGAATCCAGCAAAACAACAGCACGTCTTCAATTTTGCGGCTGAAAACGCGAGAATTTATCGGTGACGGGGCGGGGACAGAGTTGATTTAAGGGCCGTGGAGTAGATATGCGAATATGCGTGTGATTGCGCACTAGATTATGGGCCTGCCGGTGACTGCAATATTCACTCTCGTGAGGTTCTAGCTGGTCATAAAATATTCAGTGCAAGTGAGCGCTCCTCCGAGGAGCCGCCCTCAGCCAGGCATTTCCGAGCTCATCAATTATGCCTTCAATGCGACAAAGCTTGGCAAATGTGGCAATGTATTTAAAGCTGTTTGCGTGCATTGGAAATGTTGAAATGTCAGATGTTACATGGAGAAGCCGATAAAAATACGTGGAGTGGAGATTTTATCATCTGTTCTGAAATGACATATGCGCAATTCAAAGTTTCCTTTGCATCTATGATATTGATGGCCAAGTTTCTAATTTCTAATTCACTTCTTTCCGTCATCTGTTACCAAAACTTGTTGCCTCAATATGTTTTTAATGTGCTCTTAATTCAAGCATTACCTTTACGTATGTTTATCCCCATCATTTCATGTTTCAAAAGTGACGGCAGATTCCGACTAAAATATTTTTTTGATCAGAAGCTTGAATCTACTCAACGTCTTTGAGTATTGACAATAGTTCAAATTCTAACCCATGTCTAGATAACAGAGGGAAGGGGGAAGGGATATAACAAAGCAGGCGATAGTTTTTATGAGTCGTACTTCTTTCAATTTTTTTCTGTCAGAACTTGGACAATCTCTCCCTTAAGCACATATACTGCTCACTCACGTTTCCAAATTTTACCTTTTTTCAGGCGGAGAATCATTTGCGTGGATAATAATACATAATATATATTTTAGCTAAAGATTTGACTTTTTCAGTTGGGGCCTGCAGTGGGACCCATCCAATCATGAATGAAATAGTACACTAAAGATTGCACCAAGCTTCCCTTAGTGCCATATGACCCAGGCAGTTGGTGCGTCGATAAGCCTCCCCCAAGCTCCCTTAGTGCCATCTTTTACGTTCCGACCAGGCCTGGGAGGAAATTCGGAAATAAAACTAAAATTCATTCATACCAAAAATAATTATCGTTTCTGCCAGTGGCGAAATCCATAACTTCATTTGTAGGGGGAGCAGGCTAGGGGGCTTGAGCCCCTCCTGCCATTGCTTGGGAACAGCCTCTGGCTATGTATTAACTATAGGCACTCTGATATTTCGGGGGCTCCAGCCCCCAAGCCCCCCCAACCACCTGTATCCGCCACTGGCTTATGCATAGCTGTTACAGAGCGCTCGAATATCACTGTAGCAAGGTGCATACATATCCCGTATCAAAAGCCAATCAGAATTGCACACGTAATGTGACCTGTCAGGGGGAGAGAAAGAGGGAGGAATAGGAGAAGGGGTGAGATGAGACTTAAGAGGGGATGTCAGCAGGCTATCAGTGCTCCCACTCGCAGCCGAGTTACACCTGTTAACGACACCTAAAACTCTCCGCCTCACTGGGACTGAGTCTAATTACCAATGCATGAGAGAGCGCACCCGAGATTAACGCCGCCTAAAAATACGCCGCAGGGCATCCTGCGCTGGAGGCAGTCTACAGCACCTGCCACCGTCGGACATTTGATTCCTGGTTCCGGGTCTTATCAACCCACAGCCTGATTTCTGACATCTGAAACGTGAAATTATTCAGGAGGAACAGCTAGTTCGTGGAAGGCGAGTGGTATATCGCGGAGGAGAGCACGGGGCGAAACCGAGCCGCATTTACGCCAGTGAGCACAAAGGCTGACCAGAGCTACATTGGTGTCTGAGAAGCAAGTGCCTTAATAATTTGTCAACCCAGGAAGAGGAAGAGTACATTGAGGCGTCTGGCCAGTTTCTACAAAAGGACAACTGCTGAAGCTCTTGGCACCATCCTTAAACAGAGCACACTTCTTTGAGTAGAATCAGAACATGCAAAACAAGCAAAAGCTCATACCTTCCCTCAACAGACACAGCATACCTTCATGTCGTATCCGATGGGCGAGAGCCATTCGAAAAGAAAGATGGCAGCCCCTGCCGCCTGGATCGCCACCAGTGCCACCAGAAGCCAGGACGCCGTGTCGAAAGGCTCTGGAAAAGAGATTCATCACTAAGTACATCCGCCCGGTAGCACCAGTGCTGGGAAATATATTCGTCGATATGCTCGGCTTAAAACCAGCCCGAAGGGTAGAAGAGAATGGATTTTTTCACGGGGTATGAAGACAAAATGCCGATTTTGTTTCAGCCAATGCTGCAGCAGCGTGGCAAGCCTTGTCGTGATCGACGGCCCGACGCCTGACAGTGAGGCGTGCAACATTCTACGTGCACCACCAAGCTTCCGAGTTTCGACCTCAAAATAAATTTTCGGTAGCAATTCAATACGTGAAATATGTTAGAAAGGTTTTTATTCTTGATACAATGAACGTGTCGACCACTTTGTATATGTACTGAACGCACAAGTACGCAAGTTGGAAACGCCCTTCACACCAGCCGGTGAACCAGTTGTGCTGGGATCTGCATTCAGTGCGATCGAAGTTCTTCCGCTCCGGGTTATTCGAGACCTTCGTATCTTATTACAAGATATTACAGAATATGTGGTCTAGATATGGAGCCGAAATAGTGCACGTTTACATGTAATTGTTCCCGAAGCACCCCCCATCTGAAGTTCTCAACACGGTTATCATCATCACCATCATTGCTGGGGGGTTTCGGGCTCACCGACAGCTGGGTCACATTGCGCCCTAACACTAAATAAAGTATATCTGTAGGGGGTTCCAGCATGTCGATGATAAAAAACAATGATTATTCCCTAAAAAGTACTAGATCTAGAGCACATACACATGTGTCTGTCCACTAAGTAAATAAAACGAGTAAAAAGTATATGCGTTTTTTGTGGATGAATAAATGACATTGAATACGATGCTCCTTAAAAATACTGATATTGATGACACATGAACTGACGGTGTTTCACCAATAATGAACTCAAATGAAACAGCTGCTGGGAAATGAGCCCTCCTCTCAATCTCAAAGTCCCGGCAGTCAGTGAAAGCATGCTTAACAGTGAGCTGTTCTCCACACGGTGGGCACTTCGGTGACTCCTCTCCTCCCAACAGGCACGAGTGAGTGGAGTGTGTGTGAATTCTATACGCAATCTGAATAAAAAACTTCGTCTGTTCTACAACTGGTGCTGGCCAATGGCCATACAGCAATCCTGGGATTTAAAAGACGTAGTTTGGAGCCCTTGGGATAATTATCCCATCTATGTTGCCAAGTGTCAGACGCATACCACCGAATGGCAGGAAAACAGTCAGAGTAAAGCACTCTTCCTCCTGTGGGCACCACGCCCCGAGATGCCTCTCAACACGGTTTTCCCTGCCAATGGGGAAGTCTGCATCTGCAAGAAGTTGAGAAAAGTTTGGAAGTAAGTAAAGCTAAGTAAATTAAAGTAAGCTAAGTTAAGTTAAATTCAAGAAGTTAGAACATGCCTTAAACTTTCTATGCAATGACAGCTCCTCTCGACAGGCTTTACTCCGGCGGCAGGTGGTGGTTTGGTATGTGGCCAAGATAAAACCACTTTAGACTTACTGGGGTGACACCTTAACACGCGCAGTACAGAGGGATCTGGCGTCAACGTACAGTGGATGGGGGTCCTAGAGTGCCCCCCGTGAGATCTCGGAAAATAAGAGGGTTAGAAAAACGCCCGATGGGGAAAGTGTGGGGGCGATGGTAATCTATGTAATAGACAAGCTTTATTGACCTCAAAAGTCAAGTCAAAATACATTTATTTGCTTTATAACCGAAAAACAGTACAAACGAACCACAATTGGTGCAAATGCTCCAACGAGCATGAATCGAGACACCTCCTGTTGGTGGAACAAAAAGCAGGTCAATATATCAACACAAAACACACACAACACACTTAAACACAGTACCATACACTTAAAACAGACCCGACACACCCAGCAGGTCGACTAGGTTGAGCGACCTCGGCCTGGCCGCGCTAACACACCACCTCCGCACCACAGCTGAGGGTATTAAAAGGAGAATCTTTGTGTTTTGATTATATATTTTTGAACTAGTTTTGCCACTACTTCGCTTTCCTTCGTTGTCAGGCCTTTCCCATGAATAAGTATATCAAGTTTGTCTTTGTGAGGTAGTAAGGCGAAGTTATGAAGTACTCTGGACAGGTCGCGCCTCAAGATGGCTCGCTCCTGATTGTATAGACTACATGCAGTGAAAAAGTGAAGGGAAGTCTCTGCTCCTTCTCCACACCTGCAGCTTGGAGAGTCACATTTTTGAATATCAAACTGATGAGCATTTAGTGCCGAACTTCCGATTCTTAATTTGGTGTGTATAATGTTACCATTTTGCAGCCGATGGAGTAGAAAATTGGTGGGGTTTAACTAACTGCCTTTTAGATAATTCTTGTTCGAATACTTTTATGGAGGTAATAGCTCTCACTTCAGCAGGGAGTCGATTCCAGGACCTAGTTGTTGCTGGAATGAAAGACCTCTGGAAACGCCCGGTCCTGTTGCGAGGAAGAGTTTGTTGAGAAGAATTACGGAGGGTCATGGCTGTGTCGCGACGTCTAGTGTTGGTCAGCATGTTTTTCGAATATTCCGGAAGGGTAGAGTTTGGCAGATGCAGTGAACAATAAAGAATGAGTCTATGCCTCTCTCTCTGCGAGACGAAAGGTCGCTTAACCCCAATTCTAGTCTTAATTTGGAGGCTGATGAGCGATATGGAGTACCTGTGATTAGCCTAGCCGCTCTATTTTGTAGGATTTCGAGTCTGTGGATATCGTGTGTGGTTAGGTGCCCATCGTAAACCGCGTCGCAATAGTCAAAAGAGGGAAGAATATATGTCCGATAGACTTGCAGAAGATCACGACGTGGGATGTATTTAGCAATGGGATAGAGAGGGCTGAGGGCACGGTTGACTTTCCTAACAATACTATTGATGTGCTCGTGGAAACGTAGGTCTTTGGAAAGTACTAGTCCAAGATGTTTGTGACTGTCTACACAGGGAATAAGCTGGTTTGCGAATGTACAGGGGAGATGGGGAGGTTGAAGTTTTGTGGAAAAGTTTTGTTGGATCGTTTTCCTTGGATTGAATGAGATCGCCCAGTCGCTGCCGTATTTTTCGATTTCAGAGAGGTCATTTTGCATGCTTCGTTGAAATTCTTCTGTGTTTCTCGAATTATGGGAGCCAAATACTGTGCAGTCGTCCGCAAAGAAAATAATTTCATTTTCAGTCTTCCTAGACAGGGCGTTCAAATACAGCAATGCGCATGGGGGCCCAACACAGATCCCTGGGGACATCCTGCATTTATCGTCTCATGTAGTGAAATAGCTGACCCTACTCTCACTACTTGAGTTCTGTCGCGCAGGTAAGATGCCAGCCATCCTAAAACATTGCCCTTGATTCCGAATTCGAATTCACATTTTGTGAGAAGGCCGGTGTGCCAGATTTGATTGAAGTATTTTGAGATGTCTAAGTATATAGCAGTGAAGTCGCATTCCTTATCAGGGGCCGAATAAATGTTATGTACATAGTAAACTAGTTGAATTTGAGTGCTGTGACCGGGACGGTAGCCACTCTGACGATCTGTCAATAACCCGCGCGGGGTAATATGGGAGTATATGTGATTGAAGACTATTTTATCGAAAACTTTAGAGAGACAGGCGAGAAGACTAATTGGTCGATAATTTTTGGGGTCTGAGGGAGAACCACTATTCTTAAAGATAGGGTGGACTACCGCCCTTTTACAGCAGTCCGGATACTTCCCTAGGCGCAAGGACTTGTTGAATAATTTGGCTAAAGGTTCACATATCAGTAAGGCAGTCATCTTTAAAATACGGGGTGGGATCTCATCAGGACCGCAAGCTTTATTTGCGTCGAGTGAATTTAAAACACTTCAGACTTCCCTTTGTGTGATAATAATGCTATCTAGCGATGCTGTTGTACGCTCATTTATGCTAATCATAGGGATGCCTGCAGGGTTCAAACTTAGCTCAGAAAGTGATGCAAAGTATTTGTTTAAGAGAGCCGCCTTGTTGATATCGTCAGCAATTATGCTGCCGTCCTCGCGGACGAGGGGTGGCAGGTTGTGGTCGCGCTTATGCCCTATAATATCTTTCAGGGTTCTGTGGTATTGATAAGGTGAATGAATGTCTACATTCGATGAATATTCTCACCTTACGATTGATATGGGCTTTTCTGGTGCTTCTATTTAGACTTGTGACATAATTTCTTTGAGCCTTCCATCGCTGCCAGTCTACATCTGTGTCCCTATTTTTTGCTACGCGGAAAAGTCTATTGCGTTTCCTTATTGCTCTAGGTCAATATCTCGGTCAATACCTAGGTCAATATCTTCAAGATTAACCAAGGTTGTAAATGTCAAATCTGGGCCGTGCTGGAAACCTGCTGGAAAATGTCGTGATTATGCGGAAATAAGCCGGGAATACACCAAAAGCGGACTAGGGTCATATAGGGAAGATCCCAAACATTATCGCTGAAATTTGAGACTAAGGTCATTCAAGGTCAATGACCTATGACGTAACAATATGATATATTCCCAATAATGTATGTACAATATAACTGGCACTTAAGCAATCTTTGGGCGGGAAATGAGGGTTTGACCTTGAAAAGACCTTTAACCTTGACCTGCGAAGTACTTGACATTGAGTAGCCTTAACTATGAAGTAATAGCATAATATACGTCATAATGGATAATGTCGTCTGACCAGAATAGTGAGGTCAATGACCTTTACCTGCGACTTTTGCCCTTGACCTTAAGGGTTGATCTTGACATAAAACCTGATTATATGACGTTATTATGCCACCACTCGGTCTATAGTGCAGGCAAACAGGTGCGACTTCGCGATTGCGACAAATCTAGGTCTGAATTTGAAAACCTATAAGCAAACAAATTATTGACCGATTTTCAAAATCCCTTCACCAATCCCGGCGCTCACAAGTTCCCTCAAATGCGGCCCAATTCTCTAAAATGTGGCCAAGTAGCATTTTCCGGCGGCGAACGGTTATCCGGCCACCTTGGAAAAATATGTGGGGAACACTTTAGCCTCCGCTGGGCGGTTAATTAACAAATTACATTCGTTTTCCAGTATTTCAAAACCTGATTCATTCAGGTTTATTGAAACAAGGTTCATTCAAAAGGGATTATCACTTGTTGACGTCGATAAAGCAAAGCAATAAAACATGGGATAAAACGAGATAAGAAAACACCTATGTAAGTGGCTAATACAAAAGGAGGAAGGGCTCAAGTTTCCCCGAAATGTCAGAGTGCTTATGGTAACTACATTTTCGGGGGCTGTTCCGAGGTAATGGCGGGGCAGGCTCGAACAGCTTAGCCCCCCTCCAATGAAGTCCTG
The DNA here is from genome assembly GCA_034440635.1 of Lepas anatifera. Taxonomy (NCBI): domain Eukaryota; kingdom Metazoa; phylum Arthropoda; class Thecostraca; family Lepadidae; genus Lepas; species Lepas anatifera. The sequence continues at coordinate 406,934 of JAOTON010000590.1, read as the reverse complement.
GATCCGCCACTGACCTACGCCCTTTCACATCACGCAGAATCAAAACAACGCAATTAATCCAACCATGCCGGTGCTTTTAGAAAATCTAATCATCAAGACTTGACGTAAAATTTGGATCACCTGGCTCAACCCCATTGCAGTTTAATGCCACCAGCCCACGACACCGCAGGACCGACTCATGCACGTTTTGTCAGCCGCACGAGTGGCCGGCGGGACTCCGCCTCTCACGCCTCTTCTCACGGGTTATAATCGCAGCGCGCATGAGCGGTGCCAGGTTTAACTTTTTGGGAGGATGTAACACTGGACTACAGCACGAATAGCTGTTGCTTTCTTCTGGACTCACAACTTTCATCTTCTTCGAACACCAAACCGAGCGTTGCATCTATACACCACTCGTCCCGGTGCTGAACACGCGCTTGCTTAGTCATTACTGAACGGACCCAATTGAGTTCAGCCAGCTCCCTTTTCGGCTATGGCGGCAAGGACGGCGGAGGAGCAGTACTCAACAGGTCATTGAACTGCCGGTCTGAAGGAATCCTCTGGTGCAAATTGTGGTTTTCTTTAAAGGAAGCTAAGCGCGCGTTAAGCAGCAAGACAAGTGGTGCACGAAGACGACACTCGAGTTGAAGTTCTAAAATGATGGAATTTGAGCCCAAAAGGAAGAAACAGTTATTCCTGCTTAGGCCCAATCTGTAGCTTGCCCCAGAATTTAGTCCTGGCATCGCGCATGCACGGCGCCATTATGGCCAGTGAGAGGCAATCCCAGCCAGACAAGTGGACGGCCGAGAAAAACGCTTGTAACCTGGGCTAGAGACGCCGGCGGCCGGACTCCATGCGTATTAAAGGGAATGTGGTACCTTCGTAATGGGATTTGAACTGAGATAGCCATGTGATAGCGCATGCCGAGGAACCACTCGATCGGTATTTCATTCGCCTCGAAACTCACTGTTCGTGGAGAAAAAGGTTACAATTTTCCTCCTATCGACCCCTTCCTCCCCAAGCGGTCACGTGGTATGAGTAGAACATGGGGAAACTGAGTTCTTGTTCAAGTCCCGCTGGGCGTGCTGCGCGGATTTTTTTCTTGTTCGCACCTCTACAAACAAACGTGCTAAACGGGACTTTGTACTTGCGGTTATAAATGAGTAAAACCTGCTTCAATGAATATAGATTCAAACGTAGAACATGTTTTAATATACGAATAAAAATAACAATAATTTGTAAGTGTCATTGAGTTACAATAGTAGTCTGTTCTAGCTAAAAAAATTCCAGGTTATGTTCGTATTATTTTACGGCGCAGCCAGGCAACACACTTTATTGTATATGGCAGCATGAGGTGATACCAGACAATAACGTCCCGCTGATGTGGAGGGTTTTTACCTCATGCGAAGGAAAATTAAATAACACTAAATATTAGCCTCATGATCAATTTGTTGTGCAGCAATAAAGCCAAATCGATCATTTTCAACAAAAAATAACCCGAAAACCACGCCAGGCTACAACTACATCGAGGTGTCGCATTCCCTTTGAAGGGTCGGTTCGCGGCGTGTTAGCTGCCAGCGGCACTTCCGGAAAGTCGCCACACTCGTTTCAGCACACAATTACACAATAGCCCAATGCCGCGCTCTTCGAATAGGTAACGCAAACGTCTAGATCGTTAACATCTTATATCTATAAATGAAGTGCACAATCCAGAACAGCGATTTGAAAAGTACCTCGGCGACAAAAAGTTGCTCATTAGAACAGACAGCAGTGCCTTGTCAACAAGGCACGATACACCAACAGCCAGGGGCGGATCAAGAGAGGAGGGGGTCAACTCGTCATGCCCCGAAACACATTTGCCCATTTTCAGTCGACTTTGGCAACTTTTCAATAAAATCATGGTTCCACGATTTACCGGGTTGCCCTCGCAGCGTGTTTATATTTGGAACATCGACGCTTCACTCCTCTAAGTTGGAATGCAATGCGTTTTAGAAAGATTGGCTCCTTGTCCATTACTATTAAGTCCCTTAGAGCAAAGAAACCAAATTAGCATTAGCTCAGATGTTTCTATCCCTTGCAACCGCCCGCCTCCTACGGGCTCATCAAGGGCGCCGCCACGGAATTTTCAGGGGACGGACCCGGATGGTGCGACCGGTGGAGGCGAATTTGAGCATATTCAATACCGACAGCATTAATGGCGATGAACCACAAATTTTAGGAGGCGTCCCCCTGGTTGGCCGACAGGGGAACGCGTCCCCGTCCCCCACTTTCGGCGCCCATGGCCCATCAACACTAACACCGTTATGATACGGTCTCAGATAAGAGCACATTTCGTCTCACGGCTGTCAGAAAATCGGAAGCCTACTGAAAACTTAAAAATATAGTTTTATACAAAATATTCTTCAGCTCACCAGCTTTCTAACGATATATAGCACTAAACGGTAGAGCAGAGGGAACTTGCCTTAAAACATTTCGGAATACCAAAAATCACCTAGAATTGTGCTATTTTGCCTACCACTTTTTTACTTGGTCAACTTTCACTTAATACTGAGACCATTTTGATTGTGACCTGGCCTTTTAGGGAATCTAGTATTTTTGCCTGGAATTTTGCTTTAAAATGAGGCAATGGGAAGTCATGAAGGGTTAAAATTGTCTGATTTACAGGCGAGCAGAAATATCCGGCACTTTACCAGGGAAATCTTGCAAAAACGCCAGGTTTTCGTATAAGCTTAAATACACCTCTCCAGAAATTTATCGATGAATTTCTAGCTTCACTGTCGCAAAAGCGGGATCAAAACGATTGTAAATATGTGAATCCTCATAGGAACATTTGACGGATGAGAATAAGAAATTGAGGAGGATTAAGGTCATGCAGTCACGTTACTAATGTCACGAAAATAAGGCCGTGATGCCAAATCCAAAACCATTCCCCAAAACATTACAGAACTAAATCACTGTATGTAGCTCTTGGGAACATTATTTTGGCTAATTTGTATATCAGGATTATGCTCTACTATTAGAATTGAATGTATGCTTGATTTGGCAACATAGCCAGAGCAGTGGAAGTAAACGAACCATCCCAGCCTTATGTTGGTGCAAAAAACGCCAACGTTGATGGCTAGTCCATGAAAAATGATGACTAAATTATATGGATTACTGTTCAGTTAAGGTCAATATCAAGGTCACGAGAGGTAAAAAAGATGAAAGGTTGACAGGAAACCCCGAGAGGGATGTCAAACACCCCCATTGGGGCGAAGGGCATGACTATCCTGTGACATGTGACATAAAGAATGCAAAATTTTGCATGAATGTGCCCAAATACGTAGCAAGAATTACTATAAAAGGCAAAACCTTTGTTTTGAGGTGTTTTAGGGACTTTATAATTTTAGGTCCCGTGAGACTAAAATATGCTCTATATCTCAGTGTGTCTTATAAATTCTCCAGCCAAGCTCTCCCATCCATAGGTACATACCTATATAGGAGTTTCGCTGTCAAATCTGTTTGCCATGCTCACTTTAGTGAATTCTGAGCTACCTTACCAAACACGTTGCATGTGACAGGTTAACTCTAGCTGGCTTCCATTCAGCCGACCCGGGTTCAAGGCCCGGCGGCTTCCCTGAACAAGGAGCAAGCAGGCTCCCGAGAAACCCTTCCAACAGAGAAAGAGTTGGCGACGCCATATGACCCTGGCAATTGGTGCGTCGATAAGCCCCAAAAATTAATTAATTAACAAGTTAAATCTTAACAGTAAAACCTAGCCTAACGTTCAATCACCTCAAAACGCACTGAAATCTTCTCACAAGCTCTTCCACTCTGTGAGTGCGTGTCGCGCTCCCCGGCTCTCTGGCATATGCCAGTGCAAAATGAGGACGGGTCCATGAAATGAAGAAGAACCCATCCCTCTACGTGTCAGCTGTCTCGGGAGCTACCGCATTCTCTTCTCGTGCCCAAATGGCTTGGGCGCTCTCATGTGAATAATTGGCACATACCACGTCTGCAGCAGGGCGTTCCCGAGATTTCCCCGCAGACAACTTTGCCTTTCCAAAATGAGACTGGAGTGCGGGAGACACCGAGTGCAGCAGCCCGTATACGGGAGCGGTCACCTTTTCTTCTCTTACAGGGGGTGTCTCACTTTTGTGATGGGTTTTGAGCTGAGATAGCAGTTTTGTAGAGCGTGTTGAAAAAAAACACTTTTGGCATACCTAATTTCAACCAAACCTCTCGATATAAAATGCCCGCCCGCTTTAAAGCGCAAAGTAAAGGGCCCTATTGCCTTATTTCAAACCCTGAAGGAATACCTTCCATATGGTTGCAGTAATCTGATTCATCGAAACCCCTGAGCCTCACCCACTCGCTGAAAATACCATGCTAGCGAGTGAACCAGCATGCAACTGCCTATCGACCGAAAACTTCAGGCGAGTAGTCGTCCATTGCAGAGCGTCATTGGGCCAAAATTAGTCCAATGGCCGCAACAAACATCACATCCTCCCTACTCCGTACTTGCCAAAACAAGTATCAATTGCTTATTTTTCAAAATCCAACTCTGAGATTGTTTTTTTTTACATCAGGCATATGCAGGGGCGCCGCCACGGAATTTTTACAGGGGGACGGGACGGACCCGGGCTGGTGCTGACCGAGGGAGGCGTATTTTGAGCATATTCAGTACCTGACAGAATTAATGACGATGGACCCAAAAATTTGGAGGGAAGTCTCCCCCTGGTTGGCCAACAGGAGGGACACATCCTCCCGCCCTGCCCCCCCGCTTTCGGCGCCCATGAGCACATACATAATCTTTCCACCACTGAATAAGCTCGGCCGCCGTAACGGCATCTGTCGTTCGGTTTTTGCACCAGTGCTTCTTGTATCGCATGTTATTGCCATGCAGAAAGGCTGTGAATGGACCTTTATAGCGAGTCTATGATGAGTGTCTGGGATTTCACTGATTATGAAGTATCATTTTGATGACGTCATATATTGTTAAAAAGAGGACATATTTCTGTTTTTAGCGTATGAAGTGGTCCTGGTTTTCAGACCTCTATTGTTCTTAAACTGTTCTTTTTAGGATTTTGATAAAGTGATCCATTCCCTTTAAGTCCCTATTCATTTATTAGGTACGCACACAAACCCTTCTAAACCCGAGCGGACATCCAGTAATCTAGTTCACGTAACCAAACAAGCTTTCCTGGTTTTATTTTCCTGATTAGCTGTCCCACCTACGCACCAATGTGGATATAAATGAAAACAAAACAAGATACAGCCAGTGGCGCATACAGGGGGGGCTAGAAAGCCCTTGTCCCCCCTCCCCCAAATGTCCGAGTGCCCAAACTTAATACAGGACAGGAGACTGTTCCGAGGCAATGGCAGGGGGAAACTTCGAGTCCTACCTAGCCCCCCCTCCCCAATGAAATCCTGGATCCGCCGCTGGATCGGACCCGATTCCCAGGTGATGGTAGATACGGAAAGAGCCCAGACGGTGCCGGGTTAACCCCCGCTTACTTTGTTTGGATCGTCTACCTGGACCCGTTTCAGCGCGCAGCCATCCTCTCAAGGCACGAGAAACAGGCCCAACATAGCTAGACTGTCCCGCTCGACACCAGAGCTCTGCGGTACAGCGTTAACTCAGGCGCAAACTGAGTTACCGTCAACTTCTGGCCTGGGGAAAGTTAACACGAAGGGGTACGCCCCCTGGGTTTTGGAGACATAGAAAGGCGGCGCGTACGCCGCCTACAACCTCCCATCATTTTACAACTTCGGAAAATTTATGTTAGGCCATCCAGGTCAGGTCACCAGTAAGGTCAAGACCACCTCAAAAAAGTTAAGATAGCAAATAAGCAGGGTAACTATCCGATGAAACTCATCACATAATGGCCCCACCGAGTTCTCTAAAATATGTTCCGGTATTTTGATATCGATGACCTAAGGTCAGGTACGAGCATGACCTCTCCATTGAAATACATGGGAAAAATTGTTTTACGGAATAACCAGTAACGGATGGTGATAGAGCATTTATTTTAGGTCATAGACTCGCCTGGGCTTGCGGTCTAATGATATGCATTTATATAATTGACCGACCGACCAGGTAGGTCAAATCCTGATTTGACCAGCAAGGTCAAATTATATATCATTCGATTCGGCTTGCTAAGAGGATTCATATAGTTAAGTCGTTTGCCTATCTTTACTGTTCAGATTTCAGGCCGAAAAAGAATACATGTTATCCCATGACGGGCATGTTTGACCTCCGGACCTAAATGGACCACAAAAAATGGTTCAAATGTTTGATGGAGTGGATGGGCAGCCCAACGCCGTTACCGTTCGCACCACCGTGGTTCTCGAGATCTAGGGGGGACCGCCCCCGTCAATGCGAAGGTGGCTCAGACCCCGTCAATGCGCGGTAAAGGTAATGTCGCACCTTGGTGCAATAATTAAACAATGGATTTAGCCTCTTTTCTGCTAAAAATTGCTAATGAGGCATAATATTCAGCTGTATTTAACGTTCATCTATTAGAAATAAAAAAGTCTCCGAGTCGGCGTGACTTTAAATTCGGATACGATCTAGCAATGTTTTGTGCCAGAGTAAACGTTTTGTCAAAAATAAGACCTAAGTAACCTAGCCTAACCTAATAAGACCTAACTCAGGTGTGTTAATGCTTAAGTTCTTTCTTCCTTTTTAGCAGCGCATGCCGCGGCTTGTTCAATTTTATGTTTCATAGTGTCACCGTCGGTTAGTTGGGATAGCAGCGGGAGCGCGTCTGGCTGCCTTTTAAATGGGATGGCGCAGTGGCGGGCCGAGGAAAACATGGGGGAGGGGGGGCTAGGGGGCTCGAGCCTCCCCGCCTTTGCCGCAAAACAGTCTTGGCTATGCATTAACTATCGGCACTATGACATTCGGGGGAGGGGGAGAGGCTTGAGCCCTAGCTCCCCCTTGCATCCGCCACTGGAGAAGCGAAACTTAAAACTGCACCCGGGCTGCGCACTGTGGGCATCACGCACAGACGGGAATCCTTTTAAGCCATCTCCAGAGACGAGCTACCTCAAGGGGAGGAAAAATGCAACTAAGAGATAATTACCAGAGTGCCTTTTATCCGGCAGCTTTACTGTTTTCGCTATCATTGCGGTGGCAGCCCAACCAGGTCACGTGACCAAGTGTTAGCCTGGGGCGCAACACAGTAACAGCTCTCAGAAAAGTCCATTTTCAGGGCTCAAACGGCATGTTACAAAGGTCATAGTCGTAAGGACTTCAAAAAATGCATGATCATGATGAAAAAGCGGCTTTTCATGAGGCTATGAAGTGACTGTTTTACCAGTCTTGCAGTTGTTCTGTGACTGCTGTGACAAGAAGGTAAGTAATCATGGGAGAGGAGGTACACCCTGGAACAGTGGGTTGCCAGACCTCACCTTTTGACAGCTCAATCCATTTCGCACAAGAATCTTCTGCTCTGAAATGGGTAAATTTTTCAATAAAGAATGAACATGCGTCCTCTGGTATTTCTATAATAACAACTCGGTTTTATATCACAAAAGTTTGCATATGGCACAGCCACTGTGCACCTACAGTCACATCAACGTTGGTATTCGAGATTTTATATGCCTTATTTCTGGAAGCCTGCGGATGTTTACTTTCACATTGACTTTCACCATTTTTTACTTTTCCGTTGCAATATCCACACCAAAGTATTCCACTGGCAGTCGAACATGGGCCAATGGTTTAGGGAGGGTGGGGGTTACCGACAGCCGAAATCATGAAAACATGTTTTTTTAAATAAAATTGCGAAACCTTAAAGTATGGGGGCGTAAATGCTTTCCTCATGGGGCCGCCCCTGTGCATTATTCCGAAACATTTTTACCTCAATATTAACAGAGCGTGGCTTCAAGGGATTAGGGGAACTAGGGTAGCAAAAAAGTACATACTTCCATTTAAAAATTATGGTAATCATTATAAATCCAAACCATATCTAAAAAGGAATATGTCAAATCACGCAAAAGCCAACCCCAAACCTAAATCCCAATATAAACTGCCCGGTTTCTCTGACCGATCCAATTCAATCGGTCAACGGATCAGGGATCCATTCCGACATCGAATCTACGATCCACTCTGAAGAGCAGCAGGCGCTGAGCTGCAGAGCAAAACGTCACAGCTGGAACGGTAGGGTGATGGCGAACTTGTTGGTGAAGGTCACCGTTCTACCTTGATCGAATAAGGAAAGACAGAGGAATTCCATGGAGGTACCTCCGTGAGTTTATGCACGCACCCGCAGCCAGCTGCAGATCCAGGACTGCAGTTCGAGAGGGAAGGCCAGGGGCTCGAGCCCCCTCGGAACAGCCTCCGGCTCTGTAGTTACTAAAGGCATTTTGACATTTTGGGGAGGGGGCTTGAGCCCCCATACCATACCCCCTTGTATCCGCCACTGCATAGAATGAGCAGTAAAAGCCCAGGAAGTTTAAAAACGAACGAAAAAATTAGTCGATTTTCCTTGTTTGCTTACAACTATCATTCCAGATACTAAAAGAAGCGTTGTTGTGACTGGAAACTCACAGCCTTCTCAGCAATTCTGCTTGAACGATACTTACCCATATTCACGGGGCATCCACCATCATGTTTCATCATTTTGACTTCAGCTATAACTGGATGCCATACCTGTTGCTGACTATGCTCTATAAACAAAAAAGCATTCCAAATGACCAAAAAATACAGCCTTAAAAGGGCGCAGGAAGTAGAAGAGTGCAACATAAAAACAAATGCTAATCAAATGGAGGGCATACAACCATCTACTCCACGTAATACAATTTATGCAACACTCAACTCAACGAAAGCTACATCGGTAAATCACAATAATTATTTCGCTCCGTTACAAGTAGGCCACAAACAGCGACGCTTGCCTAGCTTTGGTTTAAAGGGTTCTATCACTTGCATGCCATTGCCTCTGCCTGAAATGCGCCCATTTCTATTCCACGCGTCTACGATACCACGGGAAGAAGATAGCCTTGTTTCTCCAGCACGACCAATTTTGTCGTGACACTGGGCAGGGAGCGCTCAGAATAGCTGCACGGACAGAATATTAACAGCACTCCGTCCCATACGGACTAAAATACGCACAGAAGTGAGATGTTTGTCAGAATTTGTACGAGCAATCTCAATATTTCCTATCATATAGGCAGTGTTGCTCATAAAATCGCGATAGGTGCCGTCAGAAGCATTTGATTTAGACCGGTTACCAGCAACCTCCAGCCTAGCTTTAATCACAGGGGCTGATCCAGAAATTGTTCAAGGAGGGGCAAACACTTACTGGGTGGAGGGGGCGGCATGCTCAAAGGGGCCCAGAATAGCTTTGGGGACCTGATTGCGCAAGGTATACAATTTCATGAAAAAACGTACATACACATACAAACATGTCGGCCAGCAAAAAAATGAACACCGTTGTAGGGGGAAAATTCCGAGGACTCCAAACGCAAACAAAACTATGAACTGGCCCTAAAATCCCTAAGCTCCATTCACCATTTGATGGGATCTCCACAAATCAAGGGACTGACCAAATTTCGGCAGGGATCACTGATCGGGACCATCTTAGATCGCTTATAACTTTCTGAGGGCTGCTTGAATTAAGAATTTAAGATAGTATACCTACTACTCCGAAGCAGGAAAACATGTTGTAACCACAAAGGGCCGAGACCAAAGGAGTCCCGCAAGCATGGCAGGGGGCCACTGTAGCCACAATATGTCTAATATTATCGCGAGGGGCCCGGCCGCGGACACAAAGGTCCCAGGTCAACCACAGGGGCCCCAGAACCATTTCAGGAGGCTCGGATGGCCACAGGAGGCCCGGGTGAACCGCAGGTGGCCCGACTGGGGTCACAGAGGGCCCGGTCAGAATACAGGGAAATTATCTGCAACTGTTAAGAACAGGGGCTCAGCTTCGGCATCAGCGGGCCCGGGATAATTCTGAGGGGCCCGGTCTCAAACTCAGCGGTTTCAAGTGGACTGCAAGGGCCCGAAAGTATGTCAGGGTGCCCGGATGGCCACAGGAGGCCCGGGTTTGTTGAGGGTCCAGTCGTGGGGCCCGTGGGACCTCTGAGGCAGGGGCGCGAGAACAACTCTGAGGGCCCCGGGTACATTATAAGGGGCCCCTAGACCTACCTTCGGGTGGCATTTGGAAGGCAAGTTGCGGGGCCGGGGCACAGCCGCAGCCGCCGGGCCCCCCTGCGTGGCGCCCGGCGGCTGAGGCGAGAAGCGTTTCTTTCCAGAGCTTAAGGTCGGCCAAAGGGGGGTGGGGCCGATCACCCCCCGCCCTTGGATCCACCCCTGCTTAATCATCAGTTGGAAGGGAGTTGGAGTCTGGCCCGCTCAGAAAACCAGGCACGGGTTAGTGAAGGTTTGGGATCGATTCTCCTGAGACGCTCCGGCGCTGGAAACTGACAGTTGAGAAGGTTACCTGAGCGGGGCGGCCGTCCCTGTGCTTTGTGGGAGGTTTAGTCTTCGCTTCCAAATTAATCCATCATTGGGGGAATTGCTCGTTCGGATGGTAGCTCCAGGGGTTCCAAAGCAAGTATTTGGATGACTAAAGCGAAACCCTGATCCCAGATGTCACACTTGCAATACTCTGAACCAGGGGCGTCGCCACCGGAGGCCCAGGGGGCCGGACCCCCTCCCCATTTTTCGGCCAAAAATTTCCTGACCTCAGTCAAAATGGGAGAAGGCAACGAGGAGCCCAAATTTGAACAGTATTTGGTCCTAACGTGGAAATTTTTTGTCAGCGTCAGTTTGAAGTTTGGTTGCCCCCCCCCACTTTTTTGCTGGTGGTGACGCTTATGATCTGAACAAAATAAAAACTCACCCCGCCGAGTATGTCATGAATAAGAGAATTCGGATCCGATTTTTTGCCGGAAAATCCAGGCCAATCCGTATTCACATCACGAATATCAATCCAGATCTGATCCAAATAAAAACCACGACCAAATCAACATCGATTTGTTTGCCAATCCATATCCAGACTCAAGACTGCCCCAATCCTCCGGCCAATCGGATCCGTAGACCAGGTGAGATCAGATATTTGTTTAGATATTCAGTCCATGGCGTCCTCTGTTCTCTTGTGGGAAGTAAAGAATAACAAAGCCTCATATCGGAACCAGAAGCGTGCCTGTCCTGTGGTAAAAACTGCCAGGGTCCATCATTTTCAAAACAGTGTGTAAAACGTCCAACCATAATGCACGCATGATGACGAACGCAGGAAAGGGCAGGTTGAGTTTTGCATGTGCAGCCCGCTACAATGCTCTTCCGCCTGAAGTACGGCACTCTGCTAGTCGTTCAGGCTTCAGACACGGTCTGTTGAGGGTTTTAAGAGGCAATGTTTTGAATGTCTGATTTAACGAGTGTATGGAGTTTGTCTACACTTCTACTCTGTCACGCATGTTTTACACAACCACTCGATTTTTTTCTTACTTGACGCGGTGCATGAAAAGCCTTGTTTTGTGGGATGTGCCCAAATAAACTGACACACTGACACATTAATCCAAGGCATGAATCCAATCTGCAACCTACGAGGCTGTAAATAGCAGCAGCTAGCATCGATGTCTAACATCCGCCTTTCCCATTTTCTCCCCAACTTTGTGTGGCATTTGTTTGCCATTATGATGTTTACATTGTTTAAGTGCAGACTTCAACTTCAGTTCAGTGGTGTTATGCAAGTCTTCTATGCCAACTTAGCAGGCTGGCAGCGCTGTCGCTGCTGATCAGAAAGCCATTTTAACTTGAATGGTACGCTGATTAGAGGAGACAAAGTTTTACGTTGAGTGCTGTCTCTCTGTTGATTACAAAATATCTTGCAGTTCGCGGCCATTAGGCACGATAACCAAAAAATGTAGCATTGATTTAACAAAAGCCTCGATACTGGTCAACAAATTAAGAGAACTTGAAAGAACTACCTCAACTAATAACCAGAAAAACAATCGAAGTGGATCTCACGAAATGTTAAAGGCCAAAATGATGTGGATATTACATGACGTTTGAACAAAAGGGGTTTATTGCCAGAAAATTGATGGTCCAGTAAAAGCAGATCCAGAAATTCTAAGATAGCACGTGAAAATGACACGGCATATATACTTATGGCAATATCAGTGTAAGACTTATTAACGCCAATTGACCAATTAACTAACGAAAATCCCCGTGAAGCTACCTTTGCCAAGGTTTTGATCTGCTACCCTCCGAAATTGTTTCCCGTTCAATTTACGACCTAGATAGCGCACTTTTTCCTTTTTACATCGAAACCATTCGAATAAACAATACTGAGGATTGTTGATGGGATAGAATAGTGAAGCAAGGGTTCCACATTTAGCGGAGTGAGTCCGAGGGATTATAAAACGTTCTGTATATGTTGGGCTAAAAGAGAGCGAAAACTGGTCCAAGTCGGTACGCATCTGACTTGAAGATGCATGTCAGGTAGTGGTGATAATATAATAAGAAACGAGGCTATAAAGTTATTCGAACCTTTTCTGGTAAACGAGGCTGAGGGGACGTACTATCAAGAAGACAGCTGTGTTCTGACGCCATTTGGGGATCAAAATGCAAATTTTGGACCATTTTACTTGCTGCTAAGGAGATGGTTAGATGCTTTGACCAAAAAACTGCGTTTAACACCGCTTCCGCCACATGCACTGCGCCTTTCATTTCAGGCAAACCTATATAATGATTGCTCCCCCCGTTTACTCGTGTATGTGCACTTGTTCCACTTTTGGTCGGCTCGCCAGTGTTGTGCCTGCACAGGTTTCTTTCACAGGATGGCTTACCTGTCAGTGTGAATCACGTCCAATCTGAGCGGGTCACGACCAGCTACGTGTGCCAATATTTGTTACCATTGCAAGTTACGACCAATCTCCGAGGGTATGTAATTAGGAGGTCATCCCAGGCAGGCGTGCCACGGAGCGTCATGGTACACATACTATGTCATAAAACATGTACTATGTACCTACTGGTGTAAGACGACGTTGTAGCTGGACCGTCATCGATCCATGATCTGTTAGCCTGAACAAAGTCACCAAACCCCGCCCCTGTGGGGACATTACTGACTCGACTGCCCACGAGGATGCATCTTCTGTGGTCTTTTGACCACTGAAGACTGATAAGAACATTATATCTTTGACTCAGACACGGATTGGATCGGCGTCGTTCCAGCCTTGACATTTTTGCCTGGTTTGTGCTGTTTTGTCTTTATAGAGACAGCTCGGGAATTAATTTCAATCTCCAATCCAAATTCGCTTTAATACGACGCCGATTAATGATCCGATAAGTGAATGGCCCATGTCGGTGACGCAGACCGCGAGACAGAGGAAATCGGTACCGTACTCAGAAAAGATGAGAACCAAAACACGGCAGGCGAGGAGAGGATACAACAGGTCCACTTGTACCAACCGGCATCTAAACTTTACACTTGTAGTTCAGTCCATATTAGAAGTTTGCCTTTATTTTTGTGGCACTTGAAGCAAGGAAACAGCCAAATAAATTGGTAGAAGCATCGGCCCATTTGAAGAAACTGCACTGCAAAGCTATCCACATTAAAGGCTTCGCCAAAATTCACGGATATAAAATAAAATGGTTTGATGTGTGAAGTAAAATATTATTTTATTTCATCTACTTTATTTTATAAGGGCCAATCACAGCAGACACACCTGTTCAATTACAAGAAGCATTGGCGTGAATGTTTAAGGATCCTCTCCACCGAGCCAGACGGGACATGGAAGACGGTTTTCCACCGTGGGAAACCGATAAGTGGGATTGAACCCACTTATACATGCATAAAAATATAATATATATGCGGTAGTGGAGTGGTCAGCTCAGCTGGCCACTCCACTACCACCAGCTGCGCTGGCACTCCACTATCGCGTCCCCCGGCACCCAGTACCTATTTTCTACCACCCATCGCCCCTCACTATCCCCAACGCAGCCACTCACCTAGAAACGCGGTGGGGGAGATGATGCCGGTCCGTTTGGACACCACAATAGTGATGCCTGTGTCTAGGAAGGGCACTGTGAAGTCGACGGCCGACTGGCGGTACGAGTTGATCTTGAAGGAGGTGATCACCATGTCGGCCTTCTTGTTCAGCAGCATCCCCGGGAGGCCGTTCCAACGCATCTTCCCGTCCTCGTGCTGCCGGCGGATGTTAGCTCGTCAGAGGCTTTCGTTTACTAGACTTCTTCTTTTCTGAGCTTTTTATATTGAAAGAAGTCACGCGCTCTGGAGTGTATCTTAAACAAAATGCGCGCATATTGTAAAACTGAATGGGGTTAATCTGAATTAGTGATAAATTTAAATATTTGGGACATGTGATTGAAAATGATTTGAGCTGTAGTGCTGACATGAAACGGATAAAACGTTCAGTTTATTACAGTGTTAACATGCTGAAGACTACTGTAGGATACGCTGATCGACATATCTTAGTAAGACTATTTCAAACGTACTGTTCAAACTTTTATGGTTGTGAGCTTTGGGCAACAAGGAGTGGTAGAGCTCTTCGGGAGTTAAGTTTAGCGTATCATTCTAGCATTAAGAGGCTTGTTAAGGTTCCCAAATGTTCAAGAAATCATCCGTTGTGCCATGAATTAAAACTTCTGACTTGCCAAATGCACATTGAATACAGACAACTTTTATTTATTAGAAGGCTTCAATTCAGCAACAATAATATCATCCGGAGCCTACAAAATAGTGATGTTGTTTGCACCGGACTGCTGCACATCAACCACCTAAAGATAAGATAAAAATATGGAATATTAGGCATGGACTTGAGCAGGACATCAAAGCAACAAATTTATAATGTATTTTGGTCTTACCTCCAGCGCATGACTGAAAATGTTATTTAAGCTTAAGCTTCAGCTTGGTCTCCTGATTAGTCAACGATATCTATGTGACACGTCACCATAAGTGTATATTTATGAAGAATGCGTGAATGTTGTGTGTACTCCGTGTATCTTTATTATGCGCTGGACTTGTATATGTACCCAAGTGCTATGAAATAAATGACACTATTATTATTATTATTATATTACCGACAGAAAGTGCGAAATTCGTTCATGTTTCGGGCATTGTGAGAGCAAAACTACGAATTCTCAGATATGGAAATTATTCAATACATGCATTACACAACTTCCATAGGACCATGAGACGATGGCTTATAATATTAAAGGACCAATATGATTCCGATTACATTACTGCTTTCTATATCGCGTGTAATTTGCGTGGGAATTTTTTGAGATAATCATAGCTCATTGGTGGTTCCCGGACACTGGGTGGAGGTACGACCTTTCTGAGAGCGCTAGAGAGGTCGCCTAGTAAAAAACTGCCCAATAAAAATAGCAAATTATATTTTTGCTGAAAATTATCCCCTGGAGAACAGTGCTCGCATTTTCAAGTTTTCCCCACTCAGTAGTTAGCGAAGCCTCACAACGTCAACCCCCCCTCCTCCAAGGCTCCGGCCATCGTGAATTTTAGTTACAGGCCTGGATAAAAATTCCCCGAATAGTTGAACTAGTATGTAAAAAACATGCAGGTCACTTGTGATATCACCTCTTTATACCACATAAATATAGGCAGATAAGAATATGCGTTCAGGCAGTATAAAAACGTATTTATGACTTTACTAGCACCACCTTCTTATACGCACCAGTAAAAGAATTCATTCACCCTTGTTCCGGGACAGCGCACAGCTGCCATACCATCATTGTTGGACGCCTTCTTTCTCCATCTCATTTGCTTCGTCTGACCATAAAATCCCCCTGCGCATCTCCGAACATAAACATATCGGAAACAGGTTACCAATACCTTGAAATAGTCCCCATAATCGCTATTGAACGAGTTTTATCGTTCTGTTTGCGACAGTCGGGACCCCAAACCACGGAATATGTGGTATAAATAGAGCCCGAGAGGAATATTTGGCATTTGTTTCATCGCTATATCGCACCGTGAGACTAAAAGAGGAGCTCCAAAGGCCTTGTGAAATAATTCATTCTGTTATCACTCCGTCAACACAATCAAACTCCTACCGCAACAAAAACTGAGATCCGAACAACCGCATCATCACATCAACAGCCAACTATCAGATCGCAAAAATATTATTTTGCTATCAATCTCATATGTTAATATACCCGTGTTGGATATTTTTATACTGGAGAGGGTTTGGATAGGGGGAGGGGGGCAAATCCCGGACGGGCGATGAAGGGGGAGGGGAAAGCGAGACCCGAACATATTGACTGTCCTTGAAGACGCAGGCAATATGTTCAGCATCACAAGAATCGGGCAAAGTTACATAGGTCGACAGAGACTATAGCGAAAAGGCAAAAACCTGAGTTAAGTCTCAAAATATTGGTTTCCTCGGTGGGATGCGTCCCCTATTGTTGTCTTCACCGTAACGCGATGAACAAACAAATGAATATATAAAAAAGGATCAGCATAGGCAAGCTACATGATTTTTTTATCAAACACAGCAAAATAAACAACACTTTCATTTAAAGAATATGCGATACGGATAAATACAAAAACCGGCCAAAGCGAAACCGGCCAAACCGACCATATTTACACACAGTCTTCAGCTCACAAACCTAGGCACAAACAGACGGCCTGGAGCCTCTGTATGACTACCCAGCTCCGAAACCCTACATTAACGCCCACCTCGTTGACCTCAGATCCACCTTCGCCCCGGTGGGGGGGGTCGAAAACATTCACTCTCAATCTCGACCACTATGCGTGTAATGGCGAAAAAACGCGAGGTGGTAGATAGACCATAATAAATAATTGCAAAACTAACTGGTCAATTTTTGGCTCAGGTTAATACTAAGGTAAACCTGGAGAGTAGCCTAAGATAACAGGATCTCGAGAAAAGTGAAGTGTCTAAAGCTATCTACCAAATTAAGGTTATTGCTCGGCAAATTCCCGTTTTCTCCATGAATTTCCAACGGAGAGGTCATGACCCGACCTGGCCCTTGGCCATTCATATACAAAATCATTACCACAGCGTATGGTACTCGGTGGGATTATTACAGATACAGATTTTTTCGAATAGGGTCCACGTCACGCACGGTTTTTCACCCATTCACGGCAGTTATTAAAAAGTAAACAAACAGATTAAATTAGCCAGACACACGCACACAACCACTAATGAAATCTGCAGTGTTGAGAAGCTTTAAAATTGGAAGTTATCAAAACGAGACTTCATATATTCATATATGAATATGTTACAACTGTTTTCAGTGGTGTCACCTGACACATTTTTGGTTGTGAGGTCTCTCGACCTAGCCCGGTGACCTGACCTGAGATGACCCAAACTTATACTTTTAGAAAAAGTTGCAAAATCGATCAAGAATAAGGTTTAAACAAGACGGAGCTCCACATCGTCGTTTTCTGACAACGTCAGAAAATGCGGGCGGGTGTTACACCCCCTCAGTGGATCAAGGGTTGAACACTGCAAATATAGCACTTGCACTGTTGATAGACCCACAAATTTAGATCAAAGTTTGCGTGTTGGGTATTTTTCTGAGAAGTTGATTAAAAGTCAAGCTTTCATCACTTCTGCACAAATAAAGGATGTAAGAAACATTCACAAACTCATCCAAAACATTTCCGAAGCAGCATCATAATTGGCTATACTTAGTTCGTAACATCTTAGAAGTGAGATATGGATAAAGTACCTTAACAACCAGCTAAAGCCGGGGCACCGCAACCAATTTCGGATGGGAACGTTCTCAAAGAGTCTGAAAAAATAGTCCTCTTTAATATTGACAACATCAAAACAAAAGAAAACAAAAGTTATAGGGTTCATAGCCAAGATCTACAGCCCCGGTGCGGTTACGAATGTGCACAGTGGCGGATCCAAGACAGCAATTGGGGGAGGGGGAGGCTAGGGAGCTCAAGCCTCCCCGCCATTGCCTCGGAACAGCCATTTGCCCCCCAAACGGAAAATCTCGGGGCGACCCCCCCAGAAAGCTGTCGACTTCCTTTTGGCCCCAACTCTTTTTTAGGCTTTTAAACAAGAATTTGGTGCTTCAACTCTCAACTTCAAACAGAGTCAGTCCACTTCAGTGTTAACATTGGGCCTTGGATAACAACAACAAGATCTATGAAGCTGTTTGTTTTGCTTTTCAACCCCTAAACCTACCGTCTAGTTGAACCGTGGCAGAATCTTTCTTTTTCCGCGTGACGTTTTTTTTGTTTTGTTTTTTAGTTAGCCCCCAAGCTGCCAGCTAGATCCGCCACTGGTGAACATCAAAGAGTAGACAAGAGCAGAGGCAGTTCTAGCTGGGGCCAACTGGAGGGAAGAGAAAACCCCGATGGATGGGGAAGACAACAAGAATGAGGTGCTTATGATGCGCCAAATATCAATATTATACACGACCTGTCGATTTGGGTGTAATTACCTACCACATTACTTCAATTCAGATTGCACTTCATGCTCTGCTGTTGGCATTTGATTCAGTTCTGAAGAAAAAAATCCAGCACACCCCCGGGGCTCACGCAGTGGCAGATCCAAGACTCAATTGGAAGGGGGCTAGGGGCTCGGACCTCCTCCGCCATTGCTTCGTATCAGCTTCCGCCTATGTATTCACTATAGGCACTCGGGCGGGAGACTTGAGTCCCCCTTGCCCCCCCCGCTTGTATCCGCCTCTGGGCTCAAGGACTGCATATTCGTGCCCTAGACACAGCAATACATCAAAGGACACTGCAGAGTGCGGACCAAATACAAAGACACGCATTCATTAAGACTCCGATTCATCAATAATGGAAAACCCTGTCGGTGATTTCTGTTCATATCACTGACACTGGAGTACTTCTTAGGAAGAGATGGCACAGAAAAAGAGTTAGCTGGTACAGCGCGGATCAGATCCGCGTTAGTATCGAGCACTCAACATAGAGATTGGCCTGCTGTCACGCCCCGATGAACACCAATCACCTGCCTCCATTTATCATCGCAATTGCCGCTACCGTTCCCACTCCGACCGAGCGGCGTTTTTGTGTCTCGTCGTTGCATTCAGCTGGCTTTCAATAGCTTTAGATATAGTCCTATAGGACTACTTAGTCAAATTGTAGCCGTTGTGTAGTACAGGTGATGGGAAATTTCAGCTGTACAAGCTAGAGCACTTTCTCTAGCTGACAGTACCGTTTTCTGGCTCCTTAAAATCAATCAATAAGAGGGCATACAGCTAGTGGTGAAGACAAGTGGGCTCGAGCCTCCCCCGAAATGTCAGATTGCCTATAGTAAATACATAGCCGAAGGCTGTTCCGAGGCAATGACGCGGGAAGCTCGAGCCCCTGGCCTCCCTCCCGAAATGTTGTCCTAGATCCGCCACTGCATACGGCCATGGGAGTCGCCACATTGTGAACAAGGGGATACACTCAGCGACCGGACCCAATGTCGACGTCTCCATATATTCAGTCGGTCAGAGGGGTGACCAGAAACATATTTAATCTTTCAAATAGGAGCAGCCGAAGCCCACCTCCAAAACGATTTGTACTCCAGTTAGGCACTTTGACCGGACTCGGTGTAAATATCGGCAGACGCAGTCGCACCATCGCGAGGGCTATGGCCGCACAAAACTGTGTTTTACAATGCTGCACATGACTCTTAACATAATAACGTCAGCCTTTGTGCAACGCCAATTTGTGTTGCGGAAGTGAATGTATTGCACCGTGTGCAAACTGGGGTCCGAGCATAGCGACGCTCGGTAGGATATGTGACAAAAAGTCCATGATCATTATTGAGATCTTGCAGACCGTGGTATCATCTATAATCGGTGAGATCTATATTCATTTTCTCCTGACCGTGAACTATATTTTCCGTGATATCATTCCGAATCTTTGCCCGGCTGTAAA
Organism: Lepas anatifera; assembly: GCA_034440635.1. Taxonomy (NCBI): domain Eukaryota; kingdom Metazoa; phylum Arthropoda; class Thecostraca; family Lepadidae; genus Lepas; species Lepas anatifera. Next base: position 387,111 of record JAOTON010000590.1, on the reverse strand, counting down.
GTTGCAATGGATAACCACTACACGGCCAAAATACACGGTGACCTTGAATATATCAACAGATGTATTTTGAAACCAAACTACAGACATGGCTTGAAAATGCCGTGCAGCCGCCATCCCCTTCGGGTATCTTTCTGAAACAACATTCTTGTTTAGAGCGCGAAATCTTGAAAGAAAGAATGTACAAACGCAGTCTTTTACCCACTAGCGGCGGAGCTGGGGGCACCAAGGCACGGTGCCCCCCTTAAATCAGAAATTTTAACTATAACCCTATGGCGTTGATTGGAAAGAAATGGTTTGAAAAGCCCATTGTGCCGTCCCCCCTTAAATTCGGACGTCCTGCTATTAAGATAAAGGCATTACCATAACTCGCTAAAAATCACTATACAACCTCCAGAAAGCTTGAGTGATCTCCACATGACTTATGCTTCGAACATTTAGCTATTTCCAATATAGAAGTTCCGATTTTCCAGATACGACCGTCAGCAGCCATCGGCACCATGCTCCCAGGCTTTGATGTCCAACTCGTAAAACATATGAGCGCACGCGTTTCCCGCAGCAGCAGTTTTCTCTGATAAACGGTCAATTTGAAGGTAAGCGTTCAAATTTGCCGGTTATGAACTGATTTATGATCGCGCTTGCTTTCCAACCGAGTCGATCATTACGCGATGGCTTTAACAAGCAGCGTTTTAACATTCCGAAAGATGCAGCCCGCCCGCTTCATATTCTGGTGGCGTGGCTCAGGCATCTGACATTGCACGCTGAGGCGTTCTATCTCCTCTCCGGCACGTTCATGACTAGCGCGTGAAATGGAGCAGTGGAGAGCAGGGCGTGGATCCCTACCAGAGCACCAAAAACCGGGTACGTTCAGTCATATTTGGTTATAAAATACTCGGATCCGGGCATTACACATCGCGCTGTTGCCCCAGCAGCCTAGTTGGCAGACATGGGACTCCGGGTCACCGCTCAGATACCCTGCAGACATTCGATGTAGGGGATTTGGGATCGAATCAACAGAAACGCTTTTGCGTTAAATTATTTACCAGTGCTGCCGTGGTAGACGAGCAACAGACACAAAATAGGGCGACCCAAGCGGAGCGGCCGTCCCTCTGCTTTGTGGGATGCAGCATGCCTGTCTTCAAAATCAATCGTCATTGCAGACATTGCTCGTAGACCCACCGTCTGAGAAGTCTCTGAAACAGTTTAATTGAGAACTTTACTGAGACACTGGTTCCAAAAACTCAGCTTAAAGTAACTCCAAAATGACTAAAAATGTAAAAAACCCTACTCTAAAATATTTATGGCAGTGATGGTGACTTGATTCGTAACCGGAAAAATTATTTCAGCTACGTCGATCTTAAAGTTAGAACTGACAATAAAGGCTTTAACACTAGGATGTTTTCGTAAACCCTTAGCCTTAATCAGTAACAGAAAATTAACGGGAGTCTTGCTCATCGAATTAAACTAACTCATAGTTTTCATATTCTTTCTCTCATCTCCCTTTCATTCGAGCGCCCGGGCATGATCTAATAATAGCAAAGTCAAGGCTTACATGAACAGACTCAAACACTAAAACTTCTCGGCCAGTAAGAGCCCAGAGTAAGAGCTGTGAGCTTTCATCTTGATTCGGTAAATTGCGTATATGATAAAATAATGCCAGGAGAAAGCATTTATCGGCGATAAAGGCTTTCTCCAAGCGGAAGCTTCTGTTTCAAGATAGCAAGTGAAGGTTGGCCGATAGTTTTTGGTTAGCTCGTTGCTACTCTCTGACATAATCGAGACGAAATTGCACGGTAAGTCCAGTGAGACATCGATGCTTTAAAACCAATTTGCATGAGATATTCTAAAAATAGAGAGAACAATAAAAATTCAATTTCGGACTTTCTGAATCAATTAACTTTTCGGGTTAATCGTCATCAGCTACAGTCAAACAGCGTAATCAGTAATGTGTACCTTCAGTATACATTTCTAAAGATATTTTCCCACCGAAACTAGACTTATGGACTGTACAGAATTGCACGCAGGATAGTAGATGGTCAAATAACCTCACGAACATATCCGACTCCCCTGATATTTATATCCAGCCACATCTCCGGCTTTTGTTACATGGAAGGTGCATATAAGATGCCGTGAAAAACGGACGGGAGAAACATTTATCTCCAACTCCATAAAGGGAGTGTGACACTTTTATGATGGGTTTTTAACTGAGGTAACGGTTTTTCCGGTGTTGAGAAACCTGTGAGCATATTTCATTTCACCCACGGCTCTCTGTATTAAAGGTTTCGCCCGCTTTACAGTCCAAAAAGGGGCTATTCCACTTTTCCAAACCATGAAGCGATCCATTTCCTTTTGGCAGCTCATGTCTCGTGATAAATATAAAAATGACATCAACTTCGCAGCGTTACATGCCGCAACGTCCGCGGGTAACCAGATTCGTGATTACAGGCGGTGCTTAGGTCAACTCCGAGTAGCAAGTCAAGGGGCGATCTTTTTGTTTTGAGCAATTAAAGGTGGAAAAATGTGGTTTCCTGAGTTTCAAACCTATTTTGTCCATAATTGCTCTCTTTAGAGTTTCGAAAAATGAACCATTCCCTTTAACTTAATCACATCCCCCGAAACAAGATGATAAAATATCACTACTTAACACGCGCATTGACGGGGGTCTGAGCCACCTTCGCTTTGACGGGGGGCGGGTACCCGCCCCCTAAGATCTCAAGAACCACGGTAGGTAGCGAAAAACGGTAAACGGCGTTGGGTAGCCCATCCACGTCTCCATCGAAAATATTTGAACTATTTTTTGTCAGGTCACATTTAAGGTCACGAGAGGTCAAAACATGCCGTCATAGGGATAACATGTAAATTACGTTTTTCGGCCATTACATCTGAACAAGTAAAGATAGAGCAAAACGGCTGGAACTATATGAATCCTCGCAGGAAGCCGAATCGAATGATAATTTGACCTTGCTAGGTCAAATCAAGGATTTGACCTGACCTGAGGTCAGATCACGGTCAAATTTTATAAAATGCATATCATTAGAACTGCAAAGCCCAGGCGAGTCAAATGCAGCTAAAATAAACGCTCTATCACCATTCGTTACTGCGTTATTTAGTAAAAACCATTTTTCCCATGTATTTCCAATGGAGAGGTCATGCCTCGCACCTGACCTTAGGTCATCGATATAAAAAATACCGGAACATATTTTAGAGAACTCGGTGGGGCCATTATGTGATACGAGTTTCAATTGGATAAGCTAACCCTGCTCCGACTTATGCTATATTAAACTTTTTTTAGGTCAGGTCACTTGACCTGTACTGGTGACCTGACCTGAGATGACCTAACCTTAAAATTTTCACAGAAGATGTAAAAATGATGAGGAAAAGGGTATGCCAAAGTACGGCGGCGCTACGCGCCGCCGTTTTTCTGCTATCTACGAAAAACCCGAGTGGGGCGGGTACCCGCCCCCCGTCAATGCGCGTGTTAAGCCCGCTAGTCCCCTCGTATAAAAAGATCCAGAACCGACCGCTGGCTGGCTGACCTAACGGTGCACCTCCTGAACGAAATAGAGGGCAAAGAGGCGTGAAGCCGAGGGCAATGGGGCACGAGCAGACCACATGTCAGCCCAGATATAGCCGGAGGTGACAAACGACGGCCATTAGCACGTCGCTGGCGACGCGGGCTCCCGCCAACACGGATCTCTCTACGGTACTTGCTTCTTTTACTTATATGACGCTTCTTCCGCGTCAAGTCGATCAAGAAATGACATTTTTTTACCCGTCCTCCTCAGAAATCGATGAAACTTGGTGCTGATGTAGCACTATGTGAAACGCCATACATACACTTTCAGGCTGGAGTAGCGCTTGAGGTCAGATCCAGGGGTTATCAAAGGTGTAAGTTTTGTTCCGACTCGGCCCCAACCAAACAAAGGTAATTTTTGGTTTGATCAAATGTTTAACGACGATATAAAAATTCTAATCTCAGTCAGGCTGTTCCAGAACATTGAAATATTATTTCGAGAATCAAACGAAGGACACGGACGCCTAATTCCAACGTATTTTGTTTATATAAAGGGTACACTGCTGTCTCAGGTGACCCCACCGTGCCACGTTTTTGTTGGTGGCGACGTCCTTGGCGAACAAACCCACGGCACTGAAGATACTCACCACGAGGGCGCCCCAGAGGCCGTCCTCGGCCCTGGAAGAGGTCGTAGGTGAAGCCCAGGTCCTCAGCGAACTTCTCCAGCAGGTCTATACAGAAGCCGGAGCAGCAGCGGAAGATGTTCGGGTCTCTCACGGCTTCCGACATGTTCATCCTACCACGATACAACGGTAAAGGAAAATGTGAAGGTTGCGAAGAATTGAGCATCTGAGGTTTCGAACCAAAACATATGTAGTATTCCCCTTGCGTCCCTGGTAGGCACGTGTACACGAAAATTGGTTACTAAACGTGAATTACATTCTTTGTAAATTCTATGTCCTCGTTTTGTTTGCAAGTTATAAATTTCATCAAGCTCCACGAACTGAAAGACCTCCCGGGGAAATTAACTGCAATGGTGCATGCGCCATATCTCACAATGTCAGAGCCATTGTTGAAAAGCAATTTTCTGCAGGCTGACGAATTACAGGCAGCAATGACAGAATACCCCACGACCACAAACGGGAGCGGGGAGACAATGCCTTAAGAATTTAGTGATAGTAAATGGGGTAATTCGTTTTCGCAGACACTTTACATCCACTCTTTGTTCCACTATCCACTATTGTTCCCATTCGTCAGTCCCTTCGGGCAGAGCCTAATACAACCAAACATGACTCTGCAGTTACATTACCTCACGACACTGAGCTCTTAAAATGAATCATCGATCCAGTTCCATGTAATCCACAGAGGCTGTAAACAAAACACTCACAACACACAACTGCGCCATTTCTCGTCCAATCACTTTCCAGATGCGTCCTAGCCATGACGGTACCGACCAACGCACGCACCCCGTGTGAGAAAACTTACCTCGCAATCCAAGAACTGTTATCCGAGGTACCAACGGCAGCAGAGGGACTTCCCGTCTTACCTTGGCATTTAAAAGTCTCACAGAAAGACGCGATCGGCAATCCCAACACGTTTGCTGACCGACGCAAACACAAAAACAAGTCTCTAAAATGGGCATGAAGGTCCGCTGGGTGGTGCAAAGCGTCTGGAGAGAGGAAATGGATACGTTTGTATAAGAAATAAAGAGATCTAGGGAAACGTTGGAAATAGCTTTTTGATAGTGATAGGAAAATAGTGGAAAAGCATATGTATTCATTACATTCCCCAAACACATAATTCTACATTGAGATGTTCTCTATCGATGGCAAGCTTTCAAAATTACGTATAAATAAAAGACCATTATATTGCATAGTACTTACCTCAAAGTTTTGTAATATGAATGGAAGAATGTCTGAAAGGGGTATAATATTCTAAAAAATGGTTTAGAAACAAAACTGTACAACAAAATATTACCGCATTGTCTACCGTGGGAGATCATAGGGCCCTGGCAGTTGGTGCGTCTCCGCCCGCCCCTACTTCACCGTGGGGAAATTTCACCTTTTAAGAATCACCCGTCTTAGCACTGGCGTGTCAATTCTGCAGACTTACTTCCTTACATGAACAGGAGAAATTCACGTTCTCTACTTCACTCACCCTGCGATGTATGACTCATTGGCGACCCGACACAGCACCCCTTTGTTGGCGGCGCATTTGCCCGTGACAGGGTCCGGGGGTCCATCATGATATACGGCGATTCCTCCATGAAGACAACCCGCATATGGAACTGCTCCGGAACACCTGCAAACAAGGACAACATCCAGGAGTCGCAGCCTACTGACTCCACTGATCGGCACACCTGTAAACAGGGACAACGTCCAGGATCCACCGCCCACTGACTCCACTGATCGGCACACCTGTAAACAGGGACAACGTCCAGGATCCACCGCCCACTGACTCCACTGATCGGCACACCTGAAAACAAGGACAACGTCCAGGATCCACCGCCCACGGACTCCACTGATATCGGGATGCGACCCACGTGCGAAGATGAGTGGCTGAAACAAATGGGATGATAGATGTGTACGTACGTGCGTCGCATACTCTTAGACACCAAGTGCCAACTGAATTAGTCGCCATTAGCTGAGTCCAGCCCAATAGGCTGTCTACGCTTACACCAAAGAAAATATGACAGCTTCGTAGGTTTGGAACTGAACTATCAGGCGCGCAGAGCATACCAAAAAACCCTGATGGGATATTATGTTTCCATGCAGCTTCATATTTAGAGTCTCCAAAATTATTCATTTGCAGAGCAGCCTGATGGTATGTTACGTCTCCATGCAGCGTCATATTTAGTTTCTCACGAAACTAACCATTTGCGGAACAGCATCGCTCTGTGACAGAGTACTACTTTTTGAACGCACTGCTCTCGTAATTCCCTCTCCTACTCCCTAGGAGTTTACGGCCACAACGCAGCTGTTCGTAGGTAACTGCAGCCAGCACGGGGCCATCGAGGCGGATCTGCACTGAACATATCACATTTCTCCGCGTTTTTTCGTGGTGTGTCGGATACTTTAACTATTTCATTCTGCCGTTGGCTTTAACGTCGAGCGGCCGCGCCGATGCCCCCGGCGTTATCTAGGAGCCCCGCGCCGGGGTGTCATGGTTGCGCGTGCTGATGCATGTATGCTTTTGTCTTGCTTAGTGAAATATACCATGTATGGACGTAAATGGTGAGTTCTAGAGCCTAAGTCATTTGAGGATTTTCATACATGTTAAATTGGGCGCTATATAACCTTTTAAGGTTATATTGCGCACGAGCCTCTTAAAAGAGGTTCGTGGGCAAGGACGCCCAAATAACTAACGTACCTACGTGTGAATGAGTTATTTTTACTATAGTCATTGTTATTTGTTATTTATACATACTAACATAAAAACGGACATCACAGTTGGCCAAATTAGGTCAAATTTAGACCCATTTAGAAAACCCCTTATAACTCGGTAATTATTTGACTTAAAACAAAACAAAAGACATCAATGTGTTTGTCTTAACCCAAGGATACCAGTGATATGCAACTTAAAAACAAATTGAATGACAAAACGGATGACAGCGTGCAGATTTATGATTTCCAGAGCTTTTGAATTGTGTTTAGAAACCCGATCTAGTTCTTCTAGAAGCCAAGTTACACCCTGATTTTGCCAGCCTCATTTTAGAAGAACAAAATCGCTTTACGTGGGTTTAGAAATGGCTTCATAACTCGTTGATCTGAAGTGACCTGATGTAGATTTTGGTCATAAGTTGTAAAATTTGATCACCCTAGGACGTGTGCAAAGCGACACGCGACTCATTTAAATCTGCTCAGATTCATTCACTAAAAACCGATAGGGGGAGGGGTCGAGTCGGACCCCCAGGCGGTGAAGCGTTAAGGTCCGGGTAACAAACCATAACTATTCCAGACCGTTTAGTTATTGTTTCCATTGGCACGTGCCGCACTATAAACATTTCAGAAGGAAATTCTAAGCGTTTTGAACACACTCAAACACGTAGCCGTTAAACATCTCCCGCCGTTCAAAATAATTTATCGAACGTTGCTGGATGTATATCAGTGTCCTCTCCAGGGGCGTGGATTTCCAAAAATCATTGGGGGTGCCAAAATTGGAAAGAACACCAATAACCATCATGCAAAAACAGATAGCATGATGTTATCTTTGTTTTGGCCCCCACACAGGCTTGCTGAAGCAAACCAGACCAATTTTAAGTCCTGAAATGATAAACAATTAAATTTAAAGGATTTTTAATACTAACTCGATGTTTCATTGGGGTGCCCGGGCACCCCCAAAGATATATAAATCCACACTCCTGGTCCTCTCCCATCTGCGTACCAAGGCTTGGTCAGCATGATACATTTGGTTTTAAAAATCAAAATTTAGCAAAAATGTATTTCTTTTGCTAGGATTCATTACTTTTAATACTTGGCATCACTTGTGACGTAACTCACTGCCTGAGTTCCACCAAATAACACATAATTAGAAAGCTGGAAGTTGAACGCCTTAATATAATAAAGATACACGACTATTGATAACTAGTTTTTATATAAATTTTGTCCAAGTTGTTGCAAGTTCGGTATATGGAGTCTCACTTAAGTCACGGAGACTTGTCACGGAAACCCTGACCCCACCACCTAAACGAGCAACTCCCACAATGACTGGTAAATTTAGAAGCCAAAGCTTAACGTCCCTCAAACCGCAGGGACGGCCGCCCCGCTCAGGTCAAGTCAGTTTTCAGTTGACCTACGTGGGATAAATATTGAGCACCGGAGCGTCTCAGGGGAACCAATCCTAAGTATGTACATACATACATGCACTGCCACCGCATGTTCCTGAGCAGCAGGCCTGAGCCCAACGCTCTACCACCTGAGTTACCGGGGCGATAATGACAATAATGAAGACAAACTGACTTGGAACGTGACGTCACTCGGGGGGTTAAACGCGGAACATTGTAGCAAACCAACCAATTTTAGTTCTGGAAATAGAAAGCTGGACAATCACGGTTTCAGATGTTTGCACAGTGGCTTCTGTCTACCTGGAGGCCGGGTGGCGGCAACATCGAAAGGATGTGATAGGGGAATAGCCCATGCTGAAGGAATAATTTCCGTAAAGATGCCGTATGCCGTAAAGATATACATACTCACCCTGACAGTGGCGGATACAAGGGGGGGCCAGCGGGGTTCAATCCCCCCGAAGTGTCAGAGTGCCTATAGTAAATACGGTAGCCGGAGGCTGTTTCTTGGCAATGGCGGGGAGGATCCAGACTCCCAGGCCCCTCCCCGAAAAATGAAGTCCTGGATCCGCCACTGCTTACTCAGTTTACTGTCTCATGCACCCCGTGATTGCCCGCAACCATCATTATTTACACAGTCATAACTGTCTATCCCTCTGCCTTACATAAGCACGTTAGCATATCAAATTTCTGCTGTTGTATATGCAGAAATACCAGCCAGGCGTGTATACCACATTTACTGTGTGTGTAGTTTTGCCAATAAGTGTGTGTCTTTTAAGCACAGTATTGAAACGCTCCGATATGTACCCTGATGTCAAACAAATTTCGGACTCCTGCAATTCAATTAGCGTCTGCAATTTTGCCTGCCAACCGTATTCACATATAAAATGTATTCAACTAATTAATACGTTTCCAGTGCTATCGACACCGCACACCGTACACATAACCCATATATCCACCCAGGTGCACAGAATGTCTGTGCACCTGTTCCCCTCCCTCAGTCCAACAGCAGGGGTAACCACCACGATGCTCAAGACCACGCATGTAGGTTTTATAATCCGCTACGCGACCCCTACCCACCGAGGTTTGAACGAGGCCGTCAGCGCTGTTCAGCGTGACATCTAACCTCCGTGCCCCGCAGGCAAACGGCAGCGAAGGAATGGCGGCCGCTGATTGGTGGAGGAGCGTTCACTTGCATTGTGAGAAATTCAGCGAAAATTTATCCATGAAAATGATAGACTTTTCGACTATGAACCCGAATATGTATCACAGTTATCTTTTTCAAACATTCCTGGCCATATTTTGCTCTCTATTGACTTGGTTATCTGCTCCACCATCCAGGGCTGCTCTTCGGGTACAGGCGAGATGGCGGCAGTCAGCACAGGCTAGCCGGCGGCCGAGTTCGCTGAAGTGGGGAGTGTCGCGGGATGGGTTTCTGCTTAGTGGAGAGGAGAAGGCCCGGCGCGAAGGTAACCGAGGAAAGGAGGAGAGAGGCGGACATAAAACTAAAACTTAACCACCGGACGAGTTATAGGGAGTGAGGACTAATAGAGAGTGCTGCCGAAGTAAAACCAGATAATAAACCAGAAGAAAAAACACACATCGCTTAGCTCCATGTTGGATAGTGGAAACACCAAACTTCCATCCGAACTCAGCATATTTTTCATGCTTTAGCGCACTTCACCTTTGTGACACTATACCACGAAAATTTAACGCTATGGTGAGACCCAAAAACCATAGGCGACGGAATCTTTTTATCTAATGAGGGCACTCTCAATGGATCTATCACAGCAGCATGGCTTTTTGAAAACCGCTGTGGGCGACCAAATCCGAAAACTGCCAATTACGACAGCATTAAGAGAGTCAATTCATCATATAAACTGTTTAAAATCACTATAGCTCATTAAACACATGAAACCAAGTTGCACTGCTTGATATGACAAATATTGGGTGATTGGGCACCCCGCATCCAGAGATAGACACCAACGCACCAGCCTTGTAGGCAGTTTCAAAGTTTCATCAGCGGTGTAAAATTTAGCTGGGCACTGGGCATATTCTTAGGAAACATAGCCTTAAACCGTAAAACAGTTTTGTAAAATAATGTAGAATAATTGATAGTGTTATAACCTCCGGTCAGTTAGAGCTGCCTGCCCACTGGAAATGCTCATACAGCGGTATCGGTGCCAGTGACCAAACTAGTTGCTGCATCTAAAATATATCATTATTATGATAATGAGGTTCCTGACTATCTTAAGGACAGCACCAGGGAGTTTTCCTAAACGTACGAGACAAACTGGGATCGGGAATGTTCTGGCTGTTCCACAAGTATTGTTTATCCACGAATGCTCCACTGAAAATTTGTCCAATAAATTTTGGTTCAAATTTTCGATGAGCATCACTATGCAAACCAGAGTAGGAAATAGAAGCAAACGCATGATTATTTCAAACACACACCCTCAGATTCCTCCATACCACACACACAGAACCGCGTTTCGTTTAATTGGAATCTCAAGCGCTGTATTTGTCGTTATTAAGTACATCATAAATGCAATATTTTACCCCGTGAATATGTTACAACCAAATAGCGATCATTGCAAAAAACATCAAAACATTCTAACAAAAATATTTTCATGGATTCTTAACAATTTTTAGAGTATATGACGTAACAATCATGACATACATATACCTTTCAGAGGTAAGTGTTTAAATATCTAATTTCCTGTGCTTTTGCTTGATTCTACTCACTGTTTTTCATTATTTGACTAACGTTTGGCGGGGAAAGAAACTGACAACGCGACAGGTTACATGAGGCAACGTTCCCGGAACATGAGGCAAATAGGGGATATAGCTTGTGAGACAGTTAAACAGATTCTGGATCATGTAGTCAGAGTTAGCAAGTCCAAATAATTCAGACTCAGTGTGACGCCTGGTTCATAGAATTGTTTTCAAGGGCAGGTGGATCATCACAGGAGTAATAAAGATAGTGTTTTATATTTGGAGTGGTGCCATCCTGGATTTTGTATTTGTACTTGATGAGTGGTACACTGAATATTCATGCAAACACCATCTCAGCCTTACATTTTTATAACACCATTGCCTCTTAATGCTCCATATAGAAGCCCCCAGACTGTCGCGCATGGTGCTAATTAGCAGAAACTCGACAGAAGAAGCGCTGCTTATGAATATTAGATAGAAGGTAAACTATCAGTGTGTAAACGTTGTTAATGTTTACAAATATTTAAAAAATGTGTACAAATGTTTGAGACCACCTGGTGCCACAGCCAAATGTTACCAATTAGGGACATCTTAAGATCATCATCAACAGCATTTTAAGATGCCGCGTGTTTTTTATATTTCAAATACTTTCTTGTGCTCACCTCACGGCAAAGGTACTGTATAATGGACCATTTGCACTTAATTCAGTTACTGTGTATTACATGTGATTTGCTGTATCTTATGGACTCTATCACTAAGCATGGAGAATGCAGTAACTTGTCTTGCAGGTATGTATATACGTGTGTCCAGCATATCATTATGGATACCGGGGCACCCCGAAAGATATGTAAATCCACCCCCCCCCATTGCACCATGTAGTGAGTCTGTTCACCTGCCGCACTTCCTGCTTGTTTTTTTACATCGTTTTCTTCTTTGAACACATGCATCACGGTCTCAATTGAAATACCAACCGAGGGATTTTCCGGTGTGCTTTATAACCCCACTATATAGCAACAACAACTGTATGGAGTTAACAACGCACCAACTGCTACAGTCATATGGCGTCGCCGGCTTTGCACCCTGCTGGAAGGAAGTTCACGGGAGGCCAGCCAGGGATTCGAACCAACAGTCTCCAGTTCCAAAGTCCAGAGACTATCCACGGAACATTAGATACGTCCGATCTCCATACCGATCTCAATGCTATAACTGAAAGGTCACATCTTTGGAAACTTGAAGCTCACCCGGCAGCGTCAAAGTACTGACGATGACACTACAACACAAACCCGTCCTAGCCACGTACAAAATGCAAAACACTTCTCTTGAAAAATTATTTGTATAGGGGATAAATTATCTCGAAGAGTCACGTAATAAAAAGTTAGCGTTTGAGGACTACATCGATCAGGCTGTCAGCCCGGCAACCAGGGCACTCGGTCTGATGATTACATCCGTCCAGACAGGTCATCTGGTGGGTGACCGAGATCGAGATAAAAATTCAAACCGGGCCCGATCCTGGCAGTATTCAATATTCAGTCAGTTTTGGAACATAGTTGGATTATCTGGGGGAAGGACACCAATGACGCATTTATATAAACTCGAAAAAATACAACGCGTTTCTAGTTTGGCTTCCAAACGTTTCATTTCATCACTAACTCTCCCTGGCATACTCAGATATTTCTGCACACTTCAAAATTGAGAGCCTGATGAGCCGTATCCAGCTTTACATCATGTTTAATCACAAAATAACAACAGTCACGACCAATTCAGTAACGGATACAAGGGGCTAGGGGGCTCAAGCCCTCCCCCGAAATGCCCGAGTGCCTTTAGTTAATACAAAGGCGGAGGCTAATCCAAGGCAACGGCGGGCGAGGCTCGAGACTCTAGCCCCCTCCCGAAATGAAGTCCTGGATCCGCCGCTGGTCCCGACTTCCTCTGCCTGTCTGCTCGGGAGCTTCCCACTGCGCGCACGCTTCGACGCACTCGCGCTATGACAGGCACCCTGCTACTTTGGAAGGAACGACACAGTTCAGCTAGGATTATTCTGTCAGGTTCCTGGGGCTCTCAATGACTTTGTGACTGACGCCCCCTTCGCCAAACCCTTTGCTAGCGACCATTCTCAATTTAGGGCCCAGGTACGAGCTTTTATGATACAGCTCCCTGTTGCTAGAATGTATAAATCCCGACAGAAATTAGTTTAGATTATGTGCAGGACCTTCCATTACTGTGGTAGCGTTTACACTCTATACTGCACGTTTCCTAACTTACCTCTCTCAGGGTATATTTGCTCAGGTCTCTTTTACAGGTGCACCTTTATCATGGTGTTTTTTATTGCACCGTATTTTGTTGTACTCCAATGGTTGTGTTTTATTGTCGTTACTCGAGCTGTTACGGCATGCCTAGAATGTTAAAATTATGGTCTTGTCATATAAAAAAACACATTAATAAACAAGATGATACCGTGAACAGACAAAGTTAGTGGGCCGATTGGCTCACTCAATATATTTTTGTCGAAAAATGTGCACCTAGGTATCTTGTCTTAATGGTGGAAACCTCCTTCAGGCGGTTTTCGACCTGTTGATTTGACCATGAATCACATAATTCCGGTATGGTATTATGTTTAAACGCATTTTTGATGGATTGCTTAGCGCAAAAATGTAAATGTATTTAATAATCAAAATTGCAATCATACTCGCACTGCAGAGTGAGTTCAGGGCACTTATAATTCCAAAAAGCACACACACTTGATCCATTTCTCCTGCAATTTTGTGCGTTTGTGATGTTTTTCCTCACAGTACTTTGTTTCTAAAAAGTTTCGCCAACCCATCGAAAAGGCAGCCAGGAGTGCTCCCACCACGATTCCAGCGACCTTAGTACCCTTAATTTAGTACCATGAAACATAAAATTAAACAAGTCGCGGCACATCCTTTGAAGAAAAGAAGATAAACTTAAACATACCCAAGTTAGTTTTTATGTACCATACTGCTTAAAGAAGACTTCAATACCTATAGCAAAAGTTAGGACCACTATGCTATCATGTTATGAAGCATTATTACTCAGCAAAAATTTGCACGAAAAAAACAAACAAAAACCTTTCTAGCAAGACGTCTTTATTCTACTGTTGTTAACAACCCGGAAACAAGTGAACAAATAGGAATGCTAGTACCGTTCATCCGCTACCGAGGGATATTAGTGCGGAATGGAGTGGTTTGCAGCGAAGGATGGACATCTAACAAAACAGTTCCAATCTAGACTGTACTGAAGTGTATTACACATATACATACATACACTCTCATCTCACAAGCATACACAAACTTAACCATTCATGCGCACCTAATCATGCGCTAACACACTCACCACAAGCATATTCTCCCTGATATACTGAAGGTGATGTTATCGAATTCTCGCCACTTGAAATATAACAGCTATGAAGGGACAAAGCATCAGGGACGGCGGATTCCAGGGTGCAAGTGGTGCAGTTGCACCACTCGATTTTTTTAAGTGGTGCAAAAGTATCTTTTTGCACCACTTGTTTTGGCTTTGTCCAGGAGGCGCCCCCCCAGGCCTCAGCCGGCGCCCCCGGCCGGTCAGAGAAAATCAAGCCTAATTACCGCCTACCTGAAGAGGTAGGATCCTCTGTGAAAAAGACATTTTCATACATGAATGACGCACCTTGACATCAAAACTGCGCCCTGGAAAGCAAAAGGCGCCCCCCTTGAGTAAAGGCGCCCCTCTGGATAGCATAGGCACCCTTGAAAAGCGTAGGCGCCTCCTGGACAGCTGAGGCGCCTCCGAAGAAGAGAAACGGCGCCCCTAGATATCACATGCGCCCCCTAGTTAACACAGGCACCCCTTGACAGCAAAAGGCGCCCCCCGCAGAGAAAAGGCGCCCCCTGGACAACATAGGCGCCCTTTGATAAGAAAGGCGCCCCCTGGAGAGATAAGAGAGAAACCCCCCCCCTCCCGAGAACAACGGCGGCAGGGACGGCGGATTCCGCAGGACAGGGTGTGCAGTTGCACACCTTGAAAAAATGGTGGTGTACAATAGTATATTTTTGCACACCTGGTTTTGACCTCGTACGGGGAGGCCCTCACGGATTTAGGTGGCACCCCCGGATTTTGCCGGCGCCCCCGGCCGGTCAAGAGAAAATCAGACACATCGCCTGTCTGAAGGGGTAGTACCCTCTGTGTAAAATAAAATACACTTTCAAATATGAATGGCGCCCCTGACATCAAAGCTGCACCCTGGACAGCAAAAGGTGCCCACCCCCTTGAGTAAAAGCGCCCCTCTGGATAGCAAAGGCGACCTCTAGACAGCAGAGGCGCCCCTGGACAGAAAAAGGCACCCCCAATTGAGGAGTAACGACGCCCCTGAATAGCATAGGCGCCCTCTGGTTAGCACAGGCACTCCTGTACACTAAGAGGCGCCCCCTCCCCCATAGAGCAAAGGCACCCCTCTGGATATCATAAGCTCCCTTTAATAGCAATCGCGCTCCCTGGACAGCAGGGGCGCCCTCTGGATAACATAGGCACCCCTGGACGGCAGAGACGCCCCTAAAGAAGAGCAACGGCACCCCGGGATAGCATATGCGCCCCTGGTTAGCACAGGCACCCCTGGACAGCAAAAGGCGGCCCCCGCCCCTGAGTAAAGGATCCGGGTCTCTGGATAGCATAGGTGCCCTTGGATAGCGCAGGCGCCTCCTGGACAGCAGAGACGCCTCCGAAGAAGATCAACGGCGCCCCTTGATATCATATGCACCCCTGGTTAGCACAGGCATCCCTGGATAGCAAAGGCGCCCCCCCCGAGAGCAAAGGCGCCCCCTCTGGAAAGAATAAGCACCCATGGATAGGAAAGGCGCCCCCTGGAAAGGACAGCAGAACATTTTTTAAGGAAAACTCAGTGGAGGGGGGCGGTGGAGATTTTCTTGTGCTGGCCATTATAATGTCTTCGGGGGATCAAACCCCATTTGGAGGGGGGCGTTAATAAAATTTAGACGTGCTAGTGTCTCCTAATTTTTGTTATTCCATATTCTAAAGATTAGAGATGCTGCCCAGGACTGCGGGTTTTTTTCAACGGAAAAAGGCCAAACCGGGTTTGCGAAAAGGCCAAAAGGCTCAAATTGTATTTGCGCTAAGAAATCTTGTTTTTTATCAATTTCGTCCAAGTTCTTCCCAGTACGGCTGTTGGAGTCTGAGTCTCATTAAAGTCCTCAAGGGACTTGTCACGGAGACCCCGACCCCACCACCCGAACGAGTAACGCCCACAATGAAGGGTTGATTTAGAAGCCAAAGTTTAACCTCCCACAAAGCACAGGGATGGCCGCCTCGCTCAGGTCACCCTCTCATCAGTCAGTTGCCAGCCGACCTACGTCGGGCAAACGATTGAGCGCCGGAGCGTCTCAGGGGAACCGATCTCAAGCCTGGACATGCACTGCCACTGCATGCTTCTCAGCAGCGGGCCGGAGCCCGACGCTCTACCAACCGAGCAACCGGGGCGGCCAAATGGCCAAATAAATACCACAAAAGCCATATTTGAGGCTAAAACAAACCCTACCAGGTGTCATAAACCCACAGAAAAAGGACAGAACACTCTTGTATCACTGCAGTGAACAGTGCACTGTATAAAACTAAATGTTAATAATTTGATATTGACTTGACGATATATTTTTAGCACACTGCCCATCTCATAAGAAGGCAGGAGTCCCATTCCAATCCCGTGTGGCGACCCAATTATTTTATCCACATAACTAAACAATTTGTTAGCATCATCAATTATCTTGGCCGCACCACTCCCCGCTAACATTTGATATCTTCCTGCTTTTTCTGTGAATTGTTTGCTCTTGAACAGTGACGGATCCATAGGCAGATCCAGGATTGCCAATCGGAGGGGAGCACCTTCCCGGGGGGCGCCATCCGGAGCAGGGGGCGCCACTTTTGACCGGAAAAACCTACCAGGTGGGCGTAAAATCCTATCGGTGAGCACCGATTTTCGCATCCTGGGGGAGAGTGGGAAGCGCCACTTCAGGCGAGTGCCATCGACCTTTCAGGGGGCGCCGTGACCATTTCAGGGGGCGCCGAGGATCGATCGGGGGCTGCATCTGCCCCTCCCCTTTGCCCCCTGGATCCGCGTATGGGCGGATCTAGAATTTTAGTAAGGTGGGGGGAAACGCGGAGCCTCAAAGTGGGCACTTTATCATCAACTTTTCACCCAAAGGGCGCCTATGGTATTCGGTTTTCGGTTGCCGTCATTTTGGTGGATCGTATTTTTAACAACGTCCTATCCCACCCTCTCCCAGCCATAACAGTTTGTACCAGCCAAGCAAGATGCCTATTTGGCGTGATATTTGAAACAATGAATTGCTAAACAGTTCAGTCCACACTTTTTTCGGCACCTCTTGAAAAATCTGTAACTGCCACTAGGTCATGGAGAAATTTAAGACACTTGGGAAGATGCAACAGCTGAACATAAAGGTATATATCTGAGGATTTTTCTATTAGTGAAGAGGGGCTAAGTTTATTTTAATATCAAATATGATAAGCATCATTTTGCCTTTCCACGTGGCCAAGATTCGTAAGATAATGGTGAGAGGACATTGAAAATAATCGCAGCGAGTGTGAACCTGGCCTGTGCGCTGTCCAAGAAAATTATCTCAGCGGAAAAGCTTTAAGTTGTAGGAAACACAAACTGGACTTTAACCCACATTATTAATTGCTCCTAAAAAATAATGTTTGAACCAGATGGCAGACTCAAGGAGATATAAGGGAAGTTGAAACGTTAAGATAAACACAGAATGAAGTATGTGGGCATTTTCCATCGACCTTTATCTATATTCTTCAATTCATCAGCATGGGAGAATTGCTCTTGTGCGTGAAATTTCGGAGGTGTTAAGAGAATTTCGGTAGCCATGTGATTGAATGCTGAAATAGATCATGCCATAGGCATGTGTGATTTGTGACATAAATGGGCCCTACTAGAATAAAAAGAAAACAGTTTTAACGTGTCCAAGTACTCTCTTGATAAATTGATAACTTTTTTTCGTTTATTGGCTGTAATTTGCGCGTTTAATGATCATGTGCAGTGCTCAGATCAAAGTGAAAAGACAATTCAGATTGATAAAACGAGTATATTTTGTCACTGACCATCCACTTATACCATCAACCATCGCCTTCAGGTCAAGTTCAGGACTCATTTAAGAGAAGAGGTGAGCGTGCACTGTGCATGCCCAAATCGAGACACAGCCGCCCTCCCGATGGACAGACCGCGCAGAAATACGTCCTCGTCGCGTTTGATTTCGCGCACGCGTACGACGTAGTGGACCACCACCTGCTACGCGTTCGCCTGCTGTAGATGGGGCTGTCAAATTGCACGGTGGCCTGGATTTGGCAGTGACTCCGGGACCGAAGAGTCCAGGTGGAACTAAATGGTGTGCTTTCCAGTGAGCGCATTTTCCGAACTGGCCTGCCGTAAGGAAGTGTCTTATCGCCAGTTTTATTTTGTATGGGCGGCTCGGCTGGTAGACGCACTCTGCGCGGTTCCCGGATGCTCCCCTACATGTACGCCGATGATACGGTGGCTCTCTGCACGGGCAACAACATCCAAGTCGCCAAGGACCGGGCGCAATAAAGCTGCTGCTGGCACCCTCATGAAGTGGACCCGACAGCACAAAATAGTGGCATCAGGAGCCAAGATCCAAGTATTGGTGATGTCCCAGTGGGCCAGAGACGCCAATCCCTTCAATTTTAAGGTCGACGGGAAGTCTGTCACTGCTGGAGACACCCTACAGCTACTTGGCGTCACCATCGATCGGCTCCTCCATTTCGGTCCACACTGTAAGAGACTGTGGGAGAAAGTCCACCCCCGCATCTCCCACCTACGTCAACTGTCCGGCTGCAACAGGGGCTGCACGAACAGCACCTCCGAACCGTCGCTACTGGCTACGTGAGAGAAGCGATGGAGTAAGCGGCCGCAGCGTGGCTCCACGCCACACCGCCATTTCATGTCGAGCTGCTGGAACGCAAAATGAGAGCGTCGGCGCGTATCATCACAGGATGCACCCACTCCACTCCATGCCGAGTTAAGACTCCCCGCGTAGCGGCCAGAAGGAGGGTACTCGCGACCCAACTGCTGGTGAAATTCCATACCCTGCCGCCTGAAGACCCTCTGTGAAGACGTGCGGAGGCGACAGCGCCCTCTCGACTCTCCTCGGTGACCGGGTGGCGGCAGGTGGGCAAAGACATGTGGGATCAAGCAGGCATCTCCCTCCCCATCGAGTCTTTCCTTCCTCGACGTCTTCCACTGTGGGTATCAGGAGAGTGAGTCACATTTCAACTAGACGTGGGCCCACTGACATCAGGAGCGCCACCTGTCCGGAAGAAGCGAGTAGCTCTCCCCCACCTCGCTTCCCTGACTCAATGTGCCACATGGGTGTGGACCGACGGGTCAGTGCACGGAGGGGTCACGAGCGGGGGAGCTGGGTCTTCATCGAGTCACCAGACAGAGCCCAGCATGAGCTCAGGCGACCAGCAGGCTCGCTCTGCTCGAGTTTTCAGGCTGAGATGGTAGCCATCCAAACTGCCTGTGTCTTCCTACTGGACTAATCAGTGCACACAGAAGATCCAGTCATCTTCAGCATGGCCTGCCAAGGTGACGACGCATTATAGAAATAAAATGGCTTCAATGTCTGCAGATAAGACAGCGATTCGGTAAAAATCGCAAACTTCCTCACCATCAGCTTAGACACCTGGTCCAAACAGCAAAAAAAATGGAGTACAGCTCTGAAGTAAAAATGGATCATTCGTAAGGCAAACTAGAAAACTTCTCAACATCGTCACCAACGAATGCACGCCCTGTGCCATTGTCACTTTCTTTTGCAACCGTCTATATAGAAACAGGCATGGTTTTCGAACGGCTCCGCAAGCAAGTTCATAAAATACTGGCGCGTCGGTTCAGGAGGCAAATTTTTGCTTTGTTGGCGTAGGTTGTGTTCTTGTTAACTGTCGAGATGAGCTATGGTTCAATAACAGCTGCTTCATGTGGTTCGACGAGATTGCTGTCGATACCAGCCTGTGCCAGCCAGGCACAGACTCTCACTCACTGGTGACGGGTTGCAAAACGCGAGCCACTGTCTATCTGACTGAGGTAGGCGTCGCCAAAAAAAATGTTTGGTATGTGGGGCGTGTTGGGGACTTATTTTAAAGGGAACGTGGCACCTTGGTAAAATCCTGGAATTTTGTGTAATTAGGCGTACTTTTAGCCGAAAATAATGAAACCACTCATGATTTCTCTGAAAAATGTACAACAGGCCCAATGCTTTTATTTTTAAAATACTCCTCTAGAAAAATGAATAAATATCTGCCTCTGGATGATGTCATGATCTGGCAACCACTACCATACTCGAAACACTTCAAGGGCTTCGATTGGCTGATGCTCATCGTGATGTCAGCATATGTCGTCACACCAGCAGCTCACAACAATGGCCGCCTCGCGAGAGGTACATGAGAGGTACATTTCGGGTAGGTTTTAGTTTTTTTCTACGGAAATATCGAGTTCCAAGACAAATGATATATAGAGCAACTGGTTTTCCGATTTGCTTTACAACTTGGCTATCTCAGTTAAAATCACGTTCTAAAGGTGCCACATTCCTTTTAATGGCTTAATGCAAGGCTAGTATCTTACTGCGCATTTGTAGCGGTATTTCACTAATTTATACTAGCATGCTTATTATGGGTGAAGCTTGG
Organism: Lepas anatifera; assembly: GCA_034440635.1. Taxonomy (NCBI): domain Eukaryota; kingdom Metazoa; phylum Arthropoda; class Thecostraca; family Lepadidae; genus Lepas; species Lepas anatifera. Next base: position 366,373 of record JAOTON010000590.1, on the reverse strand, counting down.
AACGCTCCTGTTACTATTCTGATAGCGAGATGACGGACATATCGATAATCTTTTTCAAGGACTAAGGAGTGGCCTCATACGCAACCCCGGTCTGCGACCTGGGATAACCCCCCACCGGCGCAGGAGAGCCGCATGACAATGTGCTGAAATCAACCATATTTCATTCTCAATGTATCTCTTCATAAGCCTGTAGGTCAGTGCCATCATTCTTTTCTTTGAAATAAATAGTAAATATCCTGCAGTCAACCCCGGATTCGACCCGCGCACCCCTCATCACGAGACAGGACCTCTAACCACTAGACCACTGCGCCACACTGTACCGACTCCCACTAACCCTACACCTGTGACCCGTCAGGAGGTCACTGGCCGGTATCACGCAATCAAAACGATGCCGTGATCGTGGCGCCAGGTGTTGTGTTCGTACAGAAAAGGCATGGTATAAAGCTGCTTCTAGAAGACGAACCAAACATTAGATTCCCTAGAATCACTTGTATCGGCGACCCAGGACCCTAAGCTAGCTTTATGCCAAATTGCATCCACTTCCATTCATTTTGAGGACTTGAAACCATGGTGAGAAGCAAACATGTTCCGAGAAATTTAGCTCCTTGAAATACCTTTTCGGACGAATTACTCGAAAGCCGTTGGAGATAAGTGGGTAGTGTAAATGAATTGAATGACTGCAATTAATTTTCCTATTCAGCCATGTCAATTCTGAGCTTGTGAATGACATGTGCTCTGAACCGAAAAGCTGCAAATAAAAGGTTTTCTACTAAAATTATATTTATACATATAAGACAATGAATTTTATTATCACGATATCCGTCTCCGAATATTATCAGGCGGAAGCAATGTTCTTTCATTATTTGAAATGAAAAGTCAAATCGGCGCATTAGATCGCGAGAGATTAAGATTTAAATGAAATGAGCAAAAATGTAGTCCTCCGGCAAAATGGCAAAAACTAGGTCAGAATTTTACGTTTTCCACTGGAAACTATGCCTAAGCACAAGAAAATTGACGTAGCTGCCTCCACGTGGCTGTCTTTAAACTAACTGAAGCGTGCCTTCTGACATTTCGAGCTTACAAGTCGGCTGTCAAATTTCAATATCTTTTTTGCTTGTACTAGAAATACTGCGTTTTGGCGTAATAAATATTGTCGGACCAGTTCGAATTTTTTCTTAGGTGGCCTTGTTGCTTATTCAAAAGGAGGCAAATTTCAAGTTCGTCGCTTAAGAAATAAAAATGATAAAAATGCAAAATTGAAAACATTTGTTCCAAAATTTCCCAAAAACTATTTTGAATTTAAATTCGGGGCCTTAGTTTGGGCGTCTAGCGTAAAAGGGCAATCACCCTACACAATTGCAGAGCCCTGGTATCAACTGTCAGAACCGCCAAACGGCCAGAATAGAGCCTCTTGAGAAATCTCAATCCGCTTCGCTCCATGGATTTCATCATGCGGCTCTGACACAGCCGTACTCGATCTTCGGACGAATAAGTGATCTATACAGCATAAGAAGCTTATAACGTAGCGTATATCAATGAGCGTATAACGTGCGCATAACGTATATATAGGCGATAAGCGTATAACGTGTATAGCATGAGAAACATTTCTCTATCTGCACGGTATCTCATCCTCATCAACACCTTCAGTATTTTCAGCGTATCGAAACATTTTTTTGCGGAAATCCTTCAGGTGTGGCACATATGAAAGCTTATCGAGTGTGAGCTTGATAAATCTGGTTTCTGCTACAACATCGCTCGGATTTCCGCGAATTTACAAAATCGGGTATTCAGTCTCAATGTCTATTATAAAAGTGCATGCACTATGTCTTTGAACTTGAAAATTTCAGTCCATTGCGTGTGATCCATTGCTGCAATATGTCAAGGCCAAGCTGCAGCCGCCTCTGCGCAGCTCCTGTAGTAGACACTGTCACACATATTGTGAAGTCTTCAACGAAAAACACGTGACGTATGTTTGCGGGAAGTGTCTGCAATATCATTGGTCATAACTGCAAACAAGGCTATGAATATCGCAGAATCCTGGGCTATGCTACTCTGTTGCTGATGCCAATCCGATACGACTGAGTTTACGCGAAATCTAAAATACCTATTTTTTCGGAATATTAGAAATAAACCACCCCAAGTGGCCTCGCACGCCGAGTCCAAAGAGTTTCTGCAGAACGCCATTGGATAGCAAAGGCGCCCCCAAGAGATGATGGCGCCCCCTGGGGAGGAAGGCGCCCCCTACAGAAAATCTTGCACCACTTCTCGAAAATGGAATCCGCCGTCTCTGCAAAGCATTTCTTAAATGTTTCACTTAAGGAACTTGGCGTAGACCAAACCATCAGCCTACTACTTTTGCAGATGAAATCCTGACAACAGGATAACAAAGTATCTGAAAGTTGAATATAGTTAACAGGCGCCGACGCACTTGATTTCACCAAAATTGTACCCTTGTCAGAAAACATCTAATGGTTTTCTCCTTCGTTCCTCGTTGGGGTCATCCCGAGTCAGTTCAAACAGGGTGATACGGGGCACGCCCGGAGCGGGAAGCGGCGGAGATGGAGGCGTCTCCAAAAACATGACTGATGTGTTACACTAATGGAACACATTTAACGGACAATTGTGGCTGTGTATGGCGAAACCCAGACTTTGGCTCCATGACCCTGATGAGTCTGGTACCCTAGGAAAATCCTCGAGAGGTGGAGCAGGCACCCCTGACGTAATGTTCTCACCGGCCACCGTGTGTGGGCCCACGTCAGTAATAAAGCCTCCTACAAGTATTCTAAGCTTCATATAAGTATTCGCCACTTCATAACGTAAGAATTCTTATTAAGCCGGTTTTACGAAGCGGGAAAGGAAAAGCTGATGATTTCAAAGCAAATATAACTTAAAAAAAGCACCCCCTCCACCGTTAATTAAGAAGGCAAATTACACACCCCACCAAAAACAAAAACACAACCAAACAACAAAAACACCAAAAAACCCAAAAACCCAAAACCACAACCAATTATTAATGATTGAGCGCAAGAGCTATAGTTTGTAAAATCACTTCCTGGAATGTTATTTGTCCATTCCAAAATGGTTAGGAACTTTTCCGCATACGACAAGCGTCATTTCCCTTTATAATCCGTGGTGTGACATTCGAAAACCCCGGTAGGCAGCACCAGAACACCGTGATCTAAATCCTTGGCGTCAAATATTGTGCCTAGGCCGTTGGGACGCATCCAAGGTGTTGGGTCTGGCTGGAATGTTTGCCCCCAGTATATACTGTATACTATATCATATGATCTATGTCTATATCATATGAGCTATTCATTGATCGAGCGGAGGCAGATGTCAGGGAATCAGTGCCGACCCCAACGTGAATTCCGATCCCGATTTCGCTGTCTGACGTCCGCTGGTGGGCTGTACTCCTTTCACTGACATTTTTCCAAAGACAAAGAGGACACGTTATATTGTCATATGCTCACCCACTGTTCACGCATCACTGCTCTTTTTATTGTGGGTAAACGTCACGTGATCAATACTCATGTTAGCATTGAGATCCGTCCCGTTACTGTCCGACAAAACAGGACAGTTTTGCTCTTCTGCTCTTTGCATTCAGTCACAAAAAGGCTGCATCTACAAGCATCGGAACATGGAGGGGATTCAATCATAGCCAACGTTCACTTGGGTTTACCTGGGGCCCAAGCTTAAGTACGAAAAATCTAGGACGGTTGTTGAATACAAAAAAATAGCCGAGCGATGTTAGACCTCCCGAACACATGACCATATTTGTGTGGAGGTTTCATGCAGAGAGAGCATTTTTGTGTCGAGATTCACGTTCACAGAATCAAGACTAGCATCAGTGTGCCCATTCGCTCTCGGAAAAGTTTCACCCCTAGCTGTTTACCCAGGAGGAGGGCAGCTTGCAGTTGACTTACCCTCTGGAGGCATGTGCGAGTAGCCGGGCCAGACGATGTCCTTGATGTCCAGCGTACCCTGACCTCTGGTGCCTCCCCAGGATCGCCATGTTCCGATCTGGGGTCAGACGACAACACAGAGGTGAAACGTGCTGAAAATTGGCTGATCAAGCAGGGTAACAGCACCATCGGTGGATCCAAGGTGGACCAAATGGGCCGTGGCCCCTTCAAAGCCTAAAATAGTATCTTTCCCCCTAGAGAACCAAATTTTAACAATATTTCTTAAATATTCTATGTTTTGCAATATCTTTCTCAATCTAGGCCCCCCAAATGTTGTTTCGCCCCCTCCAAAAGTTTTTCCTGAATCTGCCTATGAGCGGCACGGTCATTCACCTCGCTATAGAAGATGTGGTAACAAGCAACACGCTTTTGTACAATCCGGTAAAGTGCTGGTCTATCTCCGAGAATCCTGGATGCAGAGTTGAGAAAATTCACTGTGACTGTATATTTAGACACAGTCCTTTGCCAGAATGTTCATTTGACAACAGATGAATACATAAATTATCGGTCATAGTGTGAGCTGCGACCCCGAATCATGCTAGACCCTGAATCGTGCCTAGCATCAGTCCAGTTGCTAACTTATCCACTTCAGGTGATGTTCCTCGGCTCAGCACTGAGAAATCTATAAACTTTTGTCCAATCTGATTAATTTAAACAATTCTTAGCAATGTAACAATTTCTGAGTGCGTTCTCTACACCGTCGGTTCACAAATTCCCGGAAAAACATTGACAATATTATTTACTATCTGAATACTGAGTTACAACAAACATAAAAATAAAAGATAACTATAGCCTTAGAAATGAATATACAAACAAACATAATCATAACCATTCCATAACTCAAGCCAGAAGCAATGAAATCAGTGGTATAGCGCAAAAGGAACATAATATAATAAAATAAGCCAAAGTCCGAGTAGCCATGTTTAATCTGACTTCATCTGTAAATGAATTTTTCACTCTAAAATGATTTTTTGGAACAAAAACAGACATAAATAAGAAAAATCACGCTATCCTCGATAGGTTTCAAGACAATGGTCTTTCTCGGGAGATGTTAGAAAGTGCCAGCAATCACGTCAGTCTCTAAACGATTAATTGATCTTGATGTCTGGACAAAAGACCAAGTGATAAATTACGCCATGGATTCGAGTGCCCATAAAAAGACCATGGAAATAACTATCAAGAGTATGCGATAAAGACGAACAAGAGCAGCCATTTTTCTTTTCGTTATATTGGAAGCAAAAGCAGGCCGCCATCGAGCATCAAATTGCACGTTGAATAAAAATACAAAATTATGAAGTCTTTATCGACAATGTTAGCCTGGCGTACACTAGCCGAACAAAAAATTGCGAGCTCACGTACGCAATGAAACTGCACCAAAACCAGTCACAAAAACTCTACCTAGAATTATTCGAATTTAGAAAAATTATTCACAATAGACGTTAGGCTTATCCCCAGTTCTCCAAACGACAATGTGATTTGACAGAGATTCACTATCGCAACGCACGAGACCAGCGTCGGCCCCCTGGATGACACCCCTCAAATGGTTATTGCCTGGAGGGATATTGATTGGCCGCAATATCTGCTAATGGTGTCCCCACTGCTCGGCCGCCGGATATATGGTGGGGAGAAACATTGATCCTGTGTGCCTAGCATAACGCCGCCGCTATAATCACGTCAAGTACGGTACAGCTGTCCAGAGTGATGTACGGTCTAGGATGATAAAATAATGATGGATTTATATACGGCCGAAAGCAAGAACAGGCAGCCTCATCTCCGAAAATGTGATATTTTTTATAAATGACATCCAAAATGAAGCATGCCAAGCGGAAAGCAGCAAAATGTTAGTTAGCGAAAGGTATGAAGAACACTCTACAGTTTCATACCTCCCAGCCTACGCGCAAACGCATTGGTAAGCCATGAATGTTCATGAGGATAGTTTACGGACCCGGGCCCTGTTCTATTCATTACATAACTTCAGAAAGTAGCATGAAAGCAGCAGCACTCGTGAATATTTCATCTCTGGTATTTTATATCTCACTTGTAACTATTTTATATAAACGCCGACTAGATTAGATACACCTTTTATGAAACGGGGGGCCCATAATGAAACAAGGGAAAATATACGGCTATGATTCAACGACACTAGGCGTTTTGAGTTGCTAAGATGTTCCCTGGCCTCTCCCCTCGAATCCGGAAATGTAAAAAACACTGAAGATTATATATTCGGGCACAGCCTTCATCAGAGTCGTGGAGTAAATATCAATAATTCTCAGTCCTAGTATAGCCAGACCTCGAATTGAGCTTCACACAAAAATGCCTTTTAGAATGAATCGTTAAAAATAAGATTGGATGTCGTGACAACAACGATATTGGTACATCTAACCTAAAAGCAATGCCGACAATACGACAAACCTAGACCAGTATTTGTGACAGACTTTTCTATTATTGAAATTATTGAAATATTTATTATAAAATAATATTATATTTATTATGAAAATATATTATATATGAAATATATATTGTAAATATTATAAATATATATTATATATGAAATATATATATATATATATATATATATATATATATATATATATATATATATATATATATATTATTTATGAAAATAATATATTTTATTAATGAAATTATTGAAATAATAGAAAAGTCTGTCACAAATACTGGTCTAGGTTTGTCGTATTGTCGGCATTGCTTTTAGGTTAGAGGTACCAATATCGTTGTTGTCACGACATCCAATCTTATTTTTAACGATTCATTCTAAAAGACATTTTTGTGTGAAGCTCAATTCGAGGTCTGGCTCAAGGCCTTTAAATGTAGAGGTAGAACGCTCCGCTCTCAAAAAATGGCAACCTCTTTTTTAGAGACTTTTACGTTTGTGACGTCAGCGATTGCTCTCGAGGTGGAGCCGCCCATTCATTGGATGAAAATCGGCTACGGATCGTGGGATCTTTGTACGGTTTCAACATGCATCTGGCGAGGGGCAGACTCAGGATTCATTACCCCACGTTCACAAAAAAGCAGTATTATTGCCCCTAACACGCAAACTATCTGCTGAGCCCCGTATTCTTCCATACACAGCGGCAATGCGTTGCTAAGCATTTCTAGGCGATTGCTGACGTCATCGCCGTGCCGAATGCCAGATTTGCGGTTGCCATTTTTGGCCTATGCTAAAAAAGCCGGAGCGCAACCGCCTGGTCTGGCTATACTAGGACTGAGAATTATTGATATTTACTCCACGATTCTGATGAAGGGCTGTGCCCGAATATATAATCTTCAGTGTTTTTTACATTTCCGGATTCGAGGGGAGAGGCCAGGGAACATCTTAGCAACTCATCATCATGCTCCTCGCCACAGCACTTCAAAACTTATCAACACTAGGCGTTTTTATTGATTCTGGTCCACCAGAGCTCCAACATCTAGTTGGGAATTCCATTCTGGCAGCCTTGAAGGGCAATAGTAATTATGTGGGGTTTATCGACGTACCGACTGCTCTGGCCATTTTCTCTTGCCAACTTCTTGGGCTCGACCAAAAGAAAGTGAAAGTGTCCCCCTCCCCAATTTTAGGCCCACCAGGTTTCCTGGGAGTCAAACTTCTGCCTGCTGGAGAAATCTGTCGGACCTTGAAGCTGGATCGGCCGCAAAAACGGACACACCAAATACATATACATACCAAATACTCTATACACTACCACCTCCACAGCACCCCCCCCAACCTCAAAGGGAAGATGGCACCCTCATGGGATTTGAACAGAGCTATCAATCGCATAAAGGGAATGTGACACTTTGGTCGAATCCTGGAATTTAGTGTTATCAGGGGTACTTTTAGCCGAGAATCATGTAAGTGTCCATTATTTCTCTGAAAAAATGTACAATACGCTCAATTTGATTTTTAAAATGCTCCTCTAGGGAAAGAAATAAATATCTGCCTGTGGATGATGTCATAATCTGGCAACCACTACCATATTCAAATTTCAATAGTCTTCAAGGGCTTCGATTGACTGTTTTTTCACGGTGACGTCAGCATATGTCCTCACACCAACAGCTGACAACTGTGGGCTGCCGCTTGGGGTACATGTGGAGTACATTTCAGGTAGGTTTTTAGCCTTTCTCTACGGAAATTTTGAGTTCCAAGACAAATGATATGTCGAGAACCGGGTTTTCCAGCATGCTTTACAACTTAGCTATCTCAGTTAAAATCACGTTATAGAGGTGCCACATTCCCTTTAAATCATGCAAAAGAGCCGACAAGGTGATTAATGTGATTACCGGCCCGCCTCCTCCAATCCTGGACGCAGAATGGATCTAATACACTTGGCTTGTGTATTCGGACACAGCCCTTCATCAGAATCAGATAGGCAAACGATAGGTAAAATCACAAATTCCTCGTCATATTGTAAGAAGACCTCGAATTATTTTATCATTATTAGTATTAGATCCATTTCGCATCCAAGAATCGAAGAAACAGGCAAGGAAACACCTTGTCAACTTACAATCATGCTCCTCGCATTAGTACTCACAGATCTATTAATGTTAAAGAGCCACTGAATTCACTTTTCACTTCTCTCTGGGCTCACTTTTTGCGTACAAAAAAACCTTAAAGAGCGTACTGCCATTTGAGCGCACTGATATCTTCTACCGACCCCCGCTTTCCTACGGGCCGAAGGCCGGCGACGGGACGGGAGGGCACCACGCAGGAGACCTCACGCTCAACGCACGCCCAACGCACGATGTCTCTCCGTAAACAGTGAGGTATGTGACAAATAAAATATCAAAGCCGGGGATTTCCAATATGCCCTACACCTGGGTTATCTCTCTACTATTAACATTACCTACATATGCCCGAATCTGACAAGAATCTTACTGGTCCGCGCCTCACAAGCACGCGTGGAGATTATGTAACGATAAAATAATGGTGGGTTATGATAGATTCTGTCAGAGAAGTCCTATATTATACCCGGTATGAGCGGGCCTTTAGTGTTGTTGATAAGGCCCATATTATACCCGGAATGAGCGGGCCTTTAGAGCTGTTGATAAAGCCTATATTATACTCAGTAAGAGCGGGTCTTTAGTGTTGTTGATAAGCCCTATATTCTGCCCGGAATAAGGGGGCCTTCGGTGATGTTGGTCTCACTGGATCCCAGACGTTGCCTTTGCTGGCCTCAGTACACAGGTTTGGATGCTTAATGTTGTTGGTAATCCTATATTCCACTCCGTATAAGCGGGCCTTTAGTGTTGTTGATAAGCCCTATATTCTGGCCGGAATGAAGGGGCATCTGGTGATTTTGGTCTCACTGGATCCCAGACGTTGCCTTTGCTGGCCTCAGCACACAGGTTTGGATGCTTAATGTTGTTGGTAATCCTATATTCCACTCCGTATGAGCGGGCCTTTAGTGTCGTTGGTAAGCCCTATATTCTACCCGGAATTTGGTGATGTTGGTCTCACCGGTTCCCAAACGTTGCCTTTGCTGGCCTCGGTGCGCAGGTTTCGGATCACCAGCTCCATGGAGACGCGGCCCCCGTTGGCGTCGAACCGGAGGTCAGGCTGGCTCTGCACGTCCGCCGGTATACTGACGTTTCTCAGGTACCTGTCCAGCGTACCAGACCTTACGGTAAACACGAGGGTATTTGTCAGGGTTTAGAGGGACGGGTAGTTTGACGGAACGGTGTAATCGGGGGGGGTTGGCCACGACAAACGTCACAAAAGCTTACAGAAGGTACCAACGGGGCACCCTAAAATTGGAAGTTTTCCAACAAAAAGTTATGACGCTCATGTTACTGCGTTTGCCCTAGGTTGCCGTTACAGAACATAATTATGACAGTATATTTGCAGGCCATGGTAAGCTCATAGCCTAACCCAGAACTTTTAACCTTTAGCCTGAACTTTTTGGGGAAGGCCATTTATGGTTAGTCAAAGTCCCTACTTTATGCATTTAACTATCTAACTTTGGCTCGCTGACTTGGTCCACTACCAAAGTTTCTGGAGCCATCCCAGTCTCAGCCAGTAGTTTCCATCTCCACCCTCAAATATGTAGTTGCCCAACTACTGGAGTTGCAATAAATGGACAGGTGGAGGAGGCAAAACTGTCTTTCTACCCATTCATATTCCAGCTCTAGTTTTGATTTTTAAGGACAGTTGACATTTGAAAAAAAATTCGACCGTTTGCAGTGGATGGGAAAATAATTTGGATTTTCCACTGTATGCGCCCAACATGTTCTCCAATTTCAATCATTTACGGTTTTTCGGCTCCGCCAAATTTTCCAACATTCAACAAATTTTTCAGCGCTGCTGGCGACACCCCAACAATGGGTAACCGAGGTTATAATTTTCAGATTTTTTCAAATAATTCATTATCATTATAATTTAATTACCGTGGATTGGTAATTGGTCAGGAATACTAAGTGTTCGACATCTTTGGATACTTGAACTGATGTTGCGCTTTTAGTGTTTCAAGTTCATCAGTCACAATGCCTGAGGAGGGTTGAAATTATTTATGTTTTGTTTTTTTGCGCCCTGAGATACAATTCAATTTCTTTGTGAGCGGAGATGGTGATATCTGTTTTTCCATAAGTGTTTCTATCCCGGAGAGCCAGTGTGCCCATCCCTCGGTCATTATGTGTTCAAAAATTACCGATGCGATCAAAATTGGAAAGTTTTGTCTGGAGCATGAGTCACGAGTTGGATAAGCTCATATCTAAAATTGTTTAGTTTTACACTGAGAATTTCCCGGTCAGAGCAAGGTTGAAGTCAGCACCTAACCTCCAATCCCGAGCCAACTGTTCTGTGACGTAACGCTGGTGATAATATTGTCCTTTTTCTGCACGGCCCCATGTTAAAATGGATCAAATTCATACGTCTTTGACAGTTACAGGATTCTAGAGGATTAAAGTTTGTTTCCTCATAATTTTACATTCAAATTGTTTTTTTAATCGTTCCTCAAGAGAATTTAGCTCTAACTAATTAAAAATATATGTGTCCAAAGTGAGCTCTGCAATGTCCATAAATGTTATGCGTTTGTCATTGCAGCCGTATTGTTGCCATATCGCTTTGCAACGTACATACGCTTCGCGAAGGGATTCCTTTACTGGACCAACTTGATGTAAAGTAATCCCGGGCTGTAGATTCACTGGAGCACTTAGTTTTTAACCAATGATAATACTGCGATGCCTTTGTGTGCATTGGTGACTTTTACCATCGTAACTTTTCGAAAAATAATACAGTTGAACATTTTTGCGGGTACTCAGGTTATATTGGGGCCAAGTTGGGAGCTGGGTGGGCAGGTGGCTTCTTTTTTAGACACCAGAATGTGATAGCATGGATTAATGTGGGTTCAATCCTTTCGGTGGGAAATTGCCTTCCCTGTACCATTGGACTAGTGGGGAGACTCCTTAAAGGGAATGCGGCACCTTTGATGCGAGTTGGAACTGAGATAGTCATGTGACAGAAGATGCCGAAATCCTCGGGTTGAATATTTCAGTCCTCCTTGAACTCATCGTTTCCAGTTGAATTTCGTGTGCTGAAAGCCCCGGAAATACCTTGCGCCCTTGCTGGGCTGGTGTCCGGTCTAAACTCACAAATTTGACTGAAAACAGTGACGGGTTTTCAGCATGTTCTGTCACGTGGCTTTCTCAGTTCAAACCCTTTTGCACAGGTGTCACATTCCTTTTAAACAACTACGACAATGCTCTGTAATTAGGCGAGCGTGTCTGCAAGGAATGGCCGCGACAAAAAGAATGTATTGCTTCGGTAATGGGTGTGCCGAAACTTGAGATCATTCATTCTACCTTACATTTGGATGGCTTGGGCTTGGTCAGATTCCATTAAAAAAGATAAATACATTCTGCATTTACGGCATGTAATGTTTACTTAAAGCACAGTCAGAACTAACTAGAAAACAACGCAGCATGAAGATGAAGTCAGTCCTTGACAGAATTAGCGGATCCAGAGGGGGGGCAAGGGGCCATGGCCCCCAAAACGGCGAAATTTTGGCCGATTTTCTTAAAAACACTGTTTTTACCATTTTTTCCGAGCTGCCCCCCCCAAAAAAACGGCTCTCCTGCGTCCCGCCAGAGCTTGGCAGTACTGATAGAGTATAGCGTGATTTTTGGGTTTCGATCTCAGCTGACCGCATACTATAAGCATGTTCACTTAACGCTTCATTTCCACGCCGCATGTCTTATTGTACGAAGTGCAATGCAATCGGTTCATATTTTCAGGATGTGTTGTTCGTTGACCAAACTGCACCTCTAGAATACTAATATTTTCGTGAGCTAATTCGTTCAATCCATTGGCATTAAAACCGAGCTCAAACCAGCCCGCCAGAGCAAGAGTACCTGCTCCGGGGTCATAGGTCAGCGGAGCCGCCGAGGTAAACGCCCCGGGGCGACTGGTAGAGAGTGGGGGAGGGGAGGGGCAGAGCGCGGCGCGGCTCGAGCGCAAATGTACTAAGTTAGTGGCCTCCGGCCAATATGGCACACCACACTAGAGTTCGAAGAATTGTTTTGGTCTAGCTTCTTGGAGTGAATCCAGCTAGCCGTTGGGAAATGTTTTGCACCATTTTTACCAGGAAACGGTTAATTTGTTTCTTAGTTATGTTAAACATTCGCCAAGTTCCGGCTTAGATTATATTCTTGGACCGATGAAGAGTTCAAGAAGATGGCGGAAGCCAAAACTTGTCGAGCATTGAATATAACAAACAAACAAAAACATAATGTTTTCCGGGTTAACAAAGTTCAAACCCCTTTTCTTTAAGTTCCAACACACATTTCTACGTAGTAGAATATATATTGTGAACAGGAGTAACTTCCCGTACGATATATTTCAACATATTTGGATCCCTGCAGGGCTTTTGATTCACCCAGATTGATGTATTCTACACATAATCGGATCCAGAGCCGGAGCCAGAGCCACCTTTGGAAAATATGTCAGTGACCATATTAATACGGAGTCATCTTCACCCAAGGCTAACAAGCTCTCGTCCTATTTCGCTGATAAGGCTGTGAGACCGGGGAAGTCACGCTCAAATCGAAAAATGCACTGGGAGCCCAAAGCTCACACATTGACCAGTAATTTTTATGTGTGCATAGGTCTAGTAATAAAAAATACGTATGTAGAAATGCTTCCAAATGCATATCCTAATGATTCAAAATCAGAATAACTGTAACTAATCCGGGCACGGTGACAATGACAGATAAGACTACATAAGTCGGTACAAAGATGAAAATATTTCAACGAGAAACCAAACTTGGTTCGCCTCTTCACCTTTATAAAAAAATCAAGAACTGTCTAGTGCTACTCACCTGGTACGTGACGTTTAATTCCCGTATTCAGTCAACTTTACGAGTATACTTCCCAAGTAACTTTCTGAATACCATGCCTGTGCCGACAAAAGAGATTTGTTGATATTGTAGCTGCAAGCTTTCCAACAGTGAGGTCACTAAGAGATGTTCTGACGACACGAGCTCGTGAAATCAGATTTTATTCAACAAATCGTCTGTTTACAATACCCGGCGTTATTCACATCAATAACTTTTAGAATGAAGCCATTGAAGTCAACTCTGACAGAATTGTACCGATCTGAAGCTTGCAATACACTTTTACCAATATTCTTGGGCGAGGCAATAGTAAACCAAGTTCTGCGAAGTTGACATTTGATTTGCAGGCAGCATAGCCCGAATAAAAGATCAGATTCAGTACCTGATTGCTACTTCAAGAACGGCTTCCACTTTATTCAATTATGCCTACGCCCAGTCCAAATTTACTTAGAAGGCATACGCACGGTTCTTGAAAGAAGCATTATGAAGCGAAGTGATTGTATTTCACTGTATTGTAGCCCCCTTGATGGTCGGAAAATTGAGCGCCTCATTTGGGCGAACAGGGCACCTACAGTAACGTGGTGTTTGACCCTAGAAACTCGATTGCATAGCATTTCAACCGTTCTGACTTAACAACAGGAAACAGTGCATCCAATTACAGCTGAAGTCCACGCAAACAGCTAACATACAGAGTGTTTACAAGGAATTTATCCGGAGGAACGCTTACAAGGCAGCACCGGGCAAGGCAGAAATCGGGCTTTCCTTGGTGATCAAAACAGCAGCTCTGCCCAATTTCCCGAACAAACAACAACAACATTTCTGCGTGCAAGCTAGAAACCAATGTCATTTCAGGCCTACAGAACTGCAAACTTGTTCCTCGTGCACGAGGAGCAAGTTTGATAGCGATAGCGCCACGCGTGGGGCGCTATCATATCTTTTAGCATCTGAATAACATTTAAATATTCAAATCCAAACATGAGTGAGACATATATGTACAACAATCCAATATGATTTAAAGCAATGAAAACACGCTGGGTTATCTATTTGCTTGGATGTTGAGAGAACATTTTTTCGTCACTTGGAGTATCATCTGCGTGGTCCTAACCTATAGATAAAAGGTCATGCCTCCAAGGCGACCCATTAAGCTAATAGTTGTTCCTATTGGTAATGGAAAGTCTCATTTTGAAAATCGGAAATAATCCGGAGGTCAAAGGCATCAATATTAGTCAGATACAACGCAAGATGTCATCCAACAACACCACCGCCGCGGATCCGAGTGGAGGGGGGGCAAAGGGCCGCGGCCCGCTCCAAGGCCTAAAATAGTAGCTTTTGCCCCCAAAAGGAATAAATTTTAGCCGTTTTCTTTACAAATACTGTTTCCGCGATTTTTCTCGATTCCCCCTAAAAACATTGGTTTGGCCCCCTCCAAAAATTGTTCCTGGGTCTGCCAATGACAAACGCGTTATGCTATGTAGGGTAGACAGGCCTGTTAACAACACTAGGACATTTACAGATCTGGATATATTTTCCAAAGTATTCTGGGCTCTCCCTAACATCGAGAGAACGCAGGCCATGTGGGTAGGAAGCCGATGTGGTAGTGGCCCATCCGTCCTGAGATAGCAATGCGATGAGTCGAAAGGATGAGAGTATATTGGGAATATTGTTTTTATGGAGATCAAACATTTATGTGTAGAATCAACTACGAAGGAGACATGGCAGTGATAAGAGCTGCAACCAAAAACTGGTTGCAGTGTTGTGACCGTGTTGTGTCTGTCCTACCCAGGCTTTCGTAGGGTTTGTGGGGTGTCGTTCTTTACCGACCAACGTCACTTGATGATATTAATTGGAGTTTTAGGGCACTTCGGCTGCAGAGGCTATATGTGCCTGCCAACATCACTCAATTGCTTTAATCTTATGTAATATGCGGAATGTCAATATATGTATGGATGTAGTGTCAGTGGTTAGCGAATTGAGAGTCATGGCTGTGAGACTCGCGCGCCACGAGCGCTGACGTGCACCAGTGAGGGGCAGCCACAGAGTGTCCCGGCTGCCAGTTTGGAGTCTAGTAACTTCAGTGAAGCTGAAGGGGAGATGGTGCAGAGGGAATACATAGCGTGAGACCAAGATCAAAAGTGTGACATTGTCCTCGAGCATTGGCGCAATGCGTCGGGATGTCTGATCCAGATGATGCGATGAGCACCGGTACTGGAAATTCAATGGAAAGCCAGTGGTGAATTCAAGGGGCTTAGGGGGACTCAAGCTTCCCGAAATGTCAGAGTGCTTATAGCTAATGCATAGCCGGAGGCTATTTCGAGGCAATGGCAGGGGAGGCTCGAGCCCCCTAGCCTTCTCCCCCAAAGGAAGTGCTGGATCCGCCACTGGGGCAAGCGTATGATGATGGTAATGGATCATAGTGATAGAATAGCTGCACAACACAGGGCCCTTGGGCTGTCAAGTAGAAAAAGTTAGCTGCAAAAACTTAGCGAAAAACTCGACCAGACCAGACAAAATGTAAGAGGGAAAATAAATATACGAGCTAAAACAAACAAATATATGTATCGTGAGGAATACCTAAAAGCTGGATTGATTGACTGTGAGCGGCCGACTGCTTCAATTCTGGTGCTCGTCTGGGGACAAGGGCTATTCCGGTGGCAACATTGATGAGGGCAGTGACCAGACCCTCAGCCTTGCCCCCCTGCGGGACGGTCGTATGTCCCACCGCCGAGCGCCGACCACGTGGAGGCGCTAGGGGAGCAAGTTCTGTCACATGAGCCGTTTCGCACCTTTTGTGCATCACTTGTGTACGTCATCGTTCTCATAACGCATCGTCTCTCTGCTGTTATACTCTCCAGATGTTGATTTAATAAATGCCTCCGCCGATGCGGCGGAGGAAGTAATACAAACGTCACGAGCTAACGCCATATCTAAAACCATAGCGATAAACTATTACTTCTGTTCTAGTAGTAATAGTTGATCTGTATGCCTAAAACAAATCGCCAAAACTCACCGAAAAACTCAACTGAATTAACGAGAGCAGAGAAAAATACTTTATTTACAATCACTAGGTAAACCCATGCCATGAAATTTTCTCTGCTCCACTGCGTTCAAATTTCGCACATGCATGATGAGCCAGTCGTCAGAGTGTCACCTTATAATGACGTGCTGATGGTTGTTAACGGATTACTGTAGTACCTATTTGGTTTTTGGCGCTTGAATGCAAATAAAAAACTGTAGGTGGTTCATAGGATATGGATGTGGGACACCTTTGTGGCCCGACATGGAAGCCAAAAGTCCATAGCAAGAGGGGCCTCAACGGGTCTTAGGGGGTGTGATCGCCCCTTCCCCCTCGCTGTGCTTGTCCCTGATCATGTATGACCCATCCTTTCGACCTTCATCGGAACTCATGAATTTCGATTTCGGCACTCTATTGGAACCTGAGAATTTCAATTTTGGCGTTTTAACAATACACTGTTCGAATTTGCAGCCTCCGAAATGTGAGACACAACATAGCCTCTAGCTGCTGATGAACTTTGACCTCTAATTCTACCACTTCTTCTACGGGCTTAATCAGCATTTATTTCTAAACATTAAATGGCACCAGACTGCCGGGCTGAAATTCCCCCGCATCAGTGGAGGATACAGGAGGGGGGGGCTAGGGGCTCAAGCTCCCCCGAAACATCAGAGCGCCTATGGTAAATGCATCGCAGGGGGCTGATCAGAGGCAATGGCGGAGTAGGCCCCTTAGCCCCCTAACAAATGAAGTCCTGGATCCACCACTGCCCCGCAAAGCAACAAAATTCCTCAGTTTTCTAGTGATAGCAAAGCAAACTGTGCCTGTTAACATCTGCCTCTCGTCTCTTGCACATTCGCATCAAATTTGGCTAAAATTCGAACTCACGCTTTGTTGTGCACCCATCAGTGCACTTTAGGCGAACTGACCCGCGAAGCGAAATATACTGATTTTGTAGAACATAACCAGCCATGATTCGCCTCGGGTTGGGCCCGTCGCCATTGGCGCAGTCATGCTGGAGCATGCTATTTTCGTCTCTTTCCTGCAGGGCGACAGACGCCTGATTCGGTCAATTTCCTCCCGGCAGAAAAAGACGGCAATAGACCACGCTCTGCCACTCCCAGGTCTACCGGGCCGGCAAGAGGTTTTCAAAGTGCCAGACCCTAGTCTACAATCCGCCACACAGCGCCCAGCGATAAGTCACGAAGGAACTGCGGATTTGGGAAACACTTGTTCTCCATTTGGCTGGCGTTAAAATAGGGATTGCTGCAGCGTCATATATTTCCTAGTCTTTTTATATATGGGCGGCATGGTATTCATATCACCAATGAGAAAGGGATGGGTTTGAAGAACTGCAGACCTGGCAGAGGCAACTGCAAATCTGATATACCCTGAAGTAGCGTAAGACGACCATCCTGAGAACTTGCCTGTTGTCTGATCAATAATAAACATAAAATATTTATACTTTCTTGATTTTTTAATTGAAGCTTGCAATTACTTTTAAGGACACCCGAAGCATCGTCAGAATATTTGTGATAAAGTCTCCATGAGAATTATAGCGTCAATATTTTCAGCCATTTCACAATGGGTCGTCTTGTTTGGGGCGGCCACCAAGGGTCTAACCTGACACTTGATCCATGCGGAAATTTCCGATTGGAGGTAACAATCTGGCGGGGTAAACTATTTGTAGCTTCCGCTCAAGTTGCCTAGCAACATGAGGCAATGACGCCAGCGTTTCACCGCCGCAGACGCGTGTGTTTTTGAGGGGGCATGGAAAGCAAACTACTGCATCGATTTCGTTGAAATTAACTTTGTTGGAAAGGTCTTGAAACTTCCCATGCACCACTCTCATTAGCTTTACACCCGCAGAAAAAATCTAAAACCTCTATAACTTGACTCAGCCTCGCATTCTTGGGCCTTGTGCTATCTGGACCGGAGGACCCTGCATTTGGGCGGCGCGACCACTCGGATCTGTGTCGAATCTTATCGTGCCAGCACCGATATTCACAATTTGGGGGAGAGAGATGGTGGGGAAATGACGTCTCAAGAGGAGGGGGAGAGGACAAGACATTTTATGGGACGCCAAGGGAATTTCAGAGGGTGCTTGAGCGCGAGATAGGGATACCTGTCCCCTTTGCCCATCCTGGACCCGCGTGTGCAAGTAACAGCTTAATCGGTTACAACAAATCTGAGTCAGGTATGGAGGTACAAATCATCGCCCGATATTAGGATAGAGTGGGGTAAGACGCATACGTTAAGGGAGAATTCGTCTGTACCGATCCTGCCAGGACGGAATTACTTTATTTTTCTTCGTTAAGTTCTTGCATGGTTTGTCTACACTCAGATAGACATTTGTTATTCTGACACGATGCAAAGTGTGCGAAATTTATTTTTCTTGAGACCATGAAAAAGGCGTTTTACCCCGATAGCGGGGTAAAACGCCCAAGCCAGATTAAAGGGCCGTCATAAAACTCCCAGCGTATATTGTACTTTTTGCTTCAGTGAACAAAAGGAATATCATTATACTTACGTTTTAAGACAATTTAGTGACAAAGTTGGTAGAGTGAGCACATTCACATCGCACAGAGTGCAATCGCAACTTTAAGACACCTTGTTTTAGGTCCGGAGATGCAAAAGCAACAAATGTTTGCTAAAAATAACGGAGTTTGATGGGCGCGTACAATCACGCCCAGGACCGGATCAGAAAGGCCGCTAACAGAAAATAATGTTAGATGGAGGCTACAGTTCTTACATCAGCCTGGACATAGTAGTAGGCGTCTTACAGGTGGGCGCGTTACCCCACCTACCCTATGCCAAACAAGTTCAGAAACCACGAAACTTTAAAACAACGTTACAAAACAAGAAACAGACGAAAAGAAGTACCGGACCCAGCGGATCACCAGGATCACTGACGATAAGCTTATTCAGTAGTTCTATCCATGATTGCTTCATTAAGCACAGTCGGTAACTAAGGCGAACTCTCAAACCACACCCGCGTTTGCCAACTGAGGGAGGAGGCTGTGATGGTGTAGCCGTTAGCGTGTTCGCTTTCCACGCCGCTGACCCGGGTTCAAAGCCCAGGGGCACCCCCTCTACGCAAGCAGCAATTTGACTCTCCAGAAACTGTTCCTACACGAAGAGAGTTGACCACACCGTATAACTCTGGCAGTTGGTGCGCCGAAACGCCCCAGAAATAATTTGTTGGTTGGTGGAGGCGTGCCTGTCTCCCAACCCTGGGCAATCCCTGGCGCGGTGACTGCTGTCGGGTTTGGATAAGCCTAATCCGTGAAGGACTCAGTAGCCCCTCCCCCGCCGGCGTGGCTATAATCTAACCAACGAGAATACTCAGTCATCGTCCTTAGCAGTGGCGGGCAATACGTGTCCGGGCACGTCCCCGTAACGACCCACTTACACGCGGTTAGAATGTCCGCCTGTAGCTGGGCAGGGGCGGGGTCAGGACAGGTTTTATATTGGGACTGAAAATGAAATGTTACAGTACGTCAGCTGCGCCTCGAGTTTGTGGCGGGCCAGGGTGACATGGTCATGCTACTGGGAATGAACACCAGTTGAATTGCATCACTCCCCGCGATCACGTGTCCAGTGCTAGGATACGAAAAAAGTATACTTACGCCCTACAGGCCTTTTTTGCTGCCCAGAATGAGCCGTTGTATATCCATGACAACGAAAGGTCATCCAACCACCATCGCAGAGTGAACACGGCACAGCCGGCTACAGATGCGGTGAGTGAACACATGGCTTAGTCACTGGCGGACCCAGGAGCGCCATTTTGGGGGAAACTCGGGAAAAATTGTAAAAAAACAATGTTTTTGAAGAAAATTAGCAACAATTTCGGCAGTTGGGGAGGCATGCTCCCTTGCCCCCTCTGGATCCGCTAGTGGGCTCAGTGGTGGAGCATGTCTCGTCACACATAGGTACTACCTGCATAAATGTGGCCACCCCGCAGAAAAAAAAAACAGTAGAACGGTCAGCCAATTTTCAACCTGCTGTTGACAGCACTTTTCCCATATCCAACCATAAACTCATAGGACTTAAGATAATTGTTTGCTTTCGCATTGGTTGGTTACACACATTTTCGTTTTCTTCCCAAGTTCGCTGAAATCGGGAATTGTTCTGATCAAAAGTGGGATGGGGGTGCCTTAACACTACGGAGGCAGTGCCCCTTGCCCTCCTTTTCCGACACGTATGCACAGATAAATAATTCAGCCTTCAGACCATCACAGCAGTTCACGCTTAGTGTGTAAAAGTTTTCCATGGAGATTGGATCAGTGGAAATCTAATCGCAGCACTACTGCTTCGGCGCCCATTTGTCGACTTCTGTTCCCCGCGTCTGCGTCTGCGTCGTAGGCGGACATTTCTCTCCAGCATAGTTACATCACACTGCATGGTAAAGGTAAAACGTTGATATTCAAAAATCAGCGGAGGACACAGGGCAACAGAGGTTTATTGGCGAATGCACTTGTTAAGAACGCTGTAAATATTTGACAACGCCTCTAGCAAATGCAGCAGAATTGCAGTTAATATTAATGATAATTGCTGGGACTTATCGATGCACCAACTGACAAGATCATACAACGTCACGTTTTCCGCTCTGTTGTGAGAGTCTTTTTGGGGATCAGATTGCACGTATTGGGAGAATCTTGAGTCCGTGACCTTTCGCTCAGTAGGCAGGTGCTCTATCACTGAGACACGCCTCCCCAGAATGGCAGCTAATGTATGGACTTACTGCGGTGTATTGCGGTTTTAAGACATCTGAACTATCAAACAGTCTTATCTCCTTAAAACAAAACCAAAACGTTTGAAAACCATATTATCTTTCATGTGCTGGCAGGATGGTCTCTCAAGACCAAATCAAGTCAAATGATTTGTTGAGCTTCGCCTCTTCACATATAAACATGATCTACAAAAAATGTTCGCTACGATACTACCGTCAGACGATTGGACTCGCCCAGCTTCAAGAGCTGCATCAAGCGCGTGGAGGACCTGTTTCATTCGTATTATGGCCAGTGCAAATTGTTTCAAAGAAGCAAGATGGAAACAAAATATCATTGCATCAAATCGCGCGTAGCGTGACAACACTGCCACCATTTGCCATTTAAGCTATGTATGCGATGTCCTTTAAGCTATGATATGTAGTATAAAATCGCTCCTACAAAAGGAATTGAAGAATTGAAACAATATTTATATTTTTCGGACAGATGAATCACAAAACTGTTGTCCGTTAACGTCATCAGTACCGCAAGACAGGTGGAAATATAAAGCATATTCATTTACATGAAATTTGAAATACACCATATACCATATAATCTAATATAGGGTGACCCAAAAGAATGCCACCCATGAAATGTCTCCTAAAATCAATAATCATTCTGTTAGAAACGCACAAATACGCACACGTTTGCTACATTTATCGAACAACTCATGTACCGAATTTCACTCTATTTGTATGAAACGATGTAGAATTTACGACCGTTTCAAGAGTGCTCCAGATGCACCCATCGACGACGAAGGCACAGCTGGACTGGTCGCGCAAACTTGTCTATAACACGAGCACAGTCTCCAGCTGTGACAGCCTGTATTTGAGCTGTGACGGCGTCTTTTAGCTCAGGTATGGTCTGAGGTTTGTTCTTATGCACTATATCCTTAAGAAAACCCATAGGTAAAAATCTGCATGGTTCAAGTCGGGCAAGTGCGCAGCCCAATGTGTGGTGCACCTTCGACTGATCAGACGGTTCCCAAAGCGCCCACTTAACCACTGGAGAGGAATGTCTGAGGTATGGGGGTAGCGCCGTCTTGCTGGAACCTCTGCTGGTTTCTTCAGCAGTCTTCTTGCTGACCACGCTCATTCCAAAACTGCTTCATGACGTCCATATATCGCTCGAATTTGATGGTGGCCGACCTCCCTGTTTGACCCTCGAACCAGTATGGACCAATCATGCCGTGCCTGGAGATCGCAACCCACACTGTACACTTTTGGGAATTAAATTATCCCCGTTTTATGTCCATTAAATTTCCTCCCTGGGTCCAGAAGCTCAGGTCGATACCTAATATATAGTTTGTGCTATTGGCAAATGTGTGGGCCGAAGTTTTTTCTGGGTCACCCTGTAACAAAAATAGCCTTACAGAGAAGGAGATTCCTCGCTATTATTAGAACATTCACTTACTTCTCTCCGGATTTTTTTCTCATGTATGTACACCGTGTTTGTTCTTGCACATCCGCCTGATTGAACAGTAGGAGGCCGGATTTCCGACAGAACTAGCTCAAGCAAACGCCCGTGTCTGCCTCTCTGTTTTCAGAGTCAACAGACATAGTGTGTTTGACTGGTATGTAAGCAGAATGTTTCTAGAATATTCCCAGTCCATCGCACCTCTGTTCGGTAGATATGCTATCTGGCAAATTCATGGGTGGCCTGGGGGCTCTTTTTCTCAGTAACAACATAATCGAGAACAATGTATTTATTATCTATTCTTGTGTGTGATAAGTGTTTGGACACTGCCAAGGAGTGAATGTGACTGTTAACGCTCAAGCGTAATACATAGGTGCGAATTTCCTAGATAGCACAGTTAGTAGCATGTTGGACTCCGACCCACAGCGAAGCCGTTAGTGGCAGTGTACTGGTGAAAGTTTGGGATCGGTTCCTCTGAGACGCTCCAGCGCTCAATACATATTATCCAACGTAGGTCGGCTGACAACTGACTGGTGAGAGGGTAACCTGAGCGGGGCGGCCGTCCCTGTACTTTGTTGGACGTTAAACTTTGGCTTCCAAATTAGTCTGTGATGACAGGAACCGCTTGTTTGGACACTGGGGTCGAGGTTTCCGAGACAAGACCCTTGGTGACTTTAGTGAGACTGAAGTGGGTTTAGAGTTTAGTTGAAATAACGCGGGCTTAATCATGACAAAATGACCGTCTTGACCTGCTTACGTGGGTACACAAAAATGTCCCAGAAATTAAGCGATGGTTCTGTGTTTCTCGCTCACTGCGATGTGATTCAAGATGACTAGTTTCACGTGCTGTCCGTTTATCGCCGGACAACTTTTCTTATCGAGAGCCAGGCCCAGCAGTTAAGTAAAGGTATTTTTGGGGTCTAGCCTGCTATATGGTATAAGAAAAGAGAGATCGGCACAAAAATAAAAAGAGACTTCATTCAGTGGTGTCTATCGAAATTAAAATACTTTTCCAACTGACAAAAACACTGACTAAGCCGGTGCGCACACTAACAGGACCATCATCCATAACTCCATAACATCTCTCACACCATGCTCTCTCTCTACCTGAAGAACTTCTCCCCCTCGGCCCAGCGTGACTGTCCCCCTCCCATGCAGGAGAGCGAGGGCTGGAGACTCATGCCCCCGAGCGGGGGTCGGTGTAGTAGCTCTCCAAGCCGTGCGCGTACACCGACATCGCGCGTCCGATCTCCTCTATCATGCTGTCCTCGTCCGTCTTGAAGTGTACGCCTGTCGAAATCGACAGTCTTAGTTATCTCAGTCTTGCTTCGGATAATCTGAGTCTTATCAACTGCCGTGCGTGAAGCGTTATCATTACATGTCTCTTGCAGATACTATTACTCATTCCTCTCGTTGACATATCTTAGATTGTTACCCTTTTGCCTTTTATGGTTCATCCTTTACTCGCTTTTCTCAGCGCACATATTGTCTGCCAGTTCTGCCTCCGTTATTTTGATCTTTTGACGCGTTGGAGTGAAAAGCTAAGGTAACACGCATGGATCTTAGATCAGAGATATCGATCCATTTTTTTGCAGGGTCTGACACGATGAAGCCAGGCTGGACGGACGTGCGAAAATGTGAAAAACATTACACTCATCAGTGGCAGACCTTACTGGCAATCACGGCACTTATGAGTCTCCAGTGGAAGAATTGGAATCTTCAAAATTGACGACAGTATAGGAGACATAAATAAGCTCTGACATAACATCCATGTGTTTAGTCACATGCCAACAAAGGCTACCCGCATGTAAGTCCTATAAGGTGGGGCATGTTTAATATGCACCGGTTGCCTTCTTACGCGATTAATAATGTTTTGAGTTTTATAATACTAGCAAAAAGATTACACACTAAATGACACGTTTACCAAAAAAGATGTTAGTTACTCGATATCTCTTAAAACTTTCCCCACGCTTTATCTAGTATGGGCTGGTGAAGTGGGGGAGTGGCTGTATAATGGAGCATACAATTTAAGGATAATATATATATATATATATATATATATATCAAATTAGTATAAGACGGAAGCAAGTTATTATTAATACAGTGCTGGTTGAACGTCACCGCAGCTTTGCGGTGACGTTCAACCAGCACTATATTAATATATCAAATTGTATACATCGGCTTTAACAATACCATAAACCATGCCGGAACAACGCGCAATGGGGTTCAATCCCTGGGGGTAGTTGATTTTTGACATGCTGAAACAGAGGCATATTTCTTGGCATACTTTACGAAATTAATGTCTGAATTTGACCTATTCAAATGTGTCAAGCCCCGTACTCCCTTTAAAGCTTTAGATAATGGTTTTGGTGGCCAGGGAGCCATCAAGCTAGCCCAATATGAATTTTCAGGGCTCTTTAAGTCGTCAAGTGTATAGATATTTGTGTCATGGAATTGCATACGCCAAAACACAGGAACTAACTTCCAGTGAACTCACATAAGCGGGTTAAGTTGAGGCGTCCGCATAGATTCTGAGCTAGATTTACACAAACTCGGCGGAACGGCGACAGAAAACATAACGGCGGAACAGAAAATGGAACAATGAATGCCAATCTCCACTGTGCTGAGCCGATGAAGGCTCCGGTCGTTATTGCCATGCAAATTGCATCCATTAGCCTTCAAAAGACGGTCTCAGAGTTGGCGGGTGACCTCTGACCCGCTAGTAACTCCAATGACGACGTTACTTGTTAGCGCACCATTGGTGCTATATTGCAGCCCTTGCAACCGACTTTGAAACACTTCCGTTGGATTAATAACTAAATTAAATTAGATTCCTGAATAAAAATTGACCCAAACACTTAAATTTCTTACGTAACTATTAATGAGGGCCATTCCGAAACATTCGGAGACATCACGTCGGAATAAGATTTGTTTTGTGTGAAGAACAGGTGGTTTGTCCTTTACTATCATCGCTCAGCAAGTTTCAGTTAATTTTTCGCATTTACGACCAAAATATTCAGATTTTTTCTTAGTGCCCAGGCCAGAGTGTTGACTGTCATCACTCGGGTCACCTCTGTCATTTGTTTAACCTGAGTTTATCCCTAATTCATGGCCCGCCACAACTGATTTGAAGTTATCAATATGTCACACTGGTTAAACGGAAACTAATTGGCATATCTGTTTTGATCATGGCCTTAGTATCGTCTGAATGATGACACTGCCACGACGGAATGCTTCCTACCAACGGCGCCAAGTAGTCAAGTTAATATGATTTATCTACAGTGACGGAGGAGGGTCCGAACTTATGAGAGTGGGAGGGGAGGGCCACCACGGACTTTTAAGCCTATTTATTTCCAGTCAACGCCATAGGATTAGTGTAAAAAATAATCATTCAAGAGGGGAGGGGGCACGGTTTCGCCGGTGCCCCTAGTTCCGCCGCCTATGTTTATCTACCACACAATCTGAACTCACCTCTGTTAATTGATTCTTTGCCACCAGGTGTTAGGGACAGGTCTCACCCCTTAATAATATTATATCTATGCATAGCATTAAGCATGAAGTCGTACCATCATCATCAATAATGTCCACCTTATGCACAGAGGGATTCAGCCAACAACTGCATACGTATCTGAGGATGCTTATCGTGTTCGAAAATTATCGAAAATTAAGCGCAGTACGGTAATAGCTACGGAGTTTGGTGATCGCAGAATAAATTATGACTGTTTCATTTTAATGGCTTCCTGCTACATCGTACAATTACTGCTCCGTTCTTGACAAATATCGGCAGTCTAATGTAAGGAGAGTGGCTGTTTACGACGTATGTTTAGAAGCTTCATTAAAAACCTAATCTCATGATTACCAAGCTGAATATGTATGTGTCCCTTCATTAGACGGAACAAGCGATTTGGCTCTGCAATTACGCCAAAATGGCCTTGCCTTTCAATTTAACACAGCTACATGTCTTCCAAAGTCAATGTTTTGCTTTGCTGTGCTATGCTTTGTGTTTGCCTTCAAAACTCAAAGCATTGCAGAGCTTTATGTACTAGGACATACTGAATTCAATTCTGAAAATAATACACCGAAGAAAATACTGCGCCCATCTTTCCAAGCATGCGTGTATGTTCGAAAATGAAAGCATCACTGTCCGCTTTCTTCTATCAAAACCATTTCGCAGTAGGACGGGATCCAGAATTCCCTCAATGGGGGGGAGGCAAAGGCAAGCTGGAGGGGCATCCATTTTTTCATTGATTGAGCGTGAAATCTTTGCAAACTGAATAATTTGTGAGGTGTCTAATTTTAACGTGCTTATAAGGCGTAATATATTTGGGGCCGATAAGAGCTCTGGGGACCCCGAGCCCAGCTCTGGGACCCACCAGACCAACTCTAGGGTACCCCCGAGACACCTGTGGCACCCCAAGATCAACTCTTGGGGCCCCCCGAGACCAACACCTGGGGCCATCCCGAGTCTAAAAGTTGGGAAACCCCGAGAACAACTCTTGAGGGCCCCGATGCAAACTCTTGAGGCCCCCAGACCAACGCCTAGGGGCCCCAAGATCAGACATCTAGTACTTAAAATACCCCTGCCCACTGCGGGGCCCATTGCAGTGCTTAAAGTTCAGCCCAAGGGAGAGGGTTTACCCCCATAGCCCCTCTTAAATTGGCCCTCTCCTATCCCCAGTCATTGAAACTATAGCTAGCGGACCTATTCGTTTCAAAACCTGAACAAGCCTGCAAAGCCTTTTACTTTTCTAACACACTACATCGAAGAAATAGCACAGGGATTCCCCGTCATGGAGTCATAAATGTCCAAGCAGTTCTTGTGTGGTGTAACCAAATCTGTCACTGTTCCAGACTGCACTCGCTAAAATATTGGTCCCTGGGCCACCAAAGCAAAGAAATCACACACACCACCAAAAAAAAAAAAAAAAAAAAAACACAAAAAACAAAAAAAAAACCAACAAACCACCAAACCACCCATCGCTTCCCCGTTTGCAACTCAACAAATGTCCCGATATTGGCAAAGCAGCAAAATTCTGCGAGACTATTTCACCGGCCACCCCCCGGCGCTGCGACTTATTGAAGTCATTTCAGTCAAAATCACTCACCGCGCGTCCCAGCTTCTCCAACACAAGACAACAACAAATAGACGATGTCGCAGCGCTATTTCCGAACTGAAACAACCGAATGCTGGACAAGAGAATGCGAGAAAGCTGAACTAGTCGACGTAGGCAAAGAGCCGGTTTCGGTAAGATTTCAATAGTTGGATAATGCTACTTAGGATTCCGACGTGGCCTTAAAAACTGACGCCTCGAGCCTGATGACGTAGCAAACACACGTTACGTGGGGCGTGGCAAGGAGACGCAAGTTAACCGTGAGCGACACGCATATCTAAGCACAGGGAAAATTGACCAAACGCTCCGGCTAGTGACGTCACTTTTCGAGCTCAACCAGTGTGCTCAGGAATCGTATCTGAATGTAAATACACAATAAATTCAATGCAAATACAAATTTCCATTTCACTGGAATAAGCTAGATATTTTACCGTCAAGCCATTTTAGAATAAAGACCGAGGGTCATTACAAAAAAACATGATGGTTGGAATTCCAGGAACCATTCGAGAAGATGTTAGAAGGGGGTAACATGAAGTAAAACATGCAGGCTTTCACGCTTCCGATACACATATATAAACGTGAAACGTTGTATACTTTGCAGGTCCGATTACATTACAAATCCCCTGGTCGAAAAATGTACAATTGTCGGCCTATAAACTATGCAGAAAGTATTTCCAGTTTTAGTGTAAAGCACTTGTTCGCGGGCCCGGCGTTTTTATTCAGCAGTGTGCTCCCGCAGGTTTCGGGACTGACCAGCTCGGCAAATGCCGGCACATACTCCTGAAGCTCGCTCTGGATTCGTCTCCGTCGTCTCTGCAGCCAGTCTAACGTCACCTTTGACCTCACATTTGTGAAATCACACAGGCGGGCTTACATCGTACCACATTCATCCCAAAATCTATCACCATATAGATCCTGCCTTATCTAAGGCCCCAATATCTCCGATGAACACTCGTCTTGGTATCGATGTCAGATTCAAATTCAACTCCGTCGAATGAACCAATGGATCATTTTTCCTCCCTCAATCACACGCATAAAATTCTTAGTAGCATCCAGAATTTTGCATACCTTTTGGCAAGGGCTCAAGAAAGTACCATCCCAAAACTGGTTTTGCACCAGGGCGATGAGTGTAAAATCGGTCTTGGAAAATATAGCTGGTGAGTGGAAAAATTATAAAGCTATAATATTTTCAGAGTCAATTAAACCCCTTATCTAAAGCTCAGGGAAACATTTTCTGTCATAGTTTTTTATTTCCTTACTGCCATACATTTGAATAACACGAGGACCATTAAATAGTGTTAAAGAGTTTCACTTGTAAAATTTGTAAAAAGTGAGAAAATTAACACAGAAGTGAGTAGAAAATTGTGTTTTCCCGGGTGTCGCTCTCCACCCAGCACCCTGGAATATGGAACACTGCACCAAAGTACCAATAGCACTCAGCGGCATCCAGTGCGCAAAACGAGACCATTCTGAGCTGCGAAATGACTGGCCCCCACAGCCGTAATCAGTCGGCGGCCGGTGATCATCCGCCGTTCCAGGATCCAGCACTGATTCTATGCAAGATGGATGTCTGCGGCGCCGCCCAGATAAGAGTGCGGGGCTTTCGGGGATCAGCCGGAGAGCGCAGCTGTAATGCCCGGCCCCGGAATAATGACACTTCGTGCAGCAATGGGACTGGGGGCAGGCCGGAATGGTCAGCGGCGGCGTGGCACGTATGGTCAGGCGCAGTGGCGGACACAAGGAAGGGGGCGGTTATGGGGGCTTCGGCCTCCCCGAAATGTCTAAGTGCCTATAGTTAATGCATAGGCGGAGGCTGATCTGAGGCAATGGTGGCGGAAGGTCCGAAACCCCTAGTCCCCTCTGAAATATAGTCCTGGATCCGCCACTGGTCAGGCTTCTCAATCTCTCGGCGACCATAATGTAGGTAAACAGAGGCGGATACAGAGGACTCAACCCCCCCAGCCCAGCCAAATTCCTGATAGACCGCAGTAATCACATAGTAAGAGGTTAGCCGGGGAAAATGTGGGGAAGGGGTTGGGCCCCCTGGCCACCCTCCCCGAAGTGATAACCGGATCCGCCTCTGTAACTAAAGGCAAGTTTTGGGTCAGAACGGTTTGTCTTTGGATTTTTTCTTAAGAGAACTGTAGCTCAAGCTCTTGCTGCTAATTTGGTACTAGCTGCAGCACTGCAGTGCAATGGTGATACGACGCCAATCCATCTAAACAATGGAGGCAACTGTGAAAGCAGTTCTCTGTTGCTGCAGCCCTGCCGAGGTAAGCCGAAAGCTTCCTCAGCAGAACTGCCATTCGCCATCCCGCGATTAGGAGCTTCACAGCTCAGTAAATAGCGAATCTCAGTGAGACAGAACTGGTCTGCAAGCTGCATAAAATGAACTGATCTCATTCGATTCAGCATTATAAAACTTGACGGAACACATTTCAAAACCTTCTGCCCGATTTATGTTCATAAAATTATTCAGGTGTCGCTGGTTCACAAAAGTCTAGAAGTTTCTAGAAATTATCTACAAATCCATACAATTGCTTTACAGTTCTCTAATAATGTAGTCGCAAGTTACAATGATTATGAAACAAATCCGATCGCTACTCCTACGCCTCATGGTTTTGACCAGTCTAGAGAAAGTCAGCATGCAACGGAGAAATAAATCCGAGGCGCACGATACGGCGTCCGCCTACCGAGCATTCCGATGGGAAAGTCTTCGGGAGCCGAGGCGGTGCTCCCTTGCACGCTCTGGGTGACGATCCAGACATAGTTCTCGCCTGAGGAAACACAATCAGTTCCATTCAGGACACAACGGCGCCATTGCATTCAGACGCCAACCAAATCCGGGCCTACACACACAATTCAATGGTGGCGAGATCGCCGGGACGGTGACAAAGGAGAACTGGAAGAATACTGGTAGAACTGGAATAATACTGTGTGCGTTCGAAAGAGCGTGACGCCGGTGGCGGAAGTTTGACAAACTTGGTCGTCTTTTGAATGTGATTATACCTGCAGGGTTCGAGGCTAACATATTTCTAGAAGTGATTCATATTTCTGGAATATATCGCAGATGAGGTGATGAGAAAAATTAATCAAGGCTGTGGCAGTCATTTCGTAGAATCTGGTCAAGTCAGGATATCTCTTTACACCTACACGTGCATTTCTAAGCCACGCAGTTCATGATGACCAAAGTTTTGAGCTTGATTTGAATTATTTCATCGCAACTCCCCGCAGAATGCTCAGGCTGTGATAAATTGGCAGTGGATTTGCTCTCTAAGAATGAGGTTAGCAAATTATCATAAGAACAGAGCATCTATTCAAAAATTGGTTACCGTCCAAACATAATGGCGACGTTTATGATCTCTCGGATTTCGCATTTGGATGGTGAAAATACGCGCTGTGGGAGAACAGCTAGTCAAAAATAAAACACAAAAGGAAAACAACTACAAAAGCACAAAAACATAAACGCAAGCTTATTCAAATTCAAGCTAAATACATGCTCAGCTGAGAGATGCGCTTCCGACTGATCCGATTTCTTGTATTTCCACAGAACTACCTATGTCAGCTATAGGTACTGCACTCATATTTTTTCTTTTTAACAGAGTAAAGAAATTAGAACGATAACTTCTTCAATCAAGAAAAATAGTATGAACGTATTCCGTCCTTTGGCTGTCTGACATTCCCTGGTTTAACTGACCTGTAAGGCCCAGTTTCGTCGCCTCCCGCATAATGTAAGTGGCCTCTTCCCGCGTCGAGTACAGCAGTATGATGCGGGCCTCAGACTGGGCCAGTTCGATCAGGTCCTTCGCCGGGTCCACCACCGCCAGGGTGCCGATGACGGTAAACCTGCAGCAGATGATGCATCCCGTCATCCAGGCATCGATGAAGCAATGCTACATTCCGTTGATGGTTGCTTCCCTGTGAGCGAATACATGATGAGAAGATCTGATAGCAATTGATTTGCTGGTCGGTTCAAGACAGATTTTTCCATCTCCAATTTAAAACTTGGTTCCGTTTCGGACCCGTATTTTATTCACCAGCGCACAGACGAAAGTCCATGCTAACTTTGCACCAGTGGGACCATTGTCCGCTTGCTTGCTGCAGAATGAAGAGTGATAAATAGTTCAAGAACCAAAAGGATAAATAGTTCAAGAACACCATCTGTCTCTCAAGACATCATTTAATCAAACTTTACACCGGCCGGAGTGAATATAGCGAACTTTACACCCTTACTTACTGTAGAGCGAAGACTGATAAATGGATAAATAACACCATCTCTCTCTAACGATAGCATATAATCAATCATATGAAATTTTATTAGATTATTTCATTCCAATCAATTATGACCAAGCTGCAGACACTCAATATGGTGAGGATGAGGTCACCTGAGGCTTTCTCGTCACTAGACATGAAACAGATCTTAAATTATCCGATAAGTTCCATGCCAAATCATATATTTTTGCACCAGTCGTTAGATACTCTTAATTGCATCCTAATTGCACAGTGACATAAGGCTATTTCCTGACTCGCTGAGAGGAAGCAATTTTTCACCCAGAAGAATTCGTCCCCTTCAGCCCTCCTCTGGACAGGCGATCGAGATTTCCCAGCAGCTTGACCATACATCCCGCCGCTCTTGGCAATGGCGGAAATTGGGAGCGTCGGCTCCGGGAGCCGCTGATTGGTGCAAAAACGCAGTGATGCCAGAAATGGTGCAGCAGACTGAATTATCGACCGCTAGGTTTTCTGGGTAGTTTTTAAGCTGATTGTAACAATGTTGCCATGATTGCCGATGCAGCTCTTTGATATTCTTCCCTTTGCGAAAACTCGCTAAACCAGCGCGAGGTAGATCCTTGCCAACCAGGATTCCCGCGACCTCACAACGCAGGCGGGTCTGATGGGTCACGTGGGCCGGATCCTAGCACCGATTTGTCACAAACTCCCGGCCCCCGGGACGATGCGGACAAGTGGCAGGCATAAGTCAATACCAGCTGTGCTCTGGGGCCAATGAACCCGCAGTCTGCTCCAACAACATCCCTCATTCCCTCCCACACGGCCTGGATGCGGGTGAACTTTCTGCACAGCTTTTATTGTCTATACGTTCTTTGTTGCAGCAAGAGAATAGATCAGCAAACCAAATAGCCTTGGATCAGGTTCGATTGGGGAGATTATCGAGTACCACGGAGTCGGGGAGGCAGCTGGAGGTAATCTTCTGACAGTTGATGGGAGAACATCCACCGCCTCATCTCAGTCTGTGGCGTGCCGTTAGCATGGGCGTCGAAAGCACGAGAGAGGGGCATTGGCGGACGCAGGGGGGCCATTCCGGTCATGGCCCCCCAAAGCGCTGGAGGGGGCCAAACTATCTTTTGGCCCCCAAACGCCGGGAAATTTTTGAAAAAGGTGTTTACACTAGGTCTGTAGAGCAAAAAATATTCGCTACCACCCCCCCTCCCCCCGGAGGAGAGCGATCATGCACTTGGAGAGGTAACTTATAGTAGGTCTGTCGAGCACTGAAAAAGGGTGTTTACACTAGGTCTGTAGAGCAAAAAAAATATTCGCTCCCCCTCAAGAGGAGAGGCTCACATGGGTTTGGCCCCCAAAACTCGGGTCTGCGTCCGCCCCTGGGGAGGGGGAAGCGTCCGTCTACTTGCGAATCAGGGGGGACGTCGTCCTAAAAAAATTGGGACGTCGACTTAATTGTCCTGCATTATCTCCCTTACCAGCGTCAATCTACGTAAACATTTTGAAGTGCATCGTTCGTTAGTGTTTCATCTGCAGCCGAAATTTCAAAATTTTCCGCCCCCTGTCATAGCCAGTCCGAGGCCTGTCCACCAGCCCCCCCGTAAGAGTTTTTTATGACAACCACGGTTAGTAGGAGGCATTTTCCTGGTTAACAGTGTCTGATTTTCTGCATACGTTAGTATACGTGCCCATTGAAAACCTCACGTGATACTATTATACACTTGGTACAATCCCTCCTGGAGTCCCGCGATTACCGAAAACAGTTTTCAGCGCAGATGGTTCAACGCCTGGAGATGTCGTGACATCACGGCCCCTGCCGGACGCTACTTCAGGTGCCCACAACTGCACACCAGCCAGCGAGGGAAGATTCATGAAGCAGATGCAACAGTCAAGAGGCTGCGCCCCATCAGTTCCATCAGAGCTGACGCGGCCGACCACCCTCGCTCACGGTTCACTGAGCTTCTCTGTAGGTATCAGTGTCGAACGACGCACTGGGTGAGTGATATGCCTGGGGGCAGTGCGGAGATCGATGCTCCTTGTGCGTGGCTCGTTTGGAGGCTGACCGGTAGATTTTTAGTCTAAACTGCTACCGTTTTTTTAAGAATATCTCAGAGAGCACTGCCGTGAACGGGAAATGGACGGTGTTGCAAAAATCAATAGCACTGCGTTGTCAACGCTTCGTTTTTTTACATGTAGCTTGTTCAAAGGGAAAGGATACTATCTTACAAGTTTAATAACCATATGCCAGGACTGATAAGATCATCCCTGGAGTCATCAACCTGAGGAAGGTGATTTCAGGGTCATAAAATGGGATTTTGTATTTCGAGTGGATTTGTTCTGCATTGCCCAAGTTTACCCTCTGTGGTAAAACTCCAGGCATTCGGCTGTCCACACATGCGTTAAGTATTTGAGACAGTGCAAAAATGTTTCAAGCTTATAAAGGGCGGGAAAATCCAGTTTAGGAATTTTGACATTTATTCCAAACCTTGCTCTGATTAGGTCCATTGGCAGAAGCCAATGGAAAAGCCAATGGTAGTGTTAGACACATAGTTTTTAGTGTCGTGTCTGAACTAGACTGCTTTACCGTTGTATTGCCTGGCACTGATTTCACTACCTCTCTGTTCTGCTCTTCTCTCTCCCGCGGGAACTTTACTCTTGACCTCTTCTGGTGTGTGCTGTGCAAACACACGGCACGGACGGAGAGGCCGCCTCCCATCTGCCACTGGTGAGTGGTGGTCGCCAGATTGACGGGGAATGGGCCGCAGCCGTCACAGGTAGGCACGGTGTTGTCAACACAGTTTCTTCATACTTCGGTTTTGACTTAGACTGCTGTGACAATTTTTCGGCCATGTATCGCCAACACGCGCTCGTTGTATTAACTAGTGTACAACGATTCAGACCATCTACCTAGGCCTTTTACTGATTCTGGTGCACTTTCATACGCAGATTCCAAATGGAATCCGGGAAAGCCTTGTTTGGCAACTAATTTTGTAATCGTCAGTCATTTCGTAAAGGTATTTGGCCATGCAGCTCTATAAACATCGAATGAATACTTGCCATGTTTGGTATTTTTAAACCAGCAATGAGCGAAAAATCCAACTGCTTAGAACGACTAGCTCTATTCTCGCCACAGCACCTGTAATTTTGGGAGGATGACTCAAAAGGTTCAACACTCGTCACTGCACGTACCCTGAACAGAGGGGCGTCGTCACGAACATTTCTGCTGGAGAAGACATACCCCGAACTGGTGATGACGGGGGTGGAAGGCGAAATTTGATCATTTTGGCTTACTCTAGAAAACGCTTCCAGAGTAAATTCATTTTACCAACACATTTATGTATTTAGGTAGGTCCACGTAGGTAATAGGGAGAAAATGCACAGAATACCTCGGCTGAGTTCCATAATTTCGGGGAGCGTCCCCCCTGATTCGTGAGCTGGGGGTGGGGAGGGGGTAGGCGTCCCTCACCTCCCTCGCTTCTGATGCGCGTGAAGGAACATCGTGCTCTCCCAGACAAACGCACGGAATTTTTGAGAATGCAAAAGCAGCGAGACCTTTTCTTACAGAATATTCTTGGTCATATATCAAAGCACCATACTGTGTTAATTACATTGCGAAAATTTAATTAGTTTCGCTCGGCGAGAGTCTGCGCGGCCAACGCCACCACAGAGGAGCCAGCGCGACGATCGGTGTTGTTTTGAGAGCGAAGCGGATGGTTTTGCTTCGCAGCTTGCTAGCCATTATCGTAACAGATGGATGGAGAATCCAATAGATGGATGGAACCGATGGATTACCGTAACTGATGGATACAGAAGCTTCAAATCATTTGCGGCGGGCATCTCTCCGAAATACTCAAATTTTGGCTGTTTGAAAGCTGCAGTGCTTAACGCTCTGAGTTCAGTGGGCAGCTTGTTCCATTTCCTTGTGTCCCGTACGAGCCGGTGAGATAGGATTCTTGAATGGGCTGACATGTTAAATAACGATTGGACTTAAAAAAATACATTGCGAAAAATAATATTTTCTCAAAGTTCGAAAATGCTCACAAGCCCAGCTCCTGAAACTAGACAATAAGCCTATATTTTTATAGTAATTTCAAGGGGGACACTATCAGAGACAGCAACTGCCCAATGGGTGGCCGCGCTGATCTATTTCTGACCTCCAACGGCATGACACGGGCATCGGCCCCCTACGCTTTGCCTCCCCCTTGCAGGCAATGGCCTAAGGTGGGCCGTTTGGCTCGGTCGGGCAGGTCGGGCAGCCTGAGCCTGATGATGCATGGGACAGTTGCACTCTTTGACACCGATATCCCACCCTGTCGCCAGTGGGCGGCTGAACAGAATCGCCTGAACCCAGCATGTTTCTTTTCTTCAAAATATTGCATTTTAGCGACATTGGAAGAAAAATTCAAAACGAAATTAAGTCATGGTTATCTAGTGGATTGGGAAATCACTACGTTATTACGCAAAGTTTACAGTTTCGCTGAGACCGTTTGTTTCGGGTGAGCTAAGCTGGGTCTCAGGAACCGACTTAAGACGCATATTTTTGAAATATTTAACGTTCGATTTTCAATAATTTCAACCGACTCAACGTTAAACAAATGAGACATCCCTTTGTCTCAGAAAAGCTCTTTAATAGAAACCACCCTCCATACGACGAAGGTAGAAGTGTACCCTCAGATGCTTACTAAAATACAACCAAAAGTAATGGAAAATTCC
This sequence comes from Lepas anatifera, assembly GCA_034440635.1. Taxonomy (NCBI): domain Eukaryota; kingdom Metazoa; phylum Arthropoda; class Thecostraca; family Lepadidae; genus Lepas; species Lepas anatifera. Next base: position 329,823 of record JAOTON010000590.1, on the reverse strand, counting down.
AATACGAAAACATAAGCACCAAGCCAGGATTTCATCCATTAAAAATTTGGCGTTTACGTCTGAAACTGCACCAGAGATAAGAAAAACCCTGGTTAGATACCTCGTTAAATCTTTCAATCCTAGCTGAACAGCGTGCTCATCAAGCTGGAAGGATTTAAAGGGATCAGTTGCTATCATTAAGGACCAAGAACAAGAATGAATTTCAAATCAGTGGCGTAGAATCGAGTTCATCGTATCAGCACCAATGTCATAGGCGGATCCAGAGGGTAGTGTGGACGTTTCCCCCCCCATCAACCCCCGGGCATCACTGAAATGGTCATGGCGGCCTCCCTCTGGAAGGTCGATGGCACAGGCTGAAATTCACCTCCCCCAGGATGCGAGGATCGGTGCCACTGTGATAGGACTCGGCGCAAACCTGATAGTTTTCCGCCCAAAAAGGCACCCCCTGGTCAGGATGGCGCACCCTCTCCCCGATTGGAGATCCTGGATCCGCCTATGATCGACCAATGTGCCCCTCTGCCAATGATTACTTCGCCACATCAATAATAGCATTCCAGCTGACATTCTGGCTCCTTTTTGAAGTAAATGAGAACTGTAATCACATCAGATTTCACAGTTTTAAGTAAGACATCACGTGCCGCGGGATGTGTCTGCGTGCTTTAGTGGTAGTAGTTGCTGGGGTGTCCGCCTGCTTAAAGGGAATGTGGCACCTTGGTCGAATCCAGGAATTTAGTAAAATTAAGGGTATTTTTTAGCCGAAAATCATGAAAACGTCCAATGTACAATGAGCTCAATATCTTGATTTTCAAACTGCGCCTCTAGGGAAAGAAGTAAATATCTGACTGTGGATGACGTCTGATCTGGCAACTACTACCCTATTCAATACGCTTCAAGGGCCTTAATTGGCTGATTAATTACCGTGACGTCAGCGCTGTCGTCACACTACCAGCTGACAACTCTGGCCGCCTGGCTGGGGTAGATTTGGGGTACATTTCAGGTAGGATTTTAGATTTCTTCATGAAAACTTTGAGTTTCAAGACGAATGATATATTGAGTACCGGGTTTTCCGGCATGCTATACAACTTGACTGTCTCAGTTAAAATCACGTTATAAAAGTGCCACATTCCCTCTAAGTCTATATAAGTTGCCGCCCCGGTAGCTCAGTTGGTAGAGCGTTGGGCTCCGGCCCGCTGCTCAGAAGCATGCAGTGGCAGGGCATGCCCAGGCTTGGGATCGGTTCCCCTGAGACGCTCCGGCGCTCAATAGTTTACCCGACGTACAAGTCGGCTGGCAACTGACTGGTGAGAGGGTGACCTGAGCGGGGCGGCCGTCCCTGTGCTTTGTGGGACGTTAAACTTTGGCTTCTAAATTAACCCTCCATTGAGGGAGTTGCTCGTTCGGGTGGTGGGGTCGGGGTCTCCGTGACAAGTCCCTTGATGACTTTAGTGAGACTCGGACTCCACCAGTCGTACTAGGAACAACTTGAACAAAATTTATAAAAAAAGTCTCGCCTCAGGCTCCAAACCGCGGTGTGAGGGCTGATTCCGACTGAGATGAGCACATGTTGCACCGGAACTGATTTCCAGACACACACTTCAGACGGCTCGGAGACGCTGGAGGAGATGTGATTGCTCGCTCGAGTGAGTAGAGGAGTTCAAACAAAGAGCCGCCCCGGTAGTGCAGCTGATGGAGCGTATGCTCAGAAGTCATGTCAGGGATAGTGCATCGGAAATGCTTGGGATAGCTTCGCCTGAAACGCTCCGGTGCTGCAGAATTTCCTAGACGTAGGTTGCCTGCCAACTAACCGATGAGGTCCCCCTCATGGGTTAGTTGGCAGGCAACTAACAGGGATGGGGACTAGTGAGCAGCGACCATCCATGTGTTTTGTAAAACGCGGGAAATTGTTTTTAAAGGGAGTGCCCCAGTTTTATAATGAGTTTTGAACTGAGATAGCAGTTTTGTAGAGCGTGTTAGGCACCACCATTAGCATATTTAATTTCCCCAAATCCTTCTGTATAACATTCCCGCAAGCTTTGAAGTTTCGAGTGGGGGGCTTACTATCTCATTTCAGCCACTGTAAGCCCTTTTCATCTGGCAGCGCATGTCAGGCGATAAATGTTAAATGGCATGGCCACGCAACTTTACATGTCGCACGCCGCCGCAAGTCGCCAGATTCGAGATTACACGCGAGGCTTGGGTCAACCCAGGGAAGTAAGACAAGAGGCGATATCTTTCTTTTGAGCGCGATTGAAGGTGGAAACAAAATGTGTTTTCCTGATTATCAGACCTATGAAAGGGGATTCTTTCAGTGTTTGAAATAAGGTAGTAAGCCCACCTCCCACTTTGTAGGTACTTTTAAGCTTGCGGAAATTTTACACAGAGAACTTTGGAAGAAATTAAACATGTCAATAGTGGTTTCTCGACACACTACCACACTGCTATTTCAGTTCAAAACACATTATAAAAAGTAGGACACTCCTTTCAAGACTAGCCGGGCATTGCGGAAATACGTTGGTTGGATGGCGGACCCCGAGACTCTATAAGATACGTTCCTTGATAACTTTCCTGAGGCGTTGATACCAAACGACAAAATTGCGGTAATCTGGAAAGCAATGTAAAGAAAAAGTTAAGGGAATAAGGCACGACTCAGCTCCACCAAAACACATTAATACCAACACGAAACAAACATTCCAACTCGTTAAAAAAACAGCACAGCAACATCAATACTTGCTAGTTGATGACTGAATTCATCACAAGTCAAAAAATGTTTGTCTTCCGAAACAAACATATCAGGGTCACTAGCATCAGCACAACAGACACAAGGTCCAGTATATTTGATCAAATGCATGTCGACAAAACATTGTCAACTTCCCACGATACGACAGCCAAGTTCGCTCCGTTATGTTTAAGAGCGCAAATGAGAAAGCTCTTCTGGCCCCCAGAAAGATGTTCACGCATTGTTCCGTGTCCCGCATAAAATATACGTTATTCGTGATACGTGCTTCAAGTGGTTCCAGGTAAAGAATCGCGTTGCGTTACTCTATCGCTGGAATTCACGACACTTGAAAGTGTTCTTATGTTTATCCAAGGGTATGCAACCAGGACATATGCTCCTCCGTGGGACAGAAACTTTGAAAAAAACGTTTAACACTACGCCTGCATGACTATCCAAACGCATCAGAGGTTAGAGTGTGGCTTGTGTACATACCTATTGGCGGATCCAGGTCTCGAGCTTGGGGATGGCACTGGGCCGGTTTTGTGTCGAGTACGAAGGAGGGAGTGTAACATTACTTCCTGAAGTGGCAAATACTGTAGACGGGGTGGGGGATAGGACGTGCAGACCCCAGTAAACGATAATAAAAATGGTGTATTTCTTCCCATTTTGCATAATTTCAATTTTACTTGGCCTTGGGGGGATGTGATGCCATGTTTCAGATATTTTTGCATATTCTTAGTTTAATTTTATTTCTGGGCAAACCATCTCGACGTCGGGGGCAAAACACCCTGTCTTCAACCTTCGGGGGTATTGTCCCTTTCAGCCCGGTCGATCCGCCACCGGATTAGCCAGCTGATAACTCACTTGAATTCTGGGTAGTCCGCCGCCTGGTTCCATGCCGCCTGTATGAACTCCTTGTGGCCGGCAATCTGTGACGTGACCACGAACAGACGATGCCACTTGTAGCGCACCAATATCGACAACATGGCGCCCACCTGTTGCTGCACGGACGGCGCCATTTGCAATTGCAGGGGAGCCTGCCCGCCTGTCTGCAAACAGAGAATCGATATGATTGTTTCCTTGAGAAAAGAAGTGCTTTCCGAACCATCGCAAACATGTGTTGGAGGTATCCTTAGCTCATTACCGGTGTTGGGACATGAAACTCAGGAGTCGGCCAAATATATCCACACTGTTGAAATTTAACTCCAACCCAACCCTTCCAGAATGACTTAGCTCCCACGGAACTTTGGAGACTAAACCTCTTTCTTGCTGTATAGACATTTTGGTGGCAGTTGCAAATCTCATTGGGCGTTGAAAGTGGGTAGGATATGGGGCGGGGGGCACCCTAAACTGGTAACCCAGTGGTAACATCTCCAAAATCACAGCGTTCGAGATATCATTTCAGTCTTTTCCCTTGCTTATCAACATGGGCCACGACCTTTTTCCCGAAGTGTATAATCAGCGAGCTCCCTCGACAGCTATTTCCCGAGCAGCTATTGAGTTTAGCTCCAGCTCCCATCTCACTCCTCATCGTCTTCAGGTTCTGGTCCGGCAAACTTCCTCAGTAGAACGATCTGACGCGACGCCCCGGCACAACTGGCTTGGGAGCTCAGAATAGCGCTTTGGCGTGGTTGGCCAGTATGCCCGTATAAACTGTTGATTATTCTAACAGATTTATTGTGTGGTACGCTGAGTTGCAGAGGTGATCACGCCTTGTTTGGGAGATCGTTAGAATAATTACCGAAAAGCGACATAAAATTAGACCATCGATTACCGGAGGGGCAGTGTGGAGAGCAACGGGGTGACTTGCAATGGTGACGCGGGTTGAGTTCTAAGCAATCGACACAATAATATTTTGATTGCATGAAAAGTTCCATCTCCATCGTCCCCGAAAAACATGTTGGCACTTAGAAACGATATTTCTGGGACGCTGATTCTGATGGTTCAATTTAATTTCTTCCTTCGGGCAACCTAACCTTCAAATTTCAGCTCTAAGCCTTGTGTCATGGATGGCGTGTCGGTTGCACGTAAAAAAAAACAAATTTGTCATGTTTCAGACAATAGTTTGTAGCATGTGGCTGTATGACCATCACTCCCAACATTGCTACATAGTATGGACAAGCACTAGCGGATCCAGAGGGAGGGGGGCAAGGGGCCAATCCCCCAAATGGCGCAATTTTGGCCGATTTTCTTCAAAAACATTATGTTTTTACGATTTTTCCCGAGTTGGCCCCCTAGCCAGTGCTCCTGCCTCCGCCAGTGTGGACAAGTTTCACAGGTCTCAACTGAAGGTCTCTTCATTAAGCTATGTGTATTGAACAGATCCCTGCTAACAGACGGCACTCAGTGTTTCGAGCTTTCAAAAATCCAGCCTGAGGCATCGCCTCAGGCAAAGCCAATAATCCTACAGCTCACTCAACGCACCGTCAAACTTTGGCAATATCGGATACGGCAAATGTTTGCAACTGTTTGCAAGCTTGAAAAGTTGCTGCTTCATCCGATTGGTAAACATCAACTTAAGCTTCGCTTGCACAATTTCTATTTGCATGTCTAAAGAGGGAATTCTCTTTACTATCAACGTTCAATATGCAAAATACATCCACAGTGTAACAACCCAATTTTATATAATCCCCCCCCCAAGTTCAGCAATAATCCCGACATATACTCAACCCTGGCTATATTAAAATTATAAAACATACATATAATAGCGGTTTATATAACTAAAACAGTCAGTACGTACACCATTACACTAAAGGGATTGCAAGTCCAAATTTTCAAAACCTCAAATAAATTAGCTATAACAAATAATTCAAAAAAAAAAAAACAAAATTAAACATCAAATAAACATTAATAGAGGGAGTGCGTAGAAGCAACCACAAATAAAACTTCAAACTAAACCCAGCGCAAAACAACCAGTTTCAACACATCAGGCGAGAGAGATTGAGGTGGGTTAGGTTTGAATCACCTTAAGCCACCGGCGTGTCCAGGATTTTGATGGGAGGGGGCACTTCGGTCAGGTGGCAGCACCTGCGTCAGGAGGGGGCGCCTTTGAGCCGGGGACGCAAGTCTTAAGGAGCAATCTATCAGAGGGGCGCCACGCAGTGGTAGCGCGCTGGGTTTCCACACGGCTGAACTGGGGATCAAATTCCGGGAGGGAATACTGAATTAGAACTTTCTGAGCCCCAGTACCCCTTTTCAACAGCTCAAGAGTTGGCGATAACATACGGCCTCAGCAGTTGGTGTGTTATTAAGTTCCACTACACTAAATCGCATTTTGGAGCCTAAAGTGGGGAGGGGTGCCGTGTGGATCAATGGGCGGGGAAAGGGCCCCTACCGCTAGGTCCGTCTGTGCTTCCAGCCTTTTAAATCAGTCTCCGCATGCCTGACCCGACCTAAGCCGGATCAGACACTGCAGCTCCTCTCCTAACGCGTCTCCTTCACCAGTATACTCTCCTAACGCGTCTCCTTCACCAGTATACTCTCCTAACGCGTCTCCTTCACCAGTATACTCTCCTAACGCGTCTCCTTCACCAGTATACTCTCCTAACGCGTCTCCTTCACCAGTATACTCTCCTAACGCGTCTCCTTCACCAGTATACTCTCCTAACGCGTCTCCTTCACCAGTATACTCTCCTAACGCGTCTCCTTCACCGGTATACTCTCCTAACGCGTCTCCTTCACCAGTATACTCTCCTAACGCGTCTCCTTCACCAGTATATATGTCAGCGTTGCATAGGCGGATGTGGCGGATGCAAGCTCGCTAGATGTGGCGGATTTTCGCCAAACAGGACATCTCAGGCCTCTGTTGGCGATGTTACTGTGGTTGGCGACTAGCGATATAAACGCCAAATATTTGCGACTTACGTTCAGCAATCAGTGCACATCAAACTTAAAACATTGTCCAGGAAATTCGGCAAGAAATCGCGGCCAAGTATCTTGATTTTTCACTTCTACACTTGTTAACCAGAAATCACCAACAGGCAGAGAAAGAAAACTAAAAGATCAATTGAAAAAATCGCGTCCACTGGGTCGATATTTTGCATCTTTAGTGCAATTGGGGAAAGACCCGCACCTAAATTAGTTTAAAGTTTTGGAAGAGGTATGGTTTCATAACTTGATAAATCTAAAATATCATAGCTTTAATGAAATAATTTTTAGCAATTCAGACATATCTGACTAATCAAGAATTCAGATTGGGCTTGATATTGAATTTCAGATTAAATTTCGAATAAGAACAATCAAAACAAGCTTGCCAAGTGAACGAATCTGAGCATAGGTTATGCTTAGTTTCAGGAAACGTATATGTATGAACGTATTTTACAAATTGTTTGCTCTTTTGAGAAGTTCTAAGGGGTGAGCCTTTTACGTCCATACATGTATTCACAGAAACAAGCCAAAAATGACACACAATGCGAACGTGAAATTTAAAAACAGATGAAGGGTAAAAACGATGATACACAAAGCGACCGTGAAGATTAAAAACGGGCGAGGGGTAAAAACGCAAGCAGGAAACACCACATCGGGCGCGGGGAAACGACTCCAGGAGGGTGGCACCGAGAAAGTATTCTGCATGTGGGAAAATGGGGGTTTGGGAAATGTGGGAATTTTGCTTACCGTGGCGCAAAAGGATCAAGGTAAGCTAAAAGAAAGCGCAGAAAAAGGTCATAGTTTATGTTGGCAAAAATGTTGACGGTATTATAAGGTATCCACGACAAAAAACCAAGCGAGAAATGTACATGACATGAACGATAACCGTATCATGGGACATTTTACCCGTAGGAACCTAAAGAAACTAAGGAGTTAAAATCCACAGGTGGCGCTACCCCTAATTCTTTAAGCCACTACCGCTACATCCATCACCTTGGTTATCTGAAACCGCTACTGCTACTGGTGCTACTCTTCCAAAATGGTGAAAACCACTACCCGCTACATCCACTACCTTTCTTATCTGAAACCGCAGCTGCTGCTGGTGCTACTCTTTCAAAATGGTGAAAACCACTACCCGCTACGTCCGCCACCTTTGGTTATCTGAAACCGCTCCTGCTACTGGTGCTACTCTTTCGAAATGGTGAAAACCACTACCCGCTACATCCACTACCTTTGTTATCTAAAACCGCAGCTGCTACTGGTGCTACTCTTTCGAAATGGTGAAAAACACTACCCGCTACTCCGCTACCGCTACGTTCTATTACAAAACGCTGATACAATGATACTCAAAAATAGTTTTTCATTTCTCTTGTAAATTATCTTTATGATGATCTACTTACCATCTGTATCATGTATAAAAAATTTGTTTATTTTTGTAAGATGTGCACAAAAACACACAACAAAAACGCATGTAGTTTTTCTCATGGAGAAAAGTATTTCACTCAACCACCATCCCCTATTTTGGTGGGTGGTGGTTCCCTGAACAGGCTGGTGGTAGCAGAAGCTCAGTTTTGACTTCTTTTGAGTCCGCTGCTCGCTTCTCCGCTAACTTTTTTATAAAAAGCGCCACCGCTACGCCGCTACGAATTGGAGAGTCCGCAAGTAGCGGATCGCCCGACTCTGCTGCTATCAAACCTGGGCTGGCAATCTCATGGAACTCATTAGCAGTTGAATCCTGGAAGCCTTATGGCTGATCTCTTACTTTTAATGACATCCCGGCAAACGTGTGCTTGGAAATGAATTAACTTGGCTGGGCCGGATAAGCTTGAATATAAGAAAATCATAGTGGCAACATGGAAACGGCTTCTGATAGGTGTAATCCATGTTGCTTTCTTTTAGGTACCAACAGATGCGTGGGCTTTCCACCCCCATTTTTACATCCCCATCCCATAAGAACTACAAATCTGGGGAGATATTTATGTTAATGTTCTTACATTCACCTGTGCCTGTTGACCGTTAGTGTCGCTGCTGACTGGGCCAGAGACCTCAGCTACCCATATATTCCTGGTCTCAGCCGAATTGAGACAATACGCTAAAACTGTGTTGCAGCAACGAGTGAAAGCTAACAAGAAGCACAATATTGAGACGTTTAAGATTTAAAGGAATTAGTTTTCTATCAGCGGGATATAAACGTTTCCTCTACAAGCCTCGGTCCCCAAAGTATTGGTCCGTCATGACTCTCGCAATTGCAAACTTCATTTCTCATACTAAGGGACTCCGTTTTACCGTCATTAAACATCATACGGCATTACGGCAAAGACACCTAAACACTACGACAACATAATGCTCTTTCGTTGCGATAGCGTGGCGAATCGACATCCGAAAATGGCAAACTCTGGCAAAATAGCACTTTGTTTCGGAAAAAACTAACGGCTTTCATCTGGCCAACCTAGGGGGCGACGGGAGGGGGGGCTGACGTGCCAAAATCGACCCATTCAGCGCCTCCTAGAACCATCCCGGGGCCAACCTGACACCTTGTTTCTCACCCCTCCTCCAACAGGATTCAAGTTTTTGTACCTCCCGCCCAAATGACGCTCCCTTGGCCGAGGTGTTCCCCTGATCGGAAATCCGGGATCCACCTGAGTGCTCGCGTTAAGTTATCCTAAGGGCTGCTTTAAGTTATCCTAAGAGTTGGTATAAACCAGGTTGAACTACGTTCATTGCACGATTCGAAGCCCCTCAGGGCAAAACGCAGCAAGAGTCAAGTTCAAGAACAAACAAGCAAACAGTTTTTTTCACGTTAAAAACAATGACAGACATAAGCAAAAAAACTAGTGACAGAGACGAGGACTAGATAAACAACAAACTTGGACCTACTTTACTGTATGTCAAATGAAACACAGATAGGCGGTGTACCCACTTACACTCGCAAGTGAAAACTATTCAATATTCAGTGTTTGACATGCATGTTCGAAGCACAAGTTACAAACAAACGTATATTACATATGAACTTACCTCCTGAAAATAAAACAGTTCTTTAACCACCTTCGCCTGAGGATTTTTTTTTAAATGACGCGTCTCTTGACTTTTCATGTTAAGTGTTCTGAATAAGCTAAATATATAACGCCTGAAACACTGCCATGGTTTATTGATTCAAATGAACAAAATTAAAAGAGCAAGCCAAAACATTAACGGTGCGAGCAGCAAAAAGTAAGACAAAATAGTCCAGAGTACGTAACGCATTTCTTACCTGGTCCTTAAATTGGAAGCAAATCAAGAGGCAGAAGCATCAGAAAAAGCGTGAGTAAGGCTGTGAAATCGCATTGCATTGCAATAGAAAATATAGCCATCAAACCAAGCTCGTAAAGGAAATGTGACACCTTCGAAGGTTTTGAACTGAGGTACCAGACGGAGAGAGCATACCGAGCAAACCAAAGATCCCCTGGTTCCACATCCTGTTTCCCTCAAAACACACCTTTTGCAGAGAAGCAGCCGCCTTTCTTTTTAAGGATTACTCACGTCCCCCCCCCCCATGAGCCGTCAGGCCCCAGGGCAAGTCGTCGATGCTACCTGCGGCCGACGCGGAGCTAGGTGGGTCGGGATCCGCTTTTCAAATCCTATTACTCCGCAAATGTTGAGTTCTAGGACAAATGAAATTAGAAACACAAGGTTTTACGGTATGCTCTACGTCCTGGCTATATCCGCTCAAACTTCATTACGAAGGTGCCACATTCCCTTTAATTAGCTGATTCATACTGTCGGGGTCTCGAACTGCGCAGAAGCGTGTGCATGGGAGCAAAAGATAAGATGCATGACATGCTAAGCAATTTCAGCATCAGATTTATCGCACTTCCGCCTGTGGAGAGCTAACATCTGAAATGAGATATCCGAAGCAAAGGCGACTCTTAGTTTATGACGAACCTGTAGGGTTAGTTGTGACAAAGGCAAACAAATATACATGTTCCAACCTTTGAGAGTCTAGTTTGGAGATTAATTTCAACAGAAATGCGTCCAATTATGTGTTAAAAGAACGGAGTGGGTCAGCGTAAATTTGTTGTACAAAACTGGAAGGTATTTTGAGTGAATTCAATGCTCATTTTTTGGCAGAGATGGAAGTTCAATTCCCCTTGTGGTACGAATACTACAAACCAGAAAGGGGACCATGGTAAAACTGAAGCGGCTGTCTTCAGTTGTAAACTCATTTCTATTTCAGTTTTGAGTTTTGATTCTGAGTCTTGGACAGAAATGAGTTTATCTCAGAATACAACCACGTTAGTTTTTACCATGGTCCTCACTCCAGTTTATAGTGTTTATGCCACACATATGTAAAATCGTGACCTTTGTCTGTCTTGTTTGCTTTTGTGCTGATTTGTAATTTTTGCCTGCAAATCAGGGACTCATTAATAAAAACACCATTGAAACCCTTGGCCAGACACCTTCGGTAGTGGATTTGTAGCTCATGCCTTACAAGGTGCATTTCCTTCTGGCAATTAAGTTCAGACGGGGCGACAGCTTTCGCCCGAGGACAGGCTCCAACTCGGGGGCTCTGGATCACGACACCAGTTCCCTATCCACTGAGCTGACAGAGAGTCAAGAGTTCTCACCATTTCCAGACCGCTGTTGTCCGCGTTCCAGCAGATCACCGGCAGACCGAGGTATCCAGCCAGCTGGATGAAGTACTGGCTGGAGGCGGTGCTTCTGCCGTAGCTCTCCGAGTTGGTGAGGTAGAAGATGGCGGTGACGTTGTTGGGCAGAAACTTGTCGCACAGTGTCTCCAGGATCGCTGAAAAGGCAGGAGACATTTTCTTTGTTAGCTGGATTTGTGCGAAAAAATATACTTTGATTTACTTATTATTTGTAACCGCTCTCAACTAGATCCACTGCCTTCAGGGGAGTACTGGATGCAATATCGTCACATTGTCACATTCAGAAAAAAGTGATTGTCATTTGTTGATAAGTTTTGAAGTGCTGCGGCGAAGACAGCGAATTCGAGGTCTGGCTATACTAGGACTGAGAATTATTGATATTTACTCCACAATTCTGATGAAGGGCTGTGCCCGAATATATAATCTTCGGTGGTTTTTACATTTCCGGATTCGAGGGGGAGGCCAGGGAACACCTTAGCAACTGATTGTTATTTGTATGGTGTACTGGTATGAAATAGTGTCTTACGGTTTAAAAAATCACATTCTAAAACAGCAGTTTCCTTTTTTCACACTGCTCCAAGATGTAACTCCGTTGAGACAAACCTTTTCTCACATATTTCAGCTATTTTTATGTTTGAACCAGAACATAATGTTGTGATCCTCAGGCGCAATACAAAGTATCAGTTTGGTCCCAATTCATGTCATTCACGTCTTAAAAAAGATAGATGGCGCACGACTTACGCTTAGCGACAGTTGTGAGAACGAGGAGAGGGGGGGCGCAGGTGACAACTCCGTGATATGCGTTAGAGGGGACGGGGTGGGTTGGTGGTGTGGAATATGTATTGCTGGTATACCTAGAGTATACGCAGAGTGTTGGGACTGTGGTGTATTGTCGGTGTCGCTAATGCTGGTGTATGTGTTGCTGATGTCGACTGTGCCCCGTGCCCGTTTCAGCCCACACAATTCGTACCATGTTGTGCTATTTTCATGCTGAATCATTTCTGTGTGATGAAAACAAACGCTGAGATCCCCCAAAAAATCGAGTGTAATTCGGCAAAATTACAAATTCTATAAAAAAAACGAAAAAGGTTGAGGCTGCCACTGTCGGAAGTGCCAAAGTTGCAGATCACGCGCAGATGGCAGATGTAGCTGATGCATATGGAATAAAATGGAAAGCAGAGAAGGCATTAACACCCCTCCTTGTCTATGCTTTTACAATCATTGGTTTCAGGGATACAGCCCTCCCCATAGGCGGATCCAGGATTGCCGACGGGGGGGCACCTTCCGGTGGGCGCCATCCAGACCAGGGGGCACCACTTTTGACCGGAAAAACCTATCAGGTGGGCGCAAAACCCTATCGGTGGCCGCCGATTTTCGCATCCTGGGGAGGGAGGGGAAACGACATTTCAGGGGAACGCCGTGACCATTTCAGGGGACGTGGAGGGTCGATCGGGGCACTTTCCCTTATTTTTGCCCCCTGGATCCGCCTATGGCCCTTTGTGCATACTTTGCTAAGGGAAATGACTTGCCAGAATATAGGCGGATCCAAAATTTCCGATCGGGAGAGATGAGGAGCACATGGTCGGGGGATGCCATCCAGACCAGGTGGCACCTTTTCTAGGCGGCAAAACTTATCAGGTTGGCACCAAACTCTACCGTGTGGGCGCCGAAGGTTGCATCCTGGGGCGGGGGGGGATTGGGAAGCGACATCTCAGGGGGCGTGGAGGGTCGATGGAGGCAAGAGCTCCCATTTTGCCCCTGCCCCTGGATACGCCTATGCGTCTGAAGCCAACATCAATCTCATTGCTGGAGAATGACCTGTCTTATTGTGACGTGGCTGCCATTTTAGTAGCTATTTGTCTGCTTCTACTGAGCATCACTCGAGAAAAAAAACACTCCCGTCTATGGAGCAAATGAGGGCATTTCCATGTCCACTGGCTGGAAACAAGCATCAAGATATACACACAGAGCTCACAAGGAAAAAACAGCAATAAGAGGTTTCTTTGAGCTGCGGATGAAAATAGCAGTTTGCGGTTGCTTCGCTTGCCACAATATGCCCATAAGGGCTTGAATTTGGTATTTGGATGAATAAAATATCCTATGTCTGAATGGAATTTTTTTCTTTTTAAACGCGCTAGAAATAAACTTTAAGACAAGTTCAATGATTGTGCTGAAACTTACTACAAAAACACGTAATATTGATGGTTGTAAGGTGACGTTAGAGAACATTTTGATGAAATGTATTCAGGAGTGAAACACCAAGTCAAAGACTGGAAAAGGTGACGATGGTTCATCTATTTATAGTTTGAAATATACACGAAATCAGTTTTCATTTACATATCTCAGCCGATTCATGCCCTCTCATACCTTTTACATCCTCAATCTCATTTTTCGTTATACTTTGATCCTGTCTACATTCATTATGCATACGATCCAGTCAACCTAGCACAATTTGGTCAGTCTGGAACCTAGACAGGATGATGTAAAGCTTCAGCAGAAAGCGACAGCCGTGATCCCTTCAGCAGCAATCTGACGTTGATTTCATCCGTTTTGATAGCTCAGTATGGCTGCTCCAAATCCAGGCCCGTGCTCAGCCGGGAACTCTCTGGCTAATCGATGCTATGCATTGCGGTATCGCTGAACTAGATGGGACCCAGGGCGCTCCTGGGTGATGGAAGATATTCGGCCTCCTCAGTGATATCTTTTTTGAGACTCAGGTAAAACTATTCTGATCTAGTCGAATTAGGAAATGAGTTCCCTGCAATTGTCGTACATTTGTGGAAAATATTCCACAAACGTTTTTGTGAGTGAATTGGGCTGGTATATGACGGCAGAAATACCTGCATGTTTTTTTGGGCAAAGCGGCTGAATTACGGAACGACAAATAATAAACAACAGATCAAATTAGCGAAGACCTTAATGAATAAATATATAGTGCATAGTGAAAAATACAGTTTTCAAAGTCTAAATAATTTAACGTTTGCTATACATCGACTGGTTTTATCAGGTCTTTTGGAATACAAAGATCCCGAGGATGCATTTCACGAGGTGCTCCCCATTACCTCAGCGCCCATTAAAATTTATATAAAGCCTGAGCCAGAGTTACGGCACCATTTCCAGTCCGCTGCATTATCTATCAGCACCAGAATAGAACATCACCACCAGAACTATCAGCACCAGAACTTGCATCACAGGTCAGGAGCCAGCAGAGGAGGCAACCAACTCTTAGGCCTATTCAATATATTACAGTCTCAATCTTAGCAACATTCATGTTGTACAGTAGCAGCTATCAGGGCAGACTAAAAGAATTAAACATTCTTAGACACCAAACTACTATTTAAAGGCTTTGCATTAGGCAGGCCAATGTACAAAACGTTAAGGGTTTTCAATCTACATCCGTGCTTAAAAACGGACAACGACATTGCCAAACAGTTATACTCAGTCCATTTAAATATGCCGAGGCTGTTGTCAATTCTAAACTCTTAAGGTCAGCCCTGGCGCATAATTCTGAGAGCTTTTCGTATCTTCTCTTATTACTGCGAAAGAATGCCCGATAACAAATACCTCTGCCCGAGTCGTCAGAAAAATAACGACTTGGCTTTACGGAAAGGCTGACAGAACGACCAAAACTGTTTGACACTTTGGGTTCTTGTGAGAAAACTCCGTGCACAAAACCGATCGGGTCGGTCTCCGGTAAAATGATCCGTTTTCTCCCTTTCCTGTAATTCCTGGAACTGAACACCGAGAAACTGATCTATTTATTGGGCCTAAGCGTGCGCTATTCATGCTGCCTTGTAGTGGCCGTTTCATTCATTGTCATCTAAAGCAAGTGAGAAACTTTACCCGAAGAGATGAGCTAGCTTCACTTATCAAAAACATCAAAAAAGTATGGAGCCGTACCTGGATTCGATATATGCTATACCCATACAGGTAGTAAATAATACTAGTTAACTTATATGAAGAGAATTCCGATTGAAGGGAATGAGGCACCTTCACAATGGAATTTAAACTGGGATCACCATATGATATAGCGTACCGAAAAATCCCAGACTTCATATTTTATCTGTCCCAGAACCCACCGCTTGCGGAGATACAGCATGTATTTAGAGTGGGTATCGACTTTCTCGACCTCCAACTCCCGCACGTGACCCCACCCAGAAGCATTTCGCTACCGGGCGTGGGGGCGGGGCTTAGTAGCATGGACATCAGTGCGCTAAACAGTATAACGCTTCATAAATCGTTATTTCCTCGTAAAAGCTGGGCTCTGAGAGCAGCCAAATATGAAACCACATAGGATTTTTAGTATGCTGTACTTTCATTTCACATCTCATGGCTGTTATATTTGCTCTAAAGGCCCAACACTCAGCTTACAGGTGTGCATGCCAGTCTATCTCATTAGAGTGCAGTGGCGGACACAAGGTCGGGGCTAGGGGGCTCAATCCCCCTCGACATGCCAGAGTGCCTATAGGTAATGCCTAGTCAGAGGCTGTTCGGAGGCGATGACGGGGAGACTCGAGCTCCCCAGCTCCCCCCCCCGAACTCAAGCCCTAGATCCGTCACTGTTTAAATGCGTAGTAGAATGTACTGCACTTTTTGTGCAGGCTTTTCTTCTATGAGATGCTATGTTCAGGCTCTATATGACGCATTTTGACCCAAGAATCCGTACAATTAACGCTGCAATGACAAATGCCACACAAAGTAAGAAAAGGCGACCACCATCACACCTTGGAGCACCGTTTGTGCAACTCTTTCTACAGCAATGAACAAAAGGGAGAGAGCACAGCAGCAGGCGACAGCGCTGAGGTGCAAGGCGTCTGGGATAAGACAATAGTAAGACGTGTTTCCACAAGCTGCAGGCAGCGTGTAATGAGCTTCCTGAGGGACGCTCGAGAGTAACGATGTTAGCCTTCCATCACCGTTGGGATTAGGCCACTATTTTTTATTCGTCGAGTCATACGCAGACGCAAGAAAATGGCCTACTTATGTGCAGGTGAAAGCTACTTTGCGCTCTGAGGAAAGCGAGAAAGGAAAAGAATGCAGGGGAAATATGCGACACAGCACAGTCAGGGACTGCTGTGTGCCGATTTCAAACAGGATTAGAGAGAATTATCCCAGATGCTATTTACCATTCACATTTTCATTTGAAAACAGCACCTTTTGCTGAGAAAAACCCAATTGTCGACCTTTTTCAGAAGTTCTAAGTAAAAAAATGGCCGGATATGGAAAACAATTATAACGCTAAGATTCAAGATTTGCCACGCTGAGATTACGATATCCGCAGTCCAAGAAAACCCAACACCGAAAGAAGGAATTTCAACATTCTCTGATCAGAATGACGCAAATTGCAACAACAAAGGGGCCTGGTAAATCATCATTCTGGAACATACACTTTGAGTTGAATTGTTATAATAACATGATAAACCGATGAACTTGCAGGTTTATGCACAAAGTGGCTACTTGATATATAGGTAACTTCGACGCTACTTTATAATTATGCTAATTCAAGGTGTGATATTTGCGTTAAATGTCTGATTTTGCATCGTATTTCCCATAGCTTTATCGCCTCTGGCAAAGCCGGTATAGCGAAACGCTGGGCTATATACATAGACGTACAAGTCAACGAATAAATAGTATATCATAACATAATATATAACATAGCCATAACCATAATAATGTGGCATGATCTTCGCCTATGCACTGCTTGACCCTGAAGGTATCATCAGAGTCTTGACCTGTAACCTCTGACCTTGACCCTCATGTAAGACTTGTTGTGCATTTCCTATCATATCACTGCGACGTCATGAATAGTTCTACAATACAGGCGAACTGGCCACGAGGTGTAGTCGCAGGGTCTAATTTTGAAGGATCAGGTCGGTCACAGAATCTAAGTCTATCGATGCTAAGAATTTTGACACTATTTGACACTAAGACACTAAGTGTTCAATTTTGCACGAACAAGCACACTAGCCAAGTCTCTCAAGTTTTGCAGAAGTGAGGCAACTCTCAGGGGTGTAATTTTTTATCTCTTTGGGGGTGCCCGAGCACCCCTAATCCTAATTCGAGCACCCCCAATAATGTGCTGAGCACCCCCAATACATGTGCCACCCCTGGCTTATCACCGCTGCTCTGAACAGTGCCATCTCTATCTCATCACTACCACCCTGATTCGTGCCGCCACTGCCACCAACAGTTAATCACTGCCGCCCCCCTCCCCGGATGATTACTGCCGCCTTTGGCTCCTCACTGATCAGCTGGCTGATCACTGCCGCCCCCGGCTAATCTCTGCCGCCCGTGGTTCGTCATAGCCGCCCCCTGGCTGATCGCTGTCGCCCGTGGTTCATTAAATTCCGCCCCCTGGCTGATCACCGCCGTCATCTGACTTATAACTGCCGCCCCCTGACTGATAACTGCCGGCCCCTGGCTGATAACTGCCGACCCTGCCTGATCACTGCCGCCCCTGGCTGATCACTGCCGCCCCTGACGGATAAGTGCCGTCCCCTGACTGATAAATGCCGCCCCTAGTTTATCACTGCCGCCCCCTGGCTGATCACTGCCGCCCCTGACTGATAACGATATGAACTGAACTGATGGTGATATCGAAGATAATTCGTCCATTTTTCTCGTGAGATCAACATCAAAGTCACCAGAGGTCAAAATAAGTCAAAAATTGATAAAGTGAGGTGTGCTAAGCAAATTTCCTTTATCTCAGAAACTAAGATAACTAGAAACATTTTTTGAATACCATTTGACAGCTCTTGCGCTGCTCTTTCATGACAATGCGATTCATTTTCGGGTCAGGTCAAAGCCTAGGGAGCTGCAGGTCACTGAAAAATGGAAATATTCTTGGGAATGTCAATAGCCGTCCACGCATAAGGGCGTTTCTTTTTCACCAATAACTTCCAAACCAATTAAGATACAGTAATAATTGATGCACCATTGCGATTTTCGTCAATACAAATCGAATTATATCTGATATTGCTATGCTAGGTCCAATTCAAAATTGACCTGACTCAGGCAAATGGTTTGACCCAACTTGACCTGGTATAGTCATGAGGCATATCATTTGCCTTGCAGTGACCATACAAAGACTTTGGTGATAAAATAAAAGTTCCATCTTTGTTTATTCCATATTTCTAGAGAAAAAACAACGAAAATTCTTATTTGACTTTAGGTGGCCTTTCAAACGTCACAGGTCCAAATGTTTTGGTATCAGCTTCAAAAATGGGCTAAGAGCAAGTCCTAACCGATATTTAAAGTTTATTCCATCCATACTTACTGAAAACGCTCATTTCGTGATTTCCCCCATGCATTTGCAATGGGAAGGTCAAGTCCAGTACATGGCCTTAGGTCACCAATATCATAAATCCCGGAACACATGCTGTAGCTCCTGGTGGGCCCGCTATGTGGCATGAGTTTCAACTTGATCGATTGACCCTCTTTTTAATTATGCAGTCTTAAACATTTTTTTAGGTGAGGTCACTTCACCTGACTTGGTGACCTGTCCTGATATGACCTTAAGCTAAAATTGCGAAGGAAAGATGTAAAAATGATAAAGGAACAGCTAGGCTAAGTTTAGCGGCGCTGCACGCCATCGTGTTCCGGTCACTTTGGCAAAAACCCGAGGGGGGTCTAAAATGACTTCCACCCGGGCGAAGGTTATGTTCTTTGCTTTCATTTCAATTTCCGTCCACTCTGCCGTTCGGAAGATAAATCCAACTCCGCAAAACTGATATAATTCAATCGTGGAGTTATTTACAACTCAGATTGGATGCTTTTAAGACGTGTATGTAGCTTTGAGATGTCGCCTAAAAACAAACATGTTTGGCAAAAGCTGTAGAATATCTGCTCAACATTAAAATAGAATGTTCCCCGAGCTATAAAAGGTGCAAAAAGGCGATGAATATCATATTTTGTGCAATGAAAGGGCGCCGCCCCCGCAACGCTGCCGCCCCCCACCGGCTGAGCATCCCCAAAGATTCTGGAAAAATTACACCCGTGGCAGCTCTGCTTCAGAGTCCTGAAATAGCATATAAACTAATATTACCTCGTCGTTCTGCACGATGCATGTTAACTTCTCCAACAGCTCTCTCTGGGGCAAAAATAAACTTAACAGCCCTTCCTGCGGTGCAAAATAAACTCAACAGCTCTTCCTGCGGTAAAAATAAACTCAACAGCTCTTCCTGCGGTGCAAAATAAACTCAACAGATCTTCCTGCGGTAAAAATAAACTGCAGACTGTGTCATGACGTCCATGCCTCTTGTATTATCTCATCACAGAACTTAAATTTAGCTAGCTAAAAATCTCGACACGGCAGACACTTTTCGAAACCTCAGTCTGACGATATTAAAGCATTTTAATTCTAGCCTCATGCTATATACCATACATTTGTTTCCGTTAAGTGCCCATCGTCTCCTTTCATCTTGTAAAACAATGATCCACTATATCAGTCTCCGAATGTCACGCATCGGGTTTCCATTACTGACATAATAATCGCGACCCCCACCCTCCCAGGAGAGAGTTGGCACGATTCTGACTGGCGGGGTGCTTGCATACGCACGGTGGTAGTTAACGCAGCGTTTCAGTGACTGGAAGGATGCCAAGGCGAGCCAGCCAGAAAACTCCGACAGGAACGATAGCTTTCGGAGCGTTGATGACGCTGATCCATTGTGATTCTAATGCGGCAAACGCAGCTCAAAGCAACAGGCAAGTGATAAGAGAGCACTACAGTGGGCTGGGACATTGATGAACAGAAAACGACTGAGATTAATGAACGTCAATGAAAATATTCGTTAAATGTCTTCCTGTGCTTAAAACCAGTTCCATGCTAAAGATGTGACCACCCTAGGAATCAATACCAAGTTTTAAAATTAATTGATTTCTGACATGTGGTGAAAAAACTGATGCAGCTTTGGACGTAGTTTTAACCTCATTTGGCATCCATGAACTCTGAGAATTTAGTCACAGCATGTGAGATTTTGCAAGAGACAGAACTCCGTAGCAACAGGCTGCCTGGTCTCCTTTCTGCTTAAACAAGCCGACGTTCCAGGAGTGCGAATAGAAGTCCACTCCACCCTGACTCGCCGATTCCAAGATCTGATGAGGCCATCCAGGACCCTTGTCAAGCTGCAGTATCACAGTCAAGACGCTGGGCGTCCGCGTCTCATCGCTCCCCGCTGATGCACGTCTCAAATCGAGACAACCAAATCAACTTCAAAGAGCCTCCAGACATCGCATTTGGACGACCTCGTTAAATGAAGTGTACGGCAGTTTAATTTGGATTACAGTTAACGTTATCTACTGCGGTGAAATCAGACTCCACGATATTGAGATTTACAGAGTTGTTCGCAAATACTCATCAGGAACTCAAGCCACTGCGACCGAGCGAGACGTTTACTCAGAGACGAAGCAGAGAGCCATCGATCAACTTCACCACGTCTCCGATTTCGAGGGTGGCGGTTGGAATGGCGGACATTTCTGACGACAGCGCACGCCATTTCTCACGCCTCAGAAATGGGGTCGGACACTGGCGTTAGTGCTAGAAACAGGGAACGCACTGAGCGGACAAAATTCCGGCTCCAACTCGCCCCCCCTTCAGGTCCCGGGCAAAAATGGAGGTAGGGACGCACTGAGAGAACGTAAGTCTGGCTCCAACTCGCCGCACAAGTTCCAGGCGAAAATAGAGACAGGGGCGCACTGAGAGGACCGGAAGTCCGACCCTAACTCACCCTTCAGGTCCCAGGCGAAAATGAGGCCAAAATAGTTACTGTTTTATGAACTGGAAGCCTCCAGTATACAGCACTACACCTGATTTCAAAGGCACGCGGTATGACTTTGGCAGTTGGTGCGTCGTTAAAGCCCAATATTTCAGATCAACCTTTCCTATGCCTAATCGTGATTCGCGTAAATAATGGTCCAGTAGGAGACAGTCAAATCAAACCATACAATTTGATGGGATGAAACCACAAAAACGATCTCGTGGTGTCAACCCGATGGTATTTGTTGCCAAGCGGTCCTGGCAAGCATTACTGGCCCTTGGTAACACGCGCCTCTCAAGGTCACTGCGCGGTGTTGCCGCGAGCTATGACCGGAGCACCCACGCGGCTGATCCTGACAGCTAATAAGGCGTACCACGCTTCGATACAAATCGAATCGTATTTGAAATGATGCTGACACCAAATATCGATGCTCGTGCAAGCCAGGGCTCCATGACATCCAATTTGAGACCGTGATATGAAGATTATTTGAAGATGAATGTTGTTAAAAGAAATCGACTAGAGAATCCGGGATTAGCACTTTTCTGCCGCCCCGGTAGCTCAGTTGGTAGAGCGTTGGGCTCCGGCCCGCTGCTCAGAAGCATGCAGTGGCAGTGCATGTCCAGGCTTGGGATCGGTTCCCCTGGGACACTCCGGCGCTCAACAGTTTGCCCGACGTAGGTCGGCTGGCAACCGACTGGTGAGAGGGTGACCTGAGCGGGGCGGCCATCCCTGTGCTTTGTGGGACGTTAAACTTTGGCTTCTAAATTATCCCTTCATTGTGGGAGCTACTCGTTCGGGTGGTGGGGTCGGGGTCTCCGTGACAAGTCCCTTGAGGACTTTAGTGAGACTCTGACTCTAGCAGCCGTACTGGGAACAAGTTGGACAAAATTTATATAAAAAAATAAAAATTGAGCTCGAGGTCAGACAAAATGTCCCTGTAAAGAGGGCGCGCCTATCGCAGTCCCCACAGCATTATTTACGGGAGGGCCCATTGAGGAAACTCACAGTGTAAATGCGTAGAAGATGGAAATGAGCCTAAAGTAAAGTCTCCCGATGACGGGACAAAAAATAACTGGAGAGAACACGAGACAATTTTTTTCGAGGAAATTCATGGAATATGGAAGGAGCATCAGGCCGACAGCTAGTCGAGGAGTAAACACGGACTGATAGGAGGAAATGGACCAGAACTGCAGAGGACGGCTCGGCAGCGGGTCTGGAGTTCTCGCTGAGGGAACGCCAATCATATTTGCTGGTACCAGTGCCGCAAAGTAGGTGAGGTGTTATAGCTTTACAAGTCCCCAAAGACCAGACGCATCTTGGTCCGACTGATGTGACGGGAGCGTTCCAATTGCACGGCAACATATTTGATTAATGTCTGCTTTCCGTTTCCCCATCAGATCGCTGCGTTCGCGAGTAGCCAAATCTTACCCGCCTGAGGCCGAATTTTGCTGAATGAAACACTTTTCCACAATTCTTCCCGGAATCCCCCCTCCCAAAAAATGTTTGGTTCAGGTCTACTTCTGACTCCGACCTACATGCACGAGAACCGTTGGATAAGTTCAGTGTCATAGTGACCTGTTGTACCACCAACCGATAATTATTCTGATGGGTCAGATACTCCGTTGTCAGAGCTCGTAGTTAACCCTGACGCCTCAGGACATGAAAACCTGTAGAAGATGGCACGCATTGGATATTTCATGGATGTCCAATCCAATCAATCCATTCACGGGTGGGATTGGACTGGTGTTAGTTCGGATCTGGGTCAGCTTTGAATAGTCTCCGATATGGATCGGCTTTGAATAGTTTCCGATATGGATCGGCTTTGAATAGTTTCCGATATGGATCGGCTTTGAATAGTCTCCGATATGGATCAGCTTTGAATAGTTTCCGATATGGATCGGCTTTGAATAGTCTCAGATATGGATCGGCTTTGAATAGTTTCCGATATGGATCGGCTTTGAATGGTCTCCGATATGGATCGGCTTTGAATAGTTTCCGATATGGATCGGCTTTGAATAGTCTCCGATATGGATCGGCTTTGAATAGTCTCAGATATGGATCGGCTTTGAATGGTCTCAGATATGGATCGGCTTTGAATGGCCTCTGATATGGATCGGCTTTGAATAGTCTCCGATATGGATCGGCTTTGAATAGTCTCAGATATGGATCGGCTTTGAATAGTTTCCGATATGGATCGGCTTTGAATGGTCTCCGATATGGATCGGCTTTGAATAGTCTCAGATATGGATCGGCTTTGAATAGTCTCAGATATGGATCGGCTTTGAATAGTTTCCGATATTGATCGGCTTTGAATAGTCTCCGATATGGATCGGCTTTGAATAGTCTCAGATATGGATCGGCTTTGAATGGTCTCAGATATGGATCGGCTTTGAATGATCTCAGATATGGATTAGCTTTGAATAGTTTCCGATATGGATCGGCTTTTCTGATATAGACAACGTTGGATAATAATTATCTTGACAGTAACGTACTCTAACGCGCGGAACGCGTCAGCTAATCATGCCTGTCGTCGCCAATTGCAACCAGTTGTCATCGAGCACTATTCCAGTCATCAACATGCTGAGCTTACTGATGGTCGCAGTTAACAGGAAATCCCAACTGTTTCTCATTCAAACGAGCTCTATGCCATTGCTGGGAGCCATTAGCCGTGGTGCTTGCCGTGACATTGGCCAGATGTATAGTGAGGAGAGCATCTGGATTCCAGTCCGCGAACGGGATATCATCAACCTCAGGAACAGCTTAGCTCCACTCATCGTTCTTACACATCTTTTTACCCATAAGCGGGTTCAGAATGTGCGAGGAGAGGAACTTTTTCATACTGGTGTCATTTTGACCAAAGGAGCGCTATTTCTTTAGGTACGACCTATCAAGTAAGCGTCAGTACTTGCTCCGGTGCCCTCTGAAGCGTAGCAAGGGATATCAGAGCAAACATTGGCCTTAACTGATAGGTTGCACCTCAGAGTAAGGGGCGCCGAACGCTCGATCGGGGAGGGACACCTGCTCCCCTTACTCTTCCATGATCCACCAGTTGATACCCCTGTGTTCAGAAAACAGGACTATTTTGCATTAAAATGAGTTTTTGATGCCTCTTATTTCACAGAAAATCCAAATAACTTGATTTCTGTTCCACGCCTCCATGTAGCGAAAATGGAACTGATTCACTTCAAAGTTTAGCTTGCCAGCAAGTGCTTCAAAAGAAAATACTTGCGAATAATGCAAGAACAATCTTATTGTGGGCGCGGTGGCGTACTGGTTAGCTTGCTCGCTTTCCACGCGCCCGACCCGCGTTCAAGGTCCGGCGATTTCTCTGGACAAGGAGGAATCTGGCTCCTGAGAAACCCTTCCAACAGGAAAGAGTTGGTGACGCCATATAACCCTGGCCATTGGTTCGTCGATATTACCGAACAATTATAATTTCCCTTTTCAAATCTCATTGTTTGGTTTTTTTGTTTTGCCCGAAAACCAATGTCACTTTGATGTAACAGATTTGAATGCTCAATACCAATTTCTGCCACATTATCCCAAATTATATTTTCATAACCTTGCTATGAGCAGTGTACAACATAGACACAGAGATGTGCTTAAAAATGTCACAAATGGCGGTATGATGTGTAGGGTTCTGACTGCACTTGTGTTCTATATTGAAAACATATACCTCTCTCTCCCTCTCTCTCTCTCTCTCTCTCTCTCTCTCTCTCTCTCTCTCTCTCTCTCTACTTTACACGCCATCTGCAATGTCGCCGTCATCAGCCAGTCCGGGTGCTGGGCAGTTGACGCGGTGATAATTTGTTAACGAGACATCACGATTGCTGCAATAAGCCGCTGTCAGAGTAGGAGACCGGCTGTTCAGGCCAAAATGATGAGCTATGCAGGTTGGCTTGGCCAACTGACGGCACGGCACCCAGATGACTATGCGGCTATTTCAGGCAGCGGGAACAGAGCTGGGGCATTATGTCATTAACAAAGTTATGTAAGCGCCGCTGGCCAACGACGAGGATGGTGGAGACACGATTAATCCTACTTCATCTATATATGATACTCGGCGGTGTAGTTAACCCAGGCATCTTAACAACTACTTAGGGTAGTTTACAACATTACAGCACACAAAATTGAATTAAAGCACTAAAGATTATACAAAAACTGTAAACACCGTTTCTGTCCAAGACAGAAGAAGTGAACAGAGGTTGTAGAAACCAGGAAAAAAGGAACTGTAATCAAATATTTATTTAGACAATAGATTTTGCAGATACGTGGATAAATTTATCATTGGAACTATCGCATATGTCCACTTACGGTGGCGGATATGAGGAGAGAAGCTAGGGGGCTGAACCCTCCCCCGGAAATGTCAGAGTGCCTATAGTTGCATAGCTGGATGCGAATTCGAGACAATGACGGGGGAGACTCGAGTCCCCTAGCCCGTCCCCCAAGCCACTGCCCACTGTACATTAACATTCCATACTGGTATTTGCATCAAACTGAGAGACAGACACTCATAGCCTGCAGTACGCTTACCCTTGCTCACAGGGTCACCTTCGCTTTTTACCTCCACGCACCGAACCGAGTATTGTCTCAGGCACCTACCTACTTTCTAGTGCACGGTTTGAAACACACAGCTTACAAATAACGTGTGGTACGGCAACTGATTGGACTTGGCCAGACTGATGCGATCCCTGCCACCATTTTCCCAGGCGCTCTGGCTGTTTCAGGGCCTGAGCGCCTCGCTGCCATAATCTGCTGATACAAGGTCTAACAGAAACATGCACCACTTCCCGGGTACGCATGGGGAACAAAGCGACCTCCCATCCCACAATACCCCCGCTGCCCATGAAAGATCTCGTCCTTATGCTCCGTAAGCCTTTTTTGAGGGGGGGCTGGAGACATCTCTGGCGCTACCACGCTTCGCATGTTTTCCTGTCACATTCGCACATTCAATGTTGGTTGTAGCAGGAACTGCTCACTCCGTCCCTTCGTTGACCAGCTACCACGATATGTTATATCAAGTATAAAAACCCGCAAAGAAGCATCAGGTCAGGATGGATTAGCGAAGGGCGAGGCTGGATCCAGTATTTTTTCAAGGGGGCGGATTTAAGCTTGGGAAGACCCTTTTAGGGCCGGGGCTACCAGGGACGAATCCAACCGGTGGGTTTGGGGGCCAAACCCATGCTAACCTCAGGCTCTAAAGAAAAAAAACATTGGGCGGCAGAGTCGGCGGCTGAGGGAGTTAAACTGTTGCAGTCAATCAATATTTTCACCTCAGCTGCACCCAAACAATCACTTCAAACAAGAGCACCTTCAAATGTCTCAGCCGAGCAATGACAAGACATTTGTAGGCATACCATATAACTCTGAAACCAATCGCGTTCGGAGAGTGGAAAAGTCCTTCGGTTTTTATTTCCCTTCACGGGGAATTTCCTTTATCTTCAAAGAGGTACCCTCCAGTGACGGCGGAACGTTCACTGGACGCCATGAGAGGGGGACGCCATGGGTTTTTCAACCAATTTCTTTCGAGTCAATGCCATACGGTTAGTCTCAAAATTTCTGATTTAAGGGGGCACCGTGCCCCGGTGCCCCCTCCCCCAGCTCCGCCGCCAGTGAAGCATTTTCGTCCAAACAAACAAAAACGCTTAAAAGGTTTTAACTGGCTTTAATTGGTTTAAGGTTAATTTTTTTACGCTTAAGGTGTTAATTGATCAACTGTAGAAAATTTGTCTGCTTTGGGGGATGGGTAAAGCGTTTGGCCTCCTCATTTCTGCTTTGAGGGAACAGGACCAGATTTCCTCCTGTTGTATCCGTGCTTGAGCCCAAGCCTTTCTTGCATTAAATCTTTGGAAACTGAATTATTTGTAAGGTACCTCCTAGCTCAAACATGCTTACAAAGTTTCATATTTTCAGCGATCGGCCCCAGTAGGAGGTAGTGATAAGGCAAACTCATTTCATCAAATACAAGGCAGTTTAACTCCAACAACCATTGGCGGATGTAGGTCGATTATTTGATGGGAGAGGGGGTAGGGTGGAAACAGGGCCGAAAATCGCGAGTACAGAGCGTTATTTCCAATATCAAAGAGAGAGTCGGGGCTGAAGAGGCACATACCGTTTTTGGCATCCCTCCCACTGGATCCATTAGTGTAGCAGACTACTAATATAGTTAGTGGTAGACACTTGCTGATGGTCTCGTTAGCTCCCCGTTATGAGGGGAGCTGGCCTAGTGTCGTTTTTCTGCATTATATTATGTGAATGCCTGCTTCGGTGGCTTCCCCCCGGCAAAAACTCATGGACCCTGATAAAGCTGACACCAACACTTGGGAACCCCTGGACCAACATTCGGATGGCGTTTGAGTTCCCGAAATCCACTTTCGGAACGCCAATCAGACATCAAGTGGCCCCTGCGAAGGGCATTTTCCAATGCTTAAGCTCAGCCCAAGGGTAGGGGAAGGGGGCGATGCGATGTGCAATGCGATCAAAATGTAACGAAATAATCCAGTCAGTAATGAGTTATTAAGCCTGGTAAAGAAAACAATCATGGACAATAATCTGTTAATAAAACAAATATTGGGTGATCGCAGTGCCATCTTCGTTCAGGTCAATTAATGGTAGTACCTGATCAGCATGCATGCATGATGCGCCAGCAGAGGATATGATATATTAGACTGATCTTCCATTAGCTAAAAGGACCATCTTTAATCGTTTTCTGTCACATTTTTAAACATTGATTATTGTTAAAACTATGGTGGGATAAATTACATTGTATAAAAAGAACAAGGCGACACAGTTGTAACCGACCTTAATTTTTACATGATTCGCAAACGTCAGACATTTTGACAGATTTCGTTAAAGCTCTTCAATCTCGCGAAGACGTAATTTCCAGGTCAAGTGTCCGGGCGCCGTACTCTGCGGCGTCACGGCGCCAGACTGGCCTGTCTGGAATTCCACCCCCATCCACGTGGCCACGTGCTGGAATTGAGTGTCTCTGTGGGCGGCTGACCAGTCCCTGGAGACCCAGCCCGCGACGTCACGTCCCTGAGTCACACCTGAACCAGCTGAGGGATCTGAACTGGAAGCTCTGTCGTCAAACTAGAGCTGAACAGGCTGACAGTTAATGTCCGTCCACATCAGAGCAAACAGACTGACGAGCTTTCGGGCTGCGAGCTCCTCACACGGAATCCACTGAGAATATGCAGGTAATTGGTTGAAGTTGGATCCGCTGAGTGGCACAGTGCTACTTTACCGTTTTGTGGGTCGTCTTAAGAAATTAGAGAAGCCCTCAGACCAAAGAGGCAAAGTAAACTGTTCAACCTGACAGTTCCCAGCGTGAGGCGATCGGTTGGAATACTGACGCCTCATGCTATGACATTAGAAGTATTATAATTCTAACGCTATATTGTTAGAATAGCAGCGCCGAATCATTGAAGCATTTCGAATGTGAGCAATCTCGAGTGTTTCAATTCCGATTGTTGATTTGACGGTAGCTCCTCTATCAAGTCTAAGGAACCACCGCACTGCCGCTAGACTTGCAGAGCAGAGCATCGACCGAGCCCTTTGAAGGATACCCGCATTGTGTTCGACGTTCTAGCTAAAATCGTACGGCCTCTAAGCTGCATCACACATACATCAGAGCTGCATCAAGTTTGAACAGTGGCTAAACATCGTGTTCATCTGATGTAGCGCAGCGGAGCGTGTTGGCTGTCCTGGCAAAATAGTCGGTGTGATAACTTGAAACTAGTGCAAGATTTCTGCAAAATGTGGAAAACTCGTGAGCTCCGGTTGATTAAGACTTTTCAAAACCCAGACCTCATCTGAAAACTGGAAAGTTTCCCGATGAATACGCAGATACATGGTTAAATATTTCACATTTCGACTACTAGAAGTATACCGGCTTATGAACTGGTGAAAATGCAATTAGCTACGTCCAAAACAAAAAACAAAAACAAAAACAAACAGGCGACAGAAAACGACCCGCTCCCAGAATATGAAGTTTTCGTGTTCTTGTGTGTAGTTTTATTTCCTTTTTCCTGGTCAATGCGTTCATAATATATTAATTTAAGTTCTAACTCACAGAGTAGTTTTCAAACGATTCAGGTGACCGTTTCTGGTAAAGGTGTGCAGGTATATATGAGTGATCATATGTATAATACAACATACATGCGTCATACATGTACATGCCTTACTTGTCATACATACATATGTCACTTACAACATGCGTCAATTTATCAATGCAATCAAGGAGGTGTTCCATAATTTTCAACCCGATAATTCATCTAAGGCTGCAAGTGGTGCTCGCTTAAGCGAGACCAGTGCTTTTGGCACCCAAGTTTAAAATACAAACTTTATTTCGAATGCAGTTCGAAGTGCCATCGGTATGGTGATGCTTGACAGGGGACCAGATTGCAAAAGTTAGAAAATCATAATTGATTTTTAAGGTTTCTAGATCGCCAAGACGCCTGAAATCCTTTAATTTCACACTAGCTCTTCAGTGAATAAGTGACGAGCTCACGCAATCTCAGTGTCATTTCGAAGGTTTATAGCTTGGTGACTGACAGCACATGGCTTCTAAGATCATAAGAGCGGAGTGCCTTTCATTGAACTTTCCCTTCTTGCTGCTTGTATATGTTGCCAAGCGATATGCATACGCAGTACTGGCAAAGGGTCCAGGCTTAAGGCGGGTACCACGGCCTTTTCAACCAATTTATTTGCACTCAACGTCATAGGGTTAGTGTTAGAATTTATCATTTACGTGGGGAGGAGGAGACAGGGTGCCCCGGTACCCACCCACAGTTCCGCTGCCTATGTGCATACGCAATTGAGATGATAAAGAAGCCTTTCCGGAGATCAAAACTGCCGACTTGGCACACTGAATAGATTTGCGTTTGACTGAAACGATCGGGTCCTATATTGTCCGGACCTCTCTGGCCCAAATTCGCTTTACGAACAGAGAGGAGCCGCAGCCGACCGCCCCATGGGCGAGGACAGGGGGGTCACCGGTAACTCTAATGATGGAACATACTTTAAAATCGATCAGACGTGAATGACAGACATTCAGTACAGGAACCCTGAAATATTTCCATTTTCTCACTGGAAAACCTAATTACAAACCCTTCACACGCACTTGTGTATGGGCCGGATTCTGGCCACGCTTCAAAAGCAGGCCGTCTATGCCGCTATAAAAACGCGAGGGCCTCAGGAGAAGTGCGTTATTTATACGGCTTGAAGTCATTTCCGGCGAGCGCAAAAAAGCGGGACCACACAGACAGTGACATTGCCAGTGATATATTTGGCAGTGTTCCAGTGAGGGAGAAGATAAGTGGTCACGCCTGACGTGTTTTCCCTGTTATGGTAACGCTTGAAAAAAACTGTGCCGTCCGAATGCATCATGTAATATTATAACACGTTCATTAGGGGCTTTAAATGTTTGGCCCTTTCTTCATCACGTGACATCGAGGTGCCACAGGATCCGTCCCACTTTTACTCAGAAGTTTTGCCGGCTTTGTTAGGTGGTAAAAATCGATGGTTTCTGTCGGCTGCCTAAGCCGAAGGCACCATGAACACCAAAACCGAACTTTCTGGTTGTGAAATGATCAGTTCCTTCAAGAAACTTTCTTGTCAGCAAAATGTTTCAGATTCCCCACTCACCCCCCCACTTTTGCGACCGGTTAAGATGCGGCTGAAGACTAAAACGTGATATCAGATTTCTACTCCAATCAGATGGAACAGGCAAGGAGCCAAACGCGCCCTGGAAATTACGCATCAGTTAAAGCTGCCGAGAAAATGAAAACATGATTTATACATCCTTTTTTTCACCGCAAACTGGCACTTTCCAAATTCGAGTCCAAGTGCCAGGATCCAAACTACAATACCACAGAATGACAAACGACACCGTTATCTACAGAACACTTACAATACGGTGGTCAAATTTTCTCCATTCAGTATATTTTCCTTCCTCTCTCTCTCCGAGCAAGACACACGATGTCCGTCCCGCACCGAAGACGTGCATTCTCCGCCACACACTCTCCCGGCTAATGCAGACGAGAGATCGCCGACGCAACACAATCTGTGTACCCGCCATATGCCGGGCCCCAGGCCACCGTGGATGCGCGTCCCGCCGTCCACATGGTGAAGCATGTGACGCACCGGCTGCTGCAGACGTCGTCGTCAGGATACGTCTCGACTGAATAAAGGCGCGCCATTCCGCCGAGATTAAAGCGAATCGTCATATAAATCGCTCTGATCACCGGCACAGCAGTTTGTGTCATTTCGCATTCAGCAGTGCTTTGATGTATCCAACTGCATGGTGTGATTGAAGCAATGGCGAGGTATTTGAAGAAGCGCAGGATAACATTATTAGAAATATAGGTAACCTTGGACCTGTTCAGCATGTGATATGACGAGCCCATACGATTTGTTGGGGATCGGCTGTTCCAAGCGTTTGTCGCATAAGTTATATCCAATGGAAAGACTGTAATGACCAAATTAGTCTGACTAAGACAAAGACCTGGGAACTTCTCACAAGAGCAGACACTTTATGATTGATATAGTTGAAATATGAGGCCACTTGGGAGATGACCTGGTTCTAAGTTTACCAATTAAGTGTGTGGAGCTTATGAGCAAAGTATTGCAACGCTTGGTGTGACATATTTTCACATGGCCAGAAACTCGTTCAGACAAATAAAACATAGATGCTTTTGAACAAGCTGCGCAAGAGTTATGCCCATGCGTTTTAGACACACGCGTGAGAACAGATATCAAATACATGCATAAGATGAAGGAAGTGTGAAAGAACGCAAATAAAAGTTAAATTATACTATAAAAAGTAGCACAGTCCACTTACTAAGAGGCTTTTATTGCACTGCTTTAAAAGGTGATATTTGCTCCAGGTTTGGAGACACAGAGTGGTAAATGGTTCCACCGCTGCTGTGGATCGGATAAAAAAGCTTCGTTTGCGCAAAATTATTGATTTTCTTCCACATATTCAGGATAAAAATAGTTGCAGCAAATGTAGGTATTATAAATTAAATCGTGTTTCGCGAGTTTTGGTGTAGACATAAACCTGCGGAAAAATATGAAATATTCCATTAAGTCCTTGCAAAACCGGAGAAAATAGAAGAACCGACATGGGTTTATAAACATGTTATAGTTAGCACCAGAAAGCTCGGCAGCGTGGGCGGCAAATCCTACCGTGGGGGCGCCGATGGTCGTATTCGGAGGGGTGGGTGGGTGGGAAAGCGACATTTCAGGAGAGCGCCGACCACTTCAAGGCGCCGAGGGTCGATCGTGGAAGGGGGGCGGGCAAGTGCCTCCTTGCTTCCTCGATCCGCTTATGGTTTATAAACGGTACATATTCCTTACAGGTCTCCCAAAAGCCATTAAGTTAAGTCCATTAAGTTGCTCACGATTTTCACAGAGCAGTATTGTGGCGCGGCTTTAATATGAAACTTCAACACTCTTGAGAGTTATCTTCATCATTTCATAAGCAAGGCATCCATAACGCTCGCGTCAGTTGCCTCATTTGCGATGAGACAAACGTCAGTCAGGAAATCGGGACAGTTCATCGGAACCGTTGAAACGAGATGTTTCAGTGGATGCAACATATTGGAGAGGTCAGCTGCAGCCGCTGTAAAGTTTCAAAGTTCAAACCCTCATATCTGGCTTTGATAAGGGACTGCTACCGAGCTTACTTCAGAGACGGTGGAAGTTGCTGGAATCTTATGTCCGGGTTCAGAGTTGTTTGCAGTATAATGAGGTTCCGATGAACCGTCCGTATTGTAACCGCTCCCGTCCACCGAGTCGGAACACAGGCAATTGGCAGCTTTAAATCTTCTAGATAATTTAAGCTAAGTAACGATCCCTCTGCTTCATGAGCAGTCCTTTTAAGATGCACCGGAAATGTGGTTTTATTACTAGGAATAAAGTAAAAAAAAAACACAAAGCAATGAAAGCTCTCGAAAATTGCAGCAACTGGGGTACACCAGTCAGCAGGAAAGTAGATAATTCACAATGATACTCGCAAGGTATTGCCATTAAACAGAGAAAGCTTACAGACTAATTAAACTTAACACGCGCCCCGCTGGGGTCCCTAGCATGACGCACCCCGCAGCTGGGGGGGCGTATTTCACTCCCCCTTCGTATCTCATTTACCAGGAAAGCTAAAAATATTACGGAAGGCGTCCGAAAGCTCTTGACGATACCAATAGACATTATACGCAGTATTTTTATGTCAGGTCAATATTGAGGTAAGCATAGATTAACACGCGCATTGACGGGGGCAGGTACCCGCCCCCCTCGAGTTTTTCGGAGATAGCAAAAAAACGGCGGCGCGTAGCGCCGCCGTACTTGGCACACCCTTTCCCTCATCATTTTTACAACTTCTGTGAAAATTTTAAGGCTAGGTTCCATCTCAGGTCAGGTCATGAGTACAGGTCAAGTGACCCGACCTAAAAAAGTTTAAGATAGCATAAGTCGGAGCAGGGTGAATTTATCCGATTGAAACTCATATCACATAATGTCCCCACCGAGTTCTCTAAAATTTGTTCCAGTATTTTTGATATCGATGACCTAAGGTCAGGTACGAGGCATGACCTCTCCATTGGAAATACATGGGAAAATGGTTTTTACAGAATAACTCAGTAACAGATGGCGATTGAGCATTTATTTTTGCTGCATTAGACTCGCCTGGGCTTTGCAGTTCTAATGATATGCATTTTATATAATTTGGCCCTGACCTGACCTCAGGTCAGGTCAAATCTTGATTTGACCTAGCAAGGTCAAGTTATATATAATTCGATTCTGCTTGCTGAGAGGATTCATATAGTTCAAGTCGTTTGCTCTATCTTTACTTGTTCAGATGTAATGACCGAAAAACTGAACTTACATGTTATCCCTATGACGGCATGTTGTGACCTCTCGTGACCTTAAATGTGACCTGACAAAAAAATGGTTCAAATGTTTTCGATGGAGAAGTGGATGGGCAGTCCAACGCCGTTTACTGTTTTTCGCTACCTACCGTCGTTCTCGAGATCTTGGGGGGGGCGGGTACCCGCCCTCCCGTCAATGCGAAGGTGGATGACTCCGAGACCCCGTCAATGCGCGTGTTAAAGGAGGTTCCATAGGCTTACGACAGGACCATGTACGTTCCCCCCTCTAGATTTTTACTCAGCGGAGCTAGAGCAAATATTTATGCATCATTGGGTTCCTCTTATCGTGGCAAATCAAATGATGTATAATATGAGCTGCTAGATCAAGTTGTAAGCTTTGAGAGTTCAGATGGTCAAAAACTCAACTTTATGATCAAGGTCGTGGTAGGAATACACGGTTTGAGGATTTTCAGCTTTATCTACCCAGTATTCACAGAAAACGAGCCCTTTCTACTTTTCACCATAGACTTATAGTGGGGTGTCCAAAAAATTGACCCCACCTTAGGTCAATAATATCGAAATTCAGAGATAGCAGATTTGTAAACTCGTGATTTTAGGTTTTGAGGTTGGGTCGCTTGACCTTGAATAGCCCTTTGACCTGACATGACCTGGCCTAAAAAATTGTTCAAATCCATAAAATGATCAAGGATCAGGTACAGACTGTAAGTTGCTTTGTTCTGCGTCTCTACGTTTTTGCGTTATCTGGGGAAAACCAGAAGGGGGCGAATATTACCCCCTCTCCCGCCAGCGGGGCACGTGTTAAAACTTACACTTAGCCTTGAAAACATGTTGCAACATTTTGACAGAATACAGTTTCAAAGTGATCCGGGAATCAACGTGCCCACCGTACAGCTGGGTGTATTTTCAGCAACAGTTTTTTTTAGAATTGTTTGGTGCACAGGCAGATAGCTCCCTCCCAGCAGGAGCTGTGGCGGAGTCAGATGACAGGTCTGCACGGAGTCAGATGACAACTCAGGGGCCGAGTCAGATGAAAAGCCTGGGCCGAGTCAGATAACAAGCCTGGGCCGAATCAGATGACAACCCTGCACGGAGTCAGATGGAAAGACTGTGCGAAGTCAGATGACAAGTCTGTGCGGAGTCAGATGACAAGCCTAAGCCGAGTCAGATGACTAGTCTCGACAGAGTCATATAACAACCCTGCACGGAGTCAGATGACAACCCTGGGCCGAGTCATATGACAAGCACGGGCCGAGTCAGATGACAAGCCTCGGCAGAGTAGATAGATATCGCATTCGGGGCTTTAGGGCCCGCTGACGGCCTGGTCATCTGACACCTCCGGCTCCCCCCGGCCGCGGTAGAATGCATTTAACATCAAACCAGACACCACTCGGATCTTTAAACAATACAAAACCCAAACATATTATGATATCATAGGCGTCGCCACCATAGGGCGACGCCTCCATGAAAACTTTGGAGGCCCTCAGCTAGATTCAGGGACCCACTTCGATGCTGGAAGCTTTTGATTGCTTCAGGAGAGAGACGAGCTACACGTTAGCAGCACTCACAGAGACGAGCTACACGTTAGCAGCACTCACAGAGACGAGCTACACGTTAGCAGCACCCACAGAGACGAGCAATACGTTAGCAGCACCCACAGAGACGAGCTACACGTTAGCAGCACCCACAGAGACGAGCTACACGTTAGCAGCACTCACAGAGACGAGCTACACGTTAGCAGCACCCACAGAGACGAGCTACACGTTAGCAGCACCCACAGAGACGAGCTACATGTTAGCAGCACCCACAGATACGAGCTACACGTTAGCAGCACTCACAGAGACGAGCTACACGTTAGCAGCACCCACAGAGACGAGCTACACGTTAGCAGCACTCACAGAGACGAGCTACACGTTAGCAGCACTCACAGAGACGAGCTACACGTTAGGAGCACTCACAGAGACGAGCTACACGTTAGCAGCACCCACAGAGACGAGCTACACGTTAGCAGCACTCACAGAGACGAGCTACACGTTAGCAGCACTCACAGAGACGAGCTACACGTTTGCAGCACGCACAGAGACGAGCTACACGTTAGCAGCACGCACAGAGACGAGCTACACTTTAGCAGCACGCACATAAGGCTACCTATTATACATTAACACGCACCCCGCTAGGAGGGGCGAAATTCGCCCCCTCCTGGTTTTCCCCAGATATCTAAAAAAAGAGACGCAGAACAACGAAACTCACAGTACCTTATCCCTGATCAATTTTACACATCTGACCAAAATTTTGAGTTAAGGTCAGGTCAGGTCAAGGAGCTATTCAGGATCAAGTGACCCGACCTCGAAACCCAAAATCACGAGTTTGAAGCAGTGCCCAGGGAACATTAGCCAACCGATCAGTTTGAAACTTTCACAATATGATAAGGTCATTAGGGTCTACAAATGTGCTATCTCGGAATTTTGATATTGTTGACCTAAGGTGGGGTCAATTTTCTGGTCACCCCATTTTAAGTCTATGGTGAAAAATAGAATGGGCTCGTTTACAGTAAATGCTGGATAGATAAAGCTGAAAATCCTCAAACCGTCTATTCTTACCACGATCTTGACCATAAAGTTGAGTTTTTGAGTATCTGACCTCTCAAAGGTCATATCAGGTCACGGCAGCAGAGAGTGCTTGTTTTGCCAATAACTTCTCCCTGAATTGAGATAAAGGTCCCATTTTGCTTGCATTGTGCTTATAT
Source organism: Lepas anatifera (assembly GCA_034440635.1). Taxonomy (NCBI): domain Eukaryota; kingdom Metazoa; phylum Arthropoda; class Thecostraca; family Lepadidae; genus Lepas; species Lepas anatifera. Next base: position 293,209 of record JAOTON010000590.1, on the reverse strand, counting down.
TGTCACGGGGAGTCGATTGATATGCAACATGACCATACCAGGTCACTCTGTGACCCTGACTTAGCTCGAGGTCAGGTCATTTTGACTATTTGACCTAAAAATACATCTTTCGATTCGCCGCGATGAGAGGAATCCAATGATGCATAAAGATTTGCTCTAGGTCCCCTGAGAGCAGATCTAGGGAGGGAAACGTACACTGCTCTGTTGTAAGCCTATGGAGCCTTCTTTGGCCTATGCTGACCTCAATATTGACCTGACATACAAATTATTCGAATAAAATATGTTCGTCTTGTCAAGAGCTTTCGAACGCCACCAATAATTTTACTTTAGATTTCGAGGGGAACGAGATACGGAAGAGGGGCGAAAAACGCCCCCCCCAGCGGGCCGTGTCATGCAAGGGACCCCAGCGGGGCGCGTGTTAAAGCTCCCTTGGCTGGTATGAGGAGGCTTCCTTCACGGCAAAAAATGCCCATGGACAAACCAAGGAGGCCTCATCGGACGACGTGAATGGCCCGATGGACCCATTGACAGCAGAGGTTCTCTCATAGCCATTGGCGCGTGCTATACGCATATACCCGGCTCCTGACGTGCGTGGACGGCCCCCTGGCTTACAACAAATGCTCCCTTAACGGAAGAAGATGCTTCTAGACCAGACACAGAAGGTGATACTTACTTTCAATATTTCAAGACCAGGTTCGTGAACAGAACAATGAGACCCCGTTCAGTGAAGTCAGTGGCTTGCGGAGGCCCCACTTAGAGCAAATATATTCAAAGCCACTGATATGCACAAGGGCCCCTGACTAATAAAGGCGGATATCGAACAGCGCGGAAAGATCGGTTACACTGGTATATAGAGCGAAGCAGAATATTAGGCCCACCCCATTTATTTTAGCAAACAGTTGATGGGAAAACAATTGCGCAATGCTTCACCAAAACAATTAGCGAAGGATTGCTGAAAGATTTTCCCATGAACAGTTTGATAAAACAAGTTTTGGGTAAGGATATCTGAACAATTTACCCATGAACTATTTGATACAAAAGTTTTGGTGAAGGATTGCTGAACGGTTTTTCCCATGTACTGTTTGACAAATTCAGGCCCAAGCGCAATGTTTGTGTTATCATGCTTGTACGTGATATTGCTGTGCATTCTGAAAAACTTTTTGAAAAGTGTTTATGCAAGAGAATATAGGTTTAAGGTTCAGTTTTCTTGAATTCTTCGTTATATTGCTGTTATTTTACTCATCCAACATATATGCTATATGTTGCTACATATATCTCACATAGCTACATAGGCGGAACAAGGATTCTCGATCGGAAGGGGAGGGCAAATATTGGTCGGGAGGGGGTGCCACTTTCGAACGCCAAAATATATCAACTGAGCGCCAAATCCTATCGTGGGGGCACCGATACTCGCATGCTGGGGGAGAGGGGGTTGGAGCGACACTTTAGGGGGCACCGTGACTGGGTTGCCGAAGATCGATCTAGGGGGGGCAAGTACCTCCTTACCCCCTGCATCCGCCTATGGATAGCTAGCCGCCACTCCGTTCATAAGCGTGGAACGCAGAGCTACTGAGAAAAGTACAAATCCGATCTTGATAGTGTAGTGAGACTTTCAAAAAGTGCTTCCGCTTCACCCAAACCTATTTCAATAATAATTATTATGATATACATCATAGCAACACATCATCAGCTAAAGGCGTTTTGCATCACCATTCCTCACCCTTCGGGGTGGTATCCTGGGCATCACATCACGCCCGTTCATAAGCCTCCCGCGGCTTGAGTTTGCTACCCTTGGCTTATAGAACCAACGCACTAGCACTGAACCACGCACCTCCCTCTCTCCCAGGGGTGTCATCTTGTTTCCTGGGGGCAGGGGAGGGGAAGACTCTGATCTAGCGACGATGTTGGGAGGGGTGAGATCTGAAGTCAATACTTTAGTCCGGAAGAGCTCTATAGAGCCTATTCACATGAAATACATTCGAAAAGACCTGTGTAAGTTCGCGCTGCGCCTTGGGAGGAGATAGTCACTCCGGTTCACTAGTTGGAAAGAAGCGGCTGCATCATCTGGTAGCTTTTCGATGCCCGTGCTCCCTTCAAACTCATTTAAGTAGTTGAGCTCCACTTAAAAACCACGTTCGTTGGCAGCTCCTCTCGGAAACGATGGCAGCGCAACAGATGCGACACTGGTGGCGCAGCAGGGCAGCGCTGAGGCGAGCAGCGACGCTGAAAGCGGCGCATACCCCATCCATTAGCATGTTGGCGCTGCACAAACCTACGTCGACAGTGGCGCACCGGTCAAACGACAACCTCGGCAGCGAGAGAGAGAGAGAGAGAGAGAGAGAGAGAGAGAGAGAGAGAGAGAGAAATAACCGATTAAGACCAATTCGATGTGCTTAAAATAAAAAACACTGCATTTTGATGATATCTTAAGGCTATTTCGATGTTTCGTTGGGGATGCCCGGACACCCCTAAACCACTAAAGAGAAATAAATCCATAGGTAGTGGGAAGTGTGGAGGCCTATGATGCCATAATTCCCCTGTATTATATGTATAGAGATTATTTATTTATATATTTTATTCCAGACATTTGCTTAAAAACAATTTTATTCTCCCCGTCAGCTGAGCAGGGCGGCGCGCCCGAGTTTTGGGGGCACCCATGTCGCCTCCCTCGGGGGAGGGAGGACGTGCATTGGGTGCGACAGACCCAGTATACTTCTGCATGATCTGGGGGGATGGGGGGGTGAAAGGTATTTTTGCTCCAGACCTTGTAAATACCTTTTTCAAAATGTATCAGGCCTTGAGGGCAAACGATATTTGGCCCCCTCCGCGCTTTGGGCATGGTCGGGCCCCCGCGTCCGCCAGCCGAACCGAAAACTGGTCCGGTCGGAACTTCTCCCTCTCACTACCAAGCGGCATCGGTAAGTAAGACTTGGCAGCCCCAGGGTGGGCGGGTCGGACCCAGGACGGGTCTAACCAGCTGGTTACAAACAACAGTGAAACACAGCCAGCGTCGCATGCTGGCACCGACAATGTCGGCTGCACTCAAATGTAACGAGGACAATGCCAGCCAAACTTCGAAGTGTAACACGGACAATGCCAGCCAAACTTCAAATTGTAACACGGACAGTGTCAGCCAAGCTTCGTAGTGTAACACGGACAATGTCAGTCAGAGTTCAATATGTAACGAGGACAATGTCAGCCAAACTTCGAAGTGTAACACGGACTACGTCGGCTAAACTTAACTGTAACGAGGACATTATAAGCCAAACTTCGAAGTGTAACAGGGACAATGCCAGCCAAACTTCGAAGTGTAACAAGGACAATGCTGGTTGCACTTAACCCTCGCCCCACCGGGGCCATCGATGGCCCACTAAGGTTTTTTCGGGATAGCAGAAAAACGACGAAACGCAGGACCGCGGTTAAGGGCTCTATCTCTCACCCCATCATTTTCACATCATCCCAGAATTTTTTACCCCGGGTCACCCAACGTCAGGTCAACAGGCGAGGTCGACCAAGGTCACCTCACTTCAACTTTTGAGCTCTATAAGAGCTACGTTTCTCAGTCGATCGATTTGAAACTTCCTACAGTTCATGGCCCCGCCAGGGTCTACAAGGTGTATATCCGGGATTTTTTTCGATTTCGTGACCTAAGGTCAGGTCACGAAGTGACCTCTCCCATTGAAAAAGCATGGGAAAAAGCTGTCTTATGATCTAAAAGCCACAAGAACGATTGCAAATGCTCGACTTGCTCAGAAAAGCGTTCTTGGACACCCTGTTACGGATCCCAGGGGTCATATTTTCCAGTCGACCTCTCCAAGGTCATCCAAGATCACCAGGGGTCAAAAACAGTATTTTGGCAATAACTTTTGACCTAATTAAGCTAGAGCGTTGAATCAAACATCATCGTGTATGTCGCATCACTAGCTTTCATTTGATATACGGCAAGGCCACAGGTCACTTTCTGACCTTTGATGACCTCAGGTCATATGAGGTCACGAGGTGACCTCTGGAGGTCAAACCATTGGCGGGAGGTCATTACGTTCCAAATAGCGGAGAAAGGTCTGTCATTTTTCTATCCAATGTAGTTTACCAGATCTCAATAGCTCTAATGGCATAAGAGTTATGCCCAGTTTTCTTAAGCATTGCATATTTGAGTGAAAATCGCCTATCGTAACCTAACTTGACCTCTGGAGGTCAAACTATTGACCTGAACGCTTAAACATGCCCAGTAGTTTCTTACTGAATTCACGCGAGCTTTCTAATGCACTTTGCAGATTTGCGCTAACCCCCATATTTTCGGAGTTAGAGGGGAGGGGGCCATCGATGCCCCCGGTGGGGCGAAGGTGGCGCCGGACCCCCGGTGGGGTGCGGGTTAAATGTAGCGAGGACAATACCAACCAAACTTCGAAGTGTAACACGGACTACGTTGGCTAAATTTAAATGTAACCAGGACAATGTAAGCCAGACTTCGAAGTGTAACAAGGATAATGCCAGCCAAACTTCGAAGTGTAACAAGGACAATGTCGGCCAAACTTTGAAGTGTAACACGGACAATGTCAGCCAAACTTCGAAGTGTAACACGGACAATGTCAGCCGAACTTCAAAATGTAACACGGGCAATGTCAGCCAAAGTTCGAAGTGTAACAAGAACAATATAAGCCAAACTTCGAAGTGTAACACAGACAATGTTGGACAAACTTCGAAGTGTAACACGGGCAATGCCAGCCAAACTTTGAAGTGTAACAAGAACAATATCAGCCAAACTTCGAAGTGTAACACGGACAACGTCAGCCAAATACCAAAATGTAACACGGGCAATGTCGGCCAAAGTTCAAGATATGAACCGCCACAAGTCAAATCAAACACTGAGAGAACCTACAGCTCACCACGATGACTAGTGGCTTGATGCCGAGTCAAAGCAGTCCACAGGAAAGTGTAATCTCTGCAGGATTCAGCAGTGGCCAGTAGATGATACCAGACATCATTTTGGGGGACTAGAGAGCTCGAACCTGCCCATCCATTGCCTCAGAACAGCCTTCGGCTAGGCATTAACTGTAGGCACTCGGAACATTTTGGGGGAGGGGGCGTTTGAACCTACCTAGTCCCCCCTTATATCCGCCACTGGCATTTGCGTATTTCGGATCAGCGTCAGTTGAGAGGTACAGTACGCCACCGAGTGGACATCCAAAGGGATACCCGATCCATTCCAATAAATGGATTGGATTGAATCGGATTGGCCATAGAATTTGAGAAATAATTATTTGTATATGGATCTGAACTCAGTATTTCAATAATTTCGCCATGTTTTAGTACATGGGCCGGGTTTTGATAAGCAATGACGTGCAACTCAACTGACATGAATCTGTTGGGGCGGTTGCGGAGATGAACCGGATGGAACCGGATTGCTGTTAGCCGTGAAGTACTCTATTCAGAGGTCGACAGACTGCCGCTGTCACGCGACGGGTGGTCCCGTGCCAACGGGTGTCGCATTTCCGGCCAACGAGTCGTTTGACACGCCCACCGACGGGGATCGCGGCTCCGTAGTAAAAAAACCCACGACACTCGTCCAAGTCATTTTTATCAGCAAATATCAGGTGTTCCAGAGCAGCCGAAAGATGTGGCAAGGCGCTGACAGAAAACCATTTATCTTGAGCGTGAAAGTGTTGGCTAGAACAACTACTTTTCATGTGAGAGGGGTACTTAACATGTCAGCTAAAGCAATAATGTCACTTCACGGGTGTTTGTTTGGAAGGAATAAACGAGAGGAAGGCAATAAAGGCAGCGAGTCGACACTAGTCGGCATTGTTACTGGCTTTTTTCTCGGTCTCCTGACAGCTCGGAGGTCCCGCGCTTGGTGGCGCTGCCAGTATTCAGGGACCCGGGGGTCCGTCCGACCTGACACTTTTTATTCTAAATCCTCCTTTTTCAGCCGAGTCGGCATAAAACTAGGAATTTGCACGGGATTATAAACGGACCGTAACAAAGATTCTAAATATGCAGTTTTTTATTTTAAGGGGCAGTATTTGGGTGGGGAAGAGCCAAAGTTTCGGTGACAGCGCCTCCCACCATGACTGATGGCGACACTCCGGCATGCCATGGTCCAAATCAGCGCTCGGAACACTTGCTCTAAGGACACTGCCCTCCAGAAGCGGGGTGAAATATTTAAGATGCCGAGCAAAGGGTGATTTTGCTGCAGACTCCTCCTTTGCTCCCACTAAAGCTGCAGCAAGGCTGAACTAAAACTGATTGTACCTGTATTCTTTTGTGGGAAGATGTTATTTGACCTGTCCTCGAATCCGCAATGAAAAATTTGGGATAATTACATAGAATCGGGCACAACATATGACACCATCCATTATAACCTCAATGCAAAAGAAAATCTAAGAAAAAGAATGGTGTTCGTATGAGCAGCAGCCGCTGCTTATACGCCGCTGATACGAGCTACGGTTGCTTATACACACGATGACCTAGAAAATGTAATATATGATCAAGTACATTGACATTTTGGTGACGGACTGAGCCCGAATATATATATATATATATATATATATATATACTGCGGAAGTAGCATCTGATCAGCTTATTATAATCACGCTCCTCGCTGTAGCATTGTAGCACGTGTCTCTTCTAGCCATTGGTTATATGTGTCAACATATTTTTTAGGTATCTTTATCATTTTTATTTACTGTACTTACCTATATCTACCTTCAAAGTATACATGTGATGATGCATGTTCTTCAAGCATGATTTAACCAAAAGTAAAATCTGGCTAGGCCTAACAACTTTGAGCTGATTATCATTAATGTATTGTCTAGCAGGCGAGTCAAAAATAAATATGCATGCTTGAAAGGAGTGCGAACTAAAACTGAGAAGCTAATTTTTTCGCTGGAAATCGTTCAGTGACGTCAATAATTGAGGACGTCAAGCGACTAGGCCAACAACCCTGTTCGCTAATCGCTTCGCGTGATTAAGCGTGAAACATTTATCTTCTTACGACAAGAAATAGCGCTCTAAACCAACTGATGCCTGCTTGCACAGCTGGGAAAGCATTGCCAGCGTGGGCGGAGCAGCCATCGCTAACATTTACTCTGGTCTAGTTCCAGTTTATAAAGTTATTTTCCTCCAAAATCCCGGTAACATGGGCTTATTTCCGTTATATTAGAGTTTGAGGGCACTACAGCTGCATCGATACGTATCTTGGCTATACTTTAAGGCCACTGGCATGCATAAAAGGCCCCTTGACTAATAAATGAGACCTCTTAAATGGTAGAAGATGCTCTTAGGTCTGCCACACGAGCTGTTCTGTTCAATATTTCAAGGATGGACCCTTGAAACAAGTCACCGGAACCCACTCAGACGAAGTACGTATGTATGTTACAGGGAGAGTGCGAAATCCGGGAGTTCGCGAACTCCCTAGGGATTTCGCGAAATCACTGACCAGCCAGGGAGTTCGCGAAATCCCTAGGGAGTTCGCGAAATCCCTAGGGAGTTCACGAAATCCCTAGGTGACCAGGAGTTCGCGAAATCCCTGGACTTAGAAGTCAGGGAGTTCGCGAAATCCCGGATAAACACTCAGGAGTTTGCGAATTCCCTGACATTTAGTCAGCTCAAGGATGACTAGCTAGCATTGCGGACTATTGTTCTTATGATTTATTTCAAACAGTAACCGGACATTTTCCGTAAAAATCACGTATAAGGGAGGTTTTAAGCTAAATATTAGGAAGGTTTAAAGCTAAATATAAGGAAGGTCATAATTTTATTGTTGAGGTCGTAGCGATACATTTATCTAGTTTCGCTGATAAATATCGTACTGCAATGTAAAAGTTCAGTTGCTGCTGATTGCAAATGTGGATCGCGGGAGAGAAAGACACTGGCCCCTGGCGGTTCCAAAACGCCCTGGTCCACTTCTAAAATTTTGTTTCCCACACACTCCCCCACAGAATACCCTTTGCCTTCACTGTGATTTGGTACTTGGTTATTTTATATTTATGATATATGTTATACGCGGATATAGGGGGACAAAGGGGGCAGGTGCCCCGACCCCCCCGATCGACCCTCGGCGCCCCCTGAAATGGTCACGTCGCCACTTTGAAATATCGCTTTCCATTCCTCGTCCCTAGGGATGTAAGAATCGGCGCCCACCGATAGGATTTTGTGCCCACCTGATAGGTTTTTTCGGTAAAAAAGGCACTGCCCTGGTCCGGATAGCGCCCCGCCCTCTCCCCCCTCCCCGGAAGATACCCCCCGATCGGCAATCCTGGATCCGCCAATGATAGATCTGTATATTTAGTATTATACATATGCAGTGCATGGAGTCAGTATAACTACCCAAGTATTCAATAAAAAGTGATCTACGCTATCACCACGTTTCATAATTATGTGATGCTACGGTTATTTTATATCAAATCTACATTACAGAATAACGTTACGGTATTTTGTGTAGGTTGCATTATTATGGAATTTTACCTACGGGTACGATAAAGAAAATGGTACGAAATCAATGGCTTGATAACTAGAATAAATCTGGGTATAACATAGTTCAAAAAATGGCAGAAATATTTGCGCTACTGAAAAATGGAATAAATGCTCGGCAATGGCGCAACGCACTCACTTTTGAGCAAACCACGCCATCCGAAAAAGAATGTGCCTGACGCTCACATTTTTGAAAACTCATCACGTGTCTTTTAGCTGGTGGTGTCGATGAGGTGCCGGTCACCGAGATCAATTGCAAAGTCTCTTATGACTATGCCTTTTGATGGCTTAAAATCATCACAGTCAAAAACGTTTGGTATGAGTCTGAATTAGTTTCGCGGGATGCAATTTTTAAGACGCGCAATGCCAGGGGTCTGAGCCACCTTCACCATGACGAGGGGTGGGTTACGCCCCCTAAAATTTAATAACTACGCTAGTTAGCGGAAAAGTAAATGACGTTAAGGAGCACAACCTAAGCTTTAAAGGAAGTGTTCTATACATTCTTTTGTCGGGTAAAATCTGACGGCATTGGAAGCCAAAAAATGGCTTAATATGGATATGGTGATATAACTGAAATACAGTTCTTCAGTCCTACCATCTGAATCCATACATATATTTGCGAAGATCTACACCATAAATAGATGGGGTACGACGAAGGAAACTCTAAAACGATCACAGGATAAGCTCGTAGGCACTAAAACTAACGTGGTTAAGAATCGAGCGAGACTCCAGGAACCGCATGATAAAACAATCTCAGATGCCAGCGCCCCGCCAGCCAGGCCGGGTCACGTAGCCACATGGTGGCGCCACCACTCCACGGGGAGGCACCCCAAGCCGACGCAGGACGCGCCCACGCAGCCACACAGTGGCGCCACCACTCCACTGTGGGGGCGCCACCAGCATGTAAATGCAAGATCCGTCCCCCAGAGAGCCGCGCCCGGCTGGAGCAAGCGGCCGCCCCTCAGGTGGCAAAGTCGAGAGGTCCCGGGAACCAATCGCCAGTGCCACCACCGGGACGGCCGCCGCTCGAGCCGGGCGCAGAAGGAACCGGATCCCGAACATGTCAAACAGAATGATGAACCCAACCTGGTAATCTCGCGCGACAAAAACCCAGCCCGGCACACCGATCCCCACTCAAAGGCCGCAGCACCCACCACGGCAGGCCCCGGCCGCGACACGACAACGGCAATACAAGGCAGCATCAGTCAGCTCGGACCCCAGGTCGGTCCCCGCAGGTAGCAACTAACATTTAGATAGAGGTAACCCATCATAAGCCAAATCAGAAGTTATACAGGCGGTCTCACAACATAGTTATACATATGAAGTTTTTAGCCTGGCTTGGGCGCCAACGATGAGGTTAAACATCGATACAGTGAGATACAAACCATCTCAACTCATCAAGTGACTTGAGCAAAGCAAGCCACCACACTCGGTACCCGTCACAGCGCCATCCTCTTCTACAGCACCGCGCTGCGTGTGCAGTAGAGTTATCTGGTACCTCCATGTGGAGGGGTCACTCAGAACGCGCGTAGGAGTACTGAGGGATGTAGCGCACGATCGCCAACAGCAGGAGCATCCGCACATCCCCCCGGCGGAGGACGAGGCCGAGGAAAGCCGGCGCCCACCCGGCCAGGGCCGAGGTCGGAGCGGGCGCAACACCTCGCAGTCCAGCGCGGTCGCACGGTAAGTTAACAGCAGCCCGGCGACGCCGGACAGGCGGGCGATCACCAGGCCGCCATCGAATTGGTGCCAGGACAAGATGTCGTTTTGTAGATCACCCGTAGCAGATGAAGGCGCGGGACCCATCGGTCGCGGCCGACACCGCACCGCCGCCGCCGCTGTCCCCCGGTACGCCGGTCAGGCAGCCCACCGCGCCACCAGACGATGACGGGAGGGTCACCGCCTCCACGCAGCGGCGACGAGATCAGGCATTTCTTTCTCCAAACTGGACCTACGGCAGATCGGCAGATCCGGGAGTCGCCGACTGAGCGGTCAGGCACCACGCCCAGCCGCTTCAACGCCGCCTTGATCCTCCGCACTGCTGTGCGGGGAGTCGATGTCTGGTACTCTCAGGCGGCCGGGTCACTCCCCGGGTCGTACCCAGTCCATCCACATGCTGCGCCAGGGGCCGGTGCCGAGGCAGCCGGCAGAGAACAGAGGCGGTCAGGCCGGCGCCCCGCCGCAGCACCCCGGACACCTCCAGAAGCTACAAGGCATTCTGAAAGCGCGGTAGGGACGAATTAAAGAGAGCAGGGAGGGAGCCGGGGAGAAGGTAACCTGGAAGAGCAGATGAGTTATTGGGAAGTAAGCTAAGTCGTTTCAAGGTGGAGAGGCCAGATTGGACCAGGAGCGGGGCTCAGCGGCGGCCTCGACTGCCCTCCGTGCTCGAGTTTCGTATTAATAATTTTTGAACACTTAGGTTGAGCTCGCCCAGGTATCCCCAAAAAACCCCAAACTCGCCCGCGGCCCAACAGTGGTCGGTGAATATCGGACAGTTTGGGTTGGGTGGGAAGGTGACTAAACAAGAAAAAAGGCCAGACAATTGTTGCGAGGTCGCTATTCAATGCAACTACAAATTTTAAGGCACTTACACAAAAAAGGTTACCGAATTTATTACTATATGCGCCTATTATGCTGCCATTTACATCAAGTATAACTGTCACAATCAGTACTGGTCGGTGAATATCTTTTTGGAAACTGTTTTCATAGCGGCTTTTGACCGCGGCACATCCTCGATTTGACGGATTTTTTACGCGATATTTAACCCTCGCCCCACCGAAGGGGCCATCGATGGCCCCCCTAAGGTTTTTCCGGGATAGCAGAAAAACGACGAGGCGCAGCACCGCGGTTGAGGGCTCTACCTCTCACTGCATCATTTTCCCATCATCCCTGAAATTTTTTACCCCGGGTCACCCAAGGTCAGGTCACCAGACGAGGTCAACCAAGGTCACCTCACTTCACTTTAGAGCTCTGTAAGAGCTACATTTCAAAGTCGATCGATTTGAAACTTCCTACACTTCATGACCCCTCCAGGGTCTACAAGGTGTATATCCGGGATTTTTCGATTTCGTGCCCAGAGGTCAGGTCACGAGGCGACCTCTCCCATTGGAAAAGCATGGGGAAAAGCTATTTCATGATATAAAAGCCACAAAAATGATTGCAAATACTCAGACTGCTCAGAACAACGTTTTTGGACACCCTTTCACGGATCCCAGGGGTCATATTTGCCCTTTGACTTTTCCAAGGTCATCCAAGGTCACCGGAGGTCAAAAACAGTATTTTGACAATAACTTTTGACCTAATTGAGCTAGAGCGGTGAAACAAACACCATCGTGTTTGTCTTGTCACTGGCTTTCATTTAATATACGGCAAGGTCACTTTTTGACCTTTCGTGACCTCAGGTCATATTAGGTCACGAGGTGACCTCTGGCGGTCAAACCACTGGCGGGAGGTCTTTACGTTCCACATAGCGGAAAAAGTACAGGCAATTTGCTATCAAAAGTACTTTACCAGGCCTCAATAGCTCTAATGACGTAAGAGTTATGCCCAGTTTGCTTAATCATTGCATATTTGAGTGAAAATAGCCGATCTTGACCTAATTTGACCTCTGGAGGTCAAACCATTGACCTGAGCACTAAAACATGCGAAGTAATTTCTTACTGAATTCACGCGAGCTTTCTATTGCACTTTGCAGATTTGCGCTAACGCCCATATTTTCGGAGTTAGAGGGGGCCATCGATGGCCCCCCCGGTGGGGCGAAGGTGGCGCCGGATCCCCGGTGGGGCGCGGGTTAAGTTCCAGATTCTGGGAGCTGATAAGAAAAGAGAGAATTGTCGATATAACGTGGGAGCGAATGGTTCTGAAAAGTGTTTTACTGCCCTAGAGTTTCTACTATTAATATTTTCTGCTTGAGTTTGAAATTTTTCCGCCAGGGGTCGAGGAATTATTTAGATAACTATGGAGTACAAATATTTGAGAAACTTTGACTAAATCATGGAATTTCAGGATTTTGTATTTTTTAAATATTGGTCCTGTGTGCTCAAGAAATTGGGCATGGTCCACAACTCTCACCGCACGTTTTTGGAGTGTTGTCAATCTAATGAGTTTTGATGGGAAAGTTAGGGCCCAATTTTCAGAGTTGTATTTCAAGTGGGGAAGCACAAGAGAATTATAGAGTAAGAGCAGATGCTCGGAGTCCAATACAGCTTTTGCCCTATGCATTATTCCAATATTCCTCGATATAGTATTTTCAATGCCCTTGATGTGGGACTCCCATTTCAGGTTTTCATCAATTTGAACCCCTAGGTATTTGGTGGTTCTTGCCCTGTTTAATTTGTGGTTGTTAAGAACAATATCAAAGCCAGAGGAAGAGTGGGTTGGACAAAATAGCTGATATGTTGATTTTGATACGTTAAGAGTAAGTCGGTTAGCGACAAGCCATGCATTGATATTTGGGAGACTCAAGTTGATAGATGACTGGAGATCAGAAAAATTGTTTGCAGTTAAGACTAGAGCTGTATCGTCAGCAAATAGTAGAAATGATGGTGATTGAGAACTACGAAATAAATCATTAATATACAGTAGAAATAGTAATGGGCCGAGCACAGAACCTTGTGGTACGCCAAGCGACACACTTTCAGGATTTTCAGACAAAATATTTTTAAATTTGACTTTTTGAGTTCTGTTACTAAGATAGGAATCAAAGAATTTAAGTGAGACATCTCTAACACCATATTTTTCAAGTTTTTTTCAGCAAAATTTTGTGGTTAACGGTATCGAACGCTTTCGCCAAGTCGAGATAAATGGTAGCACATACTTTTTTGTCTTTGATGGCGGAGGTTAATATATCATAAAGAAGAGCAATGGGCATGTATGTGCTTTTGTTCTTCTGAAAGCCAAATTGTTGTGGAAATAGAATGTTTTCATCAGTGATGAATTGAGATAATTGTTGAAATATTATTTTTTCAAAAACTTTGGAAATCACAGGTAATCTGATGTAAAAGACATACAATATATAAGGATTCACTATCTGAAGCTTTTCTGCATGCGACGTCGAATGATTAATAATGTGACTATTCTAGGTTAAAGCTAAGATTTGACCTGGCCTTGGATCAGGTCAATATCGAATTGGGTCAGAATGTATATCATTAGAACTGCAGAAACAAGACAACCCCAATGATACCAAAATATACAATTTAGCTCCGTTCCCAACAAAATTATTATGTTTGAACCATTTTACCGATACTTTTCCAACGGTGTCATCATGACTCATAATTGACCTAAGGTCATCGACTTCAGAAATCCTAAAAAAATTATGTGTACTCAATCGGCCCTTTATTCAATACGAATTTTAGATTGATAAATTAAGCTGTTCCTTGCTCATGTTTTTTTCTTTCTTTTTTGGAGATGAGGTCACTTAACCTGCACAGATGTCCTGACCTAAAATGACCTGAACCGAAAATGTTGACAGGAGTTGTAAAAAGCTTCAGGAAAAACTGTACTGGGTACAGCAGCGCTGTGCGTAGCCGTTTTCAAGACTTTTGTGAAAAACCCAAGGGGTATGGTTACCCAACCCCCGCCCCGGCCATGCGCGTACTCGGTACGAAGTCGGTCAGGTGCACCAACTGTAAGTACCATTACAGACTAAATTCTGAAGCGTTTCTTTCCAACTCACTTATCCAGCATCTGCAGAGAGATCATTATCATATCACAACCCTCATTACTACACAAAAGAGAAATGCTACTTATCTGATGGCCATTTCGTATTACAATCTGGGGAAGGAAAATACAATAATGCTAAATTATTTTCTGCATTAAGTTCATTAATGTATTCCAAAACTTTGGCCAGTCTTTACTCGGCTATACTAAGATAAATTTTCAGAGCTGCAACAACGAAATAATTATTCTGCAAATTAACTCAGACCATATCTCTGTTTTCAGTTTATCAGCATACCAGAAGCGTTATACAGTTTCAGCTATAGCTGAACATAAGCAAGCCGACAACTATAGTTGTCGGCATAAACAAGATACGGAATAAAACAATTGTTACGCATATTTGCCATGTGCTATCTCATTGCCTATTGTCATGACCGTGGCTGGAGCACTTAAGCTTGAAGTGCATTTGCTAGCCCGCCGAAATCGACAATAAAATTTCTGAAAGCCTTGGCAATGTTCAAACGATGACAGGCGTGCCGCTTCTTACACCGAGAGCTTTTTCGAGGCCGACACTTCCTCCTGAATCAAAATATTGTTATTGGAAAATTTGTGGACGTCCATAGTACATTCCAACATAGAAATAGCTAAAATAGACATTTGTGAAAGTATACCAGCTCTTTGTCCGTTTCTTTCGGCACAATACTTCCCATCAGGAGTTTGCTTTGTTAAGGAATCAAGATATTCATTACAGATGAGAATGAAAAAAGTAGTGGCATCTCTAGTTTGTTTTGAGCCCCCCCTCCACACCTACGGTTCATATTGCATAAACCATGCACCTCGAGGAAGGCTAGTGACCCGAATAGTTCGTCAGCGGGCACAAGGACCCGGTGTGAGGTAGAGCTGAGGGTGTAAAATTAATTTTCAAAAAATAAACATCAGGTAGACATAAACTCAAGCAAAATACATCATAGAAAGAGAAAACATGGACGGGGAGTGTAAAACCAGATCACTGAAGGATCAGTTCTGCGGATTTAAACTATATGACATTTTGGCATGTTAGGGATTTCGCGAAATCCCTGGAAAGCATTCAGGTAGTTCGCGAAATCACTGAAGTTTCAGTGGGTTCGCGAAATCCCCTAGGGAGTTCGCGAAATCCTGGTCGGCCAGTGATTTCGCGAACTCCCCTAGGGATTTCGCGAACTCCCTGGCTGGTCAGTGATTTCGCGAAATCCCTAGGGAGTTCGCGAAATCCCGGATTTCGCACTTTCCCTGTAACATGTACATACATGGCGGGCAAATGTCCCAACTTTCGCATATGAGGTGTCCAGTGCCCCTGATAGCTTGCCGTACGGCCAATTAGCTCGTGCCCCGCCGGGGGTCCGGCGTAAACTTCACCTCGCCGGGTGGCATCGATGTCCCCTCCCCTCCGACTCCAAAACTATGTGGGTTGACGCAAATGTGAGAATTGCGCTAGAAAGCTTGTCTAAATTCAGTATCAACTTGTTCCACATGTTTCAGCGCTCAGGTCAACGGTTTGACCGACGGAGATCAGGCTTGGTCGAATCAAGATATCTCCATTAACACGAGCAATGCGGATCCTGGCAGGTATGAGAGGCCCACTATCGGACCAAGGGGGCCCATCAATGGAAGAAAGCATCTGATGTCAGTGACAAATCCCATATTTCAAGGCAGGGCCATTGATTATGCAAATGGGGCCTCGTCCGAGGCCGTAAATGGTTCGTGAAGGCTCTTTTTATAGCAGAGTAGGCCCCCAGCCAACGTACGTACTTTACTTACATTTGTGATTTCTTGAATACACAGCAGGTCCTCTGTTTTGAAAAAGGCGGATTCGAGCAGCACAAAAAGATTGGCTGCAATAGTATGTACGCATAAAACTAAACATCTGGCCCGCCCCCAGTGTAGAGGCCCTCAAAACAGGGAGGGCCCCTCGGGATCAGGGATAGGAGGCCTCCTTGGAATGCGGTCCACATGGAAAGATATTTGTGGCGACGCCCCTGAGCTACATCCGTTTGAAAAAGCCACAATAAGTGGATTTCGATGAATCAGGAGAGATCAGAGGAGAAATTAAGGTAGGATCGATGCAAGATACCTTTACTTACAGGTACGTTCAAGAGGAATTCCTCCACGCCCGAGTGACGTCACATGGGCGTGGAGGAATTCCTTCACCATTGAGCCGTGTGTTAAACTGCTGCTCATGGCACTTCCCGCTTACGAATTTTCGAAAATACACGGTAATCAAGTTTATCTCAAATGCAATAAATAATCATTAAATTTTCAATTCTGAGCCTCTTTTGCAAAAATTTGGATGATTAATCATTTAATTTTCCCATGTTATATGCTACGAGGTGTGACGTCACATCCGGTGATCTGCGCTTGCTGTTGGAGGGCTGGATCGATGCACTAATAATTGAGGCAAATAAATACATATCCCTGCAGTGTCGTGATGGATGGCAACGAAAAGCAGATAAAGGTCATAAAATACGAGATCTTTCGCAGGTTAAGGCACGGTTGTAGGAAACGGGACAATGCTTAATTTTCTTAACAATTATTTTTACACTTTCGCGTGGTAAAAAGCAGTTAAAGCATGTCCTATTTCTCCTTCCACCTTCAATTTTCTTGGACTTACTACGCCTGCGGCCCTTGACAGTGAGAGCTCCAAAGACCTGTATCTCACTTCATCTTCATTTTTCCACAATGCAGAGGTCAACCCGACCCTGTTAAACTCGCATCAACTGTTGAAATCCCTGGTTGTTTGTCTTGTCTGATCCATTCAATTGATCCGATGGGCTGACAAGCCACCAGCAAACGAACGAAAACCGAGGCCTCAACTGTTGAGGCAAGTTTGTTGGTGCAGTTGATTCCATTTCTCCAACGAGAAAACAAATGAGCAGATATTCTAGCCAAATGAGAGATCCACTGCTCTTTCACGGGCTAGTCGCCGTCAAGCACTACACCGTTCCATTCGACTGATCTGGCACGTTGGCGAGTGATCGCAGAACAAATGGCTAGCAAACACGATGCGGTCCAGTCCGGGAGTGTTCCGGCGACAACCGAATGATTTACGAGTCCGATCCGAGCGTGATTTATGGTCCGAACACTGCTCTTGGCGTGGTTTGTGGTTTATGGCATCCAGGGAGGAGCTGCCAAGGTAAGGTTTTTATCTGTCGCGGACAGAGGCGGCACCGGAAGCTGCTGAAGTCACGTGGACGTCTCTGACGTCATCATGTCGCTAGGACTGGCAGACGACGGTATCGCGAACAAATATCAAAAGATCAGAGTAACGCAGATGTATGTAGGGAGTGTTGAACCGCAGATTGCCTCAGATACTGAAGTATTTTTAGCATTTATTACACAAATCTGCAATGCTAATTTCTGCCTCACCATTAAATTAATCATGGATGCAATCACCTGTGGCTCTATTGCTTTCATACTAAATTGATGCAAATGTGTTTGCACAAATAAAGATAGTATAAAAGTGGAAGCATGTCTTTGCTCTTTACCTTTATTAGATAGTCATCTGCATTTTTTAGCTACGGGCGAATTCCAGCAAAATATGATTGAACTCTTGATCTGGCATTATGGTTAGAAGGCTATTTGGCTTCTAAGGATACCGTAAATACATAATACTTTTCATCTAACTTATGCTATACACCGATGCGTATAAACGCCTCTTTATTGCTGAGTCATTGGTTACAATGCTTAAAAATGCATTCCAATTGCTGAAAGTAATTAAGAATGTATTAAAAAAACAATTACTGCAGGGTGCAAATTGCCAGCTTGATGGAGCGCCTCAAGGGGGCAGGTGTGGGCACTTGCCCTTCCCCGATGGACCCTTTAGCGCCCCTGAATGGTCAGGGCACCTCCTAAAATGTCGTCCCCTGAAATGTCGCTTCCCAGCTGGCGAAGAAATGACACTTAAACTGAAAGCTTATTTCCAATGAATAATAAATTGAATGACAAACTATGATATTTGGCAGGCACCAACATGTAACACTTAAAACTTACATACACTAATAAAAAACGCCCGACATAAAGAATGGCTCGAGGCCAATTAGAAAATTGATGATTACACGTGGAGAACAACATAATTTACCAAACCCTCAACACAAAATATTGTAGCATCATCAGCATCGCTGTTCAAAGACCTCCGCAGAGCTTTCTAAGAAGTTATCTGTGAAGCGTGATACGACCACCGCCAAAGCAGTGGGCCAGCGCAGACCTTGCAACCGATAATAGCCGCACAAATTGCAACTGCAGCTGTTCCAGCTGGTCCAGCACGGGTATTGCAACTAACTGCAGCCTGACAAATTGAAACTGCAATAGCAACTACTAAAATTTGGTCGTCATAGTTCAATGCCAAGTCTCTTATCATTTGTGATCTACGTAAAACTATGCGGGATACGTTAATAAACCTCTAGAAATAAATATATATGAATATAAATGAAAATAAATAAAAATAAATATATATATATATATATATATATATATATATATATATACATTGTTTAGAAACTATGGCAATTGTGAAAAACACGCCTAACTTTATGCAATCAAAATTACAGACTTAAAGGTGTCCTTCGATTGCACTCACCCACCGGTGAGCTGCCTGCTTCCATCATCTCCAGGATGACACCAGACGTGCTGACATCGTAGCGCTCTTTATACCACATCCTCTTGTTCAGGTCCTGAATGGTGATGTACAGCTCACGGCGGTAATGGCGCCTAAGAAAGTAGTTTGTGGGGAACACTGCACCGATCCTCAGAACTTGTCGCGGCTGTTGGGGATCCAGAGGTGGCAATGTGTCTTGTCGCAGTCTCCGGCCACCTCCAGGCCTTGGGCGTCCTCGGGACGATGTAGTTACAAAGGTCACCGCCAGGAGGCAAAACGAAAATATCGCAGATAGCTTCATGTTCGCTCATCTGACTTGCATCAATGCAATGTTTATTTTAAGTGATGTCACCAATTTCATTGCCACTTGATGCTTATGAAAACATTAACATCAAATCGTCCTTTCCACACTATAGAAATGTTCCAAGTCAAAATCGAAGCCAACGCCGCGGCATCAGCCCAGCATCAGCCTTCACAGATGCTCCAGCCGAGAGCACCGTGCCTTGTTGTGCCGGCTGTTGTCATGTTGTCATGGTGACGTAGTCGCTGACACCAATCGCAGCGCAATGTTGCCGCGTGCCGGCGCACTACCGCCATGTGATGTCGCGCGCTGATGTGATGACCTTCGATCCCTGCACTGCTAGTGCACCAGCTTACTCTCTCTGAAACTGGAGTTTAGGACAATATTTGACATGTCTTCATGGACGTCTGTAGCATTCGGGGATTAAGATATAGGCTTACACGAGTTCTTACCATTTACACCCATACATGGTTAATGGTTATGGATTTTAGGTATCGCTAAAAAACAATTGCCATGGCCTTCCCTGTTCGTACGCTCAGGAATTTTCATTCTAGTATACCGGCAATTACTTATGACATAATTCAACCCCGAGAGAAATACATTAGGAGAAAATTTGAAAATTTTCTTACGGAAGAATCGCTCAATAACCACCATCAGCTTGGTGATAGCTCCATCCAGCTAAACATTAAATATTGAAACTTAACCCCCGCCTCGGTGGAAGGGTGTTTAAACACCCCCTCAGGTTTTTCCGGCGGCACCAATAAATAGCGGCGTGAACTTGGCGCACCTTATCCTTAAACAATTCTGCAAATATTACCAAAACTTTAATGTTGGGTCATTTACAAAGTACCCCCTACTTTATCTTTTTAACAGAAATTTAAATTTGTGAAAAGGGCTTAGGTTGTCTAATTCAGCGTTCGAATTATTCAAATTGAGACTGGAAACATGAAAATGCATAGGCGGAGAGGTAGGTTAGGAGGATTGGGGGCACGTCTTCTCCATCGAGTCGCAGCGGCCCCTTAAACATCACTACCCATCCCATTCCCCGGATACAAGTATTGGCGCCCCGGCAATAAGATTTTCCGCACCTCCCCCTGATAGGTTCCACCGACAAGAAGCGGCACCCCTCTGGTCCGAATTCCACCCCTTGACAGAGTGCCCACCCACCCCCTTCCATCAATAGGAAATTCTAGATCCGCCCGTGTGAGAATGCATGCGCAATACACAAAAGTACGCTTTGAGTTTGTCTGTGTAGGTAGGTAGATGTTTGTGTTTGTGCTTCCTGTATAAACGGGGTCGAGTGGCATTTTGACTTCATTGCCAGCATCCAGAACGAACTGAATGGATTAGCCTGGGTTCAATCCCCACCGCTTTCCGCGTCCCACCTGGCTCGGCGGAAAGTTGCCTTAAACAACCACACCAATGCTCCCTGTAACTGGGCAAGTGCTTATGCTGGGAGTGATCATAATAAAAAATGTTGATGAGTTCCCGACCATTCTGAATATTCCGATATGTTCAGAAATTCAGATATAACTAACATTCATATATATTTATTGAGCAGAGGAAAGCTAATTTCGTACGTAAATACACAAAAAATCCTTCCGTTGAAGAAAATTGTACAGCGCATACAAACAAATACTTCCCAAGAAATTTACGACAGTCCCTTCAATGCAACACAAAATCAGCCCTGTGGGTACATGAAGGGTGGTGTTTGACACCTCTTTTCGCCCCGGTACGTGGCAGATTTGTCTGTGTGCCCGCTGGCAGATGCGCCATCTTGGTCCAAGCATGAAGGCAATTAAAACATTAGGACCTCACGTAGCGCACGATCCCTTTCAGTCTCGGGGGACTGAAAAGGCACGGAGAAAAAAATCCCCGGCAGTTTTTCCGAAGTGTTTTTAGACCAGTCAACTTTAGGTAAATAAAAGTGTTGAGAGCAGAGACCGATCTCCGCACACCTGTTGTTGAGAGTCTACCACACCAGTGGCGCGGTGCCAGTCTGCTGTCAACATTCAGTAAAAACTAGCTTCTTACCGGTAAAGGCCCTGATAGATTCGGTAAAATGTAAGGAAAGCCTACAAACATTTCTGAATACCCTACACAGTTTATTTACTACGTAGCAAAGTGGCAAGCATATTCAAGCTTTCTGTGGGGGAAGAAGGAGCACAAGCATGAGCTACGCCGACATCGTTAGAGGGTATGCCCTCACGAGTTCGCTGACTCCCCAAAGTAACAGACCCATGACTTTATTATACCGCTGGTGATGCTGTCTAAAAACCTACAAAGTGTTCTGAATAACCTACACAGTTTGTTTACTACAAAGCAAACTTAAGCAAAGTGGCAAGCATATTCAAGCTTTCTGTAGGAAAATAAGGAGCACAAGCATAAGCTATGCTGACATCGTTAGAAGGTATGCCCTCACGAGTCCGCTGGCTCCCCAAAATAACAGCCCCATGACTTTATTATACCGCTGGTGATGCTAGGCCCAAGCAAATGACTTTGAAGTCTGACCTTATTCCTCTCTAATTCAATCCACTTCACTCGGATGGCTAAATTAATGGTTAGGCTGCAGCAATCAATATGCTCGTCAGTGACAGCTTCCCACCATTAGGATCACGGGAACAGTATGTAATTTGTGTTCGCTAGTGACAAATTGTCAACCGAAATTTTAGTGATGTCTGGTATCCGCAGCCACACGGAGTTGGAAGCAATAAGAGAGAACACGAAGTGGTAACAAGAAAAAATAGATACCGGAATCCCTACTTTGTCCACGATGAAACAGGATGGAACTCTAAAGATTCTGCGTGTTTCCAATTTTTCCGCAGTCCCTGCAGCAGACACACGGTACCCGAATAAAAAACAAGTTGATTGTTGACTAAGATGCTACAACTTATGCTGAGAGAAATATGTATGTATGTAGATACATGGCGGAAACTGCATTTCCCTTTTCATTATTATTATTCTTCATTCATAATTATCATTATATATTCATAATTATTAAACTACAGTGAATGTATGTACAGAAATGCTGGTTAACGTCCGTACAAATACTCAATGCTATTTGTTTTAAGATTCGTAAAAAAATTATGACCTTAAGGCATCCAACATTCGGAAAAGTATTGAACATGCTCAGCAGGCATGCGTTTATTCTGTCATGGCTTCCGTGATAAAATTGCTTAGAACCATGCAGAGCCAGACCTCCCTCACCTCTTGCCAAGCAAAATAAATCTGCTGTCAGTTATGAATTGAATCAGCCTCCACAGCGCACTCGAACTACCATAAATCTTCTTAAAAGTCCCCGGCGATATGATATGATTCGTTCTATGCAAGGAACTGAATACTAAACGGAAATTAAGTCATGAGCTGTTTTCGGACGAAAGATAAATGTAACTTGGAAAGATTTTAGACATAAATCAAGGATCAAGGCAGCCAAGTAGCTCACACAGCTCACCTATCTTATCTATTATATATTGTGAAGTTGGTCGTCAGTCACGTGCATGTCACGTTTTTTGTGATGGTGTCCGGCTGAAACCAATTGTTTCAGGGACCTGAGACTTTTTGCGACGTAATGGTGCATTTTTCAGGACAGGAACGGGCCAAGTTTTTTTCTTCTGGTGCTTACGGTTTTCGCGGGACACGTGCGGTGTTATCCCATTTACTCACACGGGGACAGTCGACCTTAGCGCTGGGGTGAGGCGGAAAACCAGTCTAGGAGGCGAAACTTTTCTAACACTAAGTGACACATACCATGGCTTAAACCCAGTAGGTATTACATAATATTATGCAATAAAAAGCGATGGAAATATCAATAAGCGTCGGAAAGCGGGGTGGCCAGGGGAGCCTGGCCCTACCCTTCTTGGCCAAAAATTTACTGATCTCAGTCAAAATGGGAGAAAACTGGACGTTTTTATTACCAGCCGCTGCGGAATTCAACGAGGAGCTCAAATCCGAACAGTTTTTGGTCCTAACGTGGAAAGGCTGCTCACTTTTTTGCCGGTGGCGACGCTTATAGAAATAGCAAACAACCAGGCAAAATGACCAAAATATATGCTAACAAAAGGTTACCGGGAGATGAGGTTTATTTTCATCTGTGAGGGCAATTCCTATTTGTACGGTGACCATTCAATTCCCGGGTTTTAGTCTACGATTAATATTCGTGGTTCCAACTGCAAAGGATGTTAATGCGAGACCAAACACTGCAGTCGGGAGTCGGAAGTTTTTAACCGCCACTTAAAGATCAGTGAGCTGATCTTTCCTTCTCAATTAGAAGACAAAATCAAACAATTTCATTGCAATCAACATTGCAATTTTTATGAACGTTAGCACTACCATAGATTAAAAAACAGTACAAATATCTATGGAAAACCAAATTAAATATCGCTGCTTCTTACGCCCTATATTAAGCCAGACATTTTCATCAGCCGTTGGTCTTTCCTCGCTGCTATTCTTAAGAAGCGGCAGTTATACACAGGGTGGAGGAGAAGGCCCCGCCGCCCTCCGAGACGGTCTGCTTATTGAATCCGTCGGCCGCCCGCGTGAGACGAGTTTTAAGCGAGGTGTTTAAAGAAGATTACCGGATAACGTGCCAAGAAAAGCACCCAAAGATTACAATGCGTGAGGAGCGAAATGACAGAATGGACGATCGCTTTCCAGTGGTTGTAACAGAGCACAGATCACTGCACGGTGTTAGACTGCCCGACGTGGTTTGATTCAGGCAGCGAAGGCTTGGCATCTGACCTAGATCCACTTTAAAAATAATTTGTTTGATTATTCGTAAGTAACGCCAATATTTCGTGTTTCAGAGCTAACTGGTCTAGCGGTATGTTCCCTATTCTGCAGAAAATAATTCGCCACAACTCAAAACGGACAGAAAAATACCTGGTACTTGATTCAACTTAATCTATAAATTTGCAGCTGGTGTTGATTTGCAAAAATAGACATTGGTTGACAGAATTACGATGAATTAAATCATCAAAATGCTTATGATCATAGATCCTAGGACACGGCGCACGCGTAGTTAGCAAGGATATCGCTTTCAAAGGAATGTGTTTCAATTATGTATGTTTGACGTAAACAATTTTGCAGCTATTTTACAGCTAATTTAAAAAACGCCAGGTACGTAGTTCTAGAAATCCACACTTTTTTGTAGGATTACGTCGAATCGAGGGAGAAATTCTTAAGGGAGAAATCCCTGGCCGATTTAAGAAAGGGAGTTACCTTCGAAAGTCGGTAAGTCGATGTACCGATGAAACGCTATTGATGGTTTGATCTCCCCAAACACATATATTTCATTGGAAGCCAGACTCGAGTTATAGATTACAAAATAAAGTTCACTTACCTCACCGATTAAATGTACGCAGCCGCACAACAACAAAAACGAAACAAAATTTCGGCAATGTATGTTCACCGTATCCGGAGATTCTGCTCCTGAATGTAGCGCAAGTTGTCCACATTGTAAAGATGATCTCTTTAGTCGCGCATAGTAATGACAAATCTGAAGCTATAATCAAGAGTAAAAGAAAACAGAAAAAGCTATAGAACGCCAGCCAGACATCAGAATTCAGCTCCACCCGGTCTTTGACAGCCAGATCTAGACCATTTGCCTATTATTTTTACCCTCTGCCGTATTCGGCCTCCGTCAGAGAAGTCAGTCGCCGGAAAACGTCGCTGACGACGCCCAATGAGACCGGCCACAACAGGAACTAGGCGACGCGGCTGTAGGACAGCCTGCCCAACGCACGGAGCTGATGTTCGGGAATGTCTCTTATAATGCACTGCGCTCCGCACATCGTCTTTACACAGTAAACAGTTACAGTAGGTGCTTTGGTTGTCATCCAGTAAGTGATTTTCCCTTCGGTTTTCGCCAGCAACTTTGAAAGTGGTTTTCTTGTCATATGCTACCATTTTAAGCCATATAATGCTCCTCAGATTTTAACGTGCCTTTTCCCTGTCGAGTTTTTATAAGGTAGCTGCAAATTGAACTACGTTCATAATTAAAAAAAAGTGTCTAACGGTTACACATAATGACCTTTGCTCTTAATTATATTCCCTTTGCATGGGTGATTTTTTTGGCGTAAGGGCCGACTTTCAGGCACGTTTAACCGGCCCACCCCACGGGCCATCAGCCCCCCAACCAAAAGGGCGTAGCCAAACCAAACAATAAAGCTATCAGTAAATCCCATGTTTAGTCCAGGCATGGTTACCCGAGGCAAATAGGTCAAATCCATTCACAAAACAATGATTACAAACGGCATAACTCTATGTCATTAGACATGAGGCCAAAGACATTATACAAAGCCATACTTTTCCCATGGGAACAAAACCCCGCCAGTGGTTGACCCCAGAGGCACCCGGACCAATATGACCGGCACAAACAAAAACCCCGTATATCAAAAAAGCCAGGACAAACAAACACATGTTTTTTTCAGCCCACTAATTAGTCAAAAGTTATTGTCAAAATACTGTTTTACCCGGACCTATGACCTAAAACAAACAAAGACCCCGGGATCCGAAAGGGGCCAAAAACGTTGTTCGAGCATCGAGTATTGCAATCATTTGTGGCTTATATCAATATAGCTTTCCCCATGCTTTCCAATGGGAGAGGCACCGACCACCCAGGCACGAAATCGAAAAACCCATAACACCGAGACCCGGAGGGCATGAGTGTAGAAGTTCAAATCAATCGACTTGAAATGTAGCTCTACAGAGCCTAAAGAGAGGGACCTGTGACCCTCGGACCACCGGACCCGGGTAAAAATTTCGGTATGGAAAATATGCGAGGGTAGAGCCCTCAACCGCGGTGCTGCGCCTCGTCGTTTTCCATCCCGAAAAAACCTAGGGGCCACGTGGCCCCCTGGGAGGTTAGCATAGCATCTTCAGAATTTCGCTAGCCTGAGATACAAATTTCAAATTTGATCTTAACTATCAATACAGAGCAAGTGCTCACAAAGGGAAGAAATTCACACCAGGAAACGTAAAAAATATCCAACAGACCAAGTCTGACTTTTCAAATGCGGTAGGCAAGTGTTATTGTAATTATCATTAAATTATTGTAATTATTGATTAAATGTTATCTTTAGCATACCTTTTGTCTTGAAAATGTATAATGCTGATAACGAAATTGTCCGGTCTACAGGTTTAATTTCATGTTAAATATAAAACTCAGCTTTGGTAGGTAAACCGATGAAATATACCTGGATCAATTTGCACGATTTGTTCTCGGAATTCAACACTCACTATTTCTTCGGTAAACGCACAAGCACAACTTCGCAAGCTGCAGTTCACAATTCCGATCGAATCACACACCGAGCTCACTTCTGGTTATGCAGCGCACGACGCCGGCTCGCAATGAGCGCTCCCCACTCTTCCTCGCCCGAATACTCTCGATAGCACGTACCTTGTTACTGCCCCTCTCAAAACACCGGAGGCACTAGCGAAGGCGTCTGGTACAATTGTACCTTTTTCTAGTGACGTGCTTCACAATGAGGCTTCTTACGCTCACAGTAATAATACAGTATGTTGTTATAATGTATCTCCCATATTGAGCACACCACCTATCAAAAACAAAACGACTGTTTAATTACGGTGGTTCTCCGGGTACGCATTTGAAAATGGCGACGGCAGCCGGCGCCGCGGGACCGTGGAGTCTGTCGGCGTTTATTTTAGAAACACCCCGTGGCGTTGTGTGTTACAGTAACTGAGGCGGGGACCGCCTTCCATTCTGTGGCTCAGCCCCAGATCAGGTGGACCAGACTAATCGGGGCCGGTTTTTCCGCGGGAGCTCATTAAACCCCTCACGTTTCTACACTTACTTAAACAGCGTCCCTTATTCTAATCAATGGTGTAGGTAGTACGTACGTACATACTCACATCCTGACTGTGTTCCTGTAATCGTAATTGATGTCCTTCATTAGTGTAACTCACTTTTTCAAGAATAGCCTTCAGATTAACCAGATCCTGTGCGATACATTTTCAAAAGCGATAAGGTTGTTGATCGATACGCTTCATGTTATCATAAGCTTTAACGGTACCGTCTACAATTGTTGAGTGTTTCTCGGAATTATTTAAATAACAGGGCTTATCTATTCCTATGATAGGTGTTGATGCTACATGAAGGAGCTCTAGCTTTCTCAAAGCACAGCTAGCTAGGGAAATGGAAGTGATTGATGTTTTATGCTTAATTGCTCATGTACTGCGCTAAAATATTTTCCCAAACCTTGTATCGTAATCAGTTGGAGATGCTCCCGCCTTAGTTCGCCTCTTCTTCTAGGTAATTTAGCTCCAAATTCATGTTTCCGACGACTCTTGAGATTACATACTAAAAACTGCTTTGATCGGCCAGTTTCAACGGCAAATGTCAATGTAAAATGTTGGATTTCCCTTATCGAAGTCAAGAGGCCACATCCACTGTTGACGATGGGAGAGGGGCACTGGCCAGGGGGCACCATTTTGATCCAGAGGCGGCGCCTTTGGGCCTGGAGGGGAGAGCCAATTATTACGGTGCGATCTATCAGAGGATCGCATCGTGGGGAGCCAATACCCTGACGGGGGGGAGGCGTAAAGCGACGTTTCAGGCGGGTGCACGGGCGGTTTCTGGGTCAATGTGTGGAGGGCATATGTCACCTTGTCCTCCTGAATTCACCTACCATCTGAAACATAAAGAAGCTTTACTGAGAACTATGAAAAGTTCAGCCTAGGGACAGCCATGCTATGGCATTTTGTAAACACCTTTCACAGCAACGCTCTCTTCAACTAAAGCACATAAAGCAACTATGAGACCAATTATCTGGCCAAAAAATCAGCTCAAATCGGCATTTAGCTTTGTACTGACGACTTTTTCTCGTCACAACGGGCGCTTTCCCGGCCCCCAGAGATAGCCTGTGGCCGCACGTCAATTGTTACTTAGGAGGCACCCAAGTGTCAAGATAGCAGTGATAAATGTGACGTAGTAGAGGTGGGCGGGGTGATATGACTGCCAGTGACAGAGTGGGGGTCTTGTAAAAAATCGAGGCCGGAAGAAATCTCACAAGATTGACAAGATCGCAGTCTGACTAAGCAGACGGCGCACAAAAAACGAGAACGAGACGGAAGAGGGAGTAAGTGACAAAGGAGAGAGAGAGAGAGAGAGAGAGAGAGAGAGAGAGAGAGGAGAGAGAGAGAGAGAGAGAGAGAGAGAGAGGAGAGAGATTTTCATCAACACGTACACAGTTTTTTATGCTGTTTTGTGGGTGCGACAGTATTAAGTGAGCTGACGAGCACCACCATTATGCAAATTGTAAACCCATGACCTCACCGACGGAAAATAGTCTGACCCTTCCTCATAAAGACAAGTTTCATCGGAGCGCATTGGGTGCAAAAATAGGCGCCGAATAGCTTCGGATCAGACTGGTTGACATTATCGCAGGCGATGCGGTACACTCCACTGGAATTATCGCAAGGGAAGTCCCACTGCCGTCGCGCCTCCAAGATGCCCGTTCTTTTATTCAGCATCAATTTCTTATCTTGGTCAAACAATTTGGCTGCGAGTTTTTGTTCAGAAGCTGGTAGGCACTTTAGGATAATTGCTTTGTTGAAATTTTTTATTTTTTAACACACACACGGTAAGGAAAACAACCAAAACACGGGGAAGAGGGGGAGGAATATGGCGCCTTCGCGGGTTTTAAATTGATCTACAAATCGCGTAGAGCTTACGAAAAAACCTCTGGTCGTATTTTTGTTTCGCTCTGAACTGACGTTTTGAGATGAAAAACTATTTTATTTTTTAACTGAACGATCTCACGCCTCCCCTGCTCTTGCCCCTATGAGCCGTTGGGTGGCGCGGCGCGTCATCAATGGTCGCTGTGGCCGGCGCAAGGCTAAGTGGGTTGGGATCCATCCTTTCAAATTTGTTTTCTGGTGATGGTGAGTTCCAGAAAGAATGAAATTCGAAAATTGATGTGCTGCAGCGTGCTCTACATCATGCTCTTTGCTTTTGCGTTATTTGGGGAAAGTTAGGGGGCGAATTTTGCCCCCAGTGGGGCGCGATTTAATCCAGTTCGGTGGGCCCGAACTATTCATTAACGTGGCGGAAAACCTATTCTTAAAGAGATGAACTCCGACACCATAACCATATTACAATTACATCAGTCCTGTATTTTTAATAAGATTCACCAATAAACTTAATAAGCTAAAAACATTTTAGGCGTTTAATTCAAACACAACGTCTGGCGTAGGCCATATTGGGGATTGGTGAAGACAGAAAATTCAGTACAATTACCAAAAAACTGGTGAAATCACTACTAACTTTTCCAATGGGCTGAAAAGTTTCTGAAGGATTTTGGAAAGCTTGGAAACACTCTTCCCTTCTAGATACTGATGGAATCATTTACATTTCCTCTGACTTCTCGAGGCTTAACAAAATAATAGTTCATAAGGTTGCCAATAAGCGTAAACAGTGTGGAGGAGATTCCAGCAATGCACTTTCACAGGGAAAATTTTGCCACATTTTGTCCTTTAGGTCCGTCTGACAAAGAGATGTCACTGTTACGGGGGTTGATTTTGCTATGAAAGACGTCCAGCTGGGCGTAGCGGGAGGAGTAGGCCGCAGCTCCAAATGCAGGCCGGGGCGTGAAACTCGATTAGCAGTGATCTTGATCCGATTTAGAACGTTCTGATTCTCAGCTGAATGATCTTAGACAACGAGATATGCATCATCCACTGTCCCAGGATCCTGTTACAGCAAGACGTCGTCGGGAAAATCCGTCGTCTCAACTCAGGGCGCCTGAGTCGGCCTTTATCATCTAGTCCACTCTGATACGTGCAATGTCAATCCTCTGTTTCAATGGCGTTGAACAACAGCAACAGAAACTTGATCCGCTCGTCTCAATGTCTCACTACTGAGCATTTTTATCCATCAGTTGATAGCATCTCTTCAGATGAAAGACGCTTTCATTCATTCATTCATATGTTACACAGACTTCCACACGATTGAGCTGGCTCTTGAAGTGTTGTGATCGGTATGAAGTGATTAAAACTATGGAAGAAGACGGCAATGATGAGGAACGGTGAGGATAAATAAAGTGGGATTCTACCAGGAGGGGTCACTGCAGCCACTGCCTCATGCGCCCACATCCCCCAGGGAGAGTAAGGCTAAGGACAGGGATTAACGGTAAACAAAAAATGGCACAGAATCGCACACACACCTGAAACATGGTAAACTAAGCTATTATGAGGGTGAAAATGTTTGATTCTTTGGCTTCCTACACATTTTGTCCACCCTCCCTCCTGACAATCAGCCCCACAAAACCCGTTTGATAAGATCTCGCAATGATAACCCTCATTCCCAGCACCAAAATATCTTCAGACATACAGTACACGCTGGTGTAAACTGCAATGAAAGGGGATTTTCCAGGAAATCGATAACATGTTGTTAACGCTACGCTTCACGCCCAATAGTAAGTCATGCTAAGCCGAAAAAAGCTTCAGGCGGAATGACCCGTTGCATACATACTTTCATCCATTTCACTGCAGAGCGGTTCTTACTGAATTTGGGAGACGATTCAAGCCTGGTTTTAACCCTGCCCGGTGTGTTCAGTCGACTTGAGCCACGGAAACGGACAGGAAGTGACCAATAACCAAACCAGAGCTCATCCCTATTCTCACAACCTCCGCCTTCCAGTCTCAAACGCACAGCTAACTCGAGATTCATTTACTGGCTCAAGAAGCCCGGTCAAACGCAGGCTCTTTCGTTGGTAACATCGTTGTCTGAAATCGGTCATACGCTTTATTTCACGTCCAAATAGATCCCGCAGTCAAGAGCCGATTCCGTTCAAACATAGTGATTATGATTGATGCATGGCTGAATGACTCGGGAAAGTCTGCAATGAATAGCTTCCTGGGGGCACCAGAGCCTTATCGGATGTTTCTTATTCCGCATGTGTCAGAATCAGAGAACTTGCTTCTTGCTTCTTGTGTCAGAACTTGCTTCTCGGGGCGTATTTACATTTATACGCGAGAGGTAAAACATGCGGATGTGTCAGCATCAGCCGCCTCTGCAATAAGCGTCGCCAAAACTACACAGTGAGGAGGCAGTGAATTTTCAACGTTATGCTGACAAAAGACCCCGCCCTAGAAAAAAACTCGTTGGATTTGGACATCAGGTTACCTTCCGTACATACTTTTTACAAAAATTTTCAATGTTCTTCCACTTTGGCTAAAATCCGGAAATCTATCTATGAAAAGTGAGGAGGGAGCCATGGCCCCACTGACCCCTTTCCATCGCGTATGGCCTCTGCAAAGTTGATGCACCTGAGGAAGCTGCATCCGCGTCGGTTTCAACAGCATCGACCTTCTGACGATTCTATTTGGCTTCTGTCATCCGCAGCTATAGCACAGGGCTGGGCATCCGAGCTGTGAATGGGACGTGACCGCCAGCATTACGGTGGCGGATGCAGGGGGGGCTATGGGAGTCAAGCCTCCCCCAGAAATGCCAAGATCATCGCATTTAGTAAATGCAAAGCCGAACGCCGTTTAGAGGCAGTAGCGGAGGAGACTCAAGCCCCTAGCCCCCCTCCCCGCCTCCGAAAGGAGGTCTTGTATCCGCTACTGACTAGAACATACCCATTAACACGATTTCGTGCATCTTTAGCCTTTTTTGTTCACTACTGATTGGCGGATCGCCCATCTTCAGATCAAAGGCTCGGGATAAAACAATTCAATAAAAAGTCTAAGAGTAGCTTATGGTTAACGATCAGATATGGTGTTAGTGATCTGACGTTAACTCATTCACGGCCACATATTGTAAGACTATAAAAAAATGAATGAAGAAAACAAACGAATGTGCGAATGGATTATTTCCACGGATTTCAAGATCATTGCAAATCCAGAACATATTCTAGTGCAAAAGTATGGGAAATAAGTCTTAGTTCTCATTAGGGTTGTGATGTACTGTTCAATCCCAAATGACGCTCCTTAACCCCTTAGAGTACGAATACATCATAACAACCCTTTCAAAGGCATTTCTGGAATACAAATGCCGCACACTAGTGTCTAAATTCCTCAGCTTTTCTTCTGACCCTGAAGTTCTTGGCTCCTTTCTGCTTTGGCTGCAAGTCCAAAGGAGAGCATAAAACAGGTTCAC
The DNA here is from genome assembly GCA_034440635.1 of Lepas anatifera. Classification (NCBI taxonomy): domain Eukaryota; kingdom Metazoa; phylum Arthropoda; class Thecostraca; family Lepadidae; genus Lepas; species Lepas anatifera. The sequence goes on along the minus strand of JAOTON010000590.1, from coordinate 261,034 downwards.
TTGCACAGCACCGAGATACTCTGAATAACTCAGCACCGAGATACTCTGAATAACTCAGCACTGAGATATTCTGAATAACTCAGGTGGGCGTGTCTGGATAGTTTGCTGAGGAGCTAAAACCCAACTTTACATTCTTGCATAAAGTCTACGCTGTCTCCACAAAAGCCAGTGCGCCTACAGAACTCCGTAGTTATCGCCGAACCACTGCTGTACAAGGCTGGACACGATCTCCCAATTGTGCGAGTTAAAAGCAACGTAACTATCGGACTTTCTGAAGTCATTTCAAATCGGATAACATTTCGGCTTATGACATACATTTGTCCACGATATCTTTCGTCAGTATTAATTCTTTTCTCTTCCCTGTTACCGCTACCAGACTCCTTCCTCAGATACTCATCTCTCGTAGTGTTTATTCTCCTTTCTGTATTTTCTGGCCATACCCAGAAGGTATTATCCTTGTGCACTCTTGAGACTCCGTCCCAATAAACCAGGCTTATAGCATTTATTATTGCGGCCACCTGCGGCGTAGTGGTAGCCCCAGGGAAACGGGTAGGTAGAGAGAGTGGTAACACCCTCTGAGCCAGGCCCGCATGTGACATCTAACCTACATCAGATCGCTGATGCCGAAGGCTACTCAGGCTGGTTTGGTATTCTGACCAGCCTCTGTGCTAGCGTCGCGACAGTAGGCGCTAAGAGCACGTGGACAGACTTTTGTCTCAGATCAAGAATTCTAGTGCACGAGTACGATCCGAATACTGAACATTTTTACGCTGGCTGTTCGATGTGTAGTGTGTTGGGCCTCCAAATACGAAACAGACGTGAGTTCGAGGATTTTAGCGTAAGCAGTGGATATCGATTTAGTTCCTAAACTATTGTGAATCACATACAAATCTTATCCCGCTTTCCAATGTGACTCAGGAAGCTTAAGCCCTCACAAATTAACATGACATTGTTATGAACAAGCACGAATGTTTCAGTAACAAAAATTACGATACACAAACGGTATGTGAGCCACCCTGTGAGACATTGGAATTGTGTGTATTTCTGTCCCTACGCTCACATCGCCGTTGTGGCAGACCGTCCCATCAGTCTGGGGCGTGCTATAAACGCTGGGATGGCCGGAAACTTCCGAGAAGTCACATACTCACTGAGTGTCAACTGATGCTCCAGTTCAAGTTTCAAATTTATCACCCATTGCGGGGCGGGTAGAAAGGCGTTTGTCTGTGTGTCATGAGAACCAGCATGGGCGCCGAAAGCGGGGAACGGGGGGGCGTTCCCCCAGTTGGCCAACCAGGGGGACGTCCCCCCAACAACTTTTGGTCCAGCGTCATTAATTATGAATGCTGTCAGGTACAGAATATGCTCAAAATTCGCCTCCCCGGTCAGCACCAGCCCTGGTCCGCCCCCCTGTGAAAATTCCGTGGCGGCGCCCCTGAGGACCAGCCACAGGAGTCGAGGGATAAAGGGTCCAACTCACTCGAGCAAAGTGTCACCATTAATTTTCAAGCGGGGAAGAAGGCGGACCTAGTAGAAATCTATGTCCACTTTTACTCTAAGCTCAGTTTGCCAGATAGGGAAGTTGCCGAGCTTCCCCGGTGATACCACATCTCCAGTCAGGCAGGTTATGTACAGTTTGTCCAATAAGAATCGATCCTATGGGACCGGATAGAATATATGATCCTATAGGTGCATGTCCCCATCTTAATGACTCACTTTTTTTGCAAAGCACTGAAACAAATTATTTTAGCCAGAACCGACATCGCTTGATGAGTTTAAAGTTTACACTAAGCTGTTAGGAACAACTAACAACCAGACTTGTTGATGACTCAATTTTTTTGAGTCGACTCAACTCTGAATCACGGCTTAAAGGCTGACTCTGATTCTGACTCGACTCGATGTGTTGAAAATGGTGAGCCGATTCGACTCAACCCAAATCCAGAAGTGAGCCGACTCAACTCTGACTCAAATAAGTATTGAGTCAGAGTCGACCCCGACTCAGAATGGTGGAGAAGTATGTACACAAAAAATGCACATTTTCTTTATAGTACACACATTCCAGTACATTTATTCATGGGATTAACTGTTTAATAACTGCACGTTTCTTTCCATAAAATTTCAATTGCACTGCATTACTTCATGACTTAAATTATGTCTCCATACGAATGAAGAAAGGTGCTAAATGCAAACATGTGAGTGAAATGAAGGGCCTGATGGCTTTTCATTTTAAAGGTATGTCCTTCATGACTAGTCATAATTGAGGCAATAAGCAGGGTTTCAAACACAAACAGGACACAATGTTTGAAAATTTGACATTTTGAGTGGCAATTCCTGCCCCAGTGCATTCTGAACAATCCTGTGACAAATTAAGCTTCGAAATAAATACTAAGCCGAGTCGAACCGACCCTGTGCACCACCTCAATCAAAAACAAAACAAACAATGAACGATCGCATCATGCTCCCGAAAAAGCTGTAGTGAATACTGCAAATGGCGCACTAAAGACATTACGCGAACCTAACCTTCGATGACACAAAATATGACGCTAAATAACACTTCAAAAGTCAAGTGACTTAAAAAAACTAAGAAAATAATTTTGCCCTCAGACAACAGTCAGGCCACAAAATAAAGAAAGCTAACATATTATGGCGCACAATGATGGTTTTGTGACTGGCGTGACGCACGTGGGGTGCAGGGGGTGCTGCAGTGGTATATTTGTGCAGTGGAGGGGGGGGTAAATATGTAAATAATAATCAACATAATTCAAAGAGTGGTGGTTTGTGAGAGACTTGATGTGTAGGGAATGCCAGAGATAGGACTGAGTTTTACTTTCCGTATACAGAGGACAGTAGGTACAGTGCTGTATCCTCAGTGTTGATATTATCTACCAGGTGATGTCCTCAAACCACGAACAATCAAGAAAGCACTTTGAAAAAACAGCTCATTAAAGCTCTCAGTTTCCGTTTTGACCCATTTCAAGGCTTATGTGCAAAACAAGATTTTTGGTATCCTCTATCTGGCGCTTATATTACTTAGTTTTTTTTGTTGTTTTCAGTCGACTGAAGCAAGAAAATTGACAATAAAGATGTGGCTTCCTAAGAGTGAAATATTGCATGATTATCAGCTTAGGACTTTGTCTGGTGTGCACCCTCAAAGTAAAAAAGTCTGAATGTGTGCCAAATTGCATTTTTCTGTATGATTTTGCATGCTATTGCTAAGATTTAATGGAAAACAACTAGTAATTGTGTGTGGTTTTGAAACTGTATATTTTACACAACGTATTGTTGTTAATGACTGATCCCGGGATGAGTGTAGTGGGGATATGAAAATAGTAAAGTACCTACTATTAGCAAATTGCAATATGAAATATTTCAAAATTAGTCATGAAAATTTCTAAAGTGTAAGCCATGTGATCACATATGTTAAGAAAATAGAGTGCTGAGTCGACTTAACTCCTGACTCACAGCTTAGAGGCTGACTCTGATTCTGACTCCACTCAACTGGTCGAGCACTTGAGTCGACTCAAACTCAACCCAAATCTGGACGTGAGTCGGCTCAACTCTGACTCAAGGAAAATTTGAGCCGACTCAGAGTCGACTCCGACTCTGAGTCGCGACTCAACAAGTCTGCTAACAACTAGTCAGCTGATTGCAATATCTAGTCATGGGTGATATGTTTCGACGAAGTTTTTGGATGTTGTATGATGCTTGCAAGTGAGTGGACACGCGTGTTGTTAGGTTTCTTGCTATTTCCCTCCTTTTACATCAGATGTTTTACTTCAAGGACGTGACAACTGAAAAACCCCCTGTAATGGCGGACCTGCGTCGAATAGACTGATACTGATACTATAGGATAAATCCGCGGTAACAGCCGTCCAGATTGGGATGGGAACTCCATGCTTAATCAAAATCACAGGCAATCCTCTCTGGGGCACACTACAATCCCAATGATGATGATCATTGGCGGACGCAGGGGAGGGGGACAAGGGAATATGCCCCAAATGGCAAAATTTTGGTCGATTTTCTAACAAAAACACTGTTTTTAAAATTTCCCCCGAGTTGCTGCTGTTTGTACGGTTTTACCCCGAACGGGGCTCCTGCGTGCGCCTCCTGATGATGATTAGGGATGCGGCTCTAGAAATCCTTAGCTATTCAACATCACAGTATAAAAATATATTTAGAAGAGAGATGAAACGCTCTCAAATTTAATTGGCCCGCGAATTTTCTTCAACCTCTTCTCCAGGGCATCAGCTGAAATGAGCAATCGACCCACTATAAAATCCTACGAAAAACATTTTTGTTCGCTGATTCCTACGGCTTTGCATGTTGTTCACCAAAGCTAAGCCTCAAGCGACTACAATGTTCGAAATTGCTCTGTGAGCTTGGCAGTTGCAGTGTCTCCTCACAGGCTCCTGGGACTGCACCAAACATCTGGGTCTCCCGAAGCCCAGAGGCGTCGTAACTCTGCGTCAAAGTGTCCTCTCTCGACGCCTCTTACTTCGAGCTGCTAAACTTGGCTGAGAAGTGCAAGACCATGTCCCCAATAAAACCTCGTACTTCACGAGACAAATCTTGACACAAATTTACAGCAGTGGTCTCAGCGTCGAACTAAATTGTATCCGGCAACACGATGCTAGGTTGGAAAAAGAAAAGCCGTAGGCACTTACCTCTTGCCTTGAGCCGGTGGCGGACACAGGGGAGGGGCGGGGGCTAGGACTCAAGCCCCCTCCTCCTCCCGAAATGTCAGTGTCTATAGTTAATGCATAGCCAGAGGCTGCTCCAAGACAATGACAGGGCAGGTTCGAGCCCCTAGCCCCCTCCTGAAATGAAGATCTGGATCCGCCACTGCTTTGAACTTACGAGTTTAGCACCGTACAGAAGTGCCAGCGGTTTTCTTGGCACTATCGCTAAATACCAATGAAACCTTCAATACCGAACGGGCGAGCAGCGCCCGCGAGGTCTTTCCCTTCATATGGACACAATCATACACACATGAGTGAAACGGCCCGGCCCGCTCCGACCGTCACACTAATGCAAAACATATACGAGAGAGTGTAACATAACTTGAACAATTCTATGCCTTGTACAGCCTGATCAATTCTATCACTGACTGAACATATTGTAGATGGGTGGGCTGTTAGCATAGCTCGTGGCACGTGCAAAGGAAAGGGCATGCCAAATAATAAAATTAACATCACTTATCATGTCACAACTCGGTTTTGGCTGATTGGAATAGGGCGAAGCACGATGTGCATGGAGCAACAATGCAGTGAGAGGTACAGGTCAGTTCAATCTCAAGTCAAACCGCTCGCGCACAGGCGCACGGGCGGAGAGGTAAGTGGCCAGATTTTAACCCAAGCTTTAATTAAAGGGTTTAAGTCCGCCCTTGATAAAATTTACGGCATATATTCGGGCTAATCTAAGAAAATCAGTATTGGTTACATTTCGGGTCATGTGCCACGTAATGAGTACGAGCTCAACCCATTTCCATATCTCAGAAACTATTGCCTCGATTAGGCTGAAATTTGGTATACATCCTTGTATGAACCTGTTGGCAATGAACAAAGGTATGTACATACATACAGAGAACAAATACTTGCAGTGTCCATGGAGGTGTGGGAGACCTTACCAATATGGAAAAGCATCAGTTCTGGTGATCATTCAGCGCAAACAGCGCTAAAATTTCAATGAACTGAGCTGGATATCCCTAAGCATACTGTTTAATTGAAAGGGGAGGTCCCATCGGGATCTCAACGGCACGGAAACTTTAGGGAAACCATTTCACTCAAGGGAAAACAAAATGAAGCTCCCCAAAGCCTTTCCACGAGCTTGATTTCATTACAAACTATTAACTTTGCCATACGAAAACATTTGCGCTGAATTCGGTTACTTACACCAGACGTGAAAATGATAAGAAATCAGCCGCTTTTTCGAACTGCTGTCAACTGCAATACATTCCACGCCTTTGTGATGATTTATTCTCTGTTCGTCATGCTGTCAAAGGCCATCGGCATGTCTATGAATGAACACATACTCATCAGGCTGGCGAAGGGTGTCAGCGTGTAGGCACGAACAGTGACCTACTTGTCGGGCTAACAAAGAGCGTCAGCACGTCCACATGAACAGTGACCTACTTGTCGGGCTAGCAAAGGGCGTCAACACGTCCGCACGAACAGTGACCTACTTGTCGGGCTAACAAAGGGCGTCAGCGTGTAGGCATGAACAGTGACCTACTTGTCGGACTAGCAAAAGTCCGGCATCAGCAAAGAGCGTCACGTGTATGAACATTGACTTACTTGTCGGGCTAGCAAAGGGCGTCAGCACGTCCGCATGAGCAGTGACTTACTTGTCGGGCTAGCAACGTCCGCATGGACAGGGACTTACTTGTCGGGCTAGCGGAGAGCGTCAGCATGTCCATGTGAACACTCATCCCAGTCAGCTGATACTTCTCCATGAACTTGAAGGGTGGCCGCGCCCGCGGAAGCAGCGATACTGTAGACTTGATCTTCCTGCCGTACTCTCTCCTCCTCCACGAGGAGAATGGCAAGACCACACCAACGTTAATCTCCTGCTTGCTGTAGTCGTAGCGTAAACAGGCTACGCTGGCGAATATGGCGGCCATCATGAATGCTTGTATGGGCGCCATGATTGTTTGGAGGATGAATGATGTGATGACGCCTGGTGGCTGGCTTCTGTCGAAGGAAATAGACCCAATTAGAGCCGGCAAAAACTGGGTGTTACATTCTGAGAATACTAAAAAGCGTAGACAAGAAAAAATGGGAGGGAGGGAGAGTGAAGAGAGAGAGAGAGAGAGAGAGAATGGGAGAGAAAAGATACGGAGATGATATATGAGCGACCAACTGTGAGGAATCATAATAAAAGAGTATACACACTCTTTTTCATGTGATTCCTCCTGGAAGTACATTTGCCTCCAGGAGGTCCGTCAAAGAAAATTCAACCATACCCTAAAGCCTAGCTAACAAACCCAAGGAGACAGAAACCCTGACATGTTTAGCTTCCAGTTGTAAATTTTTAGCGTTTTTTGGCGAATACATTTCCTACGAAGACAAATTCGGACAAAATCGTTTAAATCCTTTTGCCCTTTACACCCATTAAAGAGAACGTGCCACCTCTACACCGTCCCAGGCTGAGTGGTTTTAGGAGCAATCTTTATTGGAAAAAATGAATTGGCATTAATTGGGCTCAAAAGTAGATAATAAGCCCTATATTTTGGTATATTCAATTTCCCTTTGACAGAGGTAAAAAAATCTCAGGTAAGCGTGACATCAGATCTGTGTGCCACCTGGAAACGTTTTGTGCCGCGATAAACCTCCTCATTTTGGTTACAAATTAATACGAATTCAAATTAAACGCTTTGACCCGAAAGGCTATTAATAGGGCCCACAGTGACACTTAGCAGTTTCTGCTGTTTTCATGACATATTTAAACAGATTTCACGTTTCAAACTAGTAGAAGAAACTAGTTCAAGAAACTAGTTGAAAAAAGTTATCCACCTTTACAGTCGCCAGTACCAAAGGTACATTTAGCATGTCCGTTTTAAAGAGGTCCAAGCATGAAATATTTGTCCACGCAGTAACAATAGAGCATTACGTCACGTTCCCAAGGCCACCTCATACCAGGTGACCACGCGGGAGGGGGCCGATAGACAGTGAATTTTTACCCGGTTTCTTCGAAAATGGTAGGTTCTAATACAAGTGAAATATAAAGTTGATAGATTTTTGAAATGCTGATTCGAGGAGCATGATCATAAGTTGACAAGGTATGGGCTAGCCTGTCAAGTGAAATATAAATAGTGGTTTCTCGGTGTGCTGTATCACATGGCTACCTCAGATCAAATCAAAATATGAAAGCAACACATTCCAACATGCTGTATAAGCTTTGTTTGTTGCGCGGTGACTCGTACAGAACTATTCCCTGATGCGTACGGGAGCAACACTAAGCCATAAACTTCTTCGGTCGTGATTTCCGGTACAAAGCTCTTTAAGCCCCTGATAACTAAATCTGGTTGTAACATTTTTTGGTGCGTCGTTGAGCTCGAAAATTGTAATTGTCACTTTGAACAGGTCTGAATCTCAACGTGGCGCACGCTTCAACACTGGGCCATGGGCGCTGAAAGCGAGGGGGACGGGGGACGTGTCCCCTGTTGGCCAACCAGGGAGGGACGTCCCTCCAAATTTTTGGGTCCATCGTCATTAATGCTGTCAGCTACCGAATACGAGGCGTGACCAAAAAGAAACGAGACATTGGTAGCTGGCGATACGACTCAGCAGCCACATGCCGACAAACTATGTCATAGTGATGCACAACATTTCAACACAATATAAGCAAAGTCCTGCTTTAGCTAACCCACTATCTTTCTTTCCACAGCTGTGTCCCTAACTCCCATGCAGTGCCCCGTGTCACAACATGAGCTTTGAACAAAGGGGTAACATCAAGCTTTTGGTTAAACAGGGGGCATCTGGAGAGCAACCCAGAGTTCTTGGACGATGTCATCACTGCAGACGAGACCTGGGTCTTCCAGTATGGCCCCGGAGACAAAGGGGCAGAGCCTCCAATGGAAGGCGGCGGGGTCTTCCAGGCCAAAGAAGGCCCGCATGTCAAAGTTCAAAATCAAGGTGATGGTCATTGCCTTCTTTAGCCATCAAGGATTGGTTCATCACGAATTCGTGCCACAGGGGTAAACTGTGAACCAACACTTCCACAAAGAAGTGCTCAGGCACCTGATTGCACGAATCCGACGATCGAGCCGTGACATGTAGGAGAACAAGCGGTGGTTCCTGCTCCACGACAGTGCTCCCGCGCACAGCGTCCTCAGAATGCGACAGATCCTTGCCGACGTACTGACCAGATTTAACATCGTGCGGCTACTGGTTATTCCCAAAGATCAAGGCATCCTCAAGGGATCACATTTCGAAGGGGTTGAGCACATCAAAGAGCACGTGACAAGGACCCTGAGAAGCATCGAGAAAGAGGAGTTTGAGGGGTGCTTCAAGGGGTGGAAGAGGAGATTCCAGAAGTGCATTGACTTCGAGGGGGAACACTTCGAGAGGGAGAACAATTAGTTTCCTGTCATCTCGTAGAATAAAGCTGTATTGGCTGAGTCCCGTTTCTTCTTGGTCACACCTCGTATGCTCAAAATTTGCCTCCCCCGGTCAGTACCAGCCCGGGTTCCCCCCTAAAAATTCATTGGCGCACGCTGCAACACTGCGCTAAAAACCGTGCATTTATCTGTCTGACAGCCGCCGGCCTATCCCCGACATCGACACAGACCACGTGACTCGGACCGCCTCGGGGCGGACAGGCATCAGAGGAGACACCCGAGCAGGCCGCGACAGCTGGGATGCTGTCACGTCTTTGACAAATAGCTGGCCAGTCACTGATACAGACTCCGAGTATATCGATGTGTGTGAGTACCCGGTGTAGATAATCCAGGATCGTGGTACGAACTGTGATGCACCTTGTGTTATGAAGCTCATCAAGATAAGCATTAAGACTCTCATCGCAGGAAGAAAGGCACTGGTGGAGTTAAAGATAATACGTATCGCTGCAGCAATACGAAAAATCAGGACTCTGTGTCTATGCTCAAGAAAAGCCAGAAATGCATTTACTTGATTCGTAAAAGTAGTATAAGTTACCCCGTAAAGCATAAGTATAAGTATATAAGAAAAGTAACTTGATTCGTAAAAAGTAGTATAAGTTACCCGTAAAGCATTCGTATAAGTATATAAGAAAAGTATAAGTTACCCCGTAAAACCCAACAGGTCACTTACTGTCAGCCTATCGACACTGTTGTAGAAGCCTTAACACTCCATATTCTAACGTTTTCGTGACGCAAGGCACAGCGGCTTGCGTCGGGTCTTCTAATTATTGGGGCTTATCGACGCACCAACTGCCAGGGTCATATGGCGTCTCAACTCTCTCCTGTTGGAAGGGTTGCTCGGGAGCCAGCTTGCTCCTTGTTCAGGGAAGCCGCCGGGCCTGAACCCGGGTCGGCTGGCGTCGGGTCTTCATCCGGCCATTTTTGGAAGTCATGGTGGGTAAAATGAGCTCAGTGGGTGCTGGTTCTCTTACGACACACTTCGTTTCGGAGCTTCCCAGGCGCTTGCAAAGGTAATTATTCAGTGGATGAAGGCCTAGCTAGAGGAAAACTGGCGTAATATGCAAAAGGAATTACAGGTTTCAGGACCAGAAGAAATCATGTAAGCTGATAGTAATATTAAAAAGTAAGTAATTTTCGAACCAATGATTAAAAGCTTGTAAGGATTCTATTGGCAGAGAGAAAGGCACAGTGGAGTTGGGGAATTACGCATCATTTACGCATCACGGCTGTAGGCGGATGATGGACGGTGGAGGGGGTGGTGGCTGGGGGCGTGCTGTGTTTTTAGTACGCATGTATGATGCATTCTTTTTAACCAGTGTCTGCTCTTAACCTGTGTTTTGTATTGTATCGTATTAAAAAATGTGCATGGCTACAAAACAATGGAGAAGAATAGCAAAAACAGCATTATCGCTGAAGTTATTCAGACCTGTAAATGTACCAACATTCTTTTATTTCGCAAATCTTTCGGTTAGCTCTCAATAATTTGATTCTCGGTCCGAATGATTCTCATGAGCTTCAGCATATTCAAAAACAAATGGTACTAAATAGAGAAACTAAAAACCTAATACTGACAATTTTCAAGGAATTGCGCACGTCTGGGATGTTAAACAGAAAGCCAGCATTTAGGAGATAGGTGTATACGTAAGGTAACCAAGACGAAACTTAATTTCTGGACCCACCTCTGCTCTACAAAGGAGGCAATATGCCGAAAAAATCGTCAGAGAACATGCTCATTAGTGTGATGTCATTTAATAGGAGGGAGTACAAAACTCATTCCACAAAAAACCGCCAAGATAATGTCCTATAAATTTAGTACACGGGGCAGTTGATAGTGGAGGGTGGGCAGAATGGGACTTGATCTTTCAAAGGAATATATGGCACCTCTTCAATGGAATCTGAATTGAACTTCGATTTTTTTAGTTTACTCAGTTCCAATCACAAACAGATAAGCAGCCATCTATAGGTGCAATCAAAATAATAAAACTGAACACTAAAATCGCACATTTAAATTGCATTGCTGCGTTAAATACGACAGACAAGGTTTGAAAATAAATTTTTAAAATCCCGACACATCGATAATCAGTAAATTATTTTACGCAGGACTTTTAGCACAAGTCACGATGTGTTCAATCACTATGTGATAGAGTATATCAGAAAACTCAGGATTGATATTTCATTTGTTCCGGAACCCACCGCTTGTGCGGAGACAGTGTGTTAACCCTCGCCCCACCGGGGCTCGATGGCCCCCTTAGGTTTTTTCGGGATAACAGAAAAACGACGAGGCGCAGCAACGCGGTTGAGGGCTCTATCTCTCACACCATCATTTTCCCACCATCCCTGAAATTTTTTACCCCAAGTCACCCAAGGTCAGGTCACCAGACGAGGTCAACCAAGGTTACCTCACTTCAATTCTTGAGCTCTATAAGAGCTACATTTCTTAGTCGATCAATTTGAAACGTCCTACACTTTATAACCCCTCCAGGGTCTACAAGGTGTATATCCGGGATTTTTAGATTCCGTGACGTGAGGTCAAGTCACGAGATGACCTCTCCCATTGAAAAAGCATGGGGAAAAGATGTCTTATGATCTAAAAGTCACAAAAACGATTGCAAATGCCCAGCTTGCTAAAAAAAGCGTTCCTGGACACCCTTTCACGGATCCCTGGGGCCATATTTACCCTTTGACATCTACGAGGTCATCCAAGGTCACCTGGGGTCAAAAACAATATTTTGACAATAAATTTTGAACTAATTAAGCTAAAGCACTGAATCAAACATAATCGTGTATGTCTTGTCACTGGCTTTCGTTTGATATACGGCAAGGTCACCTTCTGACTTTTCGTGACCTCAGGTCATAGCAGGTCACGAAGTGACCTCTGGAGGTCAAACCACTGGCGGGAGGTCATTACGTTCCACATAGCGGAAAAAGGTCTGCCCTTTTTCTATCAAATGTACTTTACCAGATCTCAATAGCTCTAATGGCATAAGAGTTGTGCCCAGTTTGCTGAAATTGGATATTTGAGTGAAAATAGCCTATCGTGACCTAATTTGACCTCTGGAGGTCAAACCATTGACCTGAGTGTTTAAACATGCAAAGTAATTTCTTACTGAATTCACGCGAGCTTTCTAATGCGTTTTGCATATTTGCGCTAACCCCCATATTTTCGGAGTAAGAGGGGGCCATCGATGGCCCCCGGTGGGGCGACGGTGGCGCCGAACCCCCGTGGGTCGCGGGTTAAGAGCGGGTACCGACCCCATTGAATCTGGCCTCATGCACTGCATGGTGCTGGCCCGAAGTCTGCGCATGCGCATGCGCCTCCAGCCGCTGGGGGGTGGTCCATAAATTACGCAAAGGGGGAGGCTCAGTTAAAGCGTTATCAAGGGTTACACATGGGCGTCAAACAAACGCAACATGGGAGAGGAAAGTGAGGTTGAAGATCACAAAAATACGCGTTAAGCACTTTCTGAACACTAAAATAATTTGGGTTTAACACGCACCAACGCCAGGGTCATACGGCGTCGCCAACTCTCACCCTGTTGGAAGGGATTTTGGGGATCAGATCGACTTATTCAGAGGCTCCGCCGGGACTAACCCGGACCGGTGGCTTAGAAACAAGGGTGCTATCCACCAAGCCACCTCATCCCCTTATGAACGCCCCTCGGGCCCGGAGGGGAGCGCTTTAGTGCTCCCACCCCTAAAATACTAATCCCAGCCTGTAGGCTGGGATTATAAATTGATATCAGTGCGCTCGAAAAAAGCATCAAAAGTGCATCTATGAAATGTTGTATCCACCAACGCTAAATTCTGAGAGATGTTATATGAATTTAGGAGTTTTTCGGCATGTTCTTCGCGACTGGTAGCTCAGTTTAAATCCCATGAAGACATCATCCTCCCTTCCAGAAGTATTTTGACCAGCATATCGTTTTTTTTTTCTCAGTTTATTTGCTAAAAACCCAAGTTAGGATTGATCTGGGTTTACGTATAGACCCCCACCCCCACCCTCCCTATCTGAACGAAATCCTGCATCCACGCATAAAGCAAAAGCCTAGGACATAATCCTGTTCTCGCATCAGTCAAACCGGTGACAGCATGTGCCAATCAGCGGGACCTCCTGTCAGTTCCATACACAGAAGTTTTCCAGTGTCTGGTTTCTTGGGATAAATGAGGCAATGCATAAGCGTATCCAGGAAAAAGCTCATTGATAACGTAGATTGGATTGCAGAACAAACCCATCAGAATAAATTGGCGACGAAAACAAAATACCCATCTGTTGCAGATCCGAGGTGGAACAGCTTGCAGCGGAAATCTACTAACAATTTTTGCACTAGTCGAAGTTCAGGTAAACGTTGCCTTTGGCCGGATTAGTCCTTCATGGCCTGATACGGATTAAAAATACTTGGGAGACTACAGAATGATTGGATATATACGACAAAGGCTTTTAACTACTTAACTTGACCAAAGATGCTACAGAATCTGAAAATGAATTTCTGCCCTACCGCTCCCCCATATCTAGTGAGAATATGTGGCACGCACTTGTTCCTTGATCTAACGTGGTGTCTCTGTGGCGTGTTCAGGCCCTTGTGACAAAGTAGTACTACTGGATGCCAAGTGAAACGATGGTGGAACGCTTACACTTATTTAGCAGGTGCGTGCTACGAAACGCCAGCCAATTGCCAAAACACACGGTCGGAGATATGATTTGCATCGTAATCATGAATATGTGTCTTGGACGGTTGGATGTCAATTTGAATAAGAATATGCTCACGTGTTGCAATTTCAGCACTGGTTGTAAAATCTGGCGAAAGTACAATTTTTATTTTACCATGCAGAAGTTCAAACGCAAGAATGGTTATGATAAAGCTAAATCTTATATGAAGCCTAATTTATTCTTTTAAAACACAGAACAGTAGGTAATATTCTTTTCTTCGATCACGAGGTGTAAAGCGCTGTTTGGGCACGCTCAGGGGAGGAAAAAAGCTCAAACCTATCGACAACCCCAAATCAAATACCGAAAACTGTCGCCTTTAAAGGTCAACAACCTTCAAAAAGGCACTTCCTGAATTCACACACAATGCGAGAAACGCTAAGTTACTAAAAAACAATAACAACTAGGCAATCGTATTTCTGAGCTCACAGTGAGACTTACTGAACATCACATGCTCAAAGCACTGTCCGAAACGACAATCCCCGCCGCCCGGTACCCGAACTCGATATATTTCCGTTTATGTCGCGGTGCTCCACCAACTAACCTAAGCGGCTATTCAAGTACCCATGCGTAGTGGAAAAACATATTCCTAACAACTCATCTTCAGTGAATGAGCCAACGCATCCCACTGAGAAATGAAGTAGCCAATGATCGTGGGCTGGTATAGTCCCATTATGAAGAAGGCACCGCCCATACATGTAACTTTTGACATCCGCGCGCTGTCGCTGCCTTCCACTACTGCTCTGAGGTACGTTGGCTGGCCGGCAAGGGCGCAATTTCTAAATATGCAATCGATGTCCATTTGAATGCCCTCTTGCTACAGAGACAGAAGCATCACAATTGAATTTCTCCTGAGGGAGGAGGGGGATAAATCCCGGGCTGGCGATAAGCGGGAAAGGGACAAATTTTGAATATACTGACTGCCTTTGATAACTTGTTGTTTTTCGATGCACCAACTGCCACTTGTATCGCGTCTCCAGCTCTTTTTCTGCTGGAATAGTTGCTCGGGAGCCAGATTTCTTCTTGTTCAGGGAATCCACCGGGCCTTGAACCCGGGTCGCACGCGTGGAAGTCGAACGTGCTAACCGCTACACCATCGTGCCGTCTTAGTTTTTTTTTAAGGTAACGACCATGCACTTCATAAAACACATTGACGTAGGCCCACGCAGATACCCAATAGGAGGAAAGTGCAAATAAGGTGGTGGTGGTCAGCGTAGCGGCCGCAGCGACCCGGTAAGGCCGCCGAACAAACAGCGGCCAAAACCCAACAGGGAAAGAGTTGGCGACGCCAATGACCCGGCAGTGGTCGTCGATAAGCCAATAATTATTAAAGTCAAAGAAAAAAAACAGGTAAACTTAATTTTTTAGGAAAGAAGTCCCCCTGATTTCCGTGTCCGGAGGACTCGTCTCCCCGTCCACCCACTTCGTGGCCTTTGCGCAGAGCCATAGTAATTTCAATTCTAGATTAGTCTTACAAGTAGAAATGTTGGAGGTATTGACAGATGATGTGCTGGCAGATCTATGTATCGTAATTAGGGTCGGAAAAACGGCTGCGACGGGTGAAACTATCTTGAATAAAATGTTTGAAATTGAATAACATAAAACGCCCTGAATCAAAATGAAGGAGCAAGGTCACGCGTCTATTCTAGTTTATCGCGGAAAATCACTTTGAAGGGGGTGTTTTTCTTTCTTTGGGCTTTCCTCGGAGTTCTTCTTTTATTTAACTGACAAGATTGGTTCGGATTTTGAATTGGGACTTTCTGCGGTATTTCATAGTTTCAATATGTAAGACCTATCGCGGGCCCCTAGTTGGCGAGTTGGAGGGTTTTCCACCTCTGAGTATTTGCCCATAGAGATAAGCTATCACTAATAGAGAGCAATGGTTCATCTCTATGAAGTGTCCCGTTCCAAAAATAACAACACGTGCAACACGACAAGATTGGAAGGCCAACTCTCTCCCGCGGGACACACACGATCAGAAATCCGACACCATCACGACCAACCGTGGTGCTTTCTTAGGACAAGCCCAAATTTGATGTGGCCGCAATTTGCTGATGGAAGTCGAAAGCAATAAGTCAGAGACGATTAGCACTTAATAACACCAGTAATTCATCTATCGAGCCAACAAACACTTTGGAAACGATAAAAAATACTGAGGCTAATAGCTACATTCCAGCGTTAGAACTCAGGAGCCAGCAGACGTAAAACAAAGCCAGGGGCAGCATGTGTTTGCATTCACCAAAGGAGTTGAATGACAAGCTGCATGACCCTTTAAGGGAAAACCGTGACTTTAACCACAAGTCAGGGTAAAATTAGGACCCTTTTCAAGGTCGTGTCGTTTATCATTCAACTCCTTTGATCATACTCTTCGCTAGGACACCAAAACCTCTGCTGCATTTTGTTTTGACAAAAATTCTAAACAAACACACATTCCAAAAACATGACCATTAGAGACCTCTGGCCACCTTGCTACTAACCTGATCGCAAAATAATTGGCCTGCACACATATATGAACTTTTAAGGGCTTTCTTAGGAAGTTCCGAATCCTGATCCAGCTCTGCTAGGAGCCGAGTTACGCACTGGCATGGTCTACCATATTTTAGACGAGCAGAATCACCTAACATATCTTAGAAATGGCACACGCCCTTGACCTGATCTTAGCTGATACCAGGACTTTTTTGCGCGCTTACTATTGACCTAATTATTGGGGTTTATCAACGAACCAACTGCCTGGGTCATATGGCGTCGCCAAATCTTTCCCTGTTGGAAGGGTTTCTCGGGAGCCAGCTTGCTCCTTGGTCAGGGAAGCCACCGCGCCTCGAACCCAGGTGGGCTGCGTGGAAGCCAGCTGCGCTGACCACTCGACTACCACGCCCCCACTACGGACCTTTATTTTTGTCCCCAGCCCTTTCGATTTTACTCCACTGAGAACCAATGCCCTTCTAGTCCTGACCAATGGCACGTCTGCTCCCGGTTTGGCAAGGGCTTTTGTGTCATTTGCTGAGGGCAGTTATGGCCTCTCACAGCCAGGTTTGTTGGGTAAACCAGGAAACAAAAGTGCCCGATGAATAAAATAAGAATGGCCTTTTGTTTATTGAACCCTATCCCCTTGAGGTCTCATAGCGCCCTTTTACCTTTTGGTACCCAGTAGAGACTTGAGAAACGCGCTCCCTGACATCAATGTTCGCCTAAACGTTGTCAAATCCATCATTTTACAGGTATGCAAAGCAAAGCTTATATCCGCAGAGTAGATGCGTTGCTTTTAGCTGTTAGGACAAGATTGTTTCTCAGCTGGAGGAGCGGCTATTCCGTCGAGGCGCTTTGAAGTTCCAATAGCTCCTGATTGGAGTCGGGTATCAAATATATTTGTTCCGTGCAGAACGAGACGGTATTCAACCGTAACAAATGTCCACCATAACGATACGATTTCGATTCTAGACCGTTGAAGAAATTGAGCAGCGAATGGAGAGCATATTGCTTGAGAAGGTATGGATAGTGAGTCTCAGGAGCTTTAATCTATTCTGGGTTGAATCAGACCCCATATGTAACATACTCCTTGAATAAAACGCTCACTGAATGATACATCCCGCTTGTAACTGTTGGGCAAGCGAACCTGTCGTATACATAGTTTAATCTTCCCGTTTAAGATTCCCGGTGAGTTTTGTCCAACGGGTAAACCAAACCATGGGCGGATCCAGGCGGGGGGTAGTGGGAAATCTGCCCTCCTCCCCGATCGACCCTCGGTGCCCCCTTAAATGGTGGATGCGCTTCCATGAAATGTCGCTTAACACCCCTCGCTCCAAATGCAAGTATCGGCGCCCCTTGGATAGCATTTGGCACCCACCTTTAAACGTCCGCAAGTTTCGCCTCTGACCATGTACCCCTCCCGACCGTCAATCCCATGGTTCCACCCATCTATGAAGCAAAGACAAAGTCAGAGCATTCACTTTGTTTTTCCCCTGGATCCAGGCAATTGTTTCGATATTCGTACTGGAAACATATTCATCCTGTGTGCCTGATGATCGGTGTTTTAGGGCATACCAGCTTCTTTGGCTATATGTGCCCCTTCACCCTGTGTGCCTTAACTCTCGTATGGTGATAGCCAGGCTATGCTACTTATTTTTGACTGACTGTGTGCTATTAAGAGTTAGGTCACTTGACTAGTTGTGTGGGATGAAAGGTGTGGTCCGTGTGTTTTGAACACACAAAATTACGAGAATTATCAAAGGGAAATAAAGTGCTATAGACAGTAAGGAGTGCAATAATTCCCCATATTCACAAAATTGAAACTCAGTATAAATTCCATTATCTCAAAGACAAGGACGTTATAAAATGCCTGGAAACCATTATAATTAGTGTCATTCTGTATGCATTATACAAAATATATTTCCGTATAGAACAATACTGCCAACTTTTGCCAGAATAAGCGTTTATTTTAAACGACGCCCCATCCTAGAACAGCCGTTACTGCACTGTGCTAAGTGTTGCACCTGGCATCACCCCCCATTTCTCTGGCATCACCCCCATTTCTCTGGCATCACTCCCATTTCTCTGGCATCACTCCCATTTCTCTGGCATCACTCCCATTTCTATGGCATCACTCCCTATTTCTCTGGTATCACCCCCATTTCTCTGGCATCACTCCCATTTCTCTGGCATCACTCCCATTCCTCTGGAATCACCCCCATTTCTATGGCATCACTCCCATTTCTCTGGCATCACCTCCATGTCTCCAGAAATTATGGCTCTTTTGTTAGGCGAGATAATCATCTAGGCTCAGTGCTTGAAGGTCACCGCCTCTGGTTAATTGCGCTTCTGGGTCAGTTTTCGGAAATTGCAGGCACCAAGTAACGAGTGGGTTGGGAACCATTCGATCCCCCTGGCGACAACGCACAATAAGAATATCCGGGGTAGCTGCACCAATACCTGTGTCCAGTGCCTAGTCCACAGCGCACAAAATCGTCCGTGCACGAATTGGGCCAGTAAATGGTCCCAATTACACGTAGCGCAGCGTTAAAATTCGGGCTGCCCATCTCACGTACTGAATCTTTAGTAGCATCAAGATTCCCACGAGCATAATTGAATAAATGAATGCGTGTTAGGTACCATTGGATTAAAATGATTTATAGCGTGTGGGGAATAACGGCGTCGTGGTAAAATGGAGGGGGGGTGGGAAGAGGCCTAAATCTTTTGAATCAAATTTGTGCCTAATCAAATACGCAAAAACGTAAAAACTACTTGAATAATTTATATATATATATATATATATATATATATATATATGCTTACAAAGGATTCTTTTATTGCGATTTACTTTTAACCAAAGTTACAGTTTACATGCCTACGTTTCGGCTCTTCCGCCTTGATCACGGCATTGAAATAAATAAATATACACATTAAGTACATGGAAGAAACAGATTCGAACGTTCAATGTACGTTCAATACGTACATTGAAATGTTATTGAAATGTTACGTTCAAACTCGTACATTCAATGTGCGAGTTTGTTTCTTCCATGTACTTAATGTGTATTTTAATTTATTTCAATGCCGTGATCAAGGCGGAAGAGCCGAAACGTAGGCATGTAAACTGTAACTTTATTAAAAATAAAACGCAATAAAATGATCCCATTGTAAGCCCCTGTTTTACCAAACCAATCTGTCTCACCATCCTATATATATATATATATATATATATATATATATATATATATATATATATATACTTATAAATGGATGTTTGCACTTATGTGTAAATACCCGATTTTTCCTTGATGTGAAGTTTTGGCATATCCCAATTCGTCTGTAAATGAGAATATACTCCGTAGACGTTATACGAAATAAATGTAATAAAATGGAAAACAAGTCGAGAGAAACCTCAGCGGCAGCTGTGCAAGTGGTTAACTTATTTTCCCGAACCGCAATACGTCCGACGCGTCGATGCTTTTGACGTCGAGTTAGTGATCTGCAGGATACACTACAGTAAATAGTGAAGGGTTAAACGATTCAAGATGTTCACCTTTAGAAAAGGTATCCATCACTCAAGCTATAGAGGAAAGCTTCAAGCGGCGGAGGAGAGGGTTCGAGATAGGTGATTCTCTCCTTAGCCCAGGGTTGTAAGCACGGAATTTTCATAATTTTCTATGCGGGGGGGACTGAACTCAAGACGACCGGGAGCCAAATTTTGATAGTAGAGTCTGTCTTAAAAAGAACATCCACATATGACTCAATTCAGAACCAAAAGAGCGTGTTTTACACCTGGTAGATTTGTGGCAGCTTGAACTCGTTACAAATAATGAGTCACTCAGGTTACGAAACATGTTCAAGTGGTCATGACATTGTCTCGGCATGCATCTATTCTGTTACAATGTTACATACATAAAATATAAAAACCTAGAATTGAGTTTTTATGAGGAGGCGCAGCTGCGTGCTCTGGAACCCCTCACCCCGACAGCGGCGACTGCTGGGGTGGCCCCGCGGGACACGCAGGGTGCCTGCGTGTCGGCTCGGATGCGGTTGGCTCTCGCAGAGGTCCGAAATACTATTCATCTTCCCCAACGAAGAACAATTTTTACGCCTGTATGAACAAAGTCATAAATGAGAAGGGTTTGTAGAGTTTAACAACTATCCCCAACGCCCGCTATCAGTAAGTAGGTGCTAAACTGTGTTATCGTATCACATAATGGGGTTTATTTTCACCTCAATAGCTATCTGGCTCAGTTTGAAAGGAAGTTAACAGAATGAGAGAAATGATAATTATCCTGGTTCACTGAAATTTCCCCAGGGAATCTCGGAAACATGGGTATTTTTCTGGCCTCCGGCACTAACGTGTTCCCGCAGTGTTATTACACCGCCTGCGTAGCTAGGCGTATGTACGAGTTCGTGGAGATAGGAGCTGTCACTCGTCCGCAAACAGTGCTTCCTGACCAAAATAGATGGCAGGGTTCTCTGCTGATATGGTGCAAAGGCAGAAACAACCACTGCTGTGCTACTTTTCCGGCGAAATAAGAATTTTCAGGACAAAAGTTTTTGTTTTTGTGGTCGTATGCTGAGACATATAAGCTCAGAGAGGCTATATAGTTATTTGAAGTGGAACATTGATTATATTGTTCGATACAGAACAGCTGAAGCCAGGTAACAAAACCGTAAAACCTAATTTCTCATGCCCAGGCGAGGAAAATCTAAAACCTGTCGCAAACCAAATGCATAGTGTAGAAAGCTGGCGCCCTTACAAAGTCAGTTTTCTTTTAAAAGTATCAACTGAAACCACAAAAAACGAATCAATAAAAACTGTGAAATTGTATTTCTGAACTCGCATTGTGGCTTCCTAAAAAATCATCCACTTACGCGTTATAGTGTCTCACTCGAAAACACTGCAGAAAAAAACAGTGAAAAGCAAGCCCGACGAAAAAATCTGAATCACCCAGGGCTCCAACCCTACACTAATTATTTACAAGCCCGGTGCCTTACGAATTGAGCTAACCAGCTCCTGAGAATTCCGCTCGCACGGGGGGTGTTATTCACGCCAGGGGCGGACACAGGAGCGCCGTTTGGGGGGCAACTCGGGGGAAATCGTAAAAATGTAACATTTTTTAAACGAAAATCGGTCAAAAATTCGCCATTGGGGGGTCATGTGCCAATGGCCCCCTTTGCGTCCGCCAGTGACTCATGCCAACGTATCCTCGATGAATTTTGGACGCATTCCACTGAGCAAATTAGCCACCAAAGAGCTGTCGTTTCATGGTCAAAACTTACCAGTTGTCCCATTCATAACACTGGTCAACAAAATTTAACTTTTGTCGTGGATTCAATATGAAATAGTCCGTTTCGAAGGTAATTTGTGGCGCTGAACACGAATCTGGCAGCAGAAATGCCGTATCAGATCAGAATTTTGAGATACAGCATGTCTGTGTGTTGTCCTTGTACAATCCTACACGGCATCAGTGACATTGACAGTGCAAAACCCAATACGTCTAGGAAAATGAACGTTTGGATGTTTGTGGAGGCTAGGGCATTCTACCTTAAACCCGATTTTCGTAGACCTAGGTCAATATATCCAAGGTAAAACGAGGCCATATAGGTCAAATTCTGTCTGTGGAGGGTAGCCATTGGAAAATGCCGTGATTATGCGATGAGAAGCCGGATATGGAGAGAAAGTGACCTAAAGTAACGACAGAAATGTCTGAGGCAATGTTATCTGAAACTTTGAGGGCAAGGTAGTTCAAAGTCATTGACCTTTGACGTCAAAATATTACATTTGCCTATAATGTGTACTGCAACTAGCAGTATGGCAACCGTAGGGCAGGAAATAAGGTTTGACCTTCACCCATGGCCTTTGTCTTGAACCTGCAACCTTGAGCTCAAAATTGAGTGATCTAGCGTATGACGTCATAGCATGATATACGTCATATTAGGCGGCGTCATCCGACCAAAGACACTAGGGTCAATGACCTTGAAATGGTGGTATGACCTTGACCTGTGACTTTTTACTTAGACTCGACCTTCATGGGAGGTGACCCTGACATAAAATCGTCATCATATAATGTTGCGACGTCACCTCTCGGTCTACAATACCGGCGAGCTTGTGCGACCGGGCGCAAGCATTGTTCAATGTACAATGTTCATGCACTTGAATGCGAGGTAGTCTTCCGTTGCAATACATTCACATGTATATTGATAAACTGCATTGTGTGGGTGCAGATAATCCGGATTCTCGACATCCTTGATCTATATTTTTTCACAAAAGGCTAGGCTGATGACAGTGTGTGGAAACTGTAGGGGCTATACACCAGGTATGCTCTGGGGAAGAAACCAGATCCGATGGCAAAAAACGGTTACTAAATTTGAAATAAGCGGTATCGAAATAGGCAGAAACAGGTGTTCACGTACCGGATCCATTTTGGCTGTTGACCAGTGTAAGCGGACACTTTTGAAGGTCGCATTCTGTCGCTGCCGTGCACCGCTGAAGTGCAGTTTGCCGCTTTGCCACATCACTCAGATGCCTTCTTGCTACAGAATCTTATTTATTCTATTTCCAATTTAGTCAGGCGAATGACAATGTTGAAGGCATGGACGGACAGTTAAGTAATCCCAGTTGTATGTAGCGTTATTTGGAGAGGGAAAACTGCTACAATTGCTCAAGTTTTTTTAGGTAAGATATTTTGGGGATACATTTTTAGTTTTCGAACGCATTGCCACTTAATTCAGATAAAGGGGCCAGGTTGTGGTATTCATTCTAGTTAATCACGAGCAATGGTTCGGTTTTCCTGCGAGTCTTTTATTTGACTCGCCAAATCGAATCAGATCTCATCTAAGTATTTTCTGTAACGCTTCACAGTTCCAATGTTTAATGCCTGACACGATCACTGGTTGGCGAGTTGGCAGTTTTTCCACCCCTAACCATGGCGGGCATATTTGAGTTCGTAATGACATAAAGTCAGTGGTCTTTAATTCGTTGCAGAGTGCGCATATTTTTAGAAAAAATTGAAAACAAAGGCTGCATCATGTATATTTATTTAGATCATTTATTTGTTTATACATTTATCATCTACATTTATTCTCTATATTATTTATCTCCATTTATCTAGGACAGTCCCGTAAGACTACCTAAGTCACAACGTTGCAAATTCTGCTTCTGACGGCAATGGCTTCAATACGATTACACGCTGCTCATCAGCGTGCCTGATTCTCCAGCGCAGTTGTTCTTGTCTGGTCTGCCGGTGCGCATAACTGAACGCTATCATCGCCTCAGCAAAGTTCTCGTCTAGTCACAAGTTAGACAGCACCGGTATATTCCCTAAATTCCGTTCAAACTTAGACAATTTTTCTTTCCCCATTTGAACAGTTTAAGTTGGAAAGGTCCATGTCGGGAATTGCATTGAAGTTTCTTTTAATTTTGTTTTCTACGCACAATTCAAGTTGGGCTGCAGCTTGACAAAGCTTTTGAGAATAAGAGCACGATTTAAACTCTTCACCAAGGGAAATTTAGAGCTAAGATATGCAATCTTAAGGCTCGCCTGCGGATGAAATCACTTATCTGAAGCTCTGTATTGCTCCCTGAAGCTCATCACATAGAAGCTGGGCCTGGCGCTTAAAGGCAATGAGGCACCTTTACTGCGGGTTTTGAACTGCAATAGCCATGTGATCGAGCGATACCAAAACCCCCAAGGATTGATGGATCATTTGTACCAGAACCCAGCATTTGAGGTGAAATAGCCCATGTTTAACACGCACATTGACGGGGGTCTGAGCCACCTTCGCTTTGACGGGGGGAGGGCGGGTACCCGCCCCCTAAGATCTCGAGAACCACGGTAGGTAGCGAAAAACGGTAAACGGCGTTGGGTAGCCCATCCACTTCCCCATCAAAAATATTTCCGCCAATTTTTGTCAGGTCACATTTAAGGTCACAAAAGGTCAAAACATGCCGTCATAGGGATAACATCTAAATTAAGGTTTTCGGTCATTACATCTGAACAAGTAAAGATAGAGCAAAACTATTTGAACCATATGAATCCTCGCAGCAAACCGAACCGAATAATATATAATTTGACATTGCTAGGTCAAATCAAGGATTTGACCTGACCTCAGGTCAGGTCAAGGTCAAATTATATAAAATTCATATCATAAGAACTGCAAAGACAAGGCAAATCTAATGCAACTAAACTAAACGCTCTATCACCATCCGTTACTGAGTTTTCAGCCAAGACAATTTTTCCCACGTATTTCCAATGGAGAGGTCATGGCTCGTTCCTGACCTTAGGTCATCGATATAAAAAATACCGGAACATATGTTAGAGAACTCGGTAGGCCCATTATGTGATATGAGTTTTAATCGGATAAGTTCACTCTGTTCCGACTTATGCCATCTTAAACTTTTTTAGGTCAGGTCACTTGACCTGTACTGGTGACCTGACCTGAGATGACCTAACCCTAAAATTTTCACAGAAGTTGTAAAAATGAAAAAAATGAAAAGGTAAAAAAATGAGAAAAGGTATGCCAAGTACGGTGGCACTACGCGCCGCCGTTATTCTGCTATCTCCGAAAAACCCGAGGGGGGGGGGGTACCCACCCCCCGTCAATGCGCGTGTTAAAGCTCGGTTCATAACATTGTCGAACCGTCGCCGCCATTAGTAAGACCTATATGGGGGAGGAGGGGGCGGGGGCTTAGTATCCGTGAGCTTGAGTAGCACGTTCGTGAAGTGTCGTTGCTCCGTAAAGTGTGGTTTCTGGAAGAAACTAAATATGAAGTCAAGAGTTCTCCAGTATTATCTACTTATCTGATAGCTAAGTTCAAATCCCATAAAGTTATCATATTCCTCTGAACAGTGGAAGGGGTCCTTCGGTGCCCCCACCTATTTTTCCAAGATGGGCGGATAACAGTTCGCAGCCAGAAAATACATACAGCTTCGCTACGTTTGAAAGAACCCATGGGCACCGTCGATTGGTTGAATAATTCTGAAAATCAGTGAATATTTTTCAGCTTACAGGCTTTCAAAGCCAGACGTAATGTTCAGATCATCACAACCGCGCGGTCGCACCAGTTCACCTGCACTGTAGACCGAGTGGTGACGTGTAACGCCATATAATCGGGACAATATGTCAAGGCCACTTAACATGAAGGTCAAGGTCCAGGGTCAAGATCATACACGCATTTTCAAGGTTACTGACCCCAGTATTTTGGTCAGATGACTGTACTCAGTAAGACGTATGTTATGTCATAACTTCATAATTCAGGTTAATCGATATCATGTTCAAGGTCAAAGGTCAAAGGCCATTAGTCAAGGTCAAACCCTCATCTTCCGCTCAAAGGTTACTATAGAGTCAGCTATGGTGTACATTATTGGAAACATATGATATTGTTATGCCATATATTTTTAATAACATTGACATAAAAATTTCCGAGCATATTTTGTAAGACTTTCCCTCCATGACCCTTGGTCTTCTTTCAGTATGTTCCTGAATTTTCCCGCACAATCACGGCATTTCCCAATAGGTGCCCAGAACGGCCCAAATTTGAAATTTACGTTATTTGGCCTTGATGATAATGACCTAGGAAAATAAAACATTTATGTAAGGTAAATAATCATGCCCCCCCACAAACCACCAAACGGGCGTTTTGACCCTCTTGGTTTCTGAAATTTCAGGGGGGAGCACTTTAAGACAAATCTCCCTTGCGCGTGTTAAAGATTAGGTGGGAAGCGCCTTTATGGAGTTTGAACTGATGCATCCGTTATGTAAAACATAAGCATCGGCACTGGAAAAAAGTGAGGGGCCAGTCAATTTCCATTCTGCTGCTGAACCTGTCTTGCGAGTTGGTGGACGGCCCCCTCGTATCGCTTTCGACGCCCAAGCTAGCGGGGTTATCGAGCTGTAGGGCCTCATCAGTCCATTACGACCTCGGGCCCAATCCCGTAATTTTGGTATCATGCAAGAAGGTTAAAAAACACAGAAAAAAACATACAAAGCTTGCCTTGCAAGAGAAAACCAACACTTCAAAATAAGTCAGTTTGTTACAAATGAGATTGCAAGGGATGGAAGCTGGGGCTAAATTTGTCCTCCCCAGAGAAACGAGGTGGTACCCCTGCGCTGAAGGCTTTAAAGCTCGAAAACCGCGCCGATCGTACCAGCCGCTCCCTTGGGAAATCCCTGGAGATGCCCATATATTGTCATGTGTAGTCATATTGTGCGAAGAATACTTCCCAAACTGAGGTAATCTTACTCTTTTCTACAATGTAACACATTACTTCAGGCTGATTGATATAGACCATTAGATACCTTTTCCAGCCAGCTACCTCAAACTACTCGGTTAGTAATGCCCTGGCTCAAGCACGGTCCCCAAAACTAAACATAGACGGGGACGTCCAAAATCTTGGAAAACATATAATTTTGCGGAAAATTTCGGCAACATACGGCGTTTTAGGGATACTTTGGGGGCACAGGCAGGGGCGTTGCCACAGAATTTTTACTGGGAGACCGGATCCCGGACTGGTGACCGGTGGGATGAGGAGTGGGAGGGGGCTGGCGGGAGGGGCAGGCAAAATCCGAACATACGAATAGCCTTTGAAAACGCCACCTCACAGTACATCAGCACTATAATGGGAAATATTTACGTAAGTCAAGGCATATAAAGGAGAAAATAAAAAACTTAGCCAAACCCGAAATGTTTGAAGGGGGCCTGATATGAAGGTAAAAAGTAAGCGTCCCTTGCCCGGCCCCTCCCCCGCTTTTGACGCTCATGGCTGTGGCCTGGACGCTGCCCCCCCTGGGATCGCCAGTGCTCCGGCCACTATTGAACAAATGAGCTCGCCATTAACCTCCGCTCGTGACTGAGGATAATTGAGGAGGCGATGGAGCGGTTGGCAGCAAACGTATGAATATGAGCAATCAAGCCAGGCCGCCAATACATGGACAAGTTTCTACGCTGGGTATGTAAATTACGGCGTTAGGGGTCTGCAAAAGCTTCTGCAACACCCACCACGCGCCCACCTCTAAAGGTCCACTTTTGGCTGACTGATGCCAAATTCAGCACGACATTGTGATAACCAAAACTGTCTGAAAAACCTTAAGCATCGTACACGTGGCGCCCAGATAATGGCGTTTCATTTCCCCGGTAGCGAAGTTTCTAATGCAGTTGGCACTGCTTCCCACACAATTTCCCACACACTCAGTTGGCACCTCAAAAAACGGTGAATGCAGGGGGAACGGGCCATGTTCCTCCCCAAAGAACCGAAATTTTGATCAATTTCTTTTAAAAAACTGTGTTTTTTCGATTTCTCCTGAGCTCCCCCAAAAACGGCGCTCCTGCGTCCGCCCCTGACCTCACATACATATAACTCGGGGTCTGACGTTAAACCAGACACCCACCGCTCTGAAGCACCACCAGAAATATCCTTTTGGAAATTCCTTCTTTCCTTAGATTCCATCTAATATAATACATAATAATCAGATCGAAGTTCTTATGCGGCTGGTCGCCCTCCCAGTGACAGTCCCCCTCCGCAATCGCCCGTATATATGTTTATATACCTTATCTTTATACTACGCGTTATCCATGTTATAACCACTCGGTGTTCAGACTTAATTTCTTCACATTGCATGTATACGGTTCCAATCATGGAGTTGGATCTGTGGGTGAGGCTACTAGCGGATCCAGAGGGGGCGGGGGGGCAAGGAGCCCCCAATGGCGAAGTTTTGGCCGATTTGCTTTAAAAAAACACTGTTTTTACGATTTCTCCCCAAGCAGCCCCCTCCCCCTCAAACGGCGCTCTGCGTCCGCCAGTGTGTGTGGCGGGAAAAGATAAGCACCTGCAACAGAGAAGGAAGCTTTGCGCCATAGCGCCGGGGAGGGAGGGGTCGTGTGAGTATGGAGTATAGCTTAAACTGAAAGCACAGCATAACTTTTTTCGGAACGGTGGCGGTGACGGACATAGGGTTTCGATACGGTGAGATGCCTTAGGGAAAACGAGATCAACTTGACGTACGGAACGTGCATTTTTCTAATCAAACTTCTCCGGTGTGGGCAATGGCTGTGTTAGGGGACATGTGTGTTAGGAGACATGTGATAGTGATCGGATTTGTGTATGTGTCATGCGATCTGATGTATGTGTGGGGGAGGGGGAGGACGTTGTATGTATACATTGGGATGATCATTGTACTGGTGTATTGATGAATAAATGTTGAGTTCCAATAAAGCACCCGAGAAGTGCCCTTTTCTGCTCTACGAAGGCCAAAATCCCAACTCGATTATTTTGTGCTTTAAAGAAGTCAGTGTTTTGGAAGTCTTCCTTAGAAGCGAAGTGAAACACGTTTGGATGAAAGGGTGCAATGACTGGAGCGTGCCTCTGCCAGGGTCACCTTAGCTTTTTAAGGTAGCTGTATCGCATGCTGTCCCTTTTTAAAGACGTGCGGGGGTCCGACGTTCACGGGGGAGGGAGAGTGTTAGACCTGCCCCACAGACCGCCCATTAGAGTGTTCCGCATCCAACTAAAACACTCACAGATCATTATACGTGGCAGGACAAGAACAGCACTCCAAAATATAGCACAAACCTAGAAAAATTACCCACAATCCTTGAAAAATCAGGCCTTCAATCCTTGATTTTCCACGATGTGCTTGGGTCGCGTTCAACCGTCATGTTTTCCTGCGCAGTTACTTACTATTGTGAAGTGTCCAGCGGAAGGTGTGCCCGTCTCCGATGTCCTCTTACTGCCCAGTCACGAAACAGAGCACACTGGAGTTAAAAATTCACTGAAATGGTGTCATAACCTATGTAGTCGTTCTTGCACTGTGCTTCACTGTCCTCCCAGGAACCATATAACGTTCTTAAAACACTTTGACAACTCCTAGAGTTATTTATCACCAGACGCTGTTTAACTTGTAAAAATTGTCCAGGCTGCACAAATTTTATCACCTAATTAAGTGTCGCGTGACATATATGCTGGTAATAAACAAAAGCCTCGTGATGATCAAAACACTCCAGTCCGCACGTGCCGCCTACATCCCTACACTCATCCACACCTCACTCTGATTCGTCTCCCCATGTATCCACTCAAGTTCATCAGCGCGGCACGGACACCACGTGACCGGCGGCCGACAGCCTCCCGTCGTCGGTCGCCGCGCGTGCAACTGGCGGCATCCCATGTCGTCGACGCGTATCGTCGTCCGCGACGCAGTGCAGCGGGCATGGCGCAGCCGCCAGAGGCAGGCGGCGCGTACGACTGTTGGCCGTGCGGAGGGTAATGGTCGGCACCCGCGGCATAATAGCACAGGTGTAATGGTCCCAGCAGAAAAATGGGGGGCCTTCTGTGACTTTCCTGGACTGATGAGAAAGGTAGAGGTGATATTAATAGAGGTGTGCTGCTACCTTTTGTTTTGCATCCTTTGCGGAGGTCTGGATCATGTTTTGATTTGTTCAGATTCGGTTCAGGGTTGGGAGATCGGCCAATAATTAGGAGCTACATGTATTGAGAGAGCTGTTTGAGACAATGGTCATAAGATCAGTGTCGTGTTCATTTTTTGTCATAATATTCTATTTATCGCTAAAAAATGGCGACTCCCATTTATCTTCTTTGTTCCAGTCGCAGGGCTCTCTCCATAAATACGGCATTTGCGCCGAAGCTCTTTTAGCTGCACGCTCTGATGATTTTTGATTTATAAACATAGAGTGCTCAAGGAAAGTGTTGATGAACCTTGGCTCGACAGCTAAAGCTTAACATCATTATTGAACGGTCACTTTTGATTTAATCTTTTTAGTCTTGTGATGCTTTGGAAACAAATATTAGGGCAAGAGTTAGCGTTAAATATCGATGTTAAATTCTAGATAGAAGCCGAGACCAATCAACATAGCTGTGAACCTGTCCAGAATAGGTATGTACAGCCGGTTCCACACTGATTGGCAGGTATTAGTGTCAGTTATTTTAAGAACTATCTTAAAAACGATTACACTTCTCTCAAAAAGTTTCGTCTCTAGTAACGTCCTTTGATGAGCTCTGTAAGTTTAGGACCCTGCAAAATGGATGAGACGTCAATTTTGAAAATTTTGGACAAAAACTTTTTCGCCGAACCTGATGATTTTCGGTGTCTTTTCTCAATAACTTCCAAATTTTGGACATGATGAAGTATTTTTGCACGTCAGTTCATGCATCCGGTTAAAACACAGCAGGTGAGGCAACAATGGTGTCGGCATGGACCATCACTTGAGAGATATTTCCCAAAAACGAAAGCGGCCTAATACCTACTAGTCAGTATGGAACCGGCTGTGCCTGTGGAGGCCATTTCATTTTTCAAAAAATTGTCATGTTTCGTGACTTTTCCCGTTCTATGGTCCAAGTGGAGTCGATCAGTGTCATTTTTATCGAAATCGGACAATATTTAGGTCTGCCCCATGGGACCTGAAGATATCGAGTTTTCGTCAAAAAATGGCTGTAATGGGACCAATATGGCTGACGCTGTAATGATCGTGATAATTCCAAACGTGTTTTTTTAAGCCTGCTATTGCAAGATGTTCATACAGCCATTCTGGAGGCCATATAATGTCGTAGAGCAGGGGAACAAGGTCTCTGTAAGCTATAATATAAAGGGAAATTCTCGTTTATGAGGCCTCAACCGACGAATTCTTGAACTCACTACTGGATATGCTTTGGGTGGTAAAATGCGTCAAAAATAGTTCTGGACGGGACGTTATATTGCATTTGCATGTGCTGATCGCGAAATATATTTTCGGAACGTCACAGCTGTCTTCATGTTGTGTGCATCCCTGCAGGCCACGCGCCTTAGCGGTGAGGAAGTGCGGGCGCATAACGTTGTTGCTACCTCGGAAAGTGTCCTCTCCTAGACGTGCTTTAAAACTTTCTTGGAGAGCGAGGGAAGTCTGTTTCTGCGATTTTGCCCCTGCAGAAGTTATTCAAGCTGCTATTCATATTTTTCTCTGCTGGTCAAATCCTTCAGCATACCAATTCCTCGTTCTGCAACTTCATTTACCACTTCTAAATACTTGATAAGGATGTGAACCATGTTGCACTGTCTGTCTACACCTCATTCCAAAGGCTCTTTTGGCCAGTCAGGGGTGATCTGTCGGGCTTACGAAGTCCAATGTTATCCAAGCATGACTGTAACACCTGTTCAGCGAGCTGTGTGGTCTTGTCCAGGAACTCCGACGAGGCATCTTCTGTGAATCCTCCACTGGGGTTGATCATACTGAAACGCCTTTCACATTTCTTCCTTTTTGTCAATGCTGAAAAAGTCACTGCAGGGATTGAACGGCACAATTTGTGGCTGAATTTTCCTAAAGCATGTGACGTCGGAGGACCCACAGAGCAGCCTTGGTTACTTGGTCGCCCACACTCTTGTACCGGATGAGGTCTTGATAAAAGTGCATGTCGTTGCTGGGTGCATCAGCTGCCACTGGCGCACAAAGTCATGGGCAGACATACAAGAGAAGACGATACTGCGTCATCCGGTGGAGCTTCCTCACCATGCCTTCGTTGTGCATGAGCTGGTTTGCGAGCATAAAAATATTCATGAAGTACGGCACCAGCGGCCTATGTGCTGCTACGCCCGGAACATTGAACGGGGAAAGTTGAATTTTGAAATCGTGTATTTCTAGTCAACGCCATAGGGCCAATGGTTAAGGTTTTAAACGTGGGGGCATGACATCCTGCCCTCGCCCTCTCCTGTTCCTACGCATATGACCTGCAAACAGATAATTACTTTTTTACTACTTTTAGCCACCCGCCATGCTTGATGAAAAGCTACAGGATTCACGTGTCTCATCCCACGTGGTGACTCCTCAGAGATAAGGGTCAAGAAATCTGAATCTTCTTATCTGGCACAATGAGTGGCCAAAGTTAGTGATAAATTTATGAACAAACTCTTTGTGAGCTGCTAATGTGCTTGTCAATAATTCCTCCTGATTTCAATGATCTCTTCGACAGATAGACTAACAAAATTAGGCAGCAAATGGTATCAACTAGTATGCATTTTTCTACCAAGAAGGTGTGCGTCTGCAGATGCTGTTCTTCGTGGATATTTTTATCTTCGCAAACCAGCTCACGCGCGAAGAAGTCATGGTGAGAAAGCTCTACCGGATGGTGAAGTTTCGTCTTCTCTTTGTATGTCTGTGCATGAATTTTTGCGGCAGTGGCAGCTGATGCACCCAGCAACGACATGCACTTTTATCAAGACCTCAACCGGCACACGGGTATGGACGACCAAGTAGCCAAGGCTGCTCTGGGGGTTCTCCGACGTCATATGTCGTAGGAACATTAAGCCATCAATTGTGTCGTTCAATCTCTGCAGCGACTTTGTCAGTAATGCCAAAAAGAAAGAAATATGTGAAAAGCTTCTCAACATGATCTGCCCCAGTAGAAGATTCACAGAAGATGACTCGTCGGCGTTCCTGGGCAAGACCACACAGCCCGCTGACCTGGTGCAAGAGTCGACTTGACCTTAGAGTTTGTCAGCCCGATAGATCACTCCTGATTGGCAAAAGAGCCTGTGGAATGGGGTGCAGACAAACAGTGAAACATAGTTCAAACCCTTATCAAGTACTGTATTTAAAGTGGCAAATGATGTTGCAGAACGGGGAATTAGTATGCTGAAGCATTTGACTAGTAGATGAAAATATGAGTAGCAGGTTGAATAACTTCTGCAGGTGGAAAATCGCAGAAGTAAATTCCCTAGTCTCCAAGTAAGTCTAAAGCATGTATATGGGAGAGTGCACTTCCCGAAGTAGCGACAACGTCATGCGCCCGCACTTCCTCACCACTAAGGCGCGTGACCTGCCGGGGTGCATACAGCATGAAGACAGCTATGACACTCCGAAAATATAATTCACGATCAGCATATGCAACTGCAATATAAAGTCCTGCCCAGAACTGTTTTTGACGCATTTTACCACCCAAAGCATTTCCAGTAATGGGCTCAAAAATCCACTGGTCGAGGCCTCATAAACGAGGAATTGCCCTTTATAACATCGCTTACATATACCTTGTTCTCTTGGTTTACGACATTTTATGGCCTCCTTCATGACTGTCTGAACATTTTCCAATAGCAGGCTTTAAAAAAGAACATGTTTGAAATTATTATGTTCATTACAGCGTCAGCGGTATTGGTCCCCATTATAGTCATTTTTGACGAAAACTCGATATCTTCAGGTCCCATGAGGCAGACCTAAATATTGTCCGATTTCGATAAAAATGGCACCGATCGACTCCACTTGAACTATAGAACAGTAAAAGTCACGAAACCTGACAAAAATGATTTTCTTTTTTAATGAAATGGCCTAGTGCATAGCTGCACCTGTACAGATCGGGTCAAATATTTCGTCGCAGTCCATTTTTATCGAACCGATTTCAAAGGTGAGGTATTTGAAAATACTGACGGTGTACGTTTTCCTACTTGACGTACAGTTGGTATTGCAAGCTTACATACACGGATCTAGGGGGCAAGGGGGCACCCCCGATCGACCCTCGGCGACCCCTGAAATGGTCACGGCGACCCCTGAAAGGCCAATGACAACCCCCTGAAATGTCGCTTCCCCCAGGATACGAAAATCTGCGCCCACCGATAGGATTTTTTCACCCACCTGATAGATTTTCCGGTCAGAAGTGCCCCCCCCGAAGGTCCTCCGATTGGTGATCCTGGATCTACCTATGCAAGCTTACTGACCGAGTCATGACTGACTAAATCAATTGGTAAGCATATTTATCAGTCATTAAGTTTTGTGGTAACTACCCCCAGCAATGATAGAGCGGCAGCCACCAGGCTCTATTTTGCAGAGCACCGAAAAACTGCTCCTATAAGTCTGGACTTGAACCATGGTGTCTTTAAATTTTTGGTCTGCTGCGCTAACCTCTACACGCACTTGGCGGAGCTCGGCACTTTGCAGAACAATGCAAAGAGTTGAAAAACAGACTGGAACTCCAAAGGCCCAGTTTAGAAGATCCATATATCCCGGATGGAGCCCCGGTCTAGGAGCAATTTTACAAAGCTAAAAAACTGCAGCCTGACGAATAGCGGCTTTTAGTTGCTGGAGTCCACCAATAGTTGCTGGAATAGGTACCACACAAAGGTAATGACAAAATAACAGTCCCAAGAAAATAAACTATCGACACTATCGATCACTAACCAGCGATACAAATTGTAAGAGATGCTCATAATATTACTCATCCTTGCAGTTCATTTTTAGCAAACATAGGACAAGTTAATGACCAATATTTTTGTGGTTGCACATAATCAAGGGTGCCGAAAGCGGGGGGGGCGGGGACGTTGGGACACGTGCCCATGTTGGCCAACCAGGGAGGGGACGTCCCCCCAAATTTTTTAGTCCAGCGTCATTAATGCTGTCAGCTACCGAGTATGCTCAAAATTTGCCTCCCCCGGTCAGCACTAGCTCTGTTTCGTCTCCCCTGCAAAAATTCCATAGCGGCGCCCCTGCACATAATCATATGAGCTTTGGTGCAAAATCACAGAGATTTATAAACAAAATCCTAGAAACTAATTACAAAATCACAAATAATTTTGCCTTAATCACCAATGATGACAGGCATGACACAAAGCCAAACGAGCCTCCACAGGAACATAACCTTAATTTAAGGGAGCCATTGCGGTATTGTGTAACACCTGTATTGCAGGACTCAAGCTGAGACAGTGACCTTTAGTTTGAAAAATTCGGGGTCTCATATTTGTTTGCCTGCACTCATCGTTTGCGTTCAAATAAACTTTTTTGAGCAGAAGCTTACATTAGCCCTGCCCCCTCCCACCGTACCCCAGGCTACCACAGGTGGGTAAACCGCACAATGGGTGGGGACTTATTGTCGCTTCGGGAATGCTTATTTTCCGGACAACAGCATGTTTTAGAATATACATCAATATGAAGACATGAATATTATCTGTCTATATTACAGGGCTTATGAATGAGTTCAAATGACAGATGTAGCATCCCCCGTAATCTACTAGAAACAAGTCTGCTAAGACGGAGACATTTTGCGCCGCTTTTTTCGTTGGTTCTAGATAGAGTGAGGCAGCACAATTAACCAAGTGCACATGACTTTTGCAATATAGCATGTCACAAGCCATGAATACTGATTCGAGGACAAAGGTGGTGTCTGTGAAGACTTCGGGAATGTTGGTACAATCACCCAGACCATGAATTTATGCGGTGACTTGTAGCCATGACGCATGGGAGGATCCAGGGAGCAAGGGGGCACTCCCCCAAATCGACCTTCGTTGCTCCCACCCTGAAATGTCACTTCCACCCCTCCCCCGCCCAGGATGCGAGCAGGATCGGTGCCCTCACGATAGGATTTGGTACCCACCTGATGAGTCTTACTGTCCAAAAATGGCACTCCTGGTCCAGATGGCGCCCCTCTCGATCATGTACCCCCCCCCGATTAGCAGTCCTGGATCCGCCAATGCTCTGACATGCTGCAAACTGGTGAGCACATTAGACATCATCATTAATCGGGTTTCAGACCCCACCGGCAACTATGGCCATTTGGCGCCC
This sequence comes from Lepas anatifera, assembly GCA_034440635.1. Lineage (NCBI taxonomy): Eukaryota > Metazoa > Arthropoda > Thecostraca > Lepadidae > Lepas > Lepas anatifera. The sequence goes on along the minus strand of JAOTON010000590.1, from coordinate 225,217 downwards.
ATTAATTAGTGCATGGGCGACGGAACAACGAGCTTTTACGAAGCTGACACCAGTGACAGTAGCAATAATCTGGTTCAATTTCAGCCCAAAATGTGATAAATGCTCGGTGCAGCGTTTGGAGATCGCCTCAGTAGGCCTAGCGACTCCACATTATCATTATTATTTGTTTTCTACTGTGTGTCAATAGCGACCGCCATTTGACTTCGACGGGTGCATGCCAGCATCATTGGCTTAGTTTGCATGGGCGAGAGGCGATCAGTATAGGACTGAGGATCAAGATACAACAATAATGGTTTCCATGACAACGGTGTAGTGGCCAGGGTGTTCGCTTTCCACGCGGCTGACCCGAGTTCAATGCCCGGCAGATACCCTGAGTAGGGAGTCATTCACAGCGGCGCCGCCCCGGAATTTTTGCAGGGGGGACGGACCCGGGCTGGTGCTGACCGGGAGAGGCGAATTTTGAGCATATTCGGTACCTGACAGCATTAATGACCATTGACCCAATTTTTTTTGGGGGGGACGTCCCCCCTGGTTGGCCAACAGGGGGAGACGCGTCCCCCCGTCCCCCCACTTTCGGCGCCCATGGTCATCCAACTCCCCCGGAAGCCTTTCCAACACGGAGAGAATTGGCGACGCCATAGAACGCGGGCAGTTAGTTCGTCGATAAGCCCCAAAAATGTATCATAAGGAAAGACTCTCGTCGGTCTTTCGCCAGTGTTAGCTGTAAGAAATCACAGAACAGTAGAAAGAGAAAGTTCCCTGGTTAAGAACCATGAGCAATCTTATTTCCTTTGCTAGATATCTAATGCAATTATAAAAGCTAAATAAAAAACACCACATCTCTCATATCTCTGTCTCTATCTTCTCCACGGATGGCTCTATAAATTCTCGCTTGTCGCCTTCACCGATCCCTCCAAGCAGCGGCAATCTCCGAGCTAGACACTGGAAAAAACTGCATCCAAAAATAGCGTCAGCAAAAACTCAGCCAAAGCGCACTGATGCCGACAACATGCAAGCCATTCATCACACGAGTGTTCTCGGGTGGCACAAACGATGCAGCTCCATGTCGACAACGGCAAAGGCACCGGGCCTCCTAAAAGCTTAAAAAATGAGGCCAGAGTCTGACCAGCAAATGCATCGCCGCGACAACGGGTACCAGCTCATAAGCTAAAGTTCTAGTACAGACTACAGCCATCTGAAATTCGGAGCCGTGGCTCTATTCCAGACCATTTTGTTATTTGTACTAAATTTCTGCTCACCTATTAGCTGGAGCCAATTTTAGCACAATCAAATAATCCTGCTAGATATGAACCCATCAAAAGTATGGTTATAAGTAAATGTTTATAACAAATTTCGTTTGTTCTTTAAATTAAGCTTTCAATGTACTTTCACGATATCATAAGTTTTGATTTCTCCACTCATCGAATATACTTTTCGATGTGCATTTTACACTCAGCACCCTTGTGCTAAACCGATTTTGGGGCACTGTCAACGTGGGCAGCTAACCACATAAGAAATTGTGACTTTCAAATAGGTTTGTGCAGTCCCGGTCCCAACTACACAACAATATTCAAGAATCGACCGAACATTGCCGAAATTTGTAGCTAAAATGGTATTAGTTTTCAGCCCTCCCATCACTCTTCTGACCGGGAGCGATTTTGAGTACACCATCACTCTGCTGGTCTTGAAGACAGTGTAGTATATGCTGGTTTTAAGCACTATTTTCGTGACGAGCCAAACACCCAGTTTACAAACCTACTCTATGTGGTCCAAATACTTTTTTGAATTTTGTACCGGTTCCGAATTGCTTTCCCTTTTCAGAGTGATTCTAGAAGAAAATTTGTCTGGATATTTTCTGGAAGATCATTTGCAGAGTGTGAAGAGCAAAAGATATATGGAGATACCTTCCAGTGTGACAGAGTGAAGCTTTTTGCAATCAGAACATGTTTCCCTTGATAATGACCTCTTATTTCTAATCACACAGAAAAGTTGTAAGCCAATCCGAAGCCTATCACGAAATATCTGTAAGATTTTCAGAGTTTGTGAAGGAGAAGTTTGTGGTTTATGATCTGGAAAATCGAAGAGTAGCCCGCGTAGATATGGCCCGACGAGATAGAATCCAACGCAGTTTTTAGAAGGCAAGCTAATTGAGTGTCACATGATCTGCATGGGACAAAACTGTGCTGCTTTCCAGTCAAAATGACACGAAAATGAAAAAGCAATGTCTAATACACACATACTTCCAGTACATTTTCCCATGGTGTTGCAGTTTTCCTCGGAAAATACTGGTATTTGTCACTTAGAACCCTTGATGCACTTTAAAGAAAGATCAGACTCTTATACAGTTGGTTTTGAAATAATGTATCATGCTTTGGAGATGCTTGAAGAACTTGTCGCAACACATTTCAAATAACTGGCGTTCGTTCTCGAAATAAATGGTGGTTTTCTGGTTTTAACCACGTTCCAAGCGTTTGAAAACGGCACCTTTCCCTCTGCACGTCGGACGTCAGCGTCGAACCAGGGTGGACAACGGCGGCGTACTGTGGCAGATGGATTATAGCTGCATATGTCCGCGTTTAGTACGTCATAGAACATATCTACAGCATTTACAGCTCTGGTTCTGACACTGCCTCTCACGGAGGAATCTGAAGGTGTTTTTTTTGCAGTCCATCAAAATCTGTTCACTTATAGTTAAGCGCTGTCATTTACGAAATACATAGGGGAATGGTGATCAGTGCATTCCAGCTGTCTCCCAGCACTCCAGCACTTCTCGCGGAAGTTGTACTGCTCAATACAATCAAAGACATAATATAGATGGAAGAAAGAAAAGGCACCCTCATTCTTCACATCTGAACGTTCTAATCGGCAAAGATCCACCAGACAGAAGAAACATACAATGTCAGTATCCCGACAGTCGCTGAGGGACGGCGGTCTCCATCTCTTTTATGACATTGACGATGGCTATCATGCAAAGCGTAGGGAAATGTCAACCTCTTTCTTGAAAATGAGAAACCGGTAATAATGAGGCAAATTGCCTGTAAACGACAGAATTGTCCACTTCCAGTGTTGTCCGACAAAGTTCCTGGTGAAAATGCGACACGTTTCTGAATTCCAAGTCGTTCGATGAGAAAGGACCAATAATTGTGTTGACTAAACTTCTCTCTCCCTCTCCTGATTCAGTGTTTCCTACCCTGTCTTGTTTACCTTAAGGTAAAGGTGTTAAGGTGGGATCTCGTTCGGACTTCCTCCACAAGAAGATATTGGGGGTCGGAGCTTTCGTACTGTATTACAGTGCTTCGTCAGCGATGATCGTTCGGAATATAAGGGGGATAAAAAGACACAGTAGAACACACAGTACAAAAGTTGAGCTCAGAAAAACATGCGATATCAATAATCTACACGTGACAGCAATAAAACATTGACTTCCTAGAACGACCTAAGAAATTATAAATACATTAAAAGGTAAAGTTTTAAAAAACGCATCTTTAACATGGAAAGGCTAGAGTACTAGGTTTAGCAAGAGAGAGGGAGTTAAGACAGCTACAATAAAGCACGCAATACTCGCAATACTCAATTATTAATTATATAAAAAGGGGGAAGCTATAAAAAGAGGGGATATAGGTCAGGAGTGGAGAGGAGGCGGGGGGGGTAAAATGTTACAATAAAAACAAGCAATATTCACTTATTTATGGTAAGAAAATTCAAAAGCTATAAAATACCTATTATCGATACCATATAATGCAAACTTTCACTTATTTATGATACGAAAAAGCAAACACTATAAAATACATATTATCTAATCAAATATAAGACAGTATTATGCAAACATTGTCAATATATAAATCAGTAAAGACTACGATACATGATGTAAAAATGCAATGAAAACATAAAAAACACTATGATCGAATATTCACATTACACAAGATCAAGAGGAGCTTCCATCCTAGGAACAGGCCCGACAAATTATAGGAAGCCATCTATCGTTTAAGAGAGATCTTGAGTTCCTATTTACACTGGCATCATAAGGAGAGACGAGCAGAGTTTGTCGACGTCCACGAGTTTGGATGTAATACCATAAATAAGTGAATATTGCTTGTTTTTATTGTAACATTTTACCCCTCCCCCGCCTCCTCTCCACTTCTGTTCTATATCCCCCTTTTATAGCTTCCCCCTTTTTATATAATTAATAATTGAGTATTGCGAGTATTGCGTGCTTTATTGTAGCTGTCTTAACTCCCTCTCTCTTGCTAAACCTAGTACTCTAGCCTTTCCATGTTAAAGATGCGTTTTTAAAACTTTACCTTTTAATGTATTTATAATTTCTTAGGTCGTTCTAGGAAGTCAATGTTTTATTGCTGTCACGTGTAGATTATTGATATCGCATGTTTTTATGAGCTCAACTTTTGTACTGTGTGTTCTACTGTGTCTTTTTATCCCCCTTATATTCCGAACGATCATCGCTGACGAAGCACTGTAATACAGTACGAAAGCTCCGACCCCCAATATCTTCTTGTGGAGGAAGTCCGAATGAGATCCTACGAAAATCGACTCCACAATATGACATTTAAAGGTGTTAAGGCATTCATCATCCGTAATTTCGGACACATTCCCGGGTACGGTGTTTCCTTTTATCCTTCCAACACGGCCATCAACATTGGAAATGTTTGTGCTGCTTCAGGCAATGGCTCTGTTTCATCCTACGACAAAAACATCGAATCAACGAAACAAGAAGATAAGTATAGCTCGGAGGGATAGGATAGGAAAATGTCTTATCCGTCCAATGATCCAATGATCCAATGATTTATCCGTCAATCTGGCCCCAGGTTTTTATATAGGTTAAATCAGTGCTCTCGTTTTATTCATATATATATATATATATATATATATATATATATATATATATATAACAGGGTCAAAAAATGGCACCCTAACTTAAACGTCCGTAACTTCAAATTTACTTCGTTGAATGACAAAGCCTACCCATTGGAAAAAGGTTTGAATTTTCTATAAATCATATTATGTGGAATGAAATATTTGTAAAAAATTATTAGATAACGTGTTCATAAAATTTGCGTTACGAAGTGCAGTGAAACAATTTTCGTATATTCAGTCACATGTGATTTTTCTCTTCGATTTTATTTCAAGTTGAAGGTTTGTTGATCAAAAGGCTGATCACGTGGTGGTATTGTTATAAACTTAAATTCTAACAAAATCAATGAAATTAGTTCATTCATTATCAAATCATCATGAAACCAACAGCTGAAGACAAGTGTCGATAAAGCTTCAGACAACAGAAAAAGTGGGGTGCAAAAGAATCGTGCAGAATTCCTAACAAGGCTTGGAGCAAAAAACCGTAAATAACATCATCAAGAAAGTGGACCATAGTGGCACAGCAGAAAGAAAACCCGGCAGTGGGAGACCAAGAAGCGCAAGAACCACGGAGAATATCCATGATACGGAAGAATTGATTCTGAGCCAAGAAGACAACCGTGGGTCGCATCTCTCCCAGCGCGAAATAGGGAGACAGCTTGGCGTAGCTCAAAGTTCTGTGAACAGAATTGTGAAAGAAGATCTCCAGCTCCACTGTTTTAAGAAGTTCCGTGTCGAAGAACTTAAGCCGGGCGAGAAGCTAAGGAGAGAGAAGAGAGCGACGGAACTTTTGCAGCGCTACCCGGACGCCGCCTCACTGCGGCGTGTCTGGTTCTCTGACGAGAGCGTTTTCGCACTGAACAAACGCGTGAACACCCAAAACGACCGTGTGTACGGAAGAAATGCAGAATCAAGACGCAGAGATGTCACACCTGAAAGAATTGAAGTTTCTTCGAGGTCCCATGGGACCGAGTTATGGTGGGAGGCTGTATCAGCGCGATGGGGAGGACCAACCTGGTCTTCATCGACTCCGATGTGCGCCTCAACCAGCACACTTATCGAAAAATAATGGATCATCACTACTTCCCCGACATCAGGGAGGTTTGTGGCTCCAACTGGACTTTCCAGCAAGACGGCGCTCCATGCCACACGGCCCACTCAGTGGTCGAGTTTCTGGAGCTGGCCTGCCCGGCCTTCATTGAGCCGGATGCGTGGCCACCGAAGAGTCCGGATCTCAACCCTTTGGACTTCTTCGTGTGGAGTGAGTTTGAGTGACAAGTGTACCGAGGTCAGAAAATAAGCACCGTCGAAGAGCTCACAAGGCTGACCGCGTGCTGGAACCAGTTGTGCCAGAGACAGCTTGCCCGAGCAGTAGGAGCCGTCCCCAAGCGGCTGCAGGCCTGCGTGGCAGCTCACGGAGCTCGGTTCGAGCACAAGATTGGCTGAGCAGTGTTCCATTATGTTGTGTGTTATCTGTTTTATTATTTAGTGCTGGTTCAATTTGGATGTAATAAAAAGAAATTTGAATGCAATATTGTTATTTGAAAAGAACAACATTGTGGAGAGCTAACGGGTAATAATGCATCGGTAGCTTGGATTTTTTGTTTCATTCAATTTGGTGACAGTTATTCTAAGATCGTTTCCTGTGGTAAGATTTGAAACCATACTGAATTTCATTTAACATGATACTGTAGAAAATTGAAAGCTCTTTCCATTGGTGCATTCAATTTGTTATTCAACCTCACAAAAAGGAACTTATAGACAGGTAAAGCTTGGGGTGCCATTTTTCTGGATCGCCCTGTATATATATATATATATATATATATATATATATATATATATATATATATATATATATATATAAAGTATATATATATATATATAGCATGTATTATTAAAAATCACAGCTTCCTTGGCATTAATTAGTTTCTTGTGCGTCGCTTCGAGTTGGCGGATAAGGCTTCGTTCGTTGTCGTTATATTTATAAAGAATTGACAAAATGACATCTATTGACGTTTCACCTTCCATAAGGCATCTTCATGAATACAAATGATATGCAGTTACATTTACAAGTATAGAATAGATAACATATTTTAGTTTCGATACGGTACAAAGCACATTTTAATCTCTTCGCTGACATTTTTTAAATTGAACACTGGTCGGAAAACAATCGAATGATTCATCGCATAACACGTTGACTAGATATTAGTGCACCTACTCCAGAAAAAACCCATCAAATGAAACACACAACAATATGAAACATAACATAACTCAGCTAAACATGAATGTAAATATAAAGCTTAGCTGAACCCTTCCCAATCTAAAGTGTTTTGTCATAAAGTGCCAGTGTTGTGGATTGTTTTGTCTGGATGTTGATGATGGGTGATGTGTTTCTGATGATAACTGTTTCTAGTGTGGTGAGTCGCCGCCGATCGTTGCAGTGTGCGATGATTTCTGTGTTGGTGGTAAGCATGTCTCTGGTGATGCTGATGCCATGGTGTTCGTGCATGTGTTTCTTCGGTGAACCTTGTTGTATATGCATTGTGAGTCTGCGGCTGAGTGTTGTTGTTGTGTAGCCAACGTAATATACCCGCGGGTTTCGCAGTCCCCGGCTGTACATCGGTAGCGGTATATTACGTTGGTCTGCTTCAGTGGTGCCTGCTTGTGGGTGTTGTTCTTCATGACAAGTGTTGATGTCTTGGGGTTAGTGTAGTAGATGTTGAGGCGTATTTTCTTGTTTGGGTCAGTAGGTACTGTGTTGCGTTTCACGATGTTAGTGATTGCCTTCTCATCCGCCTTCCATGATGAAGTGAGAGTGTTCTTGTAGTGGACGGTAATACTTTCCTGCGGTGTCTGTGTGCCTTCATGCCTACGTGTCTCCGTGGTGCCTGCGGTGTCTTCGTGCGGTGTCTGCGGTGTCTGTGGATCGTTTTCCATGTAGTCATTTAACATTTTGTGTGTGACGCGGTCAAAATCAGAGTTGCTGTAGCCGTTATCAGACGATTATTTACATAAAGTGCGTGCGATCCTATCAGATACCAGTAAATTTGGCAGATCAGCAAAGACCCCACGGCATCCTTGAAAACTAAAGTGAATAAGCTGATTGATGTGGCCAATGCCCACAAAGGAGGTGTTCATTTCAGTAAAGTGGTAGGTGAGTTTAGTCCGGGTACCTATATGGTAACGTTAAGACTCACAAAGCAAGTAAGCCTCTCAGACCCATAATCTCCCAAATCCCCACACCCACATATCATATTGCAAAGAAAGTTAATGAGATAGTTACGCCCTACATAAACACCGATCATGCCATTAAGTCAGTGGATGAGTTTGTTGATATCCTGAAATTGAATAAGCCAAAAGGTTCTCTAGTTTCTTTGGACGTAGAAAGCTTGTTCACGAATGTCCCTATTGAAACTACCATTGATATAATCTTGAAGAATGTCTACGAGCATGATTCTCCCCGCCGCTTAACCTTCCCAGGAAAGTCCTCGAAGGGCTCTTACGGCTCTGTACTAAGGAAGCCCCCTTCCGAAGCCCAGAAGGTAAGCTGTATGTACAAGTGGATGGTGTTGCAATGGGGTCGCCTTTGGGCGTTTTATTTGCCCAAGCTTTCATGGGGTATGTTGAGAGTCAGGCTCTCTGCCACGAAACGATGTTCTCTCTATATTATCGGTATATTGATGATATCTTTGTCGATGTAACGAACGATGAATGCCTGGATAGACTTCGAAAGCGCTACAGGATAGCTCAGGACTCAACTTCACAGTTGAAAAGAGTGCAACAACAAACTGCCATTCCTTGATGTTATGATCGATGTGCAGGAAGGCCAGTTTGTAACTGATGTCTATCGTAAGCCGACAAATTTAGGCAGGTGTATGAATGGAGAAGGGACTGCTCAGATGCATATAAGCTAGGGGTCATCCGCTCCTACGTGCGTAGGTCGCTGAGAAACCGCAGCTCCTGGCAGTTAGTTAACCTAGAACTAAAGAGAGTGCGGAAAATTCTAGTTGATAACGGCTACAGCAACTCTGATTTTGACCGCGTCACACACAAAATGTTAAATGACTACATGGAAAACGATCCACAGACACCGCAGACACCGCACGAAGACACCGCAGGCACCACGGAGACACGTAGGCATGAAGGCACACAGACACCGCAGGAAAGTATTACCGTCCACTACAAGAACACTCCACTTCATCATGGAAGGCGGATGAGAAGGCAATCACTAACATCGGAAACGCAACACAGTACCTACTGACCCAAACAAGAAAATACGCCTCAACATCTACTACACTAACCCCAAGACATCAACACTTGTCATGAAGAACAACACCCACAAGCAGGCACCACTGAAGCAGACCAACGTAATATACCGCTACCGATGTACAGCCGGGGACTGCGAAACCCGCGAGGTATATTACGTTGGCTACACAACAACAACACTCAGCCGCAGACTCACAATGCATATACAACAAGGTTCACCGAAAAACACATGCACGAACACCATGGCATCAGCATCACCAGAGACATGCTTACCACCAACACAGAAATCATCGCACACTGCAACGATCGGCGGCGACTCACCACACTAGAAACAGTTATCATCAGAAACACATCACCCATCATCAACATCCAGACAAAACAATCCACAACACTGGCACTTTATGACAAAACACTTTAGATTGGGAAGGGTTCACTAAGCTTTATATTTACATTCATGTTTAGCTGAGTTATGTTATGTTTCATATTGTTGTGTGTTTCATTTGATGGGTTTTTTTCTGGAGTAGGTGCACTAATATCTACTCAACGTGTTATGCGATGAATCATTCGATTGTTTTCCGACCAGTGTTCAATTTAAAAAATGTCAGCGAAGAGATTAAAATGTGCTTTGTACCGTATCGAAACTAAAATATGTTATCTATTCTATACTTGTAAAATGTAACTGCATATCATTTGTATTCATGAAGATGCCTTATGGAAGGTGAAACGTCAATAGATGTCATTTTGTACAATTCTTTATAAATATAACGACAACGAACGAAGCCTTATCCGCCAACTCGAAGCGACGCACAAAAACTAATTAATGCCAAGGAAGCTGTGATTTTTAATAATACATGCATTAAAGAAAAACTACTTCCCAAATACACTAATATATATATATATATATATATATATATATATATATATATATATATATATATATATCTTTGAGGCAATGACAGTTAAATTGAATAGCACTCGAGCACTTAGATATTTTTCTGTGTAGTTTTTCTATTTTTCTTACGTTGGTTTTAATGTCAGTCGTTAATTCGTTTAAAAGGTCACCAAAACTCATTAATTAGGACTAGTTTCCACTATATTATCAACAGTCATCTTCAGCTTTAAGTATTCGCTCATAGTTTTCATTTCACATTTCGAAAACATTTTTAAATATCGCGAGAACGAGCATTATAACAGTACCACTTCCTTATTGGCTACCTTACCTATTATAAACGACGCATCTAGGCATTCCTATAAGAACATTGACATAGTTTGAGCATATAACACTTACATTTACTACATTTCAATACACGAATTACATAAATAATTACATTTTACATTAGTTACATGTGGCATATATTCATTAACAATGAACATTGATCATCATCTCATCCCCCCAAAGCGTAAGTGTTCGGTGTGTGTTTATCTGCATGTTGAGTGAGGGCTTTTGTTCGTGTATGTGTAATGCTTCGAGGACTGCTAGTTTTCGTGTGTCATCGGTGGAAGCGATGATGTGTGTGTCTGCACTAGTGTTTGCCTCGTGAGTTCTGTGTTGTGTGTAGTTTGCATATGCTGCTTGATGGCTCCATCCTGCAGATGCATGGTGAGCCGTCGAGACAATGTCGTTGTAGTCACACCAATGTAGTGTTCAGCATGAGGTCTACAACCCTCATGTGGACATGAGAATTTATACACCACATTGGTGCGCTTCAACGGCACTGTCTCGACTGGCTTGTTAGTCATGACAAGGTTGCGTGTTTTCTGTGTTTGGTAGTATATGTAAGTTGGAGTCTTTCTAGGTTTTGCACTCTACGTTGCGCCTAATGATATCCTTAAGTATTCTCTCATCTGTTTTGTGTGCGCTGCTCATGTTGTTTCTGTAGTAGATGTGATGTGTCTGTGTGATGGTTGTCTCTGTTTTTTCTGTTTTCGATAGTTGTCTGTTTATTTCTGTGTCTATGTCATGATTTGTGTAGCCGTTGGATACTAGAAGTTGTTTTGTGCGATTCAGCTCTTCATGCATCTTTGGTAGGTAGAACAGTGTTTAAGGGCTCTTCTAATGAAGGCTTTAAGTACGCTACGTTTATACTGCTCAGGACATTCACTATCCGCATTCATTGTAATACCTTGGTTTGTGGGTTTTCTATACACACTGGTTAGAAATTTACTGTCTGTTGCTTCAATGAGAACATCTAGGAATGGTAGCATGTTGTCACGGCTGAGCTCAAAAGTGAACTTGAGCACCGATGCATGTTCAAGTTTATTGATAAGGTGATTGAGCTGTTTTAAGTCTGTGATTTCTGTAAATATGTCATCAACGTATCGAACATATGTTAGTGGGGCGGTTTCCGTTTCCCGCAAGACTTTGTTTTCAACGTGGGCCATGTAGAAGTTTGCGAAGAGTGGTCCCAAGGGTGACCCCATGGCCACTCCGTCTTTTTTGGACATACAGGCAACCGTCTGGACTCCTGAATGGAGAGTCTGCTGTACATGCATAGAGGAGGTCTCGGAGAATTTTCTCCGGTAGGTTAAGCGTTGGGAGGCCATTAGTATGTGAGTGATAAACTTCGTCTATTATGATGTCTATGGTTTTGTTAATTGGTACATTGGTGAACAAGCTAGTTACATCAATTGAAGCGAGAATTCCCCGCGGTTTCTTTGTCCTCAACAGGTCAAGGAACTCATCTACAGATTCGACGGAGTATTTAGCTGGAATGTACGGTTTCAATAGGTTGTTCAATCTTTTTGCGAGTCTATAGGTGGGTGTGCTAATCTGAGAAATTATGGGTCTTAATGGGTTTCCTTCTTTATGGGTTTTAACAGTACCATAGATATATCCAGGGGAATATTCACCAACTATTTTAGAAAAGTGAACTCCTCCTCCCTTTAACGCATTAGCAGCACTGATAATACGGTTAACTCTCACCTTAAGTTTGTTCGTAGGATCGGCTGTGATTCGCTTAAACTTAGTTTGATCAGAAATTATATCATTCAGTTTCTGAGAATAAACACTTCGATCTAATATCACGAAGACAGGCGACTTATCTGCTTTTCGTATAATAATACGCTTGTCCTCTCGAAGTTCCTTAGCGGCCTTGCGTAGTTCTTCAGTCAGAAGTTTACTTTTATCGTTCCCCTTAGCTTCGAGCCTGATTCAATATTAATAGCTTGTTCACAATGACCAATTAACAAAACCATAGACATCATAATAGACAAGTTTATCACCACAACAATGGCCTCCCAACGCTAACCTACCGGAGAAAATTCTCGAGACCTCCTCTATGCATGTACAGCAGACTCTCCATTCAGGAGTCCAGACGGTTGCCTGTATGTCCAAAAAGACGGAGTGGCCATGGGTCACCCTTGGGACCACTCTTCGCAAACTTCCACATGGCCCACGTTGAAAACAAAGTCTTGCGGGAAACGGAAACCGCCCCACTAACATATGTTCGATACGTTGATGACATATTTACAGAAATCACAGACTTAAAACAGCTCAATCACCTTATCAATAAACTTGAACATGCATCGGTGCTCAAGTTCACTTTTGAGCTCAGCCGTGACAACATGCTACCATTCCTAGATGTTCTCATTGAAGCAACAGACAGTAAATTTCTAACCAGTGTGTATAGAAAACCCACAAACCAAGGTATTACAATGAATGCGGATAGTGAATGTCCTGAGCAGTATAAACGTAGCGTACTTAAAGCCTTCATTAGAAGAGCCCTTAAACACTGTTCTACCTACCAAAAGATGCATGAAGAGCTGAATCGCACAAAACAACTTCTAGTATCCAACGGCTACACAAATCATGACATAGACACAGAAATAAACAGACAACTATCGAAAACAGAAAAAACAGAGACAACCATCACACAGACACATCACATCTACTACAGAAACAACATGAGCAGCGCACACAAAACAGATGAGAGAATACTTAAGGATATCATTAGGCGCAACGTAGAGTGCAAAAACCAGAAAGACTCCAACTTCACATATACTACCAAACACAGAAAACACGCAACCTTGTCATGACTAACAAGCCAGTCGAGACAGTGCCGTTGAAGCGCACCAATGTGGTGTATAAATTCTCATGTCCACATGAGGGTTGTAGACCTCATGCCGAACACTACATTGGTGTGACTACAACGACATTGTCTCGACGGCTCACCATGCATCTGCAGGATGGAGCCATCAAGCAGCATATGCAAACTACACACAACACAGAACTCACGAGGCAAACACTAGTGCAGAACACACAATCATCGCTTCCACCGATGACACACGAAAACTAGCAGTCCTCGAAGCATTACACATACACGAACAAAAGCCCTCACTCAACATGCAGATAAACACACACCGAACACTTACGCTTTGGGGGGATGAGATGATGATCAATGTTCATTGTTAATGAATATATGCCACATGTAACTAATGTAAAATGTAATTATTTATGTAATTCGTGTATTGAAATGTAGTAAATGTAAGTGTTATATGCTCAAACTATGTCAATGTTCTTATAGGAATGCCTAGATGCGTCGTTTATAATAGGTAAGGTAGCCAATAAGGAAGTGGTACTGTTATAATGCTCGTTCTCGCGATATTTAAAAAATGTTTTCGAAATGTGAAATGAAAACTATGAGCGAATACTTAAAGCTGAAGATGACTGTTGATAATACAGTGGAAACTAGTCCTAATTAATGAGTTTTGGTGACCTTTAAACGAATTAACGACTGACATTAAAACCAACGTAAGAAAAATAGAAAAACTACACAGAAAAATATCTAAGTGCTCGAGTGCTATTCAATTTAACTGTCATTGCCTCAAAGAGAACATATTGCCGAACTATTCGAATATATATATATATATATAACATATATATATATATATATATATATATTCAACTTCCACGTGGTAAGAGAGAGGGTGGTAAGACGGAAATAGTTGTGCTAGATGTTACGTGGTCCACCTGCTTTTGGGGAGACGATAGTGCAATTTTTCGTGAAGGTCCTGTGACAATTTACCTATGCATTCCTGCCATCAAACACATTGAGCTCCTGCTTATTCTTTGAAGCAATAACATTTGACTTAGAATGACGTAAAAGCCTATATTACCCCAACGGATAGGGTAGGACGGATTTTTGCATATGGTACATGTTAGGTATGCAGTGATTTGTCACAAATATTAGCTTAGTTGAGAAAAAAGCGAGAGTTGAAACATCTGACGATGCATTACGTTGAAAAAATTTCCCAAGGGCATTTTTTTGTTTCACGTAAAAGTATTATTTTTTCGTTAGAAGTCAACACATCATGTATTTGTTATCATTAACCCAGTCTGTGATGATCCCTGATAGAGATGACTGAATGATGCAAAATCAGCAACGATTACGATTTTGATCTTTGAGGTGGTGTCATTTTTCACTCCGTCACCGTCCTGTCCCAAATCGGCACACTTTTGGAAATCCGAAAATTCACTATCACCACGTTCGGGTAATGGGAGATTTCTACTAAATAATGAACTTTAATGCCATCCCGCATCAGGTATTGAAAATGAAGCTTGAAAGCAGAGCCAGAAACTGACAGCGCTGTAAGTAAAACTGTTTAAAATAAGAGAGTGAACCAAGAAGGTTGTTTTTCCGAAATTTTAGCCGAAGAACAAAGCTCACGTATATTTGTGTTTTTGACGCCTATGACGCACTTATGTATCTCATGACGAAATAATGCAAGTAACTGGGTTTTCAAACGCTGATGCGTTTTGGAGTGCTGAGGCGAGGAGCATGATTATAAGTTGACTAGGTATGTACTGGCCTGTCTCCTGGATATTAAATACACTTAGATTCGGTATTCGGGCACAGCCATTTGTCAGAATCATGCGGGTTGCCAGAGGTGTGACGCTTGGTGTTACGTTCCCTGCATCATTCGTTTTGCTATCGTTCTCAATCTCTCTAACTTAGAATACATAATCTAATGCATTTTATATCTAGGATTTGAGCAGACAGGCCAGTATAAATTTTGTCAACTAACTGGGCTTTCGTACTATTTTTGCTTTGGTCCAGAGCCCGTGCCCGTCTTACCTACCATGCCCGTCGTGCTACCCTCTCCCTTACTTTACGAGATATCTCACTTCGTAAAAGTAGATCTACAACATAAGTCTTGTTAAGAAGTAAAGTGCTTGATCTGTGTACTGTAAGTTCACGCATATGTGAATCCTTTCCGCGGAGCAGAGCGCATTCAAGGACATGTTTTCAAATAACGTTTTGTAAATTTTTGCCTCGAGTCGATGTTTTTTGGCATGTCTGATATAAAAGTTGCTCGTTTTACTTGTAAACAAGGCGTGCCTAAAAGTGCACTGAAATTTATGGGATTTTTTGAAATTATCTTCACCCACTAGAAGTCAGAAAAGAAGTTTCATATAAGGAACTCATATCATATCAGGGCTGGTTTGACAAAATGTGCCAGATGCTTCGAAGTGTGTTTATTTTTAGTATATTCATAAGTACGGATGGAGGTGTAGTAGTTATAACCGCTGATACAACGCATGCTCTTTTGTAGCGAAATTATAGAATAGTAGCGAAATTAGAAGGGAACGTTGTTACAAAACCCAATCTTGCCAATTAGAGGTCGTGCGAGGAAAGGCACATGCAATATTTTTAATTTTCTAGTTGCAATTGAACATTGCTAGGGTCAAGAACCTTGTAAAAGTAATAAAAGCATAGCAACGCACACACGTAGCTTACTGAGTAAAGCCCTGTTCCATGTTAGGGGCGTGGCAGGCTACAGTAGGGAATTTCTCCATTTCCTTTTGCCTATTCAATACGTTTATTTCATCTAAAAGGTGATCTGCAAAGGGAAAACAAAATACATACACGTCATGTCAATGCAGTCGTAAGCTGGATGAGCCTTTCACAACAGCATAGATCTACAAGAGTTCTGCACAACATTTCCGCGAAGCCTGACAGCAGATGAGGCGCAAGGCTAAAGCTGTGTTGTTCTGAAAGGCTGCCCTGCCAAGTTTGAACGTTAGTTCGTTATTCACCGCGTGGACGCAGGTCAGAAAAATGGCAACTCTTCCAAATTCCATCATCCCGGTGCGCTATATTGTTGTTTTCATGATTTTCCTTGGGATGATGTTCAACTACATTTTACGTGTGAACATCAACATCACTCTGGTGGCCATGGTGAACTATACAGCTCTGCCGGAGGATAATGACACAAAGAGTGGCCAGTGCGGTAGGAACTCCTCCTCATCAGCGAAGCCATCCCAGCAGGATGGACCGTTTGTCTGGGATGAGGATATAACTGGAGAAATCCTCGCCGCATTCTACTACGGGTACATATTTACCCAGCTCCTCGGCGGAAGACTGGCCGAGCTGGTCAGCGCCAAGCACACGTTTGGTGTACCAATGCTGCTGACGGTCATACTAACCTTGCTGGTACCGGTCGCTGCCAACCACGACTGGAGACTGCTGTTTGCACTGCGGGTTGCCATGGGTGTGGTGCTTGGCGTTACGTTCCCTGCATCATTCGTTCTGCTATCTTCCTGGGTACCAGTGGAGCAGATGAACCTGCTGGTCGTGCTGGCTCAGGGCGGCTGTGACATGGGCACGGTGATCTCAATGCCAATGTCCTCAGCAATCATCTCATCGCTGGGATGGGAAGCTGTGTTCTACATCCAGGGCGCCCTGGCCAGCATCTGGTTCTTCCTGTGGCTGCTTCTGGTGAGTGAGACTCCTGCGGACCATTGGTTCATCAGCGATGAGGAGCGTCAGCTAATCGCAGAGCGCGTTGGTCCGCAAGTTTCGGCCACAAAGCCGCCACTGCCCTGGCGAAAGATGTTGACCAGCCTACCACTCTGGGCCTACTTACTCGGCTACTTCGCCACAAACTGGACGTACTTCAGTCTGCTCTCAGACCTTCCTCAATACTTCAACGACATTCTAGGAGAAGACCTATCATCCAACGCGCTCCTCAACTCTTTGCCTTACCTGGGACTCTGGGCGTTTACACTGGTGTTTGGCTGGCTCAGTGATAAAGTGGTGGAGAAAGGCCTGGTCCGCCTTGTGAACGTTCGTCGGACGGCTCAGGTGGTAGCATCGGTCCTGCCTGGCCTTCTGCTGGCTCTCATCGGCTTCCTCGGCTGCCGCATCACCACCATCTTGGCGCTGCTGGTCCTGACCATCGTAGTGCAAGGAGCCGGCTACTCGTTGTGCGTGCTGCCCATGAACATTGCGCCCAATTTTTCCGGTACGATCTCTGGTATTGGTAACACTCTGGGCGTGACGCCCGGGTTTCTGGGCCCAATGGTGGTGGCTGCCCTCACGGAGGACCACAACACCGTGGACCGCTGGAGGGATAGCTTCTTCTTTGCTACAGCTGTGTGTCTCGCAGGATCAGCGGTGCTGTTGTTCGGCATCAGCGTGGAGGAGCAGCCCTGGAACCGACCAGAAGACACTGCCGACCCCAGGCAGAGTAAAGTCTCCATGGCTTACCCCCCGGAAGATCCACCGAAAGTGGCAGATATGCATTCTGAAAACGATATAGATCACGGGCTCTAGAGGAAATAGCTTGTGAATGCTCTTTGAATTGTCGGCAACAACGGTTACGCCGCTTCAGGCGAGTGTTTGTTGCACTCAGGGTCTGCTCTCGCTGACTGGGATAGTCACTAAGAGTTTTTGGCATGGCTGAGTTTGGGAAAAAGAGCAACCAAAATAAAATCAAATACATCTCTACACAACTCCACATACTTTCAGCCAGTCATTCGGTTAGTCCAATACATGTGCGTTTCTAGATACCTCTGCAGTCATCATGGAGATATATGCAGGCACATTTTTCCCGTAAAGAAGACATATTCATGCTTTTAGCGCCAAAAATATTTTCTTGAAGTGGGCAGATAATAGTGGAGAAGCAGCTCCCCACGATTGGCAGGGCAGAATAGCTTAGCTTCCTGTCGGGAGGAGATCCAGGGGTTCTAAACCGGCTCTGGTTCCTCCCACCGCTCTGCGAACCTGGTTTCCCACCATGAACTGGGCCAATTTTGACCAATTTTCTTGAACATTTTCCCATGATTTAACACTGATCAAGATTTAACACTGATTTTCATGATTTAAGTCATTTTAGTCCCATAACAATTTGTATAGATAACAAAAGCCTTATCAGTTTAGTTTCTCCCCAGTTTTGCGTGTCAGGAAATTTTCGGTACGAGGCAGTGATATCTCTTTGGTCCCACCGACGGCGAAAATGTTTCCACCCACTTTCCCGAAGTGAGCATTTCTATACTGTAACACGACATTCTTATTATGTCTGTGAAAACACAAAACTGATGCACTGCAAAAACAGGAGATAGTAGATTCTGTCTGGGACTCTTGGACAGAGAGACGGATCCAAAGGGGAGAAAGGTACGGTCGCCCCACCACTAAGGTCCGTAGAGTCGCCCCTTGTACTCACTCGACATGCAATAACTGGGAAGTTCAGGAGCCCCAATGTTGCCTTAAGAAGACCGCCCTGTTAGAGCCACCTGAGCGAAGATTTTATTGCTCGACAGACCTAGTGTAAACACCCTTTTTTAAAAATTTATCCGGCCTTTGGGGAGCAAAAGATAGTTTGGCCCCCTCCAGCGCTTTGGGGGCCATGGACGGAATGCCCCCCCCCCCTGCGTCCGCCAACGCCTCTCTACACTTTCCACGCCCCGTTGGCCCAGTTTGCTCTGCTGCTTCTCGGTAAGAATTTTGAAATAATCACAAAAAGACGGCGCCCTCCAAGTGGCGTAGGCCATCTCTTGGAACTTCTCGCTGTCCCTCCCCCTACCGAAATCCTAGCTGCGTCGATGTTTTAACCAACCTGCCATTTGTTTCTCAACTTCACTTATTGTAATACAAGAGTTATTTGATAGAAAACAACAAAAACGTCCTATCAACGGAAGCTTATAATGAATTTAAGTGATTAAAAACCACAGCGTGTGTGCCTAAGTGCTTTTCAATTCTCTGAGGTACCAGTTATTTTAAGATCAATTCCTATTTGGAAAGCCCTTACAGGTTCTCATTTTTTGGTAGAGTACGAATCTTGTGGGCAGAGTTAGGTCCAATAATTTTGAAAAAAACATTCATCTTTTTATTAGGCTACTTCCTACAAGCACACCTGCCCAATTACAGGGATCATTGTATTGAATATACTGACTTCGATACCATTTACATTTAATGCTGAAATATTTTATAACCAGCTTCACTATCTGGAAGTTCAGCCGTCCAAATATTTATTTTTACTATATCTTGCAGTGGTGAACTTATTGCCACTGGCAAATCCAGGGGGAGAGGGTAAACAGGAAATTTGCCTCCAACATTGCAATTAAATTTTTTTCAATCGCTCTTCGTCGCTCACGGTTTTCGGCCCCGTTGCCCCCGCCCCCCACCCCCACGCCCATCTAGATCCCGTACTGCTTATGGGTGATGAACATGTGTGTAGCGATATGGGTCACACAAATCAGCATTCGGTATTATTCCATATTTTGGCTACCAACTGCTTCAATACATATTTCGCATTATATCACGGTGTGCTCCAATCAATCGTTAAAGCATTTTGGCACAAAATTACATTACGTTGCCATTTTATCAACAGGTACATACATACGTTAATGCCTCAGCTTAGCAGTCATTTTAGGCAGTAGCCCCGCATGCATGGCCACCATTTGTCACCCGTTCAGGAAGGCTGTAATATAAGGTGAGACTGGGGCGATGTCAAAATTCACCAGGCTGGAAGCTTGCCTTAGGTCTAGTCCGAGAAAGAGATATGTTCTCTTTCAGCTTCAAGCTGCTTAATCGGATCGTATCCACAGCTCTTTACAGATGGCGCCAGCTGTATGGATACCTTTCTGGAGGAGTCAGTACCCAGAGATTTATTACCTAGATGGCGCTCTATTCCACCCCTGCTTGCATAGATAGCGTGCTGCACGAAGCTAACGAAGACTCGGAAGTCCCAAACGAATATACACAAAGATGTGATTCCGGTCAGTGGTGGGTCTAGGATTCCGGTAAGAGATACGGACTTAGCGAGGGGAAAATGAGGGCACACCCCACGATCGACCCTTAGCGCCCACTGAAAGGTGGGTGGTGACACCCTGAAATGACGCTTGCCCCCCCCCAGGATTTGATGAATCGGCGCCCTCGATAGGATTTGGCGACCACCTGATAGGTTTTTTTCGTCCAAAAGTGGCACCCCCAGTCCGGTTGCGCCCCTCGACCATGGTAGGCCGCATACGGGCCAGGTTAGGGACCTCCCGATGGGAGATCCTAAATCCACCTAGGGGCAAAGCTACAGGGCCGACCTTCATCATCTGGGGAGGGGGAGGGGTATGTTCAAGGCATGGCCTCCTGATGCGATTTTTGGTGTTGACTATGCTAGAGGGTTACCTGAAAGCCTTACCGAGAAACAGCAGAGAAAATTTTGCTGTCAATGACAACTACATAGGCATATTTTACCTAATTTTCAAAAAAAAATGAAATGGACGATAAAGCCTTGAAGAAACCCACCCCCTTTTCAGAAATATCATATTGGCCTGGCCTTCCATGACTGAGATATTCTAACACACGACATGGCGCCAGAATGTTCCACACCTGGCGAAACATCGTTCCGCAGCAGTTATTTTGACCGATCTTGTGTTCCCTGTCTCGATGGTATTGGAGGGAACCAGATATAGACGTCAGATGGGAAAGGAATGGGACACGACGCCGTTTGCAGTGGTCATGGGTGACCTGCACCAGTAGGGTGTTTCAGGGGCGAAGTCAGGATTTTTCTCACGGGGAGCGACACCGAAAAAAGCCCCCATAATAGCGCCAAAAGGGCCCACCGGAACAAAAAAGGCGCTCCATACAGGGGCGGGTCCAACCGGTCGGTTTGGAGAAAACCCGTGACAGGCAAGGCATAAGACGCCGGGTGGCGGCGACATGCCAACAATTGTGCGTCAATTTACAAAAGTCTTATAAAGCTGCGTCATGTAGGTACGCTGATGTCGAAATAATACGAAGGACTCGTCGTCAGGAGCTGCCATTTTACCCGCTTAACATATTCACAAACCGAACACATTTAATGAACTCATAAGCTATGTTTTTCCAGGCACATTGCATAAACACCTAACCCATACACTTAACCCACGTGCATAGAAAATCTCCTACACCTATCCCTCTCTCTCAGTCTAACAGCAGGCACAACCACCATTCTCAACACCACGCATTTAGGTTTCATAATCCGCCACTCGACCCCTCGCCACCGAGGCTTGAACTCGGCGGCAGCGATGCCCAGCGTGACCTCTTTAACCTCTGTGCCCCGCAGGCAAACGGCAGCCAGTGGATGCCGGCCGCTGATTGGTGGAGGCGCGTTCACTTGTATTGCGAGATATTCAGTGGAAGTGTATGCATGAAAATGATGAGCTTTAAGCCCTAAGCCAAAAGATATATCAAACATATCTTTTCAAACGTTCCTAGCCATACTTTTCTCTACATTGGCTTGATTATCTGCTCCACCATCCGAGGCTGCTCTTCGGTACAGGCGAGACGGTGGCAGTCAGCACAGGCTAGCCGGCGGCCGAGTTCTCTGAAGTCAGGAGTGTCGCGATGGGTTTCTGATGAGTGGAGATAAGTGGGGCCCGGCTCTAAGGTAACCGAGGGTAGGAGAGCGGCGAACACAACACAAAAATTTAACGGCCTGACGAGATACAGAGAGTGTGAACTAATAGAGAGCGCTGCTGGGGCATTCTACGACAAATTGACAAATCGATGGGCTGAAATAACACCCTCATATGTCAGATTTTCATGAAAATTTGCGACTAGGGTTCTCAGTGGCGCTGAAAACGACTGTGGTATTTTTGGTCTCGTCCGGATAATCGTTTTGGAGGTATACCCTCGGGCAATCCAGCATCGGACGCGTGCATCGGACTTTTCGCTTGAGTTTTTAGCCATTTAAATTAAAGGTGTTCCTTCAAGAGGTTACGTGAAAATATTTTAAAAAGTCTGAACAATACAAATATGTAAGTTTGATTATATTAATTGGCACGAATATGTATAAAATCTAATTCCAAACTTTTGCAAAGAAAAGCATACATATTTCATATGTTTTTATTGACTTCAAAACAACTTTCATGTGAAAGAGCATTGCTTAAACTGCATATAACGCCAATAAAAAGGAATGGAGACTACACAGCAAAATCAGTAACGAGCACCGCAGACCAGGCCCAACACCGTCGCCGGCCACTCAGCCTGCAGTCGGTATGCTGCATAGACGCGTCCGGTTCATCATCATCATCATCATATGTTTTATTGATTTTCTCAAGATAAGGACAAGAAACAAGGGAAGAAAGAGCAGGCATAAGAACATAAACTTCTTCAAAGAGGAATAATGGCAGTTGAGAGCAAATAAAAGCAAAAAAAACAACAACAAAAACAAAACCAAGCGCAGCAACGTAAGAGATAACACACAATACAATGCAAATGATGTGATACAAGACAAAAATATAGAATAGTGCATACTGCTTGCAACAAGTAATACAGCTAGATGATCATAATAATGTAAGTACATGCACGAGGCAAAAATAATAGAAATAACAAATCCAATTAAGAATAAAACAAGCTCTGCAGAACAAGAACTTTCCTAGAAGGCAAAAACAGACAAACAAAATAAGGTAAAAACAAAAGCAGGTTTAGAAACAAAACAAAACATGCACAGATTGCCACAGAGCGAGAACCTTACAAGAGGCAAATAGGCAAAACAAAAATAGGACAAAATAAAAGTAATGAAAGGGACATGAAAGTGGTTGCTGAGAAAATATCCTAGGTGAAAGTCCGTGTTTTAAGTTTATGTTTTAAGGTTTAAGGCCCACATATGCGGCAGAACAAAGACAACAAAAATATACCGAAATCATAGACGAAAACGTTATATGAAGCAAACAAAGAGAAAAATGTTCGCAAAAAACAAACACACAAACCGCGAACACAAAAAGGAAAAGTCGTAGCTTTGAGGAGAAAAATGCTTTATGCCAGGCCCTATGACATGGGACGGCCGGGCGTGCGAAGAGTACCGCCCTGTAAGCCGGGCCGCAAGCCACAGCTGGAAGTGGGGTAACGGGCAGGGGAGAACTGAGCAAGACTGCGCTCCGGTGACATTGCGAATCAACTAGATGTGGTGTGGAGACTACTATTGCTAACATAAGAATTTGAGCCGTTCCGAAAAAAAAACTGAACGTATTACCGGAACATTCGGAACAATTCCAACACTGGTGCATTTGGTGGAAAATGTAGTGGGAGGATTATGTGTCAAAAGCCGATTATTACTGTTGTCTTAGATTTGTTCTAGATAGTTTTCTTTTCTACCCATACTTAAAAAAGTTACATGTATCCCAGCTCAATTTATATTAGAAGGCACACATCACAAACAAAAAGCCACATAGCGTCCGCACCGACAACTGCTTTTCGAACATATAAGATTAAGATATACAGCTTTATTTAAGATCTGACCCACGGATCGGAAGACCGATTCCATCACATGGTGCCATTGTACTTCACAGATTCAATTTTAAACTCGAGCCTTCTGTCCCTCATCATTCGAGAGCTCATGGACAATAACGGTCTTCGAATTAACCGGTACGAACTTGTGAATCTTAAATGTTCCTTTTCTCGCGACTGCCTTGTTGAAGCGTTTTCTGAGCTCAGTAGCTAATTTGAGTAATTTTTGTTGAAACATTTTTGGTAGAGATCGAGGCAAGCAATGGAACACTGCTTTCCGTGTTCCCTTCCAAGCATGTTTGCTGAGATCGTAAGGGGATGGGTAACCCTCCTGTCAGTAAAGGTGGCCTGGGGTCTCATATCAGCGCGTGTTAAAAAGCACACTGGAGCGGAGCCTCGGAGGCCCCACCTATTTTTTCTTAGGTGGCCGGAGAACACTTCATGGCCAAAAAATTGCTATTTCGCTACTTTTGAGAATATTTAATGGCACGTCGATTGGTCAAATAACCTTTGAAATCGGTCCCAATTTTGTAATTATAGGCTTTCAAAGTTAAACCCTTTATTTTGAGATCGATGCAATTGCGCAGCTGCATCAGTTCGCGTGCATCAACCAACCAACTGGCAACGGTATAGCGCCATATAAAACAAGGTTATATGTCAACTCGAACCCTAGGTTTCTCAAGAAGGTCAAGGTCACATTTCAAGGCCAAACCAGCATTCTCAAAGTCATTGGTCCGGTGCTTCCGGTCGCATGGCGTTACCCAGTATGACGTATTTTATGCTTACGACGTCATAGTTAAGATAAATCAACGTAAAGGTTAAGGTCACAGGTCAAATCAAAATGTCATGGGTCAAAGGTCAATGCTCATTTCCCGTCCAACGGTTGCTATGGTGCTAGTCATGGTGTAAATAAGGGGAATGTTATATTGTGACGTTATATGTAAATGACCTTGAATGACCTTAACCCCAAAAATTAGGTTTACAATTCTTGGGACGTTCACACTATGACCTTGCTCGGTTTTTAGTGTATTTTGGACTTCTTTGAGCTTAATCACGGCATTTCCGGATGAATATCCAGCACGGCTAAAACTTGACCTTGATGACCTCGTTTGAACTTGACGATACTGACCTAGGTCAATTAAGATCAGTCATAATATAGATTTCAATAGTTCCCACCCAGTCCTCAACCGGAGTTTTTCTAAGCCTCCTAGTTTCCGAGAGCTCAGGGGCCTACCAGTTCCCCCCTCCAGTGCCCGTAAGTGTCGGACGCCTCTCCAGTGCGGGTGTTAAGGAATGGGACATTGATTACAATTTATTGTTTTAAATACATCATTACCCTCATTGCCGAACAATTCCACCACTGACACCTTCTTCGTGACCAGAGACGTTTGACAGTTCCAGCGACGGCGGGCCGCCCTGGCGCACAAACCTCACAAAAGTGGGGATCGGGACGTTTGGGAACTCAGATCTCGCTTTCTGTTAATGTCTCCATTCTTTTTATTACTGAGTCTTATAGAGAAAAGTATAAAGAGTAATTTGAGCCTCAAGAAGTTTAAAATAAGTCATAGGAAAATAGTTTTTATATATTTTTAAAAATTGAAGAATGTATAATATATTCGAAATTTAACTTTTTGAATTATGTTTCTAATGATCCAGAATTCGTAATTTGTCCTTAAGATACCTAGATCAAGATTTTATGGCATTTGTAGAAGCATACAGGTAAAATTTCGTCTTTAAAAAAGACATACAATTGGGTATGGTCAAAATGCCTCAGGCTATAATTTTCAAACCATGAGTCAGAGAGGAAAATGAATACGAAAATCGTCATCAGCTCCATCAATAGCCCCCTGACAAACAATTCACCGAAATCTGCGACATGAGGGTGTTATCGACTCGTCGATTTGTCGTGGAATGCCCCTGCTGGAATACATCTTGATAAATTTACCAGAAGAACACCTGCCCGGTGTGGCGGAGCTGAGGTGATCCAATAAATAGGCCGCCCGGCGTTGTGCGTCTCCCAACAATTATTATAATTTACCAGAAGAGGGAAACACGTGCTGCTTTGCTTTGTGCTAGATGGTGAAAACGCACAAAACCTTGTAAGGGACTCGAACTATTGACAGTGTCTTAAAGCATTTCTGACGTCATACCGCTAAAACTATAACTCTATGGCGGAACCCAAGTCATACGCGAGGGACTGCCTTTGTCTAAGAAGGCAGGCACTCTCAATGGATCCATCATACTAACCTGATTTTTTTAAAACCATTGGGGGCGCCCAGATCCGAAAACTGTCGACTACGACAGCGTTAATAGGACCATTGTATTATAAACACTGCTCTCTAGAACCCCTCAATCACATGAAACTAAGTTGCACTGCCTAATATGGAAAGGTGTACTGCCTAATATGCCTTGGTGACTGGGCACCGCACATCCCGAGAAAGAAATGCACACCCTGCAGCTCTATAGGTTATTTCACAGTTTCATCTGGTTGGGTTTGAGCACATACCCACAAAACATACTCCTAGAGCATACAACATTTTGTTTAAAAATGTAGAATAGTTAAGAGCAGAGGAAGGATATACCCACCAGTCAGTTAGAGCTTCTGCCCAGTGGGAAGACTCATCTAGCAGTATGGGCGCCAATGACCAAAGCAGCTCCAGCATCTAGACACCATCACTATTAAGATAATCAGGTTCCTCACATTTTTAAGGTACGTTTTTCTAATCGTACAAGACAAACTATGATGTAAATCCTTCTGGCTGTTTCTTAAGTGTTAAATCACAAAATGTAAAAGTTTAAATATAAAAATTTAAATCAGTCATATCTTCGCGTGCTCCGCTGAAAATTGAACGAGAGTTCACGTCGTACGTACAGGTTCATGGGTTATATTCAAGCTCCAGATCGCTTATGTGATATTTTACTCCCAAGGTAATATCTGCCAATAAATTGTTTCTGTAGGAAAACTCTATGAGTCTATGACGTTCCCCTCGTATTTATTTGTACTGCTGACGCTAAGTCCGGTTTGGATATCACTCAAGACGTTTAGGGTTACCTTCCAAGTTTTAGGATGTTTTTCAAACTTGCAGGGGTCCTAGTACACCCCTGAGAGTATACCAAGTTACACCCCTGGCCTTCCCCTGTTGGACCCATCTCTGCCGACGCCGCTGCGTGGCTGAGGCGTCATCTTTCCCGGCGTCTCCATTGTTAGACATCCGTCCACTGCCAACCACAGATATCTGTTCGAGTATTTGTCGACCCCTCTCCGCACAGGGGCGCCCCTCTGGCCAAATTTGCTCCGTTGCTTCCTGGCAAGGCTTTTGAAACACCCACCACTAAAAAAATGTTCCATTTTTTCCTTTCTGACTTTACCTTATACTCCCCAGGAGACCATGCAACATTGCTGACAATGCACCGAATTTCGGCATGGCTTGAACCGTCGTGTGGCTGCCGCTGCCCCCTTCCCCGCCGCCTCCGCGCCGGAGCGAGGTGCCCCTCCCCCTGCGCTCGGCCGTGGGTGCCCGTTTTTTCGCTATTCACCACTCGCTCGTTTGTATTCTACCACCATGTTCCATCCCATTTTTATGTTTTTGGTTTTATTCCAAATGTACAAGTGAACAGATATACATATTTGGATGTATAAACTGTTTGGTATCGCATGCCATGAAATGCACTAAAGCCCCCAACCGCACTCTCCCACAATTACCAAACTTGTGGATCCGTCACTGACGATTTACGTGCGGGACGCTTCCTGAGCAGGCTTGGCACCTCCAGGCGCCGAGCCGGGGATGGAACATTCCTCACTCATTGCGTCACGTGATCTCTGCAATTGGAGTAGTCGGCCGACCGTACACAGCGCGGCGGTCTAGGCTCTGGCCTGGCGCCCAGCCCGGCCTCCGGGGGTGAGGCTGCCCCGAAAAACAAGCAAAAGTTATCTCAGCGAGTCCAGTTTGCGCACAAAGGCGGAGTTAACACTTCCTCCATGAGAAGCATGGATAAATTGTCACTGGCGAGGACGAAGACGCTTGAATCTGCACAATTCTTCAAGCAAACAACTTTACATGTGCAATTGAAAAAAGTGCCGTTAAAGGCCCTGCCACAAAAACGTGTTATGCAGTGTAACCAGCACGTGCAAATCACCAAATCCTTCGCAAGTCACTATTGATACAACTGGGTTGATTTTGCACCCTCCAACAGACAATGGGGCTTGTTAACATGCGCCCCGCTCTGGGGGAGGAATTCGTAGAAATTCAGAAGCTAAGCAACGCAGAACAACGTAGCTTACAAAAACTTATCCCTGATCGATTGCACGCATCTGACCATTTTTTTAGGTGAGGCCGACAAGGTCAAGATTCAAGGTCAAGCGAGCAGACCTCAAAACCTAAAATCACGAGTTTGAAACGGAACCAAACAAACATATGCAAACCGATCACTTCCAAACTTGGATGAGATCTTAAAGTCTAAAAATCTGCTATCTCAGAATTTTCACAAGGTTGACCTACGACGGGGACAATTATCTATTCAACCCATTATAAGTATATGATGAAAAAGGAGTGTAGAGTGTAGAAGGAGAGTGGAACCAGGAGTGTGGAATTATGTTTTGAGTGTATTGAACGCACTCAGAAGACAACCGGCCTACGCTTTCTTTACAGTACGTCACTTATTATTAGAGCTGCCGTAGTGAGCAATTGTACAACTTTTCCGCTTCCTTTGGCAACAGGTTTGGTGTTGTTCAGCTTCCGCTTCCGTGGGATGGCTCTGGTTTAGTCTGGTTTAGTCTCTGGAATGTGGAGCCTGATCTTGGCCCGGCACTGGATTCCGTAATTCACGTGTTGTTATTTATGACCGTCATTAAAATTAGACGAGATTTGACTGAAGACGAATCCATGCGCAAAACGTACAGGGACATTGAAACAATGTTAAGATCGGTGGTTCCCAAACCTTTCCCAGAGGGAGAAAGTGCGACTGACAAACTCAGGGACGTACCTCCTCTGTCACACAAAGCTGGAAATCATAATTGTATACTGAATACTCTTCCAATATGCCAATGTCATCCACCTTTCTTACCTTTGCAACAGACAAGGTTCAAGCACCAAGCCATTACCGCATGAAAGTAGTAAGCTGTGTTTCATTTTAGATCATGTTTATGTCTTTGGAAGGAAAATTTCCAATTATAGATCATTGTTTCCAGTATTGGGATCATAACTGTTATTGGCAACTCTGACTGCAGTTTCCCCAATGACATGCATTTCCCTTTTGAAGGAGTTTCCATTTTGGAAGGAGTGTTTCCAATTATGGTACATTCCCCATGATTAAATGTGGCAATTATCATGAAAATAATTATTATTGGGAACTAATCTAGAATGGGAGCGTACACCCACACACAATTGGGAACCCTGATCACAGCTCCCCCACTGAACTTCATCTCACATATCAACAAAGGGACAAAAATGTCAATGTCAACATAGGATTTGGATCTACCTAAAATGTGTTGGTAAAGTGGGCCTTGGTAACATTTTTACAGACGGATCAAATAATTATGTTAATTAGTATAATTATAATTAGTTCGAATAATTATCAAGAAACGTTTTTACCATCCAACAAATGGAGTTTTGTTGAACTAAACTTGTTAAAACTCAATGATATTATTACTGAACAGAAAATTATAATTCTATCAAAATTTTTAAATCAATCACTACCATTTGCCATCTCATCACTCTTTCAATATCATCGTCCTGCAAACACTCGCCTAGTACAACATTTTCATGTTCCTTTAGCAACAACGAACTACAGATGATTTTCAATATCATGTTCAGCTCCAACAGCGTGGAACCAGATAATATGCCGATTTTTCCAAATCTTGATGATGTTCCATTGCAGAAATATACATTAAAGAAAATTATCAGAAAACATTTTAGGAACCAATATCGATCCCAGGAGGGGAATCAATAGTAAATGGATTCAGGTAAAAATCAAGCTATCAAGTACTTTCTTTTGTGATTCTTTTTCATCTCGCTGCCTAGTTTTCTCATAGCCATTGACTGACCATTTTTTCTTTTATGAGTTTCTTATTTATCCCTGAAAACTTTAATCCACTAATACCAACTTAGAGTACCCAAGTTTCTCTCGAATGTTACTAGTTCTACTATTCTTTCGGGAGAGACTGGAAATACCAGTAAACAACTTTAGAATAAATGGAGCGGCGAGTGGTCGACCTTCAATTAAGATATTAACATACATGTCCCAAATTTACAACTGGAAAATTTAGTTGGTCCATGGGTACGGAAGGGCACTCCTGCCTACCTTTTAAATGGGTAGTGGGTTAAAAAATAAAAAGCTAAAATTGCCCCACACCCGATTATCACCTGCCTGGTCATTCCTTCTGCAGTAAAAACAGCAACACCCTGCATAATGTAAAATTATGCCTACTGGCCTAAAGGGTAAAAGGTATGAAAATCTCATACCAAAGAAAGATCCAGTGTAGGCAAAATCCGCTTTAACCCATGCAGTTCAGGTCCGGCGTTGCTTACTACCACTGGTAGCGTGTTTCGAAGTCCTTCCTTTCGAGATTTTCTGTCATTTTCAAGATGAGAAGGGCACTAGGCCCCTCCAGTGCACGTTAGTGCCAGACCTCAGTGTGCAAAGTATGGAATTTTCAACGAGATCCGTCGGGTGCGAGTGCCCTGGAACAGGAGCGAGTGGTGCGAATTTAATCAACCTGGTGCGAATTTGAGACTGTGCAAGGAAGGTGACACGAAAATCAAAAAAGAATGGCTAAACGGTTAAAAGACACAGAGGGACCTTATAAAAGTCCTCAACTAAATAACTAATAACAGAGGTAGCATTGTGTCGTGGGGTAGGAATGAGTGTGTTTTCTCCCTGGTATATGGCAGATTGGTGCGAATTTTTGGGCCGGAGGTGCTAGAATTTTAGATGGCCGGTGCGACTCGTCTGGCTTCTGCTATACTTGCAGACTGGGCCAGGCCCCTCTCCAGTGTGTGTTTTAACACTTGTGGAGGACTGCATTGGCACACATTTGCTATCTGTACAATATTACATGATAATTTGATCATGAAATCTCACCTGAATTACTGTTGTTGCCAGTCTGTTGCGGCGCCATCTCTCCCAACTTCCCCACCCCAAACCTACCTAACCAATCTTGATCTAGGGCACAAATAAGGTAAGGCACAAGCAAGCTAAGGAATGAAAAACCAAGTTTGATATGGAAAGTGCATCAGTCTCAAAGTAGCCGACATTCATCTTAGATTAGCCATGGGCAGCACTATTTATTCCAGCTAGTTTAGCCTGCACTTACTAAGATATACCTAATAAATGTGCCCTCAAAAGAAGCAGCTTCCCACCTGTTGAAAATTTTTGGCAGGCTCTACATCACAAAAACATTTCGAACTTGTCTTGTCGCTGCTACGTAGTTTAGGTAGAATGGCTGCCCAGCCATGTTTATTTCTTTCACTGATTTAGTACTTTTCTAGTAGCTTTAGGCGTACTTAAAACTAAATTCAAAGAAATAGGGACCGCTAAATAGAAGAGACTCAAACTTTAAATATACTAACCTGACAAAACGAACAGAAAGTACTGATAACGTATCTGCGTATGATAATGCCTTAAATATGCCCACAACTGTGTATTTCCTAGAAAATACTGTCACATTTCCGGCATCTAGGCGGCAACTTTCGGCAACTACTAACAATCGGCATCATTGGGCTGCATGTTAAAATCGGCAACTGTGACAGCGGTTTCCGGGTTTTCGCAGCGGGGTCCTCGTTTTAGTAGAAACGAACACAGTACCAATATTGTATCACTGATGGTACGCTGTGCAATTAAAGAACAGAGCTGCAAATTAAAATAATCGCACACGCCATTCTGTATTTCGAAAATATGTGGTTTGATTTTGAACCATGCAGCCACGATCGCTATTTTGTCACACTTATGCACTTCGATTTTCGTAAATGTGTCACAAACCCAGTAGCCGAGTTGGCAAGTTTCTGCACCTCTGACCTTTCCGAACGATGTCCACTTTTACAGCAGTCGGATGACCATCAACCCACGCCAACAAGCTGTACCATTTTATACAAAATGACGTTGGAGCGTACATGTATTTACTCCATTGTATAGCCCAAATCCTGGGCCTCGTTGCCACCAAAACCTGGGCTTCGTTGACACCAAGGGACACATAGATATATTTGTTTAGTTCAAAGTGGTTCATTAGCCTTGATTTGATCGCCAACTTGGCCGAATGCCGACTATCGATATATCGCCAGAAATTGCCAAGACCAAAAAGTGTTTGAAAGGTAACAGAGAGTGGAAGGAATATTCCGATTCTCTTAGAGCAGACGTAATCCACTGCAAACGTACATTTTACTCCACTGGGGACATTAGGTTGGCTGACACATACTTTTAAAATGGAAATGCCCAAAAATTGTCTGCGTTATGTGCAACCAGCGACAGGGCACACTTTAAACTACAAAATAATGGGCATTTTGCCCACCAGTCCCCTATACTATATCCGTGCCTTTTTGCTGGCTGGGAATTCGTGCCATTTTCAGCCGAATGCCCGCCAGTCCCAATTCCTTAACCCTTGCCCCGGTAGGGGGTGTTTGAACACCCCCTCGGGTTTTCCGCCGGCACGAAAAAACGGCTGCGCAAAGCGCCGCCGTACTTAGCACACG
This sequence comes from Lepas anatifera, assembly GCA_034440635.1. NCBI lineage: Eukaryota > Metazoa > Arthropoda > Thecostraca > Lepadidae > Lepas > Lepas anatifera. Next base: position 192,912 of record JAOTON010000590.1, on the reverse strand, counting down.
TTATCCTTGATCGCACACCTTATCACACCTTATCTTCTGTAACTTTACTCAAAATTTTAGGTTTAAGTCATCTCAGGTCAGGTCACCAGTACAGGTCAAGTGACCTCACCTCAAAAAATGTTTAAGGTGGCATAAGTAAGAAATGGGTGAATCTATCCGATTGAAACTTATAACACATAGTGGCACCACAGAGTTCTACAACATTTGTTCCGGAATTTTCAATCTCGATGACCTAAGGTCAAGTACGGACCATGACCTCTCCATTGGAAATACATGGGAAAAACAAATTGGGGTGCATTTGTGTAGCTAAAGCTGACAATACCTTTATATTCTCCAAATCGAAGTATCCTGGGCCCCTTTCTAATTTCATATTGAAATTTTTCCTGCGACCTTTGAGAGGTCATCTGGAGCTACTTAAGCAGTTTTCAGACCTAGGTCAATAACTTTGAGTAGAATGATGATACAGCTTTAATTTTCATACCATTGCGTTTGGATTGCTATTGCAAGTCGATTGCTATGAATATCGACTATGCTAGGCCAAAAAGTGACCTTGACCTGACCTGAGGTCAAGTCTTTTTGTGTTTTGACCTAGTGCGGTCAGATTATACATAATTCCGTTTGTCGGGACAATAGAAAGCAAATGGTGCCTACAAAATTAGTCTAACTCAACTCTGTCAGATGATAGGGCCCAAAAACTTTGCTCAAAATTCCAACGGCTTTGACCTGTCATGACCTCAATATTGACCTGAGCTCAAAAGTGACTGATATCGTTTCTTCATAAATTTGTATGAGCTATCCACCAGAATTCGCGTTTTTTTGCTATCCCACATAGAGGCCGAGTTCGAGGGGGGAGGGTTCAAACACCCCCACCACCAGGGCGAAGGTGGCTCGGAGGCCCACCGGGGCGAGGGTTAAAATATGCCCGATTAACCGCACTTAGGGATGAAAATTGCGGGCCGCACCGAAATTTGTATGTACCGTATTGTAACAAAGGCTGGCCTAAAGTGCAAAATTCTGATGATATGCCCAATATAAAAACCTTTACTGGTCATATTCGAGCAGATCTTCTGTTTTTATATGGCAAGTTAAAGTTTGTTTATATTAACGCCCTTTGTTAGGGGCTTGAACATTTGCCTTGACGGGGCGGGGGGCAGATACTCGCCCCCGCCCCGTAAGATTTCAACCCACAAGTTGTAGTCCATCGAAACTCCAAACCAGGAATTACAAAAACTACCGGGTGCCGAGACGCGCCGACGGCTGGGGGCCGCCGAGCGGCGGCGGCGCCGACGCGACGCGACGGCTGCCGCATTCCGGGGCCATTGCGTCATTTGATCGCTGCAACTGGAGCAGCGGCACAGCCGGCCACTAGGGAGCAGCTGCAGCTGCTGGATGCGCGACAGCTGCAGCTGGTCCGCTCCTAATCAATGAGGCTTCCTCGCTTAAGTATTGTAGAGCTACAACAGATATAGGAGACCTGTTTCGTCAGCGCGGTTTGGTCAGCAGGACCTCCAGCCTCCACTCGAGAACGACATCAGCGCAGCAGGCGTCTCTGGTATCTGCTGACCCAACGAATGTGATACATCGTACTTATCTATCATTCTCAAACAGCTGCTGTCGTGCTGTTGCCGTTTTCCAAGCAGCATAACCGCAGACCGGCAGCGCGTTCAACCTGGAGAGCAGTCCCGGGGAGAGGCTACAGTTCTGTGACGTAGGCGAAAAACTGCTGATTGATGCTGACGAAATAGTGCTGACAGATGGAACACGGCTATGCTTGATAGTACGAGCTGTGCATTTCCTACATGACCTCAGTCACCGGCGCTGCATTAAACGGAATTTACCACTTCTCCCAAATTCTGAAGAAAAAATTATGGGCAAAATAAGTATGAAAATCTGAAAGTCCCCTTTCCGGCTTAAGTCACTGAAAGGGAAAAGATAGCCTTATTTCCAATTATGACGTTATCAAAACAGCAGCTTTTATCACCTGCAAAATGATACCCTTGATGACAGGTAAGACAAAGACTCACTTTGCCAAGACAGTGCACTATAGACATCCTAAATCTAGCCCTAAATTTTACTCCGAAATTGAAATCTGATGATAAGGATACGATCCTTGTCGGTTATTTCTGTATACAGAAATGTTTCCATTAATTTCTTTGGAATTTACCCGCATGTGAACCTGGTAAATAAACAAGTACAATAGGCATACAGTAAGGTTGGGTCGCTTGCCAGCATATCATTTTCAATAAGTGGGTTGGGGAGGGAGGCTCGAGATTAACCCGCGCCCTGCCGGCGGTGCTGTTGTTCCTCCTTTCACCGTTTCAATGCAAATATCTACATCCAACTAACCTTCACGATGATAATGCTCGGAGTAGCTGTTCCTATGTCAATTCTGCATCATTCGCTAAAAACAGAAAGTAGGTACCTTTTCAAATTTTTGCGTAAAGCGAAAGTTATTGAGATGATGTTCGCGCTTTTCCACTCACGTCTGGCAGTGGCGACCCGTGCCGCGGCCCGCTGGGGCCCGCGACAGCCTCTGACACAGACCGGGCTCGTCAGCGCAGGCGGCAGGTAGAAGGGTGACAATTTTCGTGGTTTGGTCGGCTGATAGTGATCGCGGGGACGATAAGGACACACGTGAAAATACGGAACAATGGCCCAGCCAGCATCTCTAACGCTTGCTTCCTGGAATACGTACCCAGACGGCATGGCGACAGCGCCAGGAGGCTCGACATCAGCAGGGGCTAATGGGGTTAAAGGGGTGGTCTCAGGCCACCCTCCATGTATCATGGTTACCCAGGGGACATTTTCACGCCAAACTTGACATTGTGCCAGGTTCACAGCTGGATGGCAAAGGGACAATTTGCTGTGTAAAAGGGTAGCCAACGGATGGGGATGTAAAAAGATCCATTGATAGTAATGGTGCAATTATCCCTATCCTTTTAGTTGCTTGAATTTTCCTGTCCATTTTATTGAATACTCATGTGATTAAAAAAATTGAATGACGAAAAACATACACACTCTCTCTCCATGCATGCCTAGATTATGACATTTCCTTTTTATTTAGCTATTTCTGACACCATGTCACTCTGTGAAAACTCTGTGTCCGAATTCCCCGAAAACATCCCTTTCCTATGGATGCCATTTTCTTTCATCTACAGCCAGGTGGAGCGCATGTAAGTACGGATAGGTTTAGCGAACCGAGGTGCGATCTTTCAGTCAGTATCAAAGACGAGACTATGCACGAACAATCTAAATATGTCAAATCAATTCCCCGAAAATTCATATGTTCACAATGTGTATAAGCACAATGTAGAGGGGGCTGTGACAGTTGTTCGCTAGGATATATCCGACAAGTGACTAGTGGTTTATGCAGATGGCATATCAAACGTCAAAAAGTGTCTTATCCGCTTTTGAAATGGTCCCATATAATTGTTTCGCCGCTGGGGCGCCATCCCACAGCGAATGCACGTGTTCGCTGGCGCGGCCGGCGCCAGGTGCCGGCACCGCCTGTCTGAGGCTGTACCCAGGACACGGGGTAAGCGGCAGCGCGGCTCTCATGGCGGCCGCTGTGGTCGGACTGAAACTGCAAGGTTTGGTTAAAAGGACTAATTTAGGCACACTTGATAGGAATTCATGTATGAAACATATACGAACAAGGTGAAAAATGATTGAGGTTTCTTTTGACACCCTGTAAGGCACATACGACCGCCTGACACATACGACTGACGATGACTGAGAGGGAGGTGGGGAAGACAAAGTTGGAACATGCTGGCTGTCTTTCAAAACGCTGCCAACGCACTCAACCAGCACTAGAATTGAGAACATTCACCAAGATGCAAAATGCAAAGATGGGAGTTGAGCCCAACAAATTGGAAGTCCCCCTGGCTCCCCATTTGTGGGACAGCATCCCTTCCCCCTCCCGCCCCCGCTTCCGACACACATGATCACAATATAAATATTATATGTTGTCTCAAGAAGCTCCTAGCCCGTAACATACAGCACTCGGCATTGCTGAATGATTGTCACTGCCAGCATTTCTACCCGTTTCCAAACGTTGGAAGGTGTCACACTTTATGAGATCTACCAGGTCAGAGACCAGTAAGGCCAATTTTTGTTCAGATTGAAAGCCTGTCTCCCCTCCCATTGGGTGTTTTTACGGGTGAATAGTTTCATAAGCAGTACCATTTTCCGGAAGTAACATATCTGATGACTTGCCACGAGGCCGCTGTTTGAAAAGGCATGGCAAAATATGTAATCTAAAGAGGCTCTGTGGCCGAGATTGAGCGGCAACAGTGCAGGGGTGGCCTGCGGCGAATACAACCTCATCAGGATGACACATCTGCCTGGGCTATCTTCTAGAATCAGCAGAGCGTCTGGGCCACACCAGATGTTTGCTTGCGCAGGTCCACCATGTAGAAGCATCGTCAACCTTGTTAATTCTTCGCCGTTGCACAAACATCATCATAAACGCCCCATACAATGCTTAAAAATGACTGAAGATTCCCATCTCAACAACGTATCGGCAGTTTTCAGCCAAATAGTGAGCAGGAGCAGGCACTTAGACTCTAGCACTCCGATTTCAACATCAGTTTACACGCCGGACGAAGTTGGTGACGTCTCCAGGCGAGACGTGCGGCCACATCACCCACTCAAGGAGGTTGTGATGATGCCAGCTGCACCACAACCAACCCGAGAGGGGGATATGACAATCACAGAGCAGCTGGTGTGGAGTGGCGATCGGGCTGCTGCGTGACTCTGGGCGCAAAATGCCCCGTTGCTGTCGATGCGACCTAAAACACTAATGATGATGTTGAGCTGTTGCGCGATTGAAGCGGCCGGAGGAAGGAGAAAACATGGCGATTTCGGTGGGTTTTCGGGAAGGGGACCTTGTAACGGACCCACCAGGTGGTGAATTACGGTTTTTTCGAACGAGTGACAACATTTCAACATTAAGTAGGTACAAGAAATCCATTTTAAGTCACCCAGAGTCAATGATATACATTCGTGTGTGAGCTTTTAACTATTCAAAACCATACACACAGAAACCTTTTTACTCGACGCCATCCAGTAAACCAGTTGTTTGCAGAGCGCGTATTATTTTTGCAAAAAATCTGCGTACCGCCCGTATACCCGCAGGCATGGACCTTGGCTCCATGGCCAAACAGCGACTAGGATCAGATTGCCGATGGAGTCCATCAAGGGCTATTTCCCAATAACTTTAGCGCAGTCCGTGCTTTAGCGCTGGGAAAATAGCACTTCATGAACTTGACAACTCCACGATGTGTCCTGATCGGCGATACGATCCGAATCGCATTTTAACAATGGAAACTAAGTCATAAAACCGAACTGGCTAAACTGAGCAAAGCAAAGTTTTGGGCGCATTGCACATTTGAACAGTGCTAAACTATCATCGTCATTTCCAAGGAACACAATGGAAAACAATTCACCAAACATGGATCTGGCCGCTACTCCACGTGGAAACATTTAAATCACATCCTCGGCCGATACGCTACAGCTAGTTTGTATCAGAATCATGGCCTGATATCATACCTTCGAGCCCTATTTCACCCAGCCAGAACAGACGTCAGCAGTTTCAGCACACCGCCCACCAGCACGCAATTTCCAGCACTGGAGCAGCTGGTCTGGAGACACCACTGCGGGGTACCACTGTGGCGCGTGGCACCTCCCCCAGCCTCGGAGGGCATGGCAGCCTGTCTGGTCTCCGTACAGTCCTCGCTAACCGGAGCAGAGGCGCAAACGATAGCCCAGGCCTTCACAGTGGGCTGCTCCATTTGTGTCGGTTCGTATGTTTTCAAGCTTTGCTTTTTGTCAACGATATGTCCTTGCGGAATTGTAGTGTCTGACATCGATAGGAGTGAAACATAATTTTCGACCACAGCTTCAACTGCTGGCCCGAATTCTACTTCTGGTACAATCGTAACGACTGCAGTCGGCTGCCATTTCATGCCTGAGGTTCAAACGCTATCAAATCTTTACAACCGGTGAACTACTGTCAGTACAGATGCACTCTAGGCTGGGGGATTCATCTGTTCCCGAAATGATTCGGCGTGTTTTTCACGGCCACACACAGATGGTGTGCGCAGTTGCTGAGGGCAGGAGCCTCCCACCACTGGCTGTCAATCAGCATGGTTAGCGGCACTGTCGGATCCAGCGGGCCCTGTTTGGGGGCAAGACCCGAACTGAAGAGAATTTGAGGCTTTTCCTGGCATCAAACCCAGCAGAACGCACTCTGAGTGGACTGATAAGACGACGTTCATCAGCCCCTTCCTCCCGATCACCCGCTACTGGACAACTGCGGATCTATGTCAGTGCACATTGGACAACTCTTTCCAAGCCTGAGTAATTCATTCAATAATAAAAATGTATTCATGACGTTGGCCGTTGTTCTCTGCTCCGGATCCGCCTCTGCGACTGGAAGCATCACAGGTTCAGTGATCCCGCGGGCAGCGAGGGCGCACGGGAAGTATTTATTTTGAGAGTCAACTTCAGCGCCGAGTGGTCCCGCTCGTTGCAAGGCTGAAAACTGGCCTTGGCCACCCGTGGGGTAAATCATCTTGAGGCACATGAGCAGCGGATCTGATTGGGCCCGGTTCACATAGAGAAACCATAAATAATGCAATGTTGTATTTTCTCATTCCAGCCTCAGCTATTCAGAGCAGATGCCGACCTTCCGTGGCATCAAGCCCTGGTATCGTGGCGATAACACGTGAAAAGTTCTGTTCCTGGACGTGTGTTCCAGGCGTGGCAGAGGTCGTCCCCCTCCCCGACTGTTGCGGCTCTCGAGTTGTTTATACAATCCAGCAGACACCCCGGGGAGAGGTCACCGCCCCTGGAATGTTACAGCGTTTCCAGTCCCCTGGGTAGAGGCTATTTTGGAGACGCTCGATGTCTGCGCCGGACGCAGAAAAGACCGCCGAAACAGCGTCAACAGACTTGAGCTGAGAGCCACGTCATCTTAGCACTCGTAAGCATGGTGCTATCATGCCTTTGTTGCATTTGTAGACGGCCAGCCTTCCTGGTAAGCCACTCCCGTTTGGAATTGCACCAGAGTCTCTCTCTCTCTCTCTCTCTCTCTCTCTCTCTCTCTCTCTCTCTCTCTCTCTCTCTCTCTCTCTCTCTCTATCTATCTCTCTCTAGAGTCCCACATGTGGTACAGTACCGGGGCCATCAGCGTACTTATCTCGAGGACACAAGGCAATCATGGCGCCTTGACCGATAGCCTCTAAAAGATAGATCTACAGAACGTGACAAAGCTGACTTGACAATTGAAAACACCCCTTTGATGAAAGTTTAGCTACGCCGTTGAGCACGACATACACACAGTCGACTACATTCATAGGCGGCGGAACCAGGGGGCACCGTCCCATCACTTAACCCGTGCCCCACCGGGGGGTCCAGCGCCACCTTCGTTCCACCGGGGGCCATCGATGGCCCCTCTCTAACTCCGAAAATATGGGGGTTAGAGCAAATCTGCAAAGTGAATTAGAAAGCTCGCGTGAATTCAGTAAGAACTTGCTTACATGTTTAAGCGTTCAGTTCAATGGTTTGACCTCCATATGTCAAGTTAGGTCAAGATCGGCTATTTTCACCCAAATTTGCAATGCTTAAGCAAACTGGGCATAACTCTTATGGCCATTAGAGCTATTGAGATCTGGTAAGGTACATTTGATAGGAAAATATCATACATTTTTGACGCTAATGTGAAACGTGATGACCTCCCACCAGTGGTTTGACCTCCAGAGGTCACCTCGTGACCTAATATGACCTAAGGTCACGAAATGTCAGAAAGTGACCTTGGCGTATATCAAATGAAAGCCAATGACGAGCCATACACGATGGTGTTTGATTCAGCGCTCTAACTTAACTAAGTCAAAAGTTATTGTCAAAATACTGTTTTTAACCACTGGTGACCTTGGATGACCTCGGAGAGGTCAAAGGGCAAATACGGCCCCTGGGATCCATGAAAGGGTGTCCTTGAACGCTTTTCTGAGCAAGCCAAGCATTTCCAATCGATCGTTTTTGTGACTTCTAGATCATAAGACAGCTTTTCCCATGCTTTTTCAATGGGAGAGGTCACCTCGTGACATGACCTCAGGTCACGAAATCGAAAAATCCCGGTTATACACCGTGTAGACCCTGGAGAGGTCATGAAGTGTAGGAAGTTTTAAATTGATCGACTAAGAAATGTAGCGCTTATAGAGCTCAAAACTTGAAATGAGGTGACCTTGGTTAACCTCGCCTGGTGATCAGGCCTTGGGTGACCTGTGGTAAAAAAAAACTTCAGGGATGATGGGAAAATGATGGGGTGAGAGGAAGAGCCCTCAACCGCGGTGCTGCACCCCGTCGTTTTCCTGCTATCCCGGAAAAGGGGATGAGGTGGCTTAGTGGATAGCACCCTTGTCTTCTAAGCCACTGGTCCCGGGTTCAAGTCCCGGCGGAGCCTCTGAATAAGTCGATCTGATCCCCAAAATCCCTTCCAACAGGGTGAAAGTTGGCGACGCCATATGACCCTGGCAGTTGGTGTGTCGTTAAACCCCAACAATTACTTATATCCCGGAAAAACCTTAGGGGGCATCGATGGCCCCGATGGGGCGAGGGTTAAATTATGTATTTTAACATTAACCCTATGGCGTTGCATGGAAAGAAACGGGTTGAAAAGTCAACGGTGCCCCCCTTAAATTCGGACCCTCCGTCGCCACTGAGCACACCCCTAACACCAGGTCGGGGGTACTGAGTGCTCCAATTCAGTCTGCTCCACAGTCAACCGCGGCTAATCGTTTCACCGGTCATTACGACCATCCAAGCATGGTTTCTGGATGCCTTCGAAAGGAGTTGTGTTTGTTTTATGAACCTGTCCCCTTGTGTAGAGGTGACACGAGTCTTAGGATCAGCGGGCGTGGGTATGGTTTTTGTCGCCTCTTCCGGCAAATCAGCTGAACGGCGCCCGCCGGAGTGCAGCGCAGTTCTCACTGGAGGACTTTTAGATCAGAGGTCTCTTGGTGTGCGGTATGCCTCAGCTGTCTGCTTCCTCAGAATTTCTTAAAATAAAAAAATATAGAAATGTGTACAGAATGATGCAAACGAAAACATATACCTATCTGTTTGCATTCACCAGTACCAACCTCCAAAATCACGCATTTTCTACATTTCATAACTAGGTATCTTTTCTCAAGCAAATCCACCATTTCCGATAGGAGGGACACTTCCGTCAGGGGGTGCCATTTGGGCCTGGATTAGCGCCATATGGGCCCGAGGGCGTCATTTTGATCAGGGGCACCAATTCTGAGGATGGGACCTATCCGAGGAACGCCAAATCGCATCCTGGGGGTGCCAGATGGCATTGTACTTCAGATTCAAGGAGGAAAATCAATTAACAACTTAAAATATAGAATAATGTTCTTCAGTGCAGCACTCTGAAATCTACCAACTATAAAAATGAACACAACTTAAAGAAAGCACATATTTTGAGCCTTTTTGTACTGAAAGTTAATCTTTTGAGCTTCTATAATGCTATAAGAAATTTTGTAAAAATTTGTGACAACATTGTCAAACATGTTTTAGAAATCTTATCTTTAGATTCCAAATGCCAAAAAGTATATTCAAAGTTTGTACTGCAAAACCTTATTTTCTAGCTCTCGGTCGTCTCAAATATGTACATGAAAATTCAATCGAATTTGTATGAAAAATGACTGCACTGTTTGCATTTCAAACCGTAGTTTTCGGTAAAAAAGCAATACTGCCTGGGGCAATAGCTAAAAAACTGTTTACCTACGGCTCCTCAATATAAACGGAAGTTTTACTAACACCACGTGATTCTACATCCCAAATAACCATATAGAAAAGTTTTGAACCGAAATCTGAGATGTAGGCTGTTGTGGCTTGGCCAATCTGTCGTGGAGTTGCTCCTGTTGAAAACTGCGGACAATAATAGAACAATAAATCGAGGGCTACCTTTCATAAATTACCAAAAATTCGATGGACATCACGGTGCATCAGACACTATCGAGGCATTTCAATTGTTTTGCTGCAAAGTGAGAGCTGTTGCAAAGTGAAGCTTCTAGGTAAGCCCCTATTGTTTTGACCACACCAGCCGTGAATGGGACTCACCAGCCGTGAATTACTGCTCTTTTCAGCAGTAGACATCTGGATAAAGGTTGGGTTGGGTTGGGTTGGGTTGGGTTGGGTTGGGTTGGGTTAGGTTAGGTTAGGTTAGGCATCGACTCCCTCACTTTGAACCAGTTTTCGGGCAAAGAATGATATAAATTTGGAGCTCTCGGCTTTGAGCCAGCGCTGCGGAGGCCGGTGGGGTAGTGCTTAGCGAGCTCACTTTCCACGCGGCCGACTGGGGTTCAAGACGCGGCGGATTTCCCGTCAGCAAGGAACTGTCTGGCTCCCGAGAAATCCTTCCAAGAGGGAAAGAGTTCGCGATGCCATATAATACTGGCGGTTGGTGCGTTAGTTTATCCAGAAAAGGCTAATATCATCAATATAGGTAAATACCTAAGTGAGGACAAAGTGCTTGTTTTCTCCGTGTTACTTCTTCCCTCGTGTCTTCTCTCCTTCCTATTATTTTTTGCTTCCACTACGAAAAACACACAGACATCCAATCAGAAGCATAACCGCATATTTCCCATGACGTATTTTTTAGGATCATGTAGTTGACTTAATGAAAAATCACAATTGGTCCAAGCGACTACCGCTAACTGAGCTTATGTATGGGCCAATATGTTTCGAAACATTTCGTTTGTTTCTCTATGCTCCACATCCTTATATCTATACCCAAAAATTATAATATGATAATATGACATGCAGCTAAACCCTATATATGTCTGGATGCCACTTTTCCAACCCACACGTGAAGGTAACCACTTGGGAAGGTAGCACCATCACTGAAGGCACTCTATGATGACGCGAAGCTAGCGCCATCGCGCAGTGCCACTTCCGAGCGGGCGGCAGCAATATAGACAGCGCTGTAAACAGCGGACGCCAGTCGCTCCAGCGTGGCAGGGGAGTCGTCGCTCCCAGCGTGGTAGCGGACGTCGCTCTCAGCGTGGGAGAAGACATCGTTCCCATCCCTTATAACGTCTTCCACGTCCAGCAGCATTGTCAGAAGGACCAACCGTGTCGTTATCCAGCGGACAAGCACACAGTGCCGCGTCTTAGGACCTTGATTACAGCGGACTCGTTTATTGACATTCTTGTATTCACAGATTTCTCTAGCCTTCTCTTGTGCGGGACAGTTATTATATAATTATTAGCAAGATATTTAATTTGTGAAACCCTTATAAAGGATGTGAGTCATGACACAAAATCGGTGGATGAAATTTAAAAAAAATCGCTCACAAGCCAATCGTGCCGCGAGATATTGGACGTCATAAAAAATGAAGTGCCGAAGCCGTCCTTGAAATGGGAAGCTCTCGTGAGTACTTTGTCCTTCCCGGCTTACTTCCCTACCTACCTACCCTTCTTGAATCTTGCCTTGTACCTTCATATACTGCCGCATAACCGTTCCCACAATCCACCGATATATATATATATATATATATATATATATGTGTGTGTGTGTGTGTGTGTGTGTGTGTGTGTGTGTGTGTGTGTGTGTGTGTGTGTGTGTGTGTGTGTGTGTGTGTGTGTGTGTGTGTGTGTGTGTGTGTGTGTGTGTGTGTGTGTGTGTGTGTGTGTGTGTGTGTGTGTGTGTGTGTGTGTGTGTGTGTGTGTGTGTGTGTGTGTGTGTGTGTGTGTGTGTGTGTGTGTGTGTGTGTGTGTGTGTGTGTGTGTATATCTTATTTTATAATATTTAACATTTAAACATAAATATTATTTCTGCTCACCGACTTCAGCTCGCTCCCCTCTCCAGCCAACCTGCTGGATCCGCCCCTGTCCACTATCAGGTAAAAAGTCTGGGCGACGTCCTTGCCTCTAAGGCAATTAGGCCTAGCCCTGCCACTGTACTTCATCGCGTTTAGGGCTATGGCCAAAAGCAGAACTCCCCTCTCTCTCTCTCTCTCTCTCTCTCTCTCTCTCTCTCTCTCTCTCTCTCTCTCTCTCTCTCTCCCCTCCCCCCCCTCCTCCCTCTCTCTCTCTCTCTCTCTCTCTCTCTCTCTCTCTCTCTCCTCTCCTCTCTCTCTCTCTCTCTCTCTCTCTGATGGTCCGGGCTGTGGAAGCCCGTGCCGAACTCGGTCTACACAACTGACCTTACACAGCCCCCTACGCTCGGTTCAGCAACAACTGCGCAGTACAGATTATTTCTTTAGCCGAAATCATTTCGCCGCTGAATAGGGTACCATTTCGAATTCCAAACTCCACAGTAGGGTGCCTCATTTTGCCTCATTTTGCACCGACCATGCAAATTATTGGGTGGCGGTCGTTTATCCCATTGTTTGAGACCTTCTGAATCCAATGGTACCAAAATCATACAAATCCAAAAATTTCTAGGGGTCGCGGATTGGATTTGAAATTCTGAATTTGTAAGAAATGGTAAAAAAACCTGTTTTTGTGCCACAAGGATATAGTTCTGCTGTTCAGAGCCAAGAAACCGAAATCCACCGGTCGTTTGCCATAAATCCTGTTTATTTGGAACGTATTTGGTTGAATTTGGAAGCCAGATTACTCTTAATATTAAGTTAACCATAATATTTTAGCAAAATGTAGGCATTTCCATGCCTATTTCGATGTGTGTTTTAGTTAATACGCACTCTGTGGACCATCCATAGTAAGTGAGATACTTCGGTCACGTGAGGAGCATTTATAAAACTTTGGTTGGTAAAAATGGCAAAGACTGTGTCAAGAATGGATGTTCATAAGGCTAAACCAATAAAGAATGTCCGAGATTCGCTCACATGTTTTATCCTGACCATGAACTATACCATGCTTAGATTCTGCCTCAATGAGCACCATTCCAACCCCACCATATTAATAAGTACCTTTCCAATATGTACGTTTTGATTAAAAATAACAGTTTATGAATAATGAAGCAAAATGCAGCATCTTCAAATGTTCAGGAAAACTGTCCTATTGTAGCCAGGCTCGGGCCTGCATTAACACAGTTTTTTCGGAAGATCATGTTACTAATTGATAACCTAAGTGATCTTCCACGGATTTTTTCTTATTCCGGTGAGAAACTCTTATAATTTTAGTTCGGCTTGATCACAGGCTATGTTATGGACACAGAAGACCTATAAACTATAGGAACTCGGACATTTCGGGGGGAGAGGTCCTGAGCCCCCCCCACCTTGGATCCACCATTGCTGGCCAATCAAATACGGGCAAATTGCCGGCGATTCGATCTACTACCCGCGTCTATTACATAGGTCAGCCTTCCTCCTCAATTACAGGAGCCAGCTTCCAACAGCAGTACAGGTCCTCAAGTATTTCTCCCACATGGCTTATGATAGTGATGACAGACAATAGGCCTATGAAAAGGCTGTAGAAAAAGTCCTCTCGATCTGGCATATGGCTAGAATACATACCATCAGTGAGCGGAGTTACCGGCATAGACTAGAAAAACTGTGGCAAGAGTGGCGGAAACTCTAAAAAGCCGGAGCCATCCATGTCAGAAAAATGTAGAAAAATTTCCCTTAGTGTTGGACAATCTAAGGGACATATAACCACGAAACGTGATTGTTGAACTACAACAGAGCCAACTACTAACATCCAATTACAAGGAAGAAGACATCGTGTTCTACGCTGACCAGCGTGGCGCCAGGTGAGGGACCACGAGCGGTGATGACAAAAAGCTCGCTGGAAAGGAACGACTGCAGAACGCGTGACAGGCGGCACAAAGAAGGGCAGCGGGAAGTTCTTCGGCTGGTGCCGCGCTTGAGTATGAACACTCGACTCAGCAAGCTCTGCTGAAGAATAAATATACGATGTGCAATCCGACGAGGAATCTGTGGAGACTGAGTCTGCGACGGGCATAGCAAAGCGTCACGCCAAGAACTTAGCCATCCAACTATCACGGCACATCCTTCGAGCACCTGCAAGCATAGAAGCTGGAGATCGCCTTGTTCTCCCGAATCGGCAGGTGTGTTATGAAATAAACTGAACTGAAATGTTTATTCATTTTCTTCTGACATGGTTCGCTCCGGCCTTTTTTAAGAGTTTGTGTCACTCTTCCCGCAGTTTTTCTAATCTATACCGGCAGCTCCGCGCACTAAAGGTGTTTATTCTAGCCATGTGCCAGAATGGGAGGGCGTTTTCTACAGCCTTTTCGTTGGTCTTTTGTCTGTCATCACAATCATGGCCCACGTGAAAAAAATACTTAAAAATTTTTCGTGATGTTGGAAACTTGGTCCCTGTAATTGAGAAGGAAGGCAGGCCTACGAGATAGATATGGGCTGTGGATCAAGTCGCCGGCAATTTGCCCGTATTTGTTGACTGGCCAGGGTCATTTTCATCTGTCTCCATAACTTAAACTATGATTGAGCTGAACAAAAACTATAAGAGATTCTCACAGGAATAAGAAAAAGATCCGTGGAAGATCACTTCGGTTGTCAATTAGTAACCTGATCCTCCGACAATTGTGATATTGTAGCCGCGAGCCTTATTGCTAATTATTATTAACTAATTAATAATATTATTAATTAACTAATTATGATTATTGCTTAATTATTCAAAAACGTTTATTTCTAATTAAAGCGTACATATTGGAAAGGTACTTAGTAATATGGTGTGGTGGAATGGGGCTTATTGAGGCAGAATCTAAGGATGGTATAGTTCATGTTGGGAATAAAACATATGAGCGAATCAGACATTCATTATTTGTTTAGGTTTATGAACATCCATTCTTGATACAGTCTTTGCCATTTTTACCAACCAAAGTGCCATAAATGCTCCTCACGTGACCGAAGTAACTCACTTACTATGATAGTACACAGAGTGCGTATTAACTAAAATACACATCGAAATAGGCATGCAAATGCCTACAGTTTGCTAAAATATGATAGTTAACTTGATATTAGGAGTAATCTGGCTTCTAAATTCAACCAAATACATTCCAAATAAACAGGATTTATGGCAAATGAACGGTGGATTTCGGTTTCTTGGCTCTGAACAGAAGAGCTATATCTCTGTGGCGTCAAAACAGGCTTTTTTACCATTTTTACAAATTCAAAACTTCAAATCCAATCCGCGACCCCTAGACATTTTTGAATCGGTATAATTTTGGTACCACTGGATTCAAGAGGTCTCAAACAATGGGAAAAATCACCGCCACCTAACAATTTGCATGGTCGGTGCAAAATGAGACACCCTACTCCACAGGTTGCCTCAGCCTGAGTAAAATCGCAGGTAATTGCCTTTTTGGGAGATATGAATTGAAGCTTCAACAAATATATTTCAATAATAATTTCCGGCTTCAGGGATTTTTCGATGACTTTCAAGTTTCAACTTTGTTTCACATTCAATTTGCAAGGGAAGAAACAGTAAAACGCGGGTTGTTTTGCTGAGCCGCAACAAACACAAACATAAATGTTCACTCCCAGTCTCAATCTGAACTCTTTCACGATTTTCCTTCTGTTTTTAAATCCCAAGTAAAAAAGTATGCTAAACAACTGACGAGCTAGGCACTTGTGATATGTATGTATGTACTTGTATGTTCGACAATGTATCGAAAGGAGATGAGCTATAATTGAGTGACGTATGATAACCTGTTGCTAATCAGCTGCAATACAAAAATTAATAAATAAATTATATCAGATCCTAAGTCAGTAAAGAAAATTAAAAAGTCAAATAGACAGATGGGCCGTACTTTTAATCAACGTGTTCTGGAATCATCAAACAAATTTGCATACACTTGTTTAGGATCCTCTCCGGGATTCCTATATAATAATCATTGTGCTATCTTCTAAAGCTAATTCAGTCCTCCACTCGTGGGCGTGGAGAGCGTGGATGGAGACTCGTCCTGACAGATGACAACGGAGTGAGAATTCTCCCCAAAACATGGCAGCGGATCTATTTTTAGTCTGTCATCAAGCATAAGCGTGGATCCAGGCAAAAGTCCCCTTTTACAGGTTAATTACCTTACGAGTCACTACCGTTCTCTCAGACCACATAACTTCGGCTTCGTCATCCCCCTCACCCCAATCGGGTCAGAGAGCACCTCCCCACGCCTAGCCCCACCCTCTGTATGCACAAAACATCGGAATTTCAGACGCTGCTGTGCAGGTGCGCCCCATATGCTTTGTGCTTAAAATGCTTGGCTGCTTTTTGTCGACAAAGATGTCAACTCGGATCCCGCAATGGCTGCAAACTAACCATGAACGGCATGATTGTTTCAAAATATGATGTTAGGGGCAAAAGTAAATCCGGAACAGACAGAGGCCGGGGAGTGCTATTTCCGGTGGTCCTGGTACTAAACGGATGTTTATCCGCCAGATAACGGGCTCGTTAATCCAGTTTATCTATAGCAATACATGGGGCTGCCAGCGGAAGGATCCAACCCCATTTTTCAACCGAACACTTTCCAAATATAGACTAGCAGACAAAAATTTTTATAATTTCGATCGGAAGCAAGGGTGGAAAGTGACGAGGGACCAAAAACTGAGGATATTGCATTTAAAGCGAGTAGTTTACAGTTAGCGAGCGTTTCAAGGTTTCGCCAACAGTTTCCACTTTCACCCGCGCTCCAGCGCCCCTCTTTAGCCGGTGGCGTCGGTTCCGTCTCAGACGGTAGAAAAGGGGCGTGTCTCCCTCTCCGGCAGCGTCAGCCCGGCCGGTAAACCGGCACCTGGTGAACCTTCTCCAGCTCCAACGGCGGGGGAATACCCGCAGAGTAGAGGTACCGAGTCTGACCTGGTAGCAACCCGCGCGGGAGTGGAACGTGAAAATGACGGTCTGGGTAAATAATACTATTGAGGCAGTTCACTCATGGTAAATTTGGTAACATTGGCTTAAGTCAGTGTTAATAAGTCGCGGAAAATGTCTGTGTATTATGTGGAGCAGCGAATCTTCTTTTGAGGAGGTCCTCCTGATTGAACAGTTCGAAGGTTGCCCCGCCCATCACCCCGTTTTCGAGAGCTACGGGTGACCTAGGTCAGAGCCAGGGGCGCCGCCACCGAGAGCCTGGGCCCCCCACTCTTGGAAAGTGGGGAGGGGGCTCCACTACTTTTGGTCACAAATGCCATTGAAAATGCCGAATTTAAGCAGACGTAGGGGTTTCAACGCTGCCCCCACTCGAAAATCCGTGGCGACGCCCTTGGTCAGAACTGACCATTGTACTGTCCGGCTCGACGCGGTATAGATAGATGTCGATGCTTAGTTTGAACCTACGGGCCTTTGCTGGGTCTTATCATTCACAAAGTTACCCACGGGGGCCAGCTTTTACTTAAATCCCACGAATGTGATGACTATTTCTATAGCCGTTGAAAGGAGAGTGCTATTTGACGGGATATCTTGCATGGCTATTAGCCCATTTTCCAGCTTGCATGGGCGTCAAAAAGCGAAGGGAACGGGTCCCCTACCTCACTGTGACCATTTTAGGTAGCGCCGGGGGTCAATCAGGGGGCAAGTGTCCTCACTTCCTCCTGAATCCGCCTACGAAAAGGGCTGCAACTATGTGTTCTGTAAGCGTAAAACATCACAACACATCTTCATCCGCGACCACCGCTCAGCCTGCAGACGTACGTACCCCGACGGCGTCGAGTGTCGTGGAAAATATGACGTCACGAGCAGTTGACGTCACTGTATGACTCGATCGAGTTAACGCCACGGCCATGCAGCAGATAAGACCAGGTGGGCTGGCGAGGCAGCGTCAGCGCACACAAGGGCAGCCCAGTATGGCGCTGTTATCTGGCCATGTGAAGGTTTCATCGGGAGCACACGCAAGCCAGGCTGGCAGTACTGTGGAGTGACGTTGATAACTACAGAGAGAGGAGTGAGATCGAAGCATTGGTGCAAAGGTGAAACGTTGTGGGGAGAGCAGGATTGTGTGAAGCTGTGGCGTGAGCGTGACAGAATTTCGATATGTGATATTGTTGCTCTAGATAAATAACATCAGGTTACACACGCCGATGCAGTTACACATTTACGGAGTGAGTTAGTTGCCGTAAGGATTACAGTGAATGAAGCCAGCGCTAGAGAAGCTTTACAATGAAGTGGCAAGCCGCCTTGTGTGGTGTAATTCTGGCATTAGCCCGCTCCGGTAAGCACTGTTAATTAAATTAACTACGGGTTTGGCGAAGCCTCGTTAGCCTAATTAGTCAGCTTGTATCTAGTTGGACAAGCAGGGTCTGCAAAAATTCTACGCCGGTAGTGAAAACAGGGTTTGGCGCTGCACGGCCACAGGAGAGATTTAGGAATGTTAGTTACAGTGTAACCTGGTTCTTTCATTCATCTGTGCTCTGATATTGTTTAAACGAGTCCGACCTTGTATCTCTGTGTTGCATTTGCACGAAATCCATAATGCAAAAGCGTGGATCTAGTCACATGTTAGTTTTACGGGCAGAACAAACAATATATGACTCGGCCAATCCGTATCATCAGTGATTGCAACAGACGGGCAGAACAAACAATATATGACTCGGCGTGACTTATCATGTATTATATATACCTAGATAATAATAATAATAATAATAATAATAATGTATTCAGAACAAGGAGGAACCTGGCCTGTAGGGTTCGCTCTTGCCCCCAATGACAAACATTGAAAAGTTGAAAAACTCGTATGCACGAGAATGTAATATCATAAAATGTAATACAACACCTTCCATTTTGTTATTATTTCCCTTAACATATCTGAAGTATAGGGACATTCCGGGCCTTCGGGCTGCAGCGTCTGCCTATGGGCCGTTGTCGTTGTTGCAGGTTCAGCAGTTCCAGACACATGCAGAACCACGTTCGATGCGGTTGCACGGGTCAGAGGCGAACTGTTCTTCTTCAAAGATCACGTGAGTGCTGAACGTGCTTTTCACCTTCCCGATTTCTCGAACGTCGCGAGCCGTTGATTTTAGCACTGGAACGTCGCGAGCCATTGATTTTAGCACTAGAACGTCGCGAGCCGTTGATTTTAGCACTGGAACGTCGCGAGCCGTTGATTTTAGCAGGACATTCAGATTGAGATAATGGTATTGGGAACTAAATTATTATAGACTGCCAGGTTTCATCAAATCGGAAATGTGACAAGGCTACCACACATATCTTGAAATATTTTTCCTTGTCTTTAAGCCTGGTGGGCTCCAATCATTGTAAGACTCGAGAAGTGCAATTCGTTGCCCCCTTATCCAGCCAAGAAGGCATTTTTAAATTTAGTAACTGTACCTCCTTCGTGGAATACCCAGCGAGTAAGCTTTTGAGCAATTTTGTAGAACTAATTGTAGAAACTTCCCACAAAATGCTACCAGTAAGGCACAGTCGTGCATTATTCAATGCACATTTGTGTGATCTTTGACCCCTCCCCATGCAATGTGTTTGAAGTCCATGTGTAACGTTTGACAACTCTGCGACTTACTCCACCTCCTCGACCTTGCGGTACGTAATTTATGAACGACTCGCAAGGAAAAATTAGACAGTTGCTGTTAAGCTGTTAAACTCCCCAGTTTTGAAGTTCAACGTGCACATGTCAACGAGGCAAACGGTCCAAAAACGCTCAGCCTAAGATTTCCAGCCTTTTCCGAACGCGAATGGAGCCTCAATGGTTGAGGAAAAACTAGGCCCATCAAGATACTCAATATTGTTAATATATTTTTACACGTGCTATAGGCGCAAAAGTATAAAAAATCGAAAAATGCGAGTGAATGCAAATGACTATTTTGCCCCATGGGCCGTCCTTGGGGGGGGTAAACGCTCTGGTTAAGTGTTTTGGCATTCCCCCGAAAACGCACGTGAACCAGCCCATAACAGTTTCACATTTTATTGCATACGTAACCGAAGACGCCTTCAACGATTCAATCTCTTGCTGCAACAAAGCTGACTCTCGCTTACCTCAAAACCTATAGCAAAAATAAAAAACTCTCTGCGCTCCGACGGAACTCCATAGTTTCTTACCCAAGACTGACTGAAAAGTAACCCAGCGTCAAAACCGTAAAAAACACCATGGAAATTTTGTCAGCCTGGCAAGAATCAGCCATGGAGCTTTGCGCAAAATCAGACACAGCCAGAAAACATGTGAACGTCTGCTTTATAACCACTATCAAAAAGTTATGGGCGTCTGACCGAGGTAGGCGCTTTACCCACATACCTTACCTAAAAAAGTACCTGGCCCCCTCGTGTGGTTTTTGTACCGCGCGCAAAAGAATCGATACAAAATACACATTCAATAATAATAGCATAACTCCTCGAACCTACAAAAAAATGTTTAAACAGCGCGGCTCCTCCCGTTCAATCGTTACATATACGACCCGTCCGCAGCAATGAGGGCATCTGCCCTCTTAGGACTAACTGCCTAACTTGAATCAAGTTTTGGGTTATACCCACCCAGCATACCTGAGCGACATGTTCAAAACACTGTTAATTTTTCATTTCACAAAGTTGTGGTGTGTGGATACGTCGCGCATAACTGAGTGTTCGCTCTTATCTGGCAGCATTTCTGGAGGTTAAACCGACACGACCGGCTGCAAACCCGCCGGCCCGTGCCTCTGGAAAGTTTCTGGAAGGGACTTCCCAAAGCCGGACGCATTAGTGCTGCTTATGAGCGTCCAGATGGCACTGTTGTCTTCTTCAGTGGTAAGATTCCAGCTATAAAACTAGCTTTAGTCACAATCGGAAATCATTGCAGAAGAATCGTTCCATGTAGGACTTTGACGTCATTTTTTCCGGAAGTAATATCACAGTACATCTGAAGAAAAAATACATTCTTCAAAATCATACCATCCGTTGATAAAGAATCGTCGAATAGATTCGAAATACCCGATAAAGACTTTTGTATTAACATTACCAGAACCTAAATCCTGAAAAACTAAAAGCTGAATCATTCCATAGTCGGTTTTTAACGGTGTGTTCATGTCAGTGCGATAACGGCAACTGAGCATGATAATATTTGAGGTTTGTTTAGCATATGAATATAATATTTACAAGATAGTCATGTCTGTAATTTTTTCAGCTATCAAGTTAATAAATAGCTCATCACTGCTGGACACTTTGTGTTTCCCCAAGCCATGTGCTTTTTCTCGGACTAGTGTGTCACCTTTACTGGAGTGCAAACTGTATCCTCCCCCAAACTTTGTCAATCCTGTAACAGTTCTCGAAGAATAATGCAATCAAAGAGCAGTTTCAGCCAGAAATTTCGATCCGTCTTCAAAGAACGCAACAAGAATGTGATGAAGTAAGATTAGAACTGGGTTTAATGGGTTATTTCAATACGGACCGTGTTTAGGGAGTAGAAATCACTATTTCGAGCTTTCTCTACCGGCTTCATATCTTGCGGTTCACTCGTTACACTTTTTTCTCTCTTTTGTCATTAAGCTTTGACATTAAAGCTTTGTTGTTATTATCATTGTTGTTTGAGGTCTTGATTAAGTGTGACTGCATGAATTTATCGTTAACCAAGCTAAGTGGGCTGATAAAGGTGATGGGGGACTTCAACATACCACTTTGATAACTTGATCCGCAGTGCTGATAGTATCGACTGCATCTGAGTCACGGCAGCTCTGTTGAAGTTTTCATCATTTACCTACGTTGTACACAATGCAACAACAGGAAAAAAACGGGCAGCGACACATTTTTATGACATCCGTCACCGATTGAGTTCTGCCAAATTTGCCTCATCTTTAAGGTCGTGGATTTCATGTTCAGGGACTTTTCGTGAAAATGCAGATATGTTAAATGTATATATATATATATATATATATATATATGTATATATATATATATATATATATATATATACAGCGTGACGAAGTCATGTTTCCGCGTTGAGTGGGATGGCTACGTCTAAATTAGCAAGGGAAATGTGCACCAATACGAGATTGTAGAAAACTTTGTGGTTCTTTTTGAAGTGCGATTAACATCGTATTCAACTTTAACTCAAAATCAATACAGAGAGCAGATATCCCAATGTAATATCCAATGATTTCGCCTAAGAGTGCTCATGATGAATGCTCATGTTAAATATGTGAACAAATATCGGCAACAGGCCAGCTCTGCGGATGCCAGTAACTTTGAAAACGTATATAGAAGGAAAATGAAAACTGCACCAACAAGCATGTTTATTTTAAACTATGTTTCGGAATTCTGAAATCTACCTGCTGTATAACGCACGGCTACAGGCTCCCCTGATTCCACGGGCAACAGAAACAGCCATGTGTCCAAGACTTATACACGATGTCGGCATTAACTCAATTAAACATCTACTGTCCGGAAACCCAGGAGCCTCAGCAGAAGTGTCCTAACTTTGACGCAGCTAAAATTAATTTAAGGGCCAAATCAGAGTTTGTGTGCGCCAGCGTTTGACAAAAGTTCTTCAATTCCTGCAGCTTCACGGCGCGGTAAATGTGAGGCATTCGAGTTCTGAGATTAATTTTCCATTATGTGTTGGAGTTTTCACCGAGACAGCCAGACATGGTCCTCTGTGATCTTACTCTGTTGCTAAGCATACACACTAGGAAGCTGTGTGGGCCGCAGACAGGCAAATCCGCTGTATATCTGTATTCTACCAGCCAGTGAGCAAAATGTTTTTCACAGGTTTGGAACATCTTTGACACCTACATCATAACTTATGGGGACATCATTATCGCATTATTACATTATCAGGGACATCAGCTATGCTGGCGCCCCTTGGGTCGACACATGCAAGACAACAGTAAGAAGCAGGACATTTCAAGGCATTGAGACTGGTGGTTACTCGGCTGAAAGGGCACATCTTTTCATCAAAAACCCGCTTCCGAGTCACCAAATGAGAGCCTAAAAAGAGCAGCATGTTTGTGTTATGCCCGGGTTTTTTGTTAACATTAATTTCACACTTCAGAAATATGAAAATCTATCTTTTTAGTTTCCCAAATCTTCAAGGCGCATTTTTGTTTGGTGTGCAAGATGCTCTGGGACAAGCCTCTGTGAGAAATAGACGGGAAACATCCCTCTATATTGCTGTCGATTCCCGAAACATAGTATCCGTCTTATAATGAGTTCTTGGGAGCAAACCAAGCTCCCGACATTGTTCTGCATTTTGAGACCACCGCCTGAAAGTGGATAGCAATATCGCTTTGCCTTGAAGTCAGAAACTTCCTGTTCGGATAATGAGGCTTTGGGAACTCATCTTCCAGATTAATTCCGATAAACCACTCGAAAAATAACCAGCAGCCGTCTCATTCCGGAGAGACCCAAAATAAACAGCCGATGGAGGAAGCACCAGTACGCAAGGTACCCCGGGTTGGGGAAGTACTCCAGATCTGGAGTTTCTCACAGGTATTTTAGTGGCGGACAAGGTATGGCAGTGAAGTTATGATGGTGCTAAAGGAGGTAAAAATGATCATAATCTGCCAAACATACATTATTTTTTAAATGAGTTTTAAAGCCAAAGGTAAATGCATAATATATGGTACTATACATTGTAATAATGATAATAATGCATAATATTCGCACAATGCATGGCCACGAGTCGTGACCATGCATTGTACCTTATATATGCACTTCATATATGTCGCAGGTCAGTACGTCTGGATAGTATAGGACCGACATCCCACGCCTCCCTCGCCCCCTGACCCTCTGTAAACGTCACAGGTCGGTACTTCTGGGTGGTGTGGGACCGACACGCCATGCCAGGCTACCCACGCCCTCTGACCCTCTGTATACGTCACAGGTCGGTACTTCTGGGTGGTGTGGGACCGATACCCCACACCCTCTGACCCTCTGTATACGTCACAGGTCGGTACTTCTGGGTGGTGTGGGGCCGACACGCCATGCCAGGCTACCCACGCCCTCTGACCGTCTGTATACGTCACAGGTCGGCACTTCTGGGTGGTGTGGGGCCGACACGCCATGCCAGGCTACCCACGCCCTCTGACCGTCTGTATACGTCACAGGTCGGTACTTCTGGGTGGTGTGGGGCCGACACGCCATGCCAGGCTACCCACGCCCTCTGACCCTCTGTATACGTCACAGGTCGGTACGTCTGGGTGGTGTGGAACCGACATCACAAGCTCCCCATGCCCTCTGACCCTCTGTATACGTCACAGGTCGGCACTTCTGGGTGGTGTGGGACCGACACCCCACGCCCTCTGACCCTATGTATACGTCACAGGTCGGTACTTCTGGGTGGTGCGGGACCGATACCCCACACCCTCTGACCCTCTGTATACGTCACAGGTCGGTACTTCTGGGTGGTGTGGGACCGACACGCCATGCCAGGCTACCCACGCCCTCTGACCCTCTGTATACGTCACAGGTCGGTACTTCTGGGTGGTGTGGGACCAACACGCCATGCCAGGCTACCCACGCCCTCTGACCCTCTGTATACGTCACAGGTCGGTACTTCTGGGTGGTGCGGGACCGATACCCCACACCCTCTGACCCTCTGTATACGTCACAGGTCGGTACTTCTGGGTGGTGTGGGGCCGACACGCCATGCCAGGCTACCCACGCCCTCTGACCCTCTGTATACGTCACAGGTCGGTACTTCTGGGTGGTGTGGGACCGACACGCCATGCCAGGCTACCCACGCCCTCTGACCGTCTGTATACGTCACAGGTCGGTACTTCTGGGTGGTGTGGGACCGACACGCCATGCCAGGCTACCCACGCCCTCTGACCCTCTGTATACGTCACAGGTCACAGGTCGGTACTTCTGGGTGGTGTGGGGCCGACACGCCATGCCAGGCTACCCACTCCCTCTGACCCTCTGTATACGTCACAGGTCGGTACTTCTGGGTGGTGTGGGATCGACATGCCATGCCAGGCTACCCACGCCCTCTGACCGTCTGTATACGTCACAGGTCGGTACTTCTGGGTGGTGTGGGGCCGACACGCCATGCCAGGCTACCCACGCCCTCTGACCGTCTGTATACGTCACAGGTCGGTACTTCTGGGTGGTGTGGGACCGACACGCCATGCCAGGCTACCCACGCCCTCTGACCGTCTGTATACGTCACAGGTCGGTACTTCTGGGTGGTGTGGGACCGACACGCCATGCCAGGCTACCCACGCCCTCTGACCGTCTGTATACGTCACAGGTCGGTACTTCTGGGTGATGTGGGATCGACATGCCATGCCAGGCTACCCACGCCCTCTGACCGTCTGTATACGTCACAGGTCGGTACTTCTGGGTGGTGTAGGACCGACACGCCATGCCAGGCTACCCACGCCCTCTGACCGTCTGTATACGTCACAGGTCGGTACTTCTGGGTGGTGTGGGACCGACACGCCATGCCAGGCTACCCACGCCCTCTGACCCTCTGTATACGTCACAGGTCACAGGTCGGTACTTCTGGGTGGTGTGGGGCCGACACGCCATGCCAGGCTACCCACGCCCTCTGACCCTCTGTATACGTCACAGGTCGGTACTTCTGGGTGGTGTGGGATCGACATGCCATGCCAGGCTACCCACGCCCTCTGACCGTCTGTATACGTCACAGGTCGGTACTTCTGGGTGGTGTGGGGCCGACACGCCATGCCAGGCTACCCACGCCCTCTGACCGTCTGTATACGTCACAGGTCGGTACTTCTGGGTGGTGTGGGACCGACACGCCATGCCAGGCTACCCACGCCCTCTGACCGTCTGTATACGTCACAGGTCGGTACTTCTGGGTGGTGTGGGGCCGACACGCCATGCCAGGCTACCCACGCCCTCTGACCGTCTGTATACGTCACAGGTCGGTACTTCTGGGTGGTGTGGGGCCGACACGCCATGCCAGGCTACCCACGCCCTCTGACCGTCTGTATACGTCACAGGTCGGTACTTCTGGGTGGTGTGGGGCCGACACGCCATGCCAGGCTACCCACGCCCCCTGACCCTTCGTATACGTCACAGGTCGGCACTTCTGGGTGGTGTGGGACCGACACGCCATGCCAGGCTACCCACGCCCTCTGACCGTCTGTATACGTCACAGGTCGGTACTTCTGGGTGGTGTGGGGCCGACACGCCATGCCAGGCTACCCACGCCCTCTGACCCTCGGTATACGTCACAGGTCGGTACGTCTGGGTGGTGTGGAACCGACATCACAAGCTCCCCATGCCCTCTGACCCTCTGTATACGTCACAGGTCGGCACTTCTGGGTGGTGTGGGACCGACACCCCACGCCCTCTGACCCTATGCATACGTCACAGGTCGGTACTTCTGGGTGGTGTGGGGCCGACACGCCATGCCAGGCTACCCACGCCCTCTGACCGTCTGTATACGTCACAGGTCGGTACTTCTGGGTGGTGTGGGGCCGACACGCCATGCCAGGCTACCCACGCCCTCTGACCCTCTGTATACGTCACAGGTCGGTACGTCTGGGTGGTGTGGAACCGACATCACAAGCTCCCCATGCCCTCTGACCCTCTGTATACGTCACAGGTCGGCACTTCTGGGTGGTGCGGGACCGATACCCCACGCCCTCTGACCGTCTGTATACGTCACAGGTCGGTACTTCTGGGTGGTGTGGGGCCGACACGCCATGCCAGGCTACCCACGCCCTCTGACCGTCTGTATACGTCACAGGTCGGTACTTCTGGGTGGTGTGGGGCCGACACGCCATGCCAGGCTACCCACGCCCTCTGACCGTCTGTATACGTCACAGGTCGGTACTTCTGGGTGGTGTGGGACCAACACGCCATGCCAGGCTACCCACGCCCTCTGACCCTCTGTATACGTCACAGGTCGGTACGTCTGGGTGGTGTGGAACCGACATCACAAGCTCCCCATGCCCTCTGACCCTCTGTATACGTCACAGGTCGGCACTTCTGGGTGGTGTGGGACCGACACCCCACGTCCTCTGACCCTATGTATACGTCACAGGTCGGTACTTCTGGATGGTGTGGGACCAACACGCCATGCCAGGCTACCCACGCCCTCTGACCCTCTGCATACGTCACAGGTCGGTACGTCTGGGTGGTGTGGAACCGACATCACAAGCTCCCCATGCCCTCTGACCCTCTGTATACGTCACAGGTCGGCACTTCTGGGTGGTGTGGGACCGACACCCCACGCCCTCTGACCCTATGTATACGTCACAGGTCGGTACTTCTGGGTGGTGTGGGACCGACACGCCATGCCGGGCTACCTACGCCCCCTGAACCTCTGTATATGTCACAGGTCGGTACTTCTGGGTGGTGTGGGACCGACACGCCATGCCGGGCTACCCACGCCCTCTGACCGAGCTCGGCCTGCCAGAGGAGACGATGGAAGTGGATGCAGCCTTCATCAGCGACCATAACAAGGCAACATACCTGGTCACCGGGGACCACTACTGGAGGTAACAAACCACCTAAATGACAGAAATGCTACAGACGGTAGCCGTGATAAGGATCATTGCAGTGGCGAACACAAGGGGAGGATGGGGGATTCAAGGGCCCTCCCCCAATCGATAATTTCTGAGAGCCCATAGTAATCACATAGTCAGAGGTTGTTCGAGATAAAAGTGGGGTAGAGCTGAGCCCCCCAGGCCGCCCCCCCTTAATGAAAGTCTGGATCCGTCATTGGAAGGTCGGATCACTTACGCAAAGGGGCCAATTGCTCCTCTCCGTCAGTGTCGGTGGCAGATACAAGGGGGGGCTCAAGCCTTCCCCAGAAATCTCAGTGTCAAAAGTTAATGCATAGCTGGAGGCTGTTCCGTGGTAGTGGAGGCTCGAACCCCCAAGCCTCCCTTTCCCCCAAATGAAGTCCTGGATCCGCCACTGGTCAGTGTTACCACCAGTTATCAAAATAGTGACGCCGCCGGAGGAGCGCACTGAACATTGGACAGTACCCCGCCCTTTGGTCGAAATTTTCCATCAAAAGCTGTCGAACTTTGAGCCGTCAGCTGCAGTCTTATAACTTTGTTGCGTGAACACACAAAACAACTGACTTGACTGGCCACCCATGGCTGCTGCGCACACTATTCCCCTTGAACATATCGCTACGCTTCTGAATAGATAATTAAGACATTTTTCGTAACTTTGCATCTGCTCTTTTATGTTAGAAAGTATTTTTTACCGTCAGACGACCGGAGCTCCAAGCTTGTTCATTCCGATATAGTGAAATGTCCACCCTGGGGCTGGGCCTCCGAATCCCAGAAGGGAGAACTTTGAGAGTATACTCTCATGAAGCTTATGCACTGTGTGATAATATTCGATTTTTTTCACTGTTCATAATGTCGACATAAACGCATAGATGCGTAGATGACTACATAGGCATCCATGCCATTAGTTGGAGCCTAATCTGAGCTATTAGCCGGAAATAGAGTATGTGTCCAAACTTTATCACACACAAACAAGGCCAGGCAGTTACCGGCACCCACTCGTTTTCCCGTCCCGTACCAGAAGAGCCAAACCACTCATTCTACGGCGCTGAGTTTCGTCGTCTCGTAAGTCGTGGGGTTGGCCATTTGGCAGTAAATATGCAGTCATTTGTTTTCCCAATATGCCCCTCACCCAGCGCGCACGATTTCCGTCCTCACACTGGATGGAAATAGTGGTAGTCGCTGTCGCAAATTGCATCCTCTCGACCACCGATGGATGGGATATTTCAAAAATGATTCTTGTCGATTCGAGTGAATGCCTGGGTGCTCTTGAGCAGAATATTGCGGCCTTAAAATGGGCACTTGGAAGTTTTTTTGGAGTGAGGTCGGTTATTTCATATCGGCTCAATACTCAATACTGCAATCATGGATGTCAACAGCTTATGCGTATGCGTCAGCAGCGTAACAATGTATCCGAGGCAGTGGCAGATCCAGGACTTAATTGGGGGGGGTTAGTTGGCTCGAGCCTCCCCGCCATTGCCTTGGATCCGCCTCCGCCTCCAGCTATGGATTTACTATAGGCACCCTGACATTTCCGGGGGAGGGGCGCTTAAGAACCCCTAGCCCCCCTGTATCCACCTGACTCGAGGTCTCCTTTTCTATGTACTGCAGGACTATGTGTAGTGAATGTTTCTATAGTCTACTTCAAAGAGCGTGGCCCACTTTTATAATGGGATTTGAACCGAGATATCCATGCGACAGAGCATGTCGAGAGACAATTTGATTGATACTTTAGATGTTTATCATGACACACCGATGCTTCAGTACGACGTCATGATGATTGTTTATTGTTTATTATGGTTTGATGAGCAACCAGTGTGTGTGCCCCATGACAGCGAGATGATAATGGTCTCCACGTCGTGATGTGAACTTTTTACCTCAGGCAGAGGGAAATTAAATAAAACAAAATACTGGATTTATGAGCTATTTTTTCAGCAGAAAATGTCAACTTAATTGTTTTCAATAAAAATCCACATATATCCACTCCATTTTGGAATTGCACCACATTCCTTTTTAAGTGACACTTTTTGTTTCTCAGCAATTCTATCTTCACATGGATCAATTAGAGCAATCACATAAGGGCAATTCACTTGCGCAATTAGAGCGCGGTTCTCACTGATCGACCAGCTCGGGTCGATCCCAGTCAGTCCTCTGCCCCTGTTTGCAGATTTAACGAGTTGACGGGGGAGGTGGAGAAGGATTCGCCACTGTCGCTGAACCGGCTGTGTCGCGGACTCCCCGGACGTCTCCATGCTGCATTTCGCAGCCGCCACGGTAAGTGGAGGAGGGAATCTCTCGTAATCACGGTATGTTTGAGTCACTGCAGACTACTTAGCAATTTATTGTTACAATTTTCATTAGTCTTAAAACAAGCTGAACGTGATTTGCGCTGTTTTCTAGCCTGATATTTATGGGGAGAGATTCTACTGTGAGGTTCGAGGTCAGCTCTCTCTCTCTCTCTCTCTCTCTCTCTCTCTCTCTCTCTCTCTCTCTCTACGCATACCCTGATTTTTAGGAGCAACTTACTTCATCCAAGGCCAGCACTACTGGACCTGTAACCTGGAACATGCCACAGTGCAGTCGTATGCCCCCGATCTGGTTGCTCCACGTTGGCTTGGCTGCTCCCTGGTTCAGTGCTGTCTGCAGGAGATTAACAAAGAAACTGAAACGAGAGTGGAGAGGGTGATGGATGATGTTCACGGGGAGTGGAGGAAGGGTGTGAGTGAAAGGAAGACAGCAGGACGTGGAAATAGCGCGCAGGCTGACGTCGCGATGTCTTCCAGAAAGTTGGCACTGCAGTTGGCGCTGATGGTGATTGTTATTCTTGCTTAGTTCAAGCGGTTGGCTTTGAATATGTCCTGTCTCAAGGTTGTGCTAATTTTATGGAGCTTTTCTGGTTGTTGGAATGTGTTCAGATTGCTAGTTTTCTCCTTGTATGTCTATAACGCGTTGCGACTGGTTAGAACTGTTATATCTTTAAGACGTTTCCTAATTACGTCCTTAGAAAAAATATCCGTGTGTGGGCTTTTGATTGTCCTGTCTTAAAATTCCACAAAATAAAATCACGGCGTGTAGCTTTTTTAAGACGGCAGCTCAGCCAAACAGCTCAGCTATATGAAGTAAAGCTGTGCTGCCCCTGCTGCAGCGTCCGCAAGCGCTCGCATTTCTGTCTTTTTAAGCTTGTTGAAGTCAACTGAAGTGATAACTAGCTGCATGGTTCGACACTGCGATTTTGAGTGTTCGGAATCATGTGTCACACGATTTACCCAAGGATAGGTTTAACGCACACGCGCACGCTACGTTGAAAATGAGATATGTGACACAATTTCGTGTGAACATTGCGTCAGGACTCAATTACTTTAGCGCCGGACTTGGGCGACCTCGGGCCAAACATGTTTGGTTTCGGACACTCGGAAAAAATAGAGAGCGTTCAGCAATTGCTCAAGCGAATTGTGAGCAAGAAAAGAACCTACCATATCTCTAGCATAGTTAAATTCCCTTTTTGAAAATGTGGAGGGAAAGATGTTCTTAAGCGAGAACTGCATGTCCAGCGTATGTGGTGAAATAGAATGTGATATAATAAATCAGCTATTTCCTCGCCAATCTCTGAGCCGGCACCTGATTCACAGAGGTCAAGAATCTCGCCAACTCGCCCACGCTCGTGGGTAGCCAAATGAGGTTCAAGGACCAGAACTTAGGTAGCCAATCACGGAGATTTGACAGAGATCAAGAATTGCACTTACCAGCACAAAACAAGTATTTCCACGACCTTACCGCCACGTAAAAAAACCATCCATAAAATGCAATGCTACCTTGACTGATTTTAGGTACCATTATAACCCTAGTGACACACGATACAAATTAGTGACAAATAATTTATTCTTACTCAGTCGAGTTATTTCACAGTTAAGTTAGAGATGGGTAGGTAACCACATCGGCAACGAAATTGACCCATATAAAGCCATGAGAAAAATGTACTCTAAATTGCGATGACATGAGAACGGTAATATTCATTCTCTTGTATGAATTTTACCATTTATTTTGAACAAAAAGAGAAAATTTTAAAGTCTGTATCAGGATGCACAGTGAAATTACTCCGCATAGGATAGTAACTCCACTGCTTACGTTGTACTTGAGGACTCGTTTACGGAATTAGAGATGGTCTGGTAGCCAGGCTGGCAACGAAAATTACGATTAGGGACCACCAGGTCGCCACTTGGGTAACCACAAAGTTTTGCGTTTCTGGCGCGGGAGTAGCGAGAAGAAAACAGTCAGAAATACGTGTTGAAGCTGTTGTGTGGGTGTCTTACTAAGAGGCTGTAGATTTTGACCTAAATCAAAATAGGTTTTGTTGCCAGTGGTAAACCCACTACCAATTCTTATATATTATACCACAGCCAGAGAAACGTAGGACAACGTGAAATCTGCCAGATCTCAAAAGCCCAGGAGAGTAGTGTGATTTGAGGGTGTCAATTGGAGCACATATTTTAATAATGTGCATGCGACATATCCAAACTGTAGACCTGTGAAGATGAGAGTTGCAAGTTCTGTCTTTGCACCTAGAAAATTATATGCTGTTTGGTGCCCATGAAGTCAGGTAAACTGCAGGTAGGTTTCTTTGGTGCCTACCTAAGTCAATTTTATCAAATCATCCTTAACAAAATTGTGATGATTCCACAAAAGTTTCCATTGAGAAGGTGAATGTGGTGATGCTCATTGATCTGCTTCAATCTTTCCAGGATTTGCTGGATGATGGTTGTGGTATTAGGAGGTACTTGTCCTCTGGCTGAGTAGGTACCTATATTTGGTTGCAGGCATTGGAGATATTTAA
This sequence comes from Lepas anatifera, assembly GCA_034440635.1. Lineage (NCBI taxonomy): Eukaryota > Metazoa > Arthropoda > Thecostraca > Lepadidae > Lepas > Lepas anatifera. The sequence continues at coordinate 160,716 of JAOTON010000590.1, read as the reverse complement.
ATTATATGTATTCTTTTAAGTAAATGTTAATTCAATGTATCCTTCAAGTAGCTTAAGTCTCATCATGGTGACTGCTACAGTGAAATGGTGGTTTTCTGCTATCTTAGCAATGATGATCTAAGCAATGATTGACCATAGCAAGCAGTTGCAGTAAGGGTACTAGACTCTGACAGCACATATTGTATTTTCATGTCTTTTTGTATTAGGTATTTGATAATATTTTTGACTGATTAATATGCGCAGCTAATGTATGTACCTACACATGCTTGTATTACAGCACACACAACTTGTAATCACTGCACATATACTTAACCTTTCGCTGTTTGGTACTAAGAGTATGCTATATGTAATTAATTAGTCTCCAAATCACTGTAAATTTAATTCATTTCATACTTCCACTTTTTGAGAGTAAATTTTTACTCACTAAGACATATTTTCTGGGAGCAGCTTAAAGCCTCAGTTCACGCAAAAGTTTATTTCACTTCAGGTAGCCACGTTGGTTGCATCAAGGATATGTGGGTAGTCAACCTGAGATGTTCTTGACCTCTGCTGATTCATGTCGGAAGGGCTGCAAGCTAAGACGAAGAAAGCGATCAGCCCTCTAGTCAGGTTCGCGGACCCCACCCCCGGGAGATGTCGGGCACCCATGTCAGGTGCCGAAGGCGACCTAACGTTCCTTAAATGCAAGAACTGAGCAGTACGGGTACTTAAGAATTGCCTTTAGAGGATGATCCTTGCAGAGGCGCCCAGTCCTCTGGCATGTTCTATTGTCTGCCAACCGTCCACTACCAGACACAGACCTTTGTTCAACGATTAGACCGTCCGCCTTCAGTCGGCGGTACGTCTTTGTCCGGATTCATTCCGCTTTCCGGGATAACCATTTTGCCTCACCAAAAAAGTCAAAACTGCCATTGGGATCGCGCGCCCATCAAAAACAAAAAGGCCTCCGAGTTGTATATGTCACTCCCTGAGGCCTATTTCACCCCCCTACTCCTGCATTACCAAAATCCTGCATCCGTCAGCTGGTTATGACATTTTACTATTCAGCTTTTTATCATACTATATATCATACAGCTGGGCTTGCAATGGAAGCAGATTTTGCTTGAATGGAACATAACACCTTCATGAACTATGAACTGAGCTACCAGTCGCGTGGAGCATACCGGTGCTGGTGGGGCCCGATTCTGCTCTGGACAGGTTCTTATTCTCAGAAAATGGTGACTTCCAGGACAAATACCGGGAGCCCCCCCAAAAAAAAAAAAAAACGTCCACAAATTTGGAAGGCTATATTTCAGTGACTATTAAATATATTTTCGGGACATTTTTAGCAGGAATAAACCTACCATATTTGTAGCTATGACATGTACTCGCACACACACACACATACATACAAGAATAGTTAAAAGACAAGACAGGAGAAACACCCGCATTCAAGTCCAGCGGCAGGCGCCGCACGATCCTCCTGAGATCAAATATGAGCACAGGCAGAGTAAAGAAAAGTCGCAGAAGAGTGACAATGGGAGAGTGCCGGGAAGAAAGTAAAGGAAGTGTCGAGAGGGATGTGTTACCGATGAGACTGTGAGACCGTGAGTGAGACGCGATACCGTGTCGGGCTGTGAGCCTCGAAAAAACCAGCTCGGGCGGCGAAGCGAGTAACGCGGCGACGACGGGTCCGCAGCGGTAGGGGGGGGCGCGGGCGAGCTCGCCGGGAAGCCACGGGGCACGCGTTCACGCAAAGCAACGGATTTAAGATTCCGACGCGACCGGCCCGCGGGGAATTCTCTGTGCTCAAGTTTTTGTGTCCAGAGAATTTATAGTTTTTAAAATATGCCTGCCTATGTCGTGTTAGTAAAGATAACTTTTTCTGCTGTGGATTCCCTTTATCGCCAGATATGGCGTCGTAACTTTGGCACGTGCTGGCACGTGATGGCTGAGGTCAGGTGATGTAAATATTCTATGGCTGTAAAACGACAACGGATCAGCGGATTTATCTCAAATTCAATATACACATTTGAAAATGAGCAAGATTGTCTAATACCGAAATTAGTATACTTTCTTGGTCAGATAAAAAAGATAGAGAGAGTCAAAGTCGGGGACGTTTTTTTGGGACCACCAGGTATAATACTAAAGGTGAGATTTAACGTTGAGCTCAGCCTCCTGACTATCTCCGTTCAACCCCCACTATAAAGATGCTCCATTCTCATGAATAAACATTCACAGTTTGGTATGAATGAAATTGTCACTCAGAAACCTATCAGAAATGTTTCTCAATATATGTGAGAAACAAACACCATTCCCATTTCTATTCAGCTTCATATCACCCAATTTTCAGACTCCTCGGGCAGTGAATTCTGTTCGCCCTGGGTGCTTGAAGTTCGAGCTTAGCTTTGGTGTCACTGACACCGCTGCGTTGCCATCTTAACAGCCAAATGCCAGTAGCTATATTTGTTTTTTGCCAAACTTGAAGCATATATTTTGGTCTCCCGACACACTCTAGTGTCTTATACTTGCTTTATCCTGAGAAAAAGTTATTTCTAATTATACAGAAGTCCAAAAAATGTTTTATGCTACCTATATTGTAAGCGTCCCGCGTCCCGTCTTCAAAACTTCCGGCGACCAGCCTCTGTTTCCATTCAGCCATTAGAGTTCTGGTGAAAGTCTACAAATTTAATTAAATACAAATTTCGGTTCTATGAGCTTTCTTGAGTACTCAGTAGCTATAATGCGCAGTTTTTCTCGGCGGAATGTTTCATACCGATCCAAATCTTTCAGATGTTGGCAAGCAGATTAGTTCACCATTTAACAAATTGCACGTCACTATATAGTAATGTCATTTTCTTTGAACATGCTAAAAGAAAACGGCATTTTGAAAACGGCACCTACTACTCGCTTGAAGGAAGCGGCTTTCATCGATCAAGGCGTGAAAAGGATCTTTGGTATGTTCTAGGCTTAGCTACATATACCAGCTGATGACCTATGCAAGCTCCCAGGGCTGTTAACATCGCGAATTTTGGAAGTGACCCCCTGCACGAGCTTTAGTTCTCGCTTAGCACCATCATTGGTCACTGCTCCACCATGAACGTAACTTTCTGCCCGGCTGTGGCCAGCTGGGACTGCATGTTCTTTCTCAAGATACCCTAGCAATGCTGTGTTTTCACGCAGCACTGTAAAGAGAAAACCACGGCTTTTAGACCATGAGATCTCCTCGCGTTCCTGCTCTGGGCCCTCCGGGAACGTTTACAGGCAATTGTTTTCAGGCTGAAACTTTTTCCGGGATTGGCGTGGCCCGCTTCTACCATGTATCATTATTCGTGGGTTACATTCAAAGCAAACACCCACGCACTTGCCTCTAGGAAAGTGGTGCATTTTTCAAAGGAGTAAAGAACCCCGTCAGGAATTGGACATGGAGCCAGACTGTTGGGCGAGTGAAGCATTTCTCTCACATACTGGAGATCGTCTTATAAAGCTCAGACAGCGGTAACGGCAGAAGTCATTGGTTTGGTTTGTAATGGGAATTTATTCATAAGGCAAAGTACATGTCTACTTGGGTGATTACCATGAACCTTTCCATGGGAACACTGCTAAAAGTCTTAGGCTTTTGCATTGCACATCTATAGAGAACATTGCCTAGAAATTACTCAGCGCATGAGTCAAGCATAACAAGTGCAAAGTTGTGCGTTTCAGAATTTTGGTGAGTTCGAAATGAGTTGAGCTCATATCGCATGCAGAAATCCAACTCAACTCACCAGAAGAAATTCAGTGAGCCGACTCAGCTCTGGCTCAAACTTCAATCCGGTCAACTCAATTCTGACTCAACTCCTTACTCGAGCCGACTCAACTTTGACTCAAATTCAAAATAAAGCAAAGTTATAAATAATGACAATTAAATCAATAATATATAAGAAGTTAGTCAGTAACGAATAAAATGAATAGATTAATCAATACAAATACACAAATAATAAAAGCTACGCAGAAACTAAATAAATATAGCAAGGTTATGTTATGTGACTCACCCAAACCTGACCCCCCACCCCCGGGATTTCCACCCATGCAGCTAATAGCATTGGAAAATGTAGGCATAGCATTGGAAAGCACTTGTATGCAGCACCATACTTATCTGTTGAGTCACATTTTTTCGTCAGCTCAACTCAGCTTATTGGAGTGATGTGAACTAACTCAACTCAGCTCATTAGTGTGATGTGAACCAACTCAACTCAACTCACCGGTCTAAATATTTGACCGCACTCAACTCAACTCAGAGCCAAATGAGTCAGATTTTGAGTTAAAATTTTACTCTGATTCATGAGTCGCACAACTCTGAACAAGTGAAACAATATTTATATCAAATGCTTTTATATCGCTTATAAGGATTTACTGACATCGCTATCCAACCCTTCCAATACGAAAAACAGACAATACATTGTAACAAAAAAACAGACAGTACATAAATAAGAAAAACAGACAATACATTGTCTGCTTCATATTCATATACATATTCATATACATTCATATATGAATAAGCTGTACTTATGCCACCCTTTTCATGGCCACTCGCACTGTTAGGCCGGGGTTTCAAGCTTCAGATGCATGGTACTATCTCCTGTACTTTACACAAATGTTTCATGCTTCTGAACGTTCAACGACTCTTCGCCCCATCGCTGACACTGCCTCTGACTCCTTAACAAGACACATGTTTGTTAACCTCCTCCCCCATCAACGAGTATTTAACCCAAACATAACGGGAAAAAAACAAGGCGGTACGGCACATGTATGTCAAGGTAAGAAACAGCAGGAACTATATTCCGTGAACGCACGATAAAGAACCTGGCTGCAGACAGCCAGACACAGGTAAACTTGTTTTTGCTTGCATTCAAATATGCACTCAAGAAATCTACAATTGTGCATAGAGAGTTTTCCCGCGTGTGGATGCACTGAGCTCGAACTCTTCTCTTCGTCAAAAGGTCCTGACCTGTCTTTACATTGTTTCATGAAAAATAAGGCTTTACTTCGGGATCCTGGCCAGGAATATGCAGTCTCAGCCGACCATAGCCGGGCCAGAAAATTTGTTCATAGCTTTGTTGAAGAACGTTAGGACGGTTTACCGATCACTCTCTGGGAGATTTAGCTCCATATGAGGCATTCATCCGCGAAAAAAACTGCGCACTATTGGTACTGAGCACTCAAAAAAGCTCATAAAACCGAAGCCGTTATACCATTTGGAACCACGAATGAAAATTGAGTACGGAGATGAGACAGTATAGGAAAGTATAAAGTAATTCCATTAAGTAAAGTAGAGAATATTCCAGCGTAAAATCAGCACTAGAACGCCAATGATTGTATGAAAATAGAGGTTAGTCACCGGACACTTCGAATGCTGGGCACATGACGCTTTCAGTTTAGGTGGTATAAGTCAACCTTTGGGATTTTGTGAGCTCAAGGACAGTGGCAGATCCAAGGAGGGGGGCTTGGGGGCTCAAGCAACCCCGAAATGTCCAGAGCCCCATAGTTAATACATAGGCGAGAGGCTGCCCCAGGAACTGGTGGGTGAAACTTGATCCCCCTAGCCCCCCTACCCCCTCCACCTAAGTGAATTTCTGGATCCTCCCTGTTCAAGAACGACTCTTACTGCATATCTGCGTGATGCTCGGGATAAACACTAATATTACTGAATTTCGGCTAGAGAAATTGCAACGCGGTAATATCACTCACACCAAATCTGAGCTCAAACTTTAAGCACCCGCGGCAAAGAAAGTTCACTGATCGAAAATTCAGAAAATTGGGTGGGGCGAAGTTGACGATGAAAGGAACGGGATTCGGAACTGCCCACATGCCTTCCTTATTATTTTGCAAAGCAGGAGACCCTAACCTAGATTCTAAAGCGGTTGAAAGTTCTTGGCAATTTTTTTCAGATAGGAACATCAACGAGTAATTCGACGCTGGAGTCTAAAGTTCAGTCAGCAGGACACCGTCTCAATCTCAATCATTCTCGAACACATACCGGGTAGAAATGACTCAACTCAACACACAAACTAGGTCAAAGATGTGCTTGGATGTGTTACCTGTGCCTGATATGGATTCTGTATTACGTTTAACTGCCTTTCAGATTATTTGTCCTGATGACGTTGAAAATAGCGAAACGTTGAACTAATTAATGGTTAGAATAATATAATGATATCGTTAACATAATTTGGTCTCCGCCTAAGTATTGCTTAATATATTGCTCAACCTAACACTTAGGTAGCAGAAAAGTCATCAGCACATGACTTCCACCCCACGACATACCAAAATACATCACCGTTCGATCCCAGATGAACACCCGCACTTGGCGTGGTTTACCTGGCGACCGCTAGGGGCGTGACTGTCGCCTTCGATCGAAGGCTGCGCCTTCTGCCATATCTCGTCAGGTTCACGGCTCGCGAGATCGTAGCCTCCCCTCTGGCTTCTGGCTGGCTGGCAGAGCAGTGATTACTGCCCCAGGGCACACCGCGGGCGAGCGCGCCGCCTGTTGATATCCGATTAGAGGTAAGTCCACGCAAGTGCGTGCTTTTTATTGGAATAGTTTCTCTCGGTTTTGTAAGAAAAACTTAATTGAATTCGAGATGATGTGGAGGAAGACATTATCCATACATGCTCCATTCGAAGTTTTTTAAAAGAGTTATTATACTTATCTTTTTTGCACCATCGCCCTTAATTTACTAGCATTCTAGAGAAGGGGAGAGTGGGGGTCCTTAGCATAATGAAAAGTATTATCTTTGAGCTATGCAATTTTTTAATTGATCAGATACAGGTAAATGTATGTGATATGTAGGAATGGTGGGCTGCTAGGGAACGAATGTTACATCAGATTGATGTTTAGTATATTGTATCAATGGTGAAATAATAGAAACACTTTCGATACCACTTGACATGATCCAACCTAACAAACAATCCGGCGCCAGACCAAATTACGCCGGTTGCGGGCTGGCTATATCTGGAAAAATGTTATGGCAAAGTCCAGGCACGGGCCAATTTTGTTCGGGGGTGAAACAACTATCCGGCCCACGCCCACACCTACCCAGACTTCAGCCCACCCAGGATTGGCGGCTTACAGCCTGCTCTGCCGTGCTGTGTCAGCGCATGCGTTTCAGTACAGATGAAGGCAAGTGCAGCAGCGCCGAAAATGGTGGGATGTAACTAGTAAGCCATCGACAAGTGGCATAGTATTTTGCTATTAGCAGACATAGCTTGAACGCAACCCTGTAAAAAAGCTGGCAGTGGCGGAAACCCACGCCCCGAAGATACTGGTGCCTTAAACCAGCACCTTAGACCGCTCGAAGATTGCCACGTTGTATACGTATTAGAAAAACAACCGTAACTTTTTCCAAGAAATTATATAAATGGCTGGATGACTTAGTAACTTAGACCCGTAACTTAGATTGTTACGACGGAAACATGTCTAATAGACATGGGCCAGTACAGGACAGTGGTAAGCCGTCTATATCCGATAAATTTCGCATTTCCGATCACCACTGGTTCTGCCAGCCGGTCAAATGCTCGTTCACGATGCTTGGCCCGGCTTCATCCCAGAAGCCGGCTCTCAGCCCGCCCACCCGTGGAGCAGATTTGTAGCCGCGTAGAGCTGAAGACGGATAGGCGCGGGATATCCCACCCAGCCCACTCTTAGCCCACTCAATTTTTGCTAGGCATTGCCATTTTGTGGTGCTCTTAGCCAGTTTTCTGGTATATCCATCATTTTTACGCACTGGAAGAAATTCTTTAGGACTACAATCACTGGGGTTTATACTCTGTATTCAAAACCTTTCAAGGATTTATACTCCATTTTACTTTCCACAGGTACTCCGCTACCTTTAAAAATCACAAATGCACTGGAACTGTTGTTGTTGTTTGATGGCGGAGGAATTAAGAAAAACACATCGAAGGGAAATATCAGAAATCGCAGGTACTTATCCGTGATATTTACAACGATTGTATGCACATGTAAGGTAGGTGACACACCACACTCCATAACATCACACAGCTCACTCGAGTACTGGGATGGGTTGAAACAACTGAGCGGGGTTCATTTGTCATTCCGTTGACAGCGGGTTTTCTCCAGCGGACAGCGGGTTTTCTCCAGCGGGTGTTCTGATTTGTCACTTTGTCAGCAGAAAGCCGAAGGCTTTAGCCAGTGGCGGCGCTTTTAACATAATGACAGCCTCACAGTGACGATTAGCTTAGAGGTAAGGACGTTGCGCGGGCTTTTTGCCTGATGAGGACAGGGGCAGATCCGGCAGGTCGGCTGGAGAACGGGACAAACTCAAATCGATGAGCAAAAAAATATATATGTGGGTTGTGGAAACGGTTATGCAAATGGTTGGAAACGGTACGCAGGTACAAGGCAAGATTCAAGAAGGTTAGGTAGGTAGGTAAGTAAGCCAAGAAGAACAAGGTACTCACGAGAGCTTTTCATTTCAAGGACGGCTTCGGCACTTCGTTTTTTATGACGTACAATGTATCCGAGTACGACCGAATCGAGAAGGGATTCTTTAGAATTCCATCCACCAGATTTGTTGCCATGACTCACGTCCTTTCTAGGGGTTTCACAAATCAAATATATTGCTAATAATTGTCAAACACTGTCCCGCACTCGAGAAGGCTAGAAATCTGCGAATACATTATATTTACATTCCTCCAAGAATGTCAATAAACGAATTAGCTTTCGTCAAAGTCATAAGTTGTGCCAGCGCGCATACCAGAAATACCGCGTTAAAGAGCCGCTCAGGCCAGGATAGTAGAGGACTTGGGCATGCCTACTTTTCTGTTTTAACGAGTCAGTACTAGTGTCCGAATGAATGAGGTATTAGAGATGTTAATAAAAAAGGACACACTAGATTCGCCACGGGCTTAGGCAGATTCGGCTGAATCACGAAGTGCCTCACTTCGTATTTGCTGACGGTATGCACTGCTGCACGCGGACTGTCAGAGATGTAAATAATCGGCTCTAAGACCAAGTAATCCCAAAAATGAATATTCTTTTTGACTTAAAAATCGAGTCAAATTAGATATATTCCACATAAATACGTACCTACTTCGACATTTAAAAGTGGTTAGGCAGTACCTTATGCGCCTCCATGGAAGCGCCCCCACTGGCTTTAGCTGTCCCGAGATACAAAAATATAACGCCTGTTGGCCTTGCATATTTATGGTATAAATTAGTTCAAAACTGTAACTTAAAGTTGTAGTAATAATTGAGTCACAATTGATATAAGCTAACCTACTATCCCTGTCTTAACCAATAAGGTAGAGATGAAGAAAGCAAGCTCTTTCAAATAATCTGCCATGTTGAGTCTACCATATAATTTAACACGCGCATTGACGGGGGTCTGAGCCACCTTCGGATTGACGAGGGGGCGGGTACCCGCCCCCTAAGATCTCGAGAACCACGGTGGTAGCAAAAAACGGTAAACGGCGTTGGGTAGCCCATCCGCTTTTCCATCGAAAATATTTGAACCATTTTTTTCAGGTCACATTTAAGGTCACCAGAGGTCAAAAACATGCCGTCACATGCCGTCATAGGGATAACATGTAAATTAAGTTTTTCGGCCATTACATCTGAACAAGTAAAGATAGAGCAAAACGACTTGAACCATATGAATCCTCGCAGCAAGCCAAATCGAATGATATATGATTTGACCTTGCTAGGTCAAATCAAAGATTTGATCTGACCTGAGGTCAGGTCAGGGTCAAATTATATGAAATGCATATCATTAGAACCACAAAGCCAAGGCGAGTCTAATGAAGCTAAAATAAACGCTCTATCACCATCTGTTACTGAGTTATTCAGTAAAAACCATATTTCCCATGTATTACCAATGGAGAGGTCATGCTTCGTACCTGACCTTAGGTCATCAATATCAAAAATACCGGAACATATTTTAGAGAACTCGGTGAGCCCATTATGTGCTATAAGTTTCAATTGGATAAGTTCACCCTGCTCCGACTTATGCTATCTTAAACTTTTTTGAGGTCGGTTCACTTGACCTGTACTGGTGACCTGACCTGAGATGACCTATCCTTAAAATTTTCACAGAAGTTGCAAAAATGATGAGGGAAAAGGTATACCAAGTAAGGCGGCGCTGCGCGCCGCCGTTTTTCTGCTGTCTCCGAAAAACCCGAGGGGGGCGGGTACCCGCCCCCGTCAATGCGCGTGTTAAGATTGTCTGCACTAGGTTGACACCATTCTTTCTGTGGGCAGCCTCATGCTCCAGCAGCTTCACAATTCCACCAGCTCCTTGATGTACAACCTTCTTCCTGGAGAAGATTTGGTGGATGCCAGCAGCTAATCCCGTGTTCATTTTCAGCTCTTGACAAAATCTCGCAAGATACCCGGACACGTTAGTCGATTAGTCTGTTCCCGCAGTTGTTGCGAAAATGGTCCATGTATGTATGTATCCGGGTTAAATAAGGCTGTCGCTAATACGAAAACGCAATTAGGACAGACCTTTTGATGTCAGACACTCAAATGAGCATGGGTTTCTTGAAAGGAAGGGGCATATCTGAGTCTTCTTCAACACTATTTTCAGAGTACTAAATAGAGCCCAGTTAGAGACGCCTCCTCAGAGAACCGGTCTTAAAATTTGCATTGCTCCCGCTCACCGGACCCATTTACACAATCTATGATTTCCAAGAGCAGTACAATCAGTCCTATCTAAATGATCTTCTGCGAAAATGAGCGTCGACACGTAATCTTCAAGATTCTGAAAGACGGGAGTTCTTGGCGAGATAGGTTCTGGGTATATAATCTTTACGGGACGGTAATTGACATTTCCGCTAGCAGCAAAACATCGCTTGAAAAACAACGCAAAGATATAGAGTGGCAATGAGAGATGGCTTCACCACGGGCCGACCCAGGGCCAAAGGGTAGATCCTCCCCAAACCACCCGGTGCCCCACACTGCGCGCCGACGCCGGAAGAAATCGCCCCGGCGCCCCCTTGAAACGTCGCCTGATCATCCTCTGTTTGTTTCCGATCATTCGATTGAAATTTTTAGAAGCAGCCATGGGCGTCGAAAGGGTGGGGGACGGGGGACGCGTCTCCCTAACCCGAAAATCAGGATGGACGTCACCCCAAAATTTTGGGACCCGATGTGGGCTTTTGGAATTGTCTCCCCTAAGCTGCGTGAATCTATGGAATATGATGGTGAGGTGCATCGTCGGCAGTTTTCAATGTGCTAAACAAATTTGACTCCGAACAACTCCCCTCCACCTCTATCGCAGTCATCGTCGGCCCGAGGTCCGTCGCCCCAGCAAAAATGTCGTGGAGACGCCCCTGAGTACAAGCATGAAATTTTTTGCAGGTAAGCTCACTTTAGCTAGGCTGCATTTGTCTTAATTTTTATCTGACATGACCTCGGCTGGAGGTTCAGAGCACGCAAACATGCGAAAAGAATGCAGGATTACGGTCTCCTCGGAAAAAAACTTTGGAGGGGGAATGACCCCACTCGGGTAAAGGCTAAATAAAGGGATAATACATCCGCAGATACTTCTTCCATTCCATTCCTTTTCCATAAGAAACCTGCAGACACTTTTTTACACTCCATGCCATCATCCAATCCATCCATTTTTTGGACCAGCCGCAAAGGAAGATATGCGCTGACGAGAAAATGAACCACGCCACAATGCCGTGGCCTCACGCCTCATCCGAGCAACAGGAGCAAAAGCGTTTCCCATCTATTTCGCAGCTATCTGGTAGATTATTCGCGCATGGGTGGGTCGTTTCTTCCCTTGCGGCTCCATAATGGATGGCGGGCGGCCTTAATGGCTTTCTGGCAACATTCATCTGGAGCCAAGCCTTGATGCGTGAGAGAATAATTGTTTATCTCTGAAAGCAAAGTAAATTTGGATGTCCTGCGTTAGAGCACTGAAAAGCCAGAGTCTGAAGCCAAAGCACACGCACGGCCAAGGTATTTTTATTATACTTGTTTATGAGCAGAGAGGAATGCATTAATGTAGCGCAGTGGAAGGCTGAGCTGTGTAATTCCCGGCTTCTGCGAATACGTATCAAGGAAATGGCTGAAATGAAATAACAGGCAGACGGCAAATAGCAGGAAGGCAAATCAGGGGAGGAGGAGGCGGGACCGAGCAAACAATGCCTGGGAAGGAGTGATGTTATTAACGTCAGGTGGAGAACGAATCGTCTCGGAGAACAGCTGCGTCAATGAAGGTAAGACACATAACAGCCGACCAGCTGTCTTCCGAAATTAAGTGACATCGCGGGCGTCAAACGCAAGGGAGAGCTGCACCCCCAAAATGGCGAACCTGGGGCCATCCTTGTCCCCAAAAACAGCGGCATTCGACCGAGTGTCTTGGCCTTTTATCTTGAATGCAAACGTGAAAGAACGTAAATGCTCTCGAGTAGGCTTTAGGTAAAATGGCAGGACCGATCTTACAGACAGGTATCGAATTCTGGCTTCATATCCCACCCCTAGTCGGTTGCCCAATGGAAGTTCCCTCCCCACGAAAATCCGTGGCGTCTCCCTCCATGATGGTTCCAGTCACAGAAATCCTGCCTCATCACCACTGACGCCCCCCCCACCCCAAGGAGCAGCGCCTCTGAGAGAATAACCACGCTTCCAAAATGGTAGGGCGCTCGACCCTCCTAAGCGTCCCACCTCTATTTCGCTTTCCGACTCATTTATCCATAAAAAGTCTCCCCATTGACACTTTGAGGAAGCACAGATATGGTGACTACACTTAACTAAGAATGTGCTAGGAAACTTGCAAAACAAAGATCTACATGTCTACATATTAACGCGAACACATCAATTTCTCGGAACACCGCAAGCTCTATCATTTAGGAGGTGAGACCACTTAGCCTAGGCTCGTGATCTGACCTAGCATGAGCATGATTGGAAATTCTGACGAAAGATGCGACGGAAGATCGAAGGAAAGCTGAGCTAGGTACGACGGCACTCGGCGCTGCCATGTTTTATAGCATATTTACTTGCTAAATATTTATAAAGTTAGTACATATTACAGGTTAGTAAATATTTATAAAATTAAAAGTTTATGGTATAGTCACTTGACATAGTTAAGATCCTTTATATAATCCTTCTGCGGCAGGAAGCACTGGATCACCAAGGGACAAGAAAAGTCGGAGCATGGAACACAGTTGTGACCTTTCATTAGAGCCTGGCGGCCAAACTTTCTGTAAGAACTAGTGGAGGTTCCAGAATACCGCTGCTTAGTCCGGAAGCGGCACAAGATTAAAATCGGCCGAAAAGTTACGATGAAATGGTTATCATGTTCGTAATAAAGGAGAACTTGAACCCTTAAGCATCTATTTCGGGTGCGTCTAGGTCACTAGAAGGCTAGCTGTCAAGAAGTTGGGAGAAGACTCTTAAACATGCATGAAATATCATGGTTGAACACGGAGAAACACTGCCACTTATGCATGACGTCATTACCTGGTGAGGGGTTAGGTCTTAACCCGGCACCGCATGGGTGCTTTTCTTACCCACCATCGCCTGGGGGAGGGGGGATTGGACTCCCTACTATCTTGAAACCGAAGGTGATACGGAAAAAATCGAACCGGCGCTGGAAGTGCCTCACTGTCGTCTACCTTGGAACCGAGCTTGAACCATATCTGTTAAAGGGAGATACGCGAAAAAAATTATTGGCTAGATCAAAAGGTCACAAAAAGTTGTTTCAGAAGTCCTATTCCCATTTTTTGCGAATTCAGCCTGCAAATGCCTTAAAATTGTTCTCAAAGTCAACATTTCTAGACGACTTTACAGGTACACCTCTTATCGATGTATATGACGTACCCCCGGCTAAGGCTATCAAATTCTCTAAAAAACCGGTCCCATTTTTCCTAAGCAGTGACTTGAAAGCTTAAAACTATTAAATAAAAGTTATTTAAAAAAAAGCTACAGCCAAAAAATAATATTAAAACAAAAATATAGGACTTATAAGAAATCACAATTGACCAATCAGAACGTACAGCCACCTCATAGGGGGGCCACGTGACCTTTCTGACGCAAAAGTTTCGTCACCTTGGGGCTGAAGCAGAAAACGACTCAAGACCCGAGGTACGAAATGGCTGAAGAATTGAGTAATTATGTTTTTTTCCGTTTCTAGGGCAAACTAATTCATTTTGTGTTTCTTAAAGGCTTTGTAAAATTAATTCAAATACCAATACAGCGAACAGACACAAAAAAAAACATTATTTTCAACTTAAAACAGTTTTCGAAAAGTAAGTGATGGGTGAAAGTTTCAGCATTTTATCGAAACTGTTAACCTATTTCGATAATAAGTGAGTGGCCTCCCAAAATTTTGCCGAAGATACAAAAATCATTGACGGTGTCGTAATGAGGATTTTCCAAATAGCAAGAAACCACAATAATAATTTTTTCGCGTATCGCCCTTTAACCCGTGAGCTCACAGTGGGTCAAAATGGGTCAAATTTAGACCCTTTGAGTAAATACCTTATAACTCGGTAGACCATTAGTCCTAAGACAAAGTCAAATGCATCAATGTCTTTGTATTGACCCAAGAATGTAAATGATATGCGGCATGACCTTGTAAAGTTGCATTATGACTTTTAAGTGACCTTGCCTGGGGCAAGGTCAAATAACTATTTTTGAAGGTCATGGTGCATAAGATTCAAATCCTTGCAGCATGCCCGTCACTATGATTCCAAATTTATTGCTGTGTCTTGTCTCATTCAGAAGTTATAGACAGAAACACTTTCTAAAACCTTGACCTTTTCTGATCTCTTGTGATCTTATTATCGACCAGACCTCAAAATAGGCGGAAGCATGCGTATTTGTCTGTTCAAGAGCCTTTGAATGTTTAGAAACTTTCAAAGTAATCTTCTTGAGCAATGCCCTTATTATTATGTTCGTTTTTACGGCCAGAATAGTTCGGGCTAATAATTTTGTTCTTTCCGGCACGGCTCTCATCCAAGGCTCTCAACAGCTGAACGTCACATACAAATTTGACCAGTGTTCTTTATTACACCAGTAACAGCTGAACAATCAACATTCCCGATCTTAACTCTTCATCAGAGATTAATAAAGACAGAAAACTCGAATCAGTAACACTAGCATGCAAAGCATGACAGTTACTTCATGTTTATAGTCACATGAGAACAGTTGTTGAACACAAACTGTCCCGGCGCGCTCGTCATGGTTTGGGTCTTATCT
Organism: Lepas anatifera; assembly: GCA_034440635.1. Lineage (NCBI taxonomy): Eukaryota > Metazoa > Arthropoda > Thecostraca > Lepadidae > Lepas > Lepas anatifera. The sequence goes on along the minus strand of JAOTON010000590.1, from coordinate 145,532 downwards.
GAAGCTCCCTCCTCGGAATTCGTCCTTTGCCTTTTCGCATTTTTCTGTACCTCGAAAGTCACCCCTTGCAGCATACCACGAGACATCGCACGCTAAACATCGATGGTGCAGTGTAACTCTGAAGGCTTACAACTGAGCTGTGCCCAGACATCTGCGCCACGTATGCCGGCGGACACCCGGCGTCCAGTGTTCTCCGAGTGGTCGTCTTTCTGGCGCTGTGGTTCGTCTTCCTTCCACTAATCCCTGCTGACTGGCATCCAGTTGATAGCAGCGATCCCAGCTTATTGAGCTTCCCAAGCGGTGCGTTGGCGAACCATGCATGGCTGTCCTCCTTCCTTTGGTGATTTATCGCCAAAAAATGGGGACTTCTCTCCACAAGCAGTATGTGGACGTCTTTTGGCATATTCTTTGTATGCCTTCACTGGACACCTATCGCTGTCGCCATCCATGCTTCCAAATGCCTTGGGCACAAACGCTCGCCCATTGCATTCACCACTTCTGGTCTTAGTCAGTCGCTGCTGGAACTTTAAGTGCTGGCGTCCACTCTCGTCACTATGCAGGATCACGTCGCCCCACATCATCTGACGCGCTTCGTGACGTCCTCGGAGGCCAAACATCGTGGTCATATAGAACCATATGGTTCTTAGCACTGCCGTGGGGTTGCTATAACCTAGCTCACCCTTCTCTCACAGTGCGTCCTCCTCATCAAAAGTGAGCGATTATGAGCGGTTAGGTCGGTTTCCCATCCCTTTTTGTTTCAGTTTCTTCACTTTGGCTGCTCTTGCCTCTCGGCTGCCCTTGAAAGCAGCATCAAGATCGATATCAAAGGGGTAGTTGTTATCCTTAAAATATCTAGTGACGAGCGAGAACATGTTGTGAACAGACGAAACTTCATAATCGCCACCGTCATTTCTCGTCATGCTAATGACATAACTGGATAGCACAGCGTTCAGCTCTCTGGCTGATAGGTTTAGCAGATTGCTTCCGAACCCCAGTGATAATGACTCTGCCTTCAGTTTACCGATCCAAAAATCACTTTTTAGCTGCGTCTGCCTACTTTTTGTGTCGTTTACCGCTTGCCTTGTTTTCTCCTGAATGCTTTGAATCACTTTTTCATGTAAGTTATCATTTCCATCGGTTGAGTCCAAAATATCTTGAAGTAATGAAAATGTTGGCCGCGACAGAATATAGTTTGTTGTCAAGTTAAGATGTAGTAAAAAATTACTGCACTCTAGCTCGGAGTAAAAGGCAGGGGGTCAACGACTGCTGAGACTGTCTGCCGATGACGTCACCTGGGGCAAACAAGCGTCGTCATGGTTACGCCGTACGCTCTGCCGGCGCTCCTTAGGATTAGGATTTGAAGGAATGTTCGGTTTTTGCAAAATATTTGAAACACCCATCCGAATCAATTCTGAGTAGGTATAACAATTAACTAAATTCCAAAATGGATGATTTCGAATAGAGTGGGTAGTTTGATATTCCTTTATATATACATAGTATTGCATAGCCTATATACCTATCCTACCTACATACCTACGTAGCAATCGAATTATTAAAAACAAAACGTTGGTTCAGATTTTGTGACCTCACCTAACATAAGTTTCAGCTTCCACTACTTCTTCAAATATTTTATCGTTCGGATCGTCGGTCGTTTGTGGCAAAGTAATCATGATAACGATGCGCTTATACATTTTCTCATTTTGATATAGGTAATGCCAAAATCATAAGTGTCGCCACTGGCAAAAAGTGGGGGCCAGCCGAACTTCAACCTGATGCTGACAAAAACTTTCAATATCACTACCAAGAACTGTTCGAATTTGGGCTCCTCTTTGCCTTCGAAGCGGCTGGATATAAGAATGTCCGGCTTTCTCTTATTTTGACTGAGATCAGGAAACTTTTGGCCAAAAATTGGGGGCCTGGCCCCCTGGCCCCCCTTTTCCGACGCGTATGGCCAAAATAGTATAAAAAAGTTGTCATGTGTCCGACCAACCTCTTCAATTAAAAGACTCAAATATAAGCCAAATAAATGAATGCAAAGTTAATGAACAAATGGATAGGCAAATAAATTACTAAGTGAATCAATGCATTATGAATCACCGCTTTGAACCCATTATTCAGATTTCTGACGAGCATTCTTTTTCACCTCGATGACCCCAACTCAGCTTGTACTTACGTACGTGTAAAGGAAGGTAAGGTGGGGGTGAGATACATAAACACATAACAGTAAACAGATACATAAAAACAGTAATTCAAGTTTAGTATGGAAGATATCGAGCCAAGGGCGAATACATGGGCTGCCCTTACATCGTAGCTAACAAGCATGTATTAAACAATACATTTTGATTATGGTCTGCATGCAGAGATATGCAACACCAAAGACTTTGGTCAGCGTATGAAATATATATCAACTGATGGTATAACATAATTCTGTGATTGGAGATAAATAGGTTGAATGTGGTCATGGTCAATAATTAAAAAAACCGACTTACATTCATTCTATATATTTAAGAAAAACGGGCCAAGAGTCCAAGACAATAAACAATATTTCGAACACGCTTCTTTGTCAAGTTTAGAGTTAAGAGAAATATTGAAGTATGTAATATTTTCATATTTCGCTTTGAGTTTTCATACAACAGTTACCTATGTACAACAACAATAAGATAGCATAATAACAACCCAAAAATACACCTCGCAGCCCCTAAAAGCAATACCCTGAACCTGGCGGAGAAAGATGCGGCCTTAGAAAACAATTTCGACCGCTTGCTTACGGCACACAATCCCCTATAGTTGTGTTGCTGCGTGAATGACATTCTGTGAACAAAGAACACTCACTGTGCGAATGACTTCCGCTTTTGCGGTTCTCTCTCTGCACTGAATCGTTTCCAGCCGTCTAGAGGTGTTCATATGCCTAAGGCTGGTAAATGTTCGTGTACGAGCGACGTATCGAAGTACGGGTTCAGGCAGGTCGGGTTGCTTGCTCTTCAGCACTTGTATAAACCCAGAGAAGACCCCCAGTTTGTATCTCGGAGAATCCGGGTAGGTGTAGAATTTCTGCTCGAGCTGCTTAAACTTGGAGAGGAAGGTCGAAGTTGGGAGGGTGAGGCCGCTGAGGTTTTCAGCTGTGTTCACAGCGCCGCCAGTAGAACGTCCTCAGCGTGCTCATCGTGCCCAAGCTAGAGTCACCCTCCGGGCTACGTTCACGGCCAAGTATCCCAAGGCCCTTTCCTTTGCTGGATACGCTGGTTTCTCTATGTGCAGCGCACTGGATGGCCTGCCTGCACCTCTGACAGGATAGCAGCAACTTCGGAGATGCCAGTATCTTCGCTGCTGACGTCTGACTCGCTGTTGCGCAGGTCGGTCTTCAGGATTTCTAGGACCTGAAGATCCTGCTCGAGTTTGCCTCCTTCCTCGTCATTTTTAGCCCCTCTGATCCCCTGAGCAGATCGCTGCTACGGCGGGTCATCTCTGGGAGAATCAGGAGTCGGAGGCAATTCTTGGCTTCGGTAGGAGTGAGATTGGTGTTGGCACCGCCGCGACTAGGTAGTAGGCTGAAGAAAGCCGCAAAACGCTTCTGGGACAGACAGCTTGTTGGAATATAGGTGTTGGTCCCTAAGCAGTCCTGCAGGTCCTTATTTGGTGATGAATTGGTATCGTTACTTGTTATTTTTCTTGTTGCATACAGTAGGAATGTCAAACCTATGAATGTCAAACCTACCTACCTGTACCATTTCTGAATCCAGTAGTATAAGTGGGGACGTAGATAAATTTCTTGATATCGATATAAAAATGGAATTGTCAACTGCTTCACATTTATCTTACACCTATTTTGCCTGGATTTACTTTTGTAACAAATAGGTATAAACAAATACACGATTCATATATCCATTACTGATCAGCATCCTTCTTTTCTTGCATGAAGTGATTGATTTGATACATTTTAAAAGTATTGTTTGCGTTTAATATGTCGCGAGAAAAATGATGCCATATTTGCTGCCACGTGATGACGTCGACTGGGGCACCTAAATTTCTCTAATTGACTAACCTTATAAAGTAAAGGAATCTTGAGTAAAAGGATCAAACCCTCGGTTGGTTGAAATCTCCGGAACTCGGCATTCGGCCTCGTGCCGGAAATTTCAACCAACCTCTGGTTTGATCAATTTACTTTCCGAGCTCCGTGCAGTAATCTATATTCATATACGGCTATATCTCGACATAGCCTTATGTCGAGACATAAGACAGTGGGCAACAGAGCTTAACACATCTCCTTATCTACATTATACAACTAAGCAGTGGCATGCTCTCATCTTGAGTCACCCTCACCTCATAATCATAAAAAAGTGTTTCGGCACCCAAAGTCATTCCGCACTGTGGTGTTCCCACGTGGGACACATAACAATCATGCTCACATCTTAGGTCACTCTCACCTCATCATTGTCTGGAAAGGCTCAAACCACGTCATTATCTGACGGATATTAAACATGTCTGTGGTCCAGCACCCGGTGTGAATACGCTCCGTGGTGTTAAGGCGTGGGACAAATATTAAATGACGTCACGGAGTCATAATACTACAATGACAATTACCCTAAATAAATTTCACAGACAAATCCGAAAGTTACAACACTATGCCATATTCAATGATATTCAAAGTAAATGCCAACGATTTTTATAACCACATATCGTTGTAGAATAGGACAGTATAGCTCAATTTGTGGCGTCAAAGCACCGGTTGTGCTGAATGTTAAGGTAAATATAACTTACCAGGAATAAATGTGAAATGTGATGGTCAAACACTTACTTCCAGTCCAATCTCTACACTACATAGGATGTCATTACCATGGGCCACTTATTACTACGTACATTCATTACAAGATACCTTTACTTAAAGGTACATTCAAGAGGGATTCCTCTACGCCCGAGTGACGTCATACGGGCGTGGAGGAATTCCTTTACCATTGGGCCGTGCGTCAAACTACTGCTAATGGCACTGCCCGCTTACGAATTTGTGAGAATACACAGTAATCAAGTTTATCCCAAATGCAATAAATAAGCATTCTTCCTTCGATTCTGGGCCTCTTTATGCAAAAGTTTGAATATTTAATCATTTAATTTTCCCATGTTATATGCTACGAGGTCTGACGTCACATCCGGTGATCGGCGCTTGCTGTTGGAGGGGGGCAGCATTCTTTACTCTTCACCGCCTGGGGGTCTGATCGGACCCCCTCGGTTTTTTGCGAATGATTCCGACCCGATTTAAATAGCAAGCTTGTTACTTTGCTTAATCCTAGGCTGATCAGTTTGAAAACTTCTGACCAGCAACTGGCATCCGGTCAGGTCAGGTCAACGAATTATGACTTCATTTCTAAATCCCTGTACGGCAACTATGGTCGGCCAAAATGAGGCTGACACAACCAGGGTGTAACTCGGCTTCAAGAAAAGCTAGATCAAGTTTCTAAACATCATTAAAATGAACTTTTGAAAGAGCGCTCTTGAAAGGGAAAATCTCCATGCTGAATACCATTTAAATGCCAGGTCAATAACAAGGCCACCACAGGTCACCAAACCAACGATTTTCCAATTTTTGTCTATAATGTTAACACAAGATGAGATACAGCAACAAATGTTTAATCATTGTAGCGAGCATAATCCAATAATTCGGACCACATAAAACGTGACCCTGAAAGATCATTATCTAACCTTGACCTGAGGTCAAGGTTATGAGTTGACCTTTCAATGTCATATTGTGTATCATTCGAATCATTTGGTCAAGACAAACATACTGACGCATTTGGTTTTGTTCTAGGTCTTATGATTTCCGAGCTATAAAGAGTTTCCTAAATGGTTCAAAATTTAGCCCACTTTAGCCCTCTGTAACGTCGAAGGTTAACATACATGGTTCAACCTCGGCTTGAGAGTAGAAGGTGGTAAGAGGGTTCCAGCGCCGTTTCATTTTTTCTGTTAGGCATCTGGTTCCCGAGATCGTAGGGGGTCCGATCGGACCCCCAGAGGAGATAGGTACGAAAAGAGCCCAGGCGGTACCAGTTAACGCCCTCCGAGCCACCTGGGCCTCCGAGCCCAGGTGGGTGGGCCTCCAAGCCACCTTTGCCATGGTGAGGGCTCGAAGACCCTCCCCCCTCGAAGTCGGCACCTGTGCGGGATAGTGAGAAAATGCATAGCTGGTGGATAGCTTATACAAATTCACGAAGAAACTATATCGGTTTTTGGTTCAGGTCAATATTGAGGTCATGACAGGTCAAAGAAGGTGACATGTTAGATAATTGTTTCTGGGTTATGGTGTCTGATTTAGTTGAGTTAGAATCAATTCTAGGCACCATTCGCTTCCTCTCATTACGGTGAATCGAATGATGTATGTATAGCGTTTCCGATCTGTAGTCGACCGACCGCGCGCGCGTCCATACGCCACTGTGACCGTTTCTAGACTGTTTATTGGCGCCGTGCCCCACCCATAGGTGACCTCTAGTGGCGAGGTGGTCAACCAATACGATGACAGGTAACAGTCAGTACCAAGTACTGAGTTCCCAACACTACAGTATGATATGGCTATACTACGTCAAAACACAAAAATGACTTGACCTGAGGTCAGGTCAAGGTCACTATCTGATCTAGCATAGTCAATATGGACATCAATCGACTCACAATATCAATCTAAACGTAATGCTTTAAAAATAAAAGCTTTGCCGTCATTTCCTTCAAAGCTATTGGCTCTGTTTCACAGTGTCCCAAAACCTGGGGTGCTGGGTGCAGAACGACACCCAGTCAAGCAGAATTTTCCACTCACTTTTATATTCTTTTTGCTGAATTTTCCACTCAATTCCAACAATACTACTTACTACTATTGAATTTTACTTAACAATACTTACTACAAAAGCCAGTTCCATTGCCTCCTCACCAACGTCCACTGGAAAAAGAGAGCAGTAGAATCGACTAGAAGATCGCCAAATTACTCGGCTTTTATGGGCTTCTTTCGCTTTCTGGAAGAAAATCGGGCGATTTCTATTTTCTGGTCAATTATACATGGCATCCTTATCTCCACCGATTTCAGTGGAACAACTGAATCGAAATTCTGGCGCGGGCAAGACGCTCAGTGCCCCCGCCCCACCGGAGAAAGTTCCAATGGGTGAACACCGCCACTAAATTCCACCACTCACAAAATTGGTGAGTGGAAAATTAGACACCCCAGCCTTGTGTTGCCAAAAAAATGAGCTGACCGCTTTGAAAGATATATTTCTGGAAAGCAGTTTATCTGTGCACATGATTTCTAGGCTTACGTCCTTGAAAAATTGTTTTTGCATATCTGGTACCGAGAATAGTGAAAAACCATTTTGATCATATTGTTGTTAAAAGCAATTATCTTGAAATTTTTATGCTAAGCAGCATATTTTTTGACATTGTATGGTAGAAAATTGACCATTTATTACGAAGAAAACGTTTTGTATCCATATCAGCCCTTCATTGCTGCGTCCACGCCCTGTGACACCCAAATCCACTCACGACACCCTACGACACCTAAGCATAAATACCTGATATCTAAGTTGAACTGAAAGTGTACGGTACTTGAATACATTGAAACTCTACATTTTCATTAAATGATTTTGGGCAACAAGAATGCATCCAGTTACCCTTGAAACATCGGCACTTTTTTGTATGGCTGGTCTACGGCGTGGACTTACCAAATCGCCGTCTTTACATCTAGTAAATAAAAGCGGCATCTTTAGGCATTTTGAAAGCCCGCTTTCTTATTCGTTATCGACAAAACATTATTAGTCTTCCTCTTGGGGTGCTTTTAGTTGTATAGTTTTCTAGTCTATAAGGATTTAGAAAATTAATTTAGAGCAATTTTTGAAATGCAAATTATGTGGCTCATGCGACCAGCAAGCGGCAGGCGATCAGAAATTTAACCCTATTTCCGGCAGGGGGGCTAATATTGCCCCCTTCAGGTTTTTCGAGAATATCTCCGAAGCGGCTTGCGATAGAACTTTGAAACTTCCTGAATTTTCCTAAAACTAGTACAGGCAGGTTTTCTGAAATTTTCAAGATTATATATTTACCAGGGCGGAGCTATGGCTGGGTTTTTGGGGAGGTTCTATCCACAAACCAAGTATTATCGTATGCGATGGGTTCTTTGTAACAGGAAGCCGTCTCTGCTGATCCTGATACCAGTTATATGGTTTTATTATATCATTTTTATGTGAGATGATAGTGCATTCACAATTGTCACTATTTGTATTCATCAGGGGCGGTTACAGCAGTTCAAAATGGGGGAATGTTATCAAGAAGGACTAAACGTTAGTAAGTGAGAAGACTGCTTACAGCCGTGCAGGGCGAATAAAATTGGGTATATGAAAATTCAAAATAGTTATAACCCAATTCTAGATTACCAGAGGCGTGTCCAGTCACTACACATTTTCAAAATGTATATTCCCAGCCAGTATCACCGCCGCGACTCAATATCATTGTATATTGAAAATGTGTTTTCAATCACCCCAAACCCCCACGAGTCCTTGATCCGCCTATGTCACCTCCTTTCCCAGAGCTGCCATGGGAGGATAAAAATTATCAGAAATTAATTTCAACTAGTCGAGGGACTAATATACTCATGCATACCACTCTCATATTGTTGGTATGTATTTACCCCACTGTTTTACCTTACTGCATCCGCCCCTGATGAGTTTTCACTTTTTCTCATTTATTTATGTGTCAAAGATGCCAAGCAGTATATGACGGCTTCTAATCCGTGTAACAAAAACTTTTTAGGTTGTATATATTTCCCCTCATAGTCCTGGTCCTGGAACTGCCATTGAATTTCGAATTTTTACGTAACTCGAGTATATAAAAATTTTGGGTCAATTATTTGTAAATCTGAACTAGTTTTGTGAAAATCGTACAACAGAGACAAGGGTTATGGAAAATCTAAAAATACACAAAAATTGTATATTTTGCACGACCTTCTCCTTAAAAATCAAAATTTTGAAATTTTCTTTTTTCAAAATAAAGTTTAAGCATCAGGGAATCTATAGCACTTTGAATTTTCGAAATCGGCCGGTTAGATTACGAGATCTTAGGGGGGCCGATATTGCCCCCTTGCCGGAAATAGGGGTAGCCGGGAGCCTGACGGAAATAGGGTTAAAGTAGTAGTCGCTCTGACGCTGTCGCAACCCGCCGCGCCTGGCTGATTGTAGACGAAAGGAAGAAACAACAGAAAGAAGGCTGTAGTTTCGATTAGATTGATAGAAAGCAGCATATTCATGTGAAGGTGAGTGGATATGTGAAGAAGAGCAGGGGAATTGACAGGTAAAGAAAAGAAACTTTTAGCAAGAGTCTGGAAGAGTTTATTGCCATGAAAGAAAGTTTGTAGTTTCGTCTGGGTTAGTTAAGTGTAAACCAAGGCTCTATTGGGCCCTAGCATAGGTGTATGCGAGGTGCAGTGATTGAGGTCAGAAGTGGCCTCCAAAATTCCGATAACTATAGGTATAGGAGGGGCGTTGTCCCGGACAGAAAAACAGTACAGTGTGTGGTTAGATAATTAATTTTGACACTAGGTATTGCATGAAAAAATCCCTTTTCATTTTCACCACCTGCCGGTCTCAGGCCCCCTCTGCAGAGTTGGTCTAAGGTGGCCCCCGGTATTTCGTCTCAGGGGCCCTCAGGGTCCCAGGAGCTTGTCGTGTGGGAGAGGAGAGGAGGGGCACAAGAGTTGGTCTAGGGAAGCCTCCCAAGGGTTTATCTTCATCCCACAAATGTTAGTCTTTGTGGCTCCCAGAGTTCTTTCCCCCGAGGGTTGGTCTCAGAGGCCCCCGAAAATGTTTTTTATTTATGGCAATTCACCAATTCCTTAAAAAATTGGAGACTGCATCAGGGTTTCAGTTGGTAAATATTTACCTGCTTAACCCAAATTTTCACATGGTAATGGTCAAACAATGCAGCTTGGGGACGATTTAAAATATTTACTTCGAGAAAATTAAAGGAAATATCCATCCCTCAGTTCAAACATGGGCTCTGATAGTTTACCACCTGAGTACCCAAATTGGAAAATTTTTCTCCGTCATACATTTTGAGGGGAATTTTCCACTCACTCGCCATACATTCCGAGCTTAATTTTCCACTCGACACCCTAGCGCAAAACCTATTTTGGGTCACTGCTGTTTCAGTAGCCCAGATGATCTCTCAGAGGTCACAGACCAAAATTTGCAACATGAACCTGAAAAGGGACACAGAATACCACGATTTGGTGAATATGAAAGCATCTCAGCTGCATCTACACAAATACAGCATAATTCCTGTTTTTCCCATTAATTTCCAATGTAGAGGTTATGATCTGTACCTCCCCCGAGGTCATCGATATAAAAATAACGGAACATATTTTGTAGCGCTCGATGGGCTCATGATGTGATATGAGTTTCAATTTAATAGATTTACCCTGTTCTTACTCATGCTATCTTAAACTTTTTTGAAGGTGAGGTCACTTGATCTGCCCTGGTGACCTGACCTGAGATGACCTGACCTTAAAATTTTGGAAAAGTTACAGAATCGATCATGATAAGGTGTACTATGTGCGGCGAGACTTCGTGCAGCCGTTTCTTGGTGCCGCCGAAAAAAACCCGATGGGGGGATGTTCGAACACCCCCACCGGGGCGAGGGTTAAACATGGGGCGTTAATAGCCAATGACTTCAAACAATCATGACGCAAGTGTTTTCTTTTAATGCATTCAAGACTGCGTGCCTTTTTTAGGAAGGTGAATGGTTCCTATGGAGGGCTAATAACCAGCCTATTTGGCACCGATTGACCACAACCCTTTACGTGGATTCTGGCTACCCCGACTTCTGTCAGGGGAGGGATTCAACCTCCTGAGATCTAGAACTATACAAGTGTAATTTCAATTATTTAACTTGGACACATTTATAGAAATTGTTTAGGGTTATCTTCGACTGTGGGTCCTCTCACCTGATTTTTCTTACAAAACTAGAACGTATTGACGGAGAATCAATGCAAAATAGGCGTATCGTTGAAAAAAGTGAAAATGAAAAATTTGGTGCCAGTTCCAGGGCCAAAACTATATACATGGCAAAATGTCTATATTCTAACAGTTTTCTGTTGCATAATCATCTATGCAATGACATAAGGTATCGCTTAACATCCCTGATGTCGATAAAAATGAGATAATGCCAAGAAATCACCGGTGGTGGATACAGGAAAGCAAAATAGTGCCACAAGATATATATATATATATATATATATATATATATATATATATATATATATATATATATATATATATATATATATATATATATATATATATATATATATATATATATATATATATATATACAATATATATACCTCTCTTGTGGCACTATTTTGCTTTCCTGTATCCACCACCGGTGATTTCTTGGCATTATCTCATTATATATATATATATATATATATATATACATATATATATATAGTCCATGACTAAGAGGAGGATCAGAAGCCTTTGACGTATATATGCCCCTTGGCTCTTGATACTTGCTATCCTGCCCAACCTTTATCCATCCACGTCAAACACGGGGAGTCTGAATACCTCGTCTCTTTGATCCGCCTATGGATGTAGTTTTCCTTAGCTGTTCGTGGAAAAAATTGCGTGCAGAAGATGCGTGGCCCATTCATGCACTCAGCAATTCATTCATTCATTGCACTTAGTTTTGAGCTGCTGCAACCACCTCTTTTTGACAAAAGTTGGTATTCAACTGTGAAAAACGATCATGTTTCATTCTAAATATTCAAAAATTACAATTGCTCTCAGTAAGTACTCTCTGAGAGTACTGACAGCTCTCTCAGAGTACTCTCAGAGACGGCTTTGTTCTGGCACCATACCGCATACCACAAAGCAAGGTTTGCGGATATGACATGATTTCAATCAAACCATTGATACACCCATGGGCAGATATAATCTCAAATATATGAGGGAATCTACCGAATTTGATTTAAAAATATAATTTCAACCCCTGACCCAAGGAGCATGTATACAAGTTGATGAGATGTAAAATGGCCTCCCTCCTCAAATTCTGGAGGCAAAATGGAACAGATTCACTGTGATTATATATCGGGCACACCCTTTCATCCGAATATTCGTTACAAAAAGATGCGAACACAAACTCTTGGTCATGGTGTGAGCTGTGACATATTCGATTCTGATGAAGGGCTGGTCGAATATATGGTCACGTTGAATTCTCCATTTGCATCCAGGATTCAAGAAGGCATGTCTTTTAACGTCTCCTCAACTTATCAATTTAGTTTTAGGAAAGGTCAGAAGGTTCAGAAGCCTATCGCATACCGCTTCAGATATATCGGCTGAAAACATGACAGACAGAACTCGTCCATCTCTGGCAGGGACAGGGTTAAGTTGTTAGCCCGAGCTAGGTCAATCCAAAAGTGAATGTTGTAAGTCTCTATGTCCCCAAAAAGTTTCCAGTGGCATTTAACCTAACCCTCCTGATGTGTGCGACCTTAAGGCAGAGCTCCAGTGCTCACAAACACCAGGTTCCCATCCAGCATGGGTTATCGCGGCCCTACCCGCCGCGGGATTGTTTTAAGGAGCATCCGCTCCTGCCTCCAGAACGCACTCCTGTATTTCACACACTGCATCTGCGAACTGGTGCCTCCATCTGGTGCGAGTAATAGTTGGATCTGTTCAAACGATTTAAAGATTGAGACCTAGCCTATGTTCTCAAGTAGGGGAGCTTAAAAGAGCTCTTAAGTCATATTTCAACAGTTTCCGTCGAATACTTCTTGAAGCACTTCGGAACCGTTAATGTAACAGGAATGCTTTGCATTCTCCAGAGCGCTCGTTACTACCATTTATGTAGGACGCGATGGCCTTTAAAAGCTCGTTAGTTTGACAAACTGCTGGGAGCCAGCCGCGCCACTGACGGCTATATAGGCCATTTCCAGCACACGCTTCACAAAGCTGTTAAAAAACAATACGGTAAAACATCACACAGGCATGGGCAGATTCAAGGGAGGACACATGCCCCCCCCTGATCGCCCCTGAAATAGTCACGGCCTCCTCCTAAAAGGTCAATGGCGTCCCACAGAAATGTGAAATCTTGCTTCCAAACCCCCGCCCTCTCTACCCCAGAATGCGAGTATCGCTCCCCCCCAAGATAGGATTTGGCGCCCACCTGATAGGCTCTACCGTGCAAAAGTGGCGCCCCCTGGTTCGGATGGCGCCTCCCGACCATTTAACCCCTTCCTGATCGGCAGTCCTAGATCCGCCTATGCACAGAGGTATGAGTTTATGCAAGAACAAAGCCTGTGCGATTAGCGTATCGCGAACGGACCAGTCGCGATCCCTCGGTCACTCCGAACCCAGAAACGCACTATCACCTGCATTGTAGTGTTTATGATAGAAATGAGCATTTCTATCAGCACTGTATATCACCATCATCACTGACAGCACCGTCACATCTGCTGCTTCTGCGGAAAGTCAGCAGCAGTGGATAATATATAAAGAATGACATGGGTGTGGTCGGCGCGTCCTTAACCCTTTTACTATCAGGCTCCTGGCTACCCATTTCCTGTCAGGGATGGGGGGTGGGCGGGGCGGATTAGGCCGCGTAAGATCTCGGTATCCACTGATTCTATTTTACAAACTTACACTGAGATCGACTAGTCTAACCTAAACCACATTTTCAAAAAAAAGAAAACTTCAAAAATGTAGAATTGTGGAAGGGGAAGAGAAAAATATGCTCTACTTCGATTCTTTATAGGGAATGTGGTACCTTTATAACGTGATTTTAACTGAGATAGCCAAGTTGTAAAGCATGCCGGAAAACCCAGTACTCAATATATCATTTGTCTTGAAACTCAAAATTTCCGTGGAGAAAAGCTAAGAACCTACCTGAAATGTACCCCAAAGTTACCCCAGCCAGGCGGCCACAGTTGTCAGCTGTTGGTGTGATGACAGCGCTGACGTCACGGTGAGTTATCAGCCAATTGAAGCCCTTGAAGCCTATTAAATATGTAAGTGGTTGCCAGATCATGATGTCATCCACAGGCAGAGGTTTATTTTTCACCATAGAGGAGCATTTTAAAAATAAAAACATTGAGCTCATTGTATATTTTTCAGATAAATCATGGCCGTTTTCATGATTTTCGGCTAAAAATACCCCTAATTACACTAAATTCCTGGATCCGACCAAGGTGCCACATTCCCTTTAAGGCTCTCCACGACTTCTTGCTGCCTTGCTTGGTGTTCCCGAAATTGGTAGGTATTGACGGAATGGATGCAAAACAGTTATATCTCTAAATGATGTGAACATTCAAAATTAAATTGCGGTTCCAATCCCAGAACCGTGTGGCGAAATGTAGGCAGACATTTCACCAGTTTTTCGTAACATAGATTAGTCAATGTGGGGCACTGGGTAATATCTCTGACATAAGTGATGAAATGTGAAAAAAAATCATCAGAGGCGAATGCAGGAAGTCGAAATAATGCAGCAAGATGAGTTCTACCAATGTTCAAGAGGCATGCATGTATGTTCCTGGGCTATTGATACTTTTTATATTGCTCAACGTTTATCCACCCATGCCCGGGTGGGGGGGGAGTCCTGAATTATCTTGGCTCCTCATTTCCACCTATGCATGAAGCTTTCTTTAGTCCCTCCTGAAACCAACGGCGTCCACAAGATACTTGTCCCAATCATTGCGCTTAGCAGACTAAAATCCGCTTTTACACGCATGGAATCCCCTCAATTACCTTACCTCAGCAAGCCTATAGCATTTAAAAATTGTAAAATGAACTTCGTAATCTTACGGATCTTACGGATCTTAATCTTAAGATACAAATTGTCTTGTTATACTCTTGAGTATGACAAGACAATTTGTATCCTTCCCGGCAGCCCTGTGAGCAAAATTTTCACCGAATGCAAGAATACAATCAAGTCACGATAGAACCACTCCATGTTGAGCTGCTGTAACCGCATCTGAAAAAATATAGGACACTGATTGAACCAACACCCGATATCTCATTCAAAATATCGAAACATTCCAACCTCTCTCAATATTGTTACATACATTTGTTCTGAGAAGACCATATCGTACATGCACGATAAAAGAGGGTTTGCGAGAAGATCCTTCCTAAATCAAAGCCATATAGATCCCACCCTGCACAAAACATCACCTCAACAATTTTTGTAAATCTGCCCCATTTCGGTGGACGAAAAGTGTGAAATTGTTAAGCCTAAATAAAAAATCACCCAATCAACAGATAGTTATCTAAAAAAGCTGTAACACAGGGTTGGCTCCGGGACAGGGAGGGAGAATAAGACAAGGGTTGTTAGCCTGGGAAGAGAAAAACTGGAAATACAAATGGAAAGGGACCGCTGTTATGAGTTCCCAAAATTCCTCCTCGTTTTAAGGAAATCCTGCATCTCATCTGATTACATTGCTAATGAACCAAACTGTTATAAAAAGTCTCAGCATGCTGTCCAAACCTTTTTGTTTCAGATCCTGTCCTGTGAGTTTGCAGCGGTTAGTGCACGCTTTTCTCGGTCACTACCGGTATACATGTCTATTTCCTCCACTCTTAGCAAAAGTGTCATGCCAAATGCATAATGATGGTAGAGAACAATGGCGGATCGAGGGGAGCTAGGGGGCTCAAACCCCCCTCGAAATATCCGAATCATGCTAATTGTTGGGGTTTAACGACGCACCAACTGCCAGGGTCATATGGCGTCGCCAACTCTCACCCTGTTGGAAAGGATTTGCGGGATTATATAAACTTATTCAGAGGCTCCACCTGGATTATAATTGATCAAACAGATAAATAATAAATAAAGCAGTGTTTTCAACCAGTGGCGTACAAGCATTGTTTCGGGCGCGGCCTTCCGGCCGTTTTAATGACCCCGCTCACAACCACCAACTGTCCGCTCTTTACAGCGTCCGGCTGGCAGCACCCATCAGCATGGCGACGGCTGCTCGGGACGTTAATGGTCGCCTCCAGAGCGGTCCCGCGGGACACGATGGCTCCAGCAGACGTCGCGACGCCGCTGGAAACACTGCTGGAAGCGTGTCGGACGACTCTAACGGCGGCAACAGACTCGACCAAACCCCTCAGGACCGCCGCGCCGGCAGATCAAACAGCGAAACATGTCAGGCCGTCCACGTCGGCGGCGAGGCTAGTGCTGTCAGTAGAACCATACAGCTCAAAGACAGCAGCAGCAGCTACTGCATGGTGTGCTATTATGATCACGTTGCGCGGATCTCCGTGACCAACGCGGCCGTCACTCTGGCGCTGGTCACGCTCTGTGTGGTCACTGACCGATGGGTGACCATAGCAGAACCGGTGGTCACCACTGCGCAGAGAGTGACGTCATACGAAGAGGGTGACGTCATTCGGTACAGGATCGGACTTCTACGAGTGTGCCGAGTGTCTCATCAGGAGAGCTTGATAGGTAGGTTTTCGCCTTGTCGGTCCAAACATTGTACATTCTTATTATTCACTAAAAGACAAATACTAGGTCAACTCGGGCAAGTGAGTCCTAAAAGTATAAGTAGCGCTGACGTTTCAATCTTGAGTATGAATAGATCTGATCTCAGTGCCGGGTGTATTTCACAGGTACTTGTTTTGTCGGAAACTAGAAACATGCATCCATGACATGGCCAATCAGCACAGACGTAAAATCCATGACCAAATGCTTCATGGAGTCCTCTTGTTGTACCTAATCACAGGAGCATGCACCCTTAAAAGTGTACCGCACACCCTTCAGCTCCAATATTTAAATCTTCTTTTTTGGACCAGAAGCAACCAAACAGAATGAAAAGTATAATCATACCAAAATTATTTACTTTAAATAGAACTGGCTATTTCATCTATTACAAACCGTTTTGAAGTGAATCCAGACTTCACGTTCTGTTTGGCTGTTTGCGATCCAACCATGTTGCCCGATTCTTCCCATCAGCTTTCCTCCCTCTTCAACTCCTCGGCTGCCCGACCTCTGCACTCGGCAGCCACTCAGCCCATTCTCTGGCCATATCTCTGCTGACCGCTGCTGTGGTGGTGTCTGTACAGATGTCTACGAGGCTCGCGAGTGCTCGTGGATCGATTATCTGAGCCTCGGAAGACCGACCTCCATTCATCTGCACTCGGGGCACGTCGCGGCAGTCTTCACCACTGGAGTCGTTAACTGTATAAGGTGACGTTCCGACACGGTCGCGACACGCTGATCAAGCGTCAGGGGCGATTTTCAAAAGGACCGACACGCATTTTTGCGTGGAATGGTAACAATGAATGAATGAACAATGAACATGAACAATTAATGAAATGAGGGATCATCAAATCCGGATGTAAAATTAGTAGGGAAGTAATGGATGTTTAGGCGGTAGCGACAAATCATGTTCGCTTACCTGCTAACTAAAAAACAGATATAACGAGAAGGCACAATCGCGTCTTCGTGGGCTTGATAATTGATAAGTCTGGTTAGAAAAGTGTGAAGAATATCCGCATGAATTTGTGTAAAAATACATCTATCACCAAAACAGATAAGTATAAACCAATCAAATTTATTATTAAAGTATTTGCAACTTCCCCTTTTAGTCAACAGCCGGTGCTTTTTACATATATCCAAGAGGAAAGCGACGGATGCAAAGGAGGAAAAAATGAGCAATTCTTAAAAATAAATTTTAAAGAAAGTTATTCCGCTTCAAAATTTTCACACTTTCCTTACGTCGATTTGCCACTGTTACTGGAGAACGCCGTATTATTGCAGTA
This sequence comes from Lepas anatifera, assembly GCA_034440635.1. Lineage (NCBI taxonomy): Eukaryota > Metazoa > Arthropoda > Thecostraca > Lepadidae > Lepas > Lepas anatifera. The sequence goes on along the minus strand of JAOTON010000590.1, from coordinate 127,761 downwards.
GCTGAACGTGACGTTCACTGCCCTCTCGGCCTCAGAAACGTGGCGCCGCTGCTGTTCGCGTCCGTGCTCTTCACGCTCGCCGCCTGCATCTTCGCCATCGTCGGCCACTGCAGGAAGTCGCTCTGCACAGTCATCGCCGCCGGACTGTTCGTGCTCTCCGGTGGGTCTGTGTTCTCTAGTGGGTCTGTGCTCTCCGGTGGGTCTGTGCTCTCCGGTGGGTCTGTGCTCTCCAGTGGATCTCTACTCTCCGGTGAGTCTGTGCTCTCCGGAATTTCTGTGCTCTCTGGTGGGTCTATGCTTTCCGCTGGGTCTCCCAACAAAGCCCATGTAGTTGGTCACAGGAGTGTGTTTGCTATTTATATTATTCTCCTGTTCGCTCTCGCTTTCGCTATATCCATATCGCACGGTGTCAGGTCTGAAAAAGCTCTATTGGCGCTGTAAACTGTGCTAAACTGCATCCGCCCTCAAATATAAAAGAACCTGTCTGATGCCCACGGCAGCGTCGTTGCCAAGAATCTGTTCCAGATGAACCGGAGAGAAGAATAGACGCAAACTTGGTTTCAGTGGGCGGCACCTATCGGTTTCAAATAAAGCATGAATTGTGAGCGGCTTCTACAGTGTGGGTGGTGTTGTTCAGGCAGTGTGCGTGCGTGACTTAAGAGTGACGGATCCGGAGCCTGGTGAGGTTGGCCTCTTCTGTTTTGCTTCGCCTGTTGCTTGACTCCCAATGTCCAATTAATGGACGCAAACGACGCAAACGCAAGTCGCGAAGGGGGCAACTGAGATGCGTCATTGGCAAGCTTATCTACTTTTTCATTTCCTGAAATGTTTACGTGGCTCGGCACCCTAAGAAAACACACGTCAGTACCTCTGCATGAGATTACCTTCAGAACCCTTCGAATTTTCGGTACAATCTAGATTTGTTTAGTGACATCGACCTGACCAATGGACGTCGAATGGTGGGGACGCGTCCCTAAAACCAGAATCATGGGAACGTCCCCAACAAATTTCGGATACGTCCCAGACGTTTTACATCTTCGTCCTATTCCCTGAGTGGACTTACATAATTGTGTAGCTGAAGTGCATAATCGTTAGGGTTTTAGACAACCAATTGCCCGAAATTCGCCCACCATTGCCGATCCGGGGCCCATCCCCTAATACAAAGTCCGTGGCGACGCCCCTGGCCTGACCTTAGATATGGTCATTTTATATTTTGCCAAGTATAGTCGTACCATACATAAATCGATTCACAGAACCGAGAGCAATCGAATGACCCCTAAAAAATCACGGAGTCGAACCCGTCAGATGTTAGACCCAAAACACATTATTTAACTTGCCCCACATTTTTAACGTCACATTATTTGCAGAGTCATGGCCTCAATATTCACCTGAAGCAAAGTAATCGATATAGTTCCTGTATCATTTCTTATGGGCGACCTCCCACCGTGCGCGTGTTTTCGCTACCCCACATGGGAGCCGAGGTCGAGAGCGGAGGGGTTGAACCTCCCCCATTGGGTCGATGGTGGACGGGCCAGACCCACTGGGGTGGGTATTTATGGAAGATTCTGAAGAAAGTCTCTGCAAGAGCAGGAATCGATAATTTCCAATTTAGTTTCTTTCATTTGGGAAATCCTGTCCTGCAGTAAGACATCTTCAGGTGGAATGCCTTCGTTTTCTCAGTTCTTTAGAAGGCCGCGAAGCATTTACGCAGGACTCCTCGTTTTGCAAGTCTGTCAGCGTTAGCCACAGGTGTTGGATTTCACTTCGGGACGGCGGCAGTATCAAGGGGTCGCTCATACGCACGCGGGAGGCACATTTCAGGAGTCATGAGGGATACCCTCTTGATAACAATTTCAGGCGTTTTGGGGTTGTATCAAAAGTTTTGCGGATTAGTATATCTAGCCTTATTGGGAAGTGACTGGTATAGGTCTGCGCCACAGAGGCGGCGCTATCTGGAGAAGGGCTGCCGAACAGTCCAACCGCCCTTGGAGGGGCAGTCAACAAAGGAGGGGAGCTTAGGTAGATATGCCAGTCAGAAGACTGCGCAGGAAAAGGGGCGACCTCTACCTGAGCCACTATTTAAAGTCAGCTTTAATGCACCGGAGTCGTCCAGTTTCGGCACTTCCCAGGCGATGGCTTAGCCATGCCGAAGGCTTTCCATGTACGACATGGGTGCACTTCTTGTACAGGGAGCGCCTCCGCAGGCCAGAGGGAGGACCGTCACCCTGGGATCTGTCCCTGGTTAGTATAACCCGATGTGATTTTTGACAGATTGACCTGCGTTCCAGGTCTGCTTTTAGCTGGAGCCCAGATGACAGTCAGCAACATGATCTCCGAGGAGTTCCGAATGCGGCCGCTGCGCCCTGGTGGCGCCACTAACTACAGGATGGGCCCTTGCTTCTACGGCACAGCTGCTGCGATTCTGCTGGCTCAGCTGACTGCGCTCACGTCTGCGCATGCGTACATACGACGCCTGCGCAGCCCAGACCTCCTAAAAGGTCCAGCGCACTGCAGGTCCAAACCGAACGAGCTCTTCGTTGGAACTCACAAGGTACAATTGACAGGTGAATCGCCATCCCCGAGCCGAGCGATGAATCCCGGGCGGCACGCGTGCACACTGCCATCTAGGGGTCGGTATGCGAAACAGGTGACGTTTTTCCTTGACGAAACGCGACCGTTATACACTACGGAGAATAATGGAGGGGTCAGATCACTGTGTGACCTGCACGAGGCAGTAGACAGAATAGATGCGAGCCAAGTGTAAAGCATGCTTATGCAGAATTTGTGTTTTGTATTTCATAAGAGAAAAGGAAAACGGTAGAAAATGAGTGCGAGAGAGAGAGAGAGAGAGAGAGAGAGAGAGATTGTACAAAATGTTTAGAACATTCTCCACGAATATCTCCAGATAAAGCAAAGGTGAGGACCATATGCACCTGTAAGTAAAACATGGTTTAAAGATGAAAGTGACAGGGCCAACTGGAGTACAGCATGGGTAGAATATCTGGATAGATATTCTATACAATCCAAACCATGGACGGATTCGTCAGAGAATACGGCTAGATTTTATCGCGATATGAATTTGGACAAAAGTTTCAATTGACCCAATCTTATTTTTGGGACGTGGTTGGTGTGTGGACTGATTATTTACTTGCTTTGGATTTGTGGGGCGAGCTTGAGTTGTGGATTTGTGGATCGGGCTGGAGTTGAATTTGCATGGGCCTTTGGACGTTCTCGGCCAAGATTACTTTACATAAAGTTGGCCATCGACACGCACATTGGAGGGAGGTCCTGAAGTGACCTCCCCCACCTATTTTTCTGAAATGGCCGGAGAACCGTTCGCAGCCGAGAAACACAAACTTGGCTGTATTTGAGAGAACTCATGACCGTGTCGATTGGTTAAAGAATCTGGAAAATCGGTGGACTGTTAACAAAGTGATAAAGTCATGACGCCATATCATCGGGAAATGTCAAGACAACTCATAGAAAGGTCAAGGCCAAAGTAAGGTCAAACCAGCATTTTCAAGGTCACTGATCCCAGTGCTTTCGATCAGATATCGTTCCTCAGTACTATGCATATTATGCTAGGAACTCATAGTTAAGGTTACTCAATGTTAAGGTCAATACCCCTTGTTAAGTTCAAAGATCATGGGTCAAGGCCAAGCCCTTAGTTTCAGTTAAGCTGTACCAGTTTTAGTTAAAACTGGTGCATTTATTGCAATACCCTGTCCAAAAAAGGAGGCTGACGGTTTACAAATATGACTGATCATCTATCGGAGCCTGACAGCTGCAGCACGAGTGGGCAATTTATGGGCCCACAATAATGTCGATGAGTCTGAGTGTCGACAGTCAATAACGTCGACAGTCTGCTGTCGATGATCTCTGAACACCAGCGAAGACAACGGATCAGAAGTGAGGTCGCTTGGTCATTGTCAGAGTTAAATGTGCGGGTTCCGTGGAAGGCTTTGGCGCAAGTGTATGTGTGTAGTTTCACCGATGTGGGCACGAGAGTACACACAAACACACGTAGCATCGTGTGTCTGTCCATGTAGTCAGGTTGGGTGTTCGGCGGAATTTTGTAAGTCCAGTGAGAAAATACATTTGTATCGTCCTGATGCACCTTCGTTCTCGTGCAGAAAGAGACGTAAAACCTGTGACATGTATGTTTGTGTTTAACACACATAATGTTATCTGCTCATTGAGGATGCGGCAATTCGTTTTGACTTTAAGATCTGCAAATGAAATAACGACTGAATTATTTTCATGTCTGCTATTTTGAAATTAAATGCATGCAAATTAAATATCTAGGTAAGCGCGAAATTACAAATAAGTTCACACGAACGTATTATTGAATATACAATAATATTGAAATAACAATATCGAAAAATTACCTCAATTCGACAAAAGATAACTAGTTGATAAATAGTCGGAACATATTTGACCCTATGCAATCCGTAGGGTACCTACATGGAAATAATTACACGATCACACATGCCTGGTTAAAAATACCAAGTGCATGGAAGGTATCATCCGTTGATCATTGTCAGTATGATTGGTAGTGCATACATCAGTCAAATCGGTCAACACCAGAATACTTCTCTCCTTAACAATAGATGCCTGGCAAAGAGAGCTATGATGGGAGCGACGAAGTGAAGCACACGCTAGAGCGAACCAGACTCGGGGCTGAACTGCTCAGTACAAAGCTGGAGGAAGGTGGACTCAGCTGAAGCGTCAGCTGGCCAACGGCAACGTCTCCAGGGTGAAGATATGCTGTACAATGGAGGAACCCGGGCTGCGTGGTCCCACCCCTCGGGATCCGACAGTCAGTCACGCTTCTGATTATACGCTAGGTGTACGTATATCTTCAAATAATGCAATACTAGAAGCCAGATCTCTAGGAGCAAACCAAATTGGACAGACCTGCATTCTTCCTGTGGATCAATTTCATCGTATTTCCCGCACTGAAGCACACACAGTGTTGGTGTCAACAATAGTCACGGTCTTAACCCGTTTTGACAATAAGGTATATGCCTATGTTGAAAATAATTGTCACCGACGTGAGCCCCACCAATAGCGGTTCAGCTAAGTAAAAAAATGTCGTTTTGTAGAAAATGTTCCTCCGGATCAAAGTGCGTGTTCCGTTATTTCAAACGCTAAAACTGAAGTCGGACCAAACGAAATCGTGTGGAAATAGCGAGCATTTGTCTGAGATTACGCACCGGATGATGGATAGCCCGTTTGATTCATTCCCGGTTTAATCTCGAAGATCGAAGCCCGTCGGATGAGGTCAGCGCGCTTCCGCGGCGGGCTTATTGCTGTTGATTTATTGATCAGTGAGATGTGGCAGTCTATGAGCTCGTCCATCCTGCAGGGCGAGGGCAGCGCCTCCAGAGTCGGAGCGGTCCAGAATCGGAACGCAATCTGAGACGCTAACCATCTGGTCCCTGGCAGACTGTCTCCTAGCTCAATCGTACATCATATACCATATTTCCCGGACAGGGTAATTACGAACTTAGACGGATCCAGGGGGTAAGGGGGCACTTGCCTCCTGATCGACTCTCGGCACCCCCAAAATGGTCACGGCACCCCTCTGAAAGTCGATGGCGCCCCCTGAAATAGTGCTTCTCACCCAGTATGCGAGTATCGGCGCCGCCGCGATAGGGTTTGACGCCAACCTGATAGGTTTTGGCGCCAAAAAGTGGCGCCTCCTGGTCCCGATGGCGCCCCCGACCATGTGCCCCTCCCCCCAGATTGGGAATTCTGGCTCCGCCTATGTCCACCGAATAATAGCTATGACAGATCTGTATCAATGTCTGGTGCCTTGGCAACCGACGTCAGATAGGTACGTAAATTCCAGGGAGTCGTAACTTCCTGATGTTGGAGAGTAGGAAGCAGAGCTCTAACCATCTGACCCTGGATCGGCTGAAGATTCCTAGATCTCGATAATACTGTTGCCGCCTGAAACCCCGTGATTGCATCCTAAGGTCAGCTGACAGCTTTCGTCCAGTATTAGGAACATTGAACTCAACAGGGCATGGATGCAAATTGCCACGGCATCGTAATCTATAAAATCATATAATGTTGAAAACTGGTAGGTCATTTGGTTGGAAGGTGCCTTCGTTTCCTCACTACCAAACCATATCACGGAGGGGGTCGAGATGCTGATTTCGAATTTGGTCTTGAGGTCAACCATGGGTCACACACTGTGCAATGTGCATGCGCGCCACAGCTAATGGGAACAGAAGCCACCTGGACAACCATGGGGTTGATTTCCCTGAATTTTTGCAAGTGCCGAAAAAATATGTAAACCAGAAATTATGTCATATTATGATGGAAACATTCCACGCATACACGAATACTGGAAATGTACTTTATAAGTCAGGATATTTTAAGGCAGGCAACAGCAGAGGCTATAACAACATGCTGATGTGAAGTTGATAAGATGTTTAATGGTCTGCCTCCTCGAACCTTGCATGCAAAGTGGAGCCAACACATTGGGATTATACATTCCAGCTCGGCCCTTCATCAGAGTCCTCATATCGCAATAGGTGAACAAGCAAATTATCGGTCATAATGTCAGCTTAGACCTCGAATAATATATTTATGTACGAGGACTCAACCCACACTGGCGAAGAATTTACGTTTTCTTTTATTTATGTTTTCACGTACAAGTGGTGAAAAAGTTCTGGTCATACTGTGAGCTGAGACCTAGAATATATATATATATATATATATATATATATATATATATATATATATATATATATATATATATATATGGGGAGCAGGTTTTTCTCCATACATGTTTCGTTAAAAATGTCAGAGAACTTAGCGTTCGTTCTTTTTGAGTTAAGAGACTCAAGCTTGCGAATTAATCGTCTATCGTCGTGGTCAAATTGATGCAGAACTGAACTAAAGGCCATTGCATGCGACGTTTCATTGTTACGGACAACATCTTCAGGCATAAGTGATACATATAACACTGAAGTGATACATATATGGTGATACTAATAGCAAAATACAATTCAAAACACTCATCGTCTCGGATCGAAAATGGTTAAGACTTCTTTGAATCAGTGGTTTAGAAATTTGAATTCAATCACACGAAATCAAACGGAGGGCGCTTATCATTAGAAGATCAATAATTATCAATGAAAACTATCCAGTGCGGAATAATTATCGATAGATCAGAACATTAAATACTAGCATTTGATATATTATGTTCATGGTATAGATTGGGGTATTCGTGCGATATGGGGGATATCTTCAACCTCGCTGCGCATGGTCAGTTTTTGAGTCTCGAAGAAAACAAAACCAGTTCTGAATAGCATTTAGGTCAAATAATGGGAATCTGGTGGACTATTTTGGAAACCTACAGGTGTAAGTAAAATGGGCAGCCCTATGCCTCCAGCACTTGGAGCCTTTTCTTATCATGGCATCTCGCTAGGATTTCCGTGTTTTGGACCAACATGTCTCTGGTTAGTCGTTCACCGTGTGAGCGGCGCATGTGCTTTTCTGAAGCTCCATCTTGCAGGTGCATGGTCAATCTTCTCGAAAGCGTGGTGGTCGTGAATCCAACGTAGCTACAATCGGAGCGGTGCGCGCAGTCACCAGCAGGGCAGTTGTAGACTACGTTAGTGGCTTTCAAGTCAGATTGGTCTTGACACAGGTCATTCTTCATTATAAGGCTGGATACTCATGGGCTTTTGTAAAATATCACCAGATGGAGACGGTCAATTTGTTGGGTCGGTTTACAGTTGTTGTGGATGATTTCATGCAGGGCCTTCTCATCCTTCAATGTGCTGAAGACATGCTGCTCTGATAGAACAGCTTAATCGTTGCCCTTGTCGTTGTCTGTGTTCATTGAGGTCGGCAGGATTTATCGAGTTGTTTCCAAATAATCTTATCGATGTCATTTATGCTGTAGTCGTTGCAACGTAGGATGTTTTTGATGCGCTCAAACTCTTGGTGCACTAAATACCAGGATGAAAAATGTGTTAGAGCGCGGTGGACGTAAGCTCGAATAACACTTTCCTTGTAGCGTTTCGGGCACTCGCTTTTCCCGTTCAAACAATGTCCTGTGTTCGTCTCTTTCCTGAATTATTCTGTCTTGAATTCCCCAGTAGAGTCGTCGACGAACGTATCTAGAAACGGGATTTTATTGTCCTCGCTTTCTTCAGTAGTGAATTTCAGGGTTGACTCTTCTTCGAGCAGAGTTTTGAGTTTCTGGACCTGGCTGCTATCGTGAATGTCCACCCATATATCGTCGATATAACGGAGATACTTGAAAGGGGGAATATACATACGGCTTAGAGCCTTTTCTTCCACGAAGCTCATGTAGCTCTGGGCTCTACTGGGGAATTCAAGACAGAAGAATTCAGGAAAGAGACGAACACAGGACATTGTTTGAACGGGAAAAGCGAGTGCCCGAAACGCTACAAGGAGAGTGTTATTCGAGCTTACGTCCACAGCGCTCTAACACAGTGTTCCTCCTGGAATTTAGTGCACCAAGAGTTTGAGCGCATCAAAAACATCCTACGTTGCAACGACCACAGCATAAATGACATCGATAAGATTATTCGGAAACAACTCGATAAATCCTGCCGACCTCAAGGAACACAGACGACAACAAGGGCAATGATTAAGCTGTTCTATCAGAGCAGCATGTCTTCAGCACATTTGAAGGATGAGAAGGCCCTGCATGAAATCATCCACAACAACTGTAAACCGACCCAACAAAGTGACCGTCTCCATCTGGTGATATATTACAAAAGCCCACGAGTATCCAGCCTTATAATGAAGAATGACCTGTCTCAAGACCAATCTGACTTGAAAGCCACTAACGTAGTCTACAAGTTCAACTGCCCTGCTGGTGACCGCGCACCGCTCCGATTGTAGCTACGTTGGATTCACGACCACCACGCCTTCGAGAAGATTGACCATTAGACCAAGTCGTCAGAAAATAATTTCCGATTTCGGATTAAGAGTAGTGATTTTATTATGTCATGATTCTGTATTCTGTATTGGTAAAAAACATCAACAGGCATTGCCCAATTACTGATGCAGTCATGTGATTTAAAACAGTAAAGTCAGATAATAAATACATTCAGCAATGGAAGCATTCCACGAACATCCATAACGCCGAACATTTGCACAAATGCCTATCCTGAGAAAGTTCCTAAGGTTGCCGTGAATTTGATAGCATTAGTTTTAAATGTGTAGCCCGCGTCTGCGAAGAAATCAACATTACGAAATGCGTTGAAGAAACTGTTACATGTGACGGCCACGCGGATGAAGAGGCTGTGCTGCACAGTACCAACACGCGCAAACCGAACTGCCCACAAAAGAGGGTGAACGCGACGTTCGACGCGGCACAGACAAACCGAACTCGGAAACCAGATCGGAACAATCCAACTTTCCGTGATGAAGATTAAACAAAAACAAGAGGTCATGCTGAGCAAAACGAGCCTTAATACTACGCACTTTGTAGTGAGTCAAAAGAGATGGATAGTCAAGCCTGGCTGACGGACGGTCCGAAAATGAGGCCAACCAGATGAGAAGTTTATGCTGCACCCTTTCTAGGCGCTTCAGGTGGGATGCAGCAGACCCTGCCCATACAACGCAACCATACTCCAGGATGGATCTTACATGGGCATAATAAGCACAAAGAATAGAAGTGTGCTTGAGTCTGACTCGGCAGCACTGGCGCGAGGTCTGAAAACTTCGTATGAGGAGGCCAAGCATTCTATTGGCCTTGGCCACGGTGTGGTCTATGTGTGGAGCGAAAGTCAGCTTACTGTCGAGTTTAACACCGAGATCCCTAGTCTCTGTACGGCGCTCCAGCGGCGTACCATCCAGTACATAGGTGGTAAGGATCGGAGATTTTCGGAGAGAAAATGATATAACGCTACATTTATCTGGATTCAATTTTAAACGCCAAATTTTAGACCATTCTACTAAATTGTTGATGTCAGCCTGAAGGGCATCACTGTCTGTTTTTGTCGAAATTCGGTGGTACAACTTAAGATCGTCGGCGAAGCTTATACAGTTGGTTCGAATGATGAGGGGGATGTCTGCTGTGTAGCAGATAAAACAAGAGCGGGCCACACACGCTGCCCTCAGGCACCCCGGACCTTACAGCGCACCATTCGGAAGATTGGCCCTCTAGTATAACTCGTTGGCGACGACCAGTAATTTTGAAAGATTTTAGTTTGTGAAGAAGAAGCGTGTGGTTTACACTCGTAAAAGCCGAAGAATAATCAGTGTAGACAGAGTCAGTCTGCACGCCCTCCTGGATCCAATCCCAGCTGTGTTTTAGAAAGTTGGCAAGATTTGAGACGCATGAACGATTTGGGAGATATGTTGCAAACATGATACAAGGAAAACAAATCGGATGAATCTACGTTTAATGGGCGCGGAACGGCCTTTTCTGAAGGCATGTTTTCAGTAGGACGGCGTTGAAGTCTCCATCGAATTCACAATGCATTGTTGTCAGTATCCTTGTAGCACGGTAACTTTTAGACCAACATCAAAACATTGGATCTATTTGCACCCGATCCGTAGCCAGGCGGATGCACTGGATACCCGGGCAGCTACTGAGACGCCAAGGCACCCTCTGGTCCTTTCCTGGTCACCCCCTTGTATTGAAGCTGGGTGAATTTCTCGAGTTTTGAACCTTAACAACTTTGGAAATTGTTGACGTTTAAAGGGAATGTGGCACCTTGGTCGAATGCTGGAATTTAGTGTAATTAGGGGTACTTTTTAGCCGAAAATCATGGAACTGTCCCTGATTTGTCTGATTTCTCTGAAAAATGTACAATAAGCTCAATAGTTTTAATTTTTAAAATGTGTCTCTAAGGAAAAAATAAATATCTGCCTGTGGATGATGTCATGATCTGGTAACCACTACCATATTCAAAAGGCTTCAAGGGCTTCGATTGGCTGATACTCACCGTGGCGTTAGCATATGTCGTCACAGCAGCAACTGACAACTGTGGCCTGCTGCTCAGGGTACATGAGGAGTACATTTCAGGTAGGTTTTAGCTTTTATCTACGGAAGCTTCGAGTTTCAAGACAAATGAGATATCGAGTACCGGGTTTTCCGGCATACTTTACCACTTGGCTATCTCAGTCAAAATCACGTTATACAGGTGCCACATTTCCTTGAACGACGCACCAACCACTTGGATTATACGGTGTCGCCAACTATCATCCTGTTGGGAGGGATAGTCACGTTGTTCTCATTCGCTGTCCCTTCCGGGGATTTGAACCCGGAACCTATGGTGCAGGATGCAGATGTGCTGCCTATAGCAACACAGCACCCCCCTCCCCCCCCAACCTTAATAACTTTGGTTGGTCAGCTGGTTGAGCTTTTTCTCTAGTTGAGCACCTACTCATATTTGGGTCTGGCCACGAGCGTGGTTTGTATGTGAGACCTTGGAGTAAGACAGTGTAGTAATGTAATAATCAAACGATCAGACTGGAGGCTGTAGGTAGGCTATCCTGTGATCACTCTGAGCCTTCCTGCCGAGGAGATGAAGATGTTCCAGACTAATTCCATGGAAGTTGTCGACCTACTCGTTCATGGTCAGGGCGTGGAACTGTGTGAAGGAGGTAACGGCCGACTCCGAGGCTGTGTTCGGATACCACAGGAGGGACGGCTTCATCAGGGCTAGGCTTACTCACAGGCAGAGACCGGCAAAGTGAGGCCCAAGAAAGACCTTGCAATGGTCTGCTTATAGCAAGGATGATAACAAGTAAAATTATTGTCTAATGTATTACGGAATTGATGTGTATTGTGTAATGTGTGTAGGACATTCGAGTTGCCAGGTCATCTGCAAATATATGATGGTGATTAAGACATACAGCATTAAGCATGCGTCAGACAAATAAGTACGGCAAACAAATAGAATTAGTTGTCAATCCGGTTTGTTTCAGATCTGTGTGTCTCAAATTGCCCATGACGCAGGATGGCCTACCTAAAGCCTCCAGTCTGATCATTTGATTATTACATTACAACACTGTCTTACTCCAAGGTCTCACATACAAACCACGCTCGTAGCCAGACCCAAATATGAGTAGGTGCTCAACTAGAGAAAAAGCTCAACCAGCTGACCAGCCAAAGTTATTAAGGGTGGAGGGGGAGGGGGTGCTGTGTTGCTACAGGCAGCACATCTGTATCCTGCACCATAGGTTCCGGGTTCAAAACTCCGGCAGGGACAGTGAATGAGAACAACGTGACTATCCCTCCCAACAGGATGAGAGTTGGCGACACCGTATAATCCAAGTGGTTGGTGCGTCGTTCAAGGGAATGTGGCACCTTTATAACGTGATTTTGACTGAGATAGCCAAGTTGTAAAGCATTCCGGAAAACCCGGTACTCGATATCTCATTTGTCTTGAAACTCGAAGCTTCCGTAGATAAAAGCTAAAACCTACCTGAAATGTACCCCTCATGTACCCTGAGCAGCAGGCCACAGTTGTCAGTTGTTGGAGTGACGACATATGCTGACGCCACGGTGAATATCAATCGAAGCCCTTGAAGCCTATTGAATGTGGTAGTGGTTACCAGACCATGACATCATCCACAGGCAGATATTTATTTTTCCCCTAGAGACGCATTTAAAAAAAATATTGAGCTTATTGTACATTTTTTTCAGAGAAATCAGACAAATCAGGGACAGTTTCATGATTTTCGGCTAAAAAGTACACCTAATTACACTAAGTTCCAGCATTCGACCAAGGTGCCACATTCCCTTTAAACGTCAACAATTTCCAAAGTTGTTAAGGTTCAAAACTCGAGAAATCCACCCAGCTTCAATACAAGGGGTGACCAGGAAAGGACCAGAGGGTGCCTTGGCGTCTCAGTAGCTGCCCGGGTATCCAGTGCATCCGCCTGGCTACGGATCGGGTGCAAATATCCAATGTTTTGATGTTGGTCTAAAAGTTACCGTGCTGCAAGAATACTGACAACAATGCATTGTGAAGTCAAGGGAGACTTCAGCGCCGTCCTACTGAAAACATGCCTTCAGAAAAGGCCGTTCCGCGCCCATTAAACGTAGATTCATCCGATTTGTTCTGCTTCCATCATGTTTGCAACATATCATGACATAATAAAATCACTACTCTTAATCCGAAATCGGAAATTATTTTCTGACGACTTGCTCTATTGACCAGGCACCTGCAAGATGGAGCTCCAGAAAAGCACATGAGCCGCTCACACGGTGAACGACTAACCAGAGACATGTTGGTCAAAAACACGGAAATCCTAGCGAGATGTCATGATAAGAAAAGGCTCCAAGTGCTGGAGTCAGTATACATCAATCCCACAATCAATAGGTAAATGAACATCGCCTCGGCGCTATCCGTGTTTGACAGTGCCTCTCTTGGGCCTAGGTTATAATGTGATAGTGTTGGGGGGGACTTTTTATGGGTAACGACGCTAGGCTAGTATTTAATGTTCTGATCTATCGATAATTATGCCGCACTGGATAGTTTTCATTGATAATCATTGATCTTCTAATGATAAGCGCCCTCCGTTTGATTTCGTGTGATTGAATTCAAATTTCTAAACCACTGATTCAAAGAAGTCTTAACCATTTTCGATCCGAGACGATGAGTGTTTTGAATTGTATTTTGCTATTAGTATCACCATATATGTATCACTTCAGTGTTATATGTATCACTTATGCCTGAAGATGTTGTCCGTAACAATGAAACGTCGCATGCAATGGCCTTTAGTTCAGTTCTGCATCAATTTGACCACGACGATAGACGATTAATTCGCAAGCTTGAGTCTCTTAACTCAAAAAGAACGAACGCTAAGTTCTCTGACATTTTTAACGAAACACACACACACACACACACACACACACACACACACACACACACACACACACACACACACACACACACACACACACACACACACACACACACACACACACACACACACACACACACACACACACACACACACACACACACACACACACACACACACACACACACACACACACACACACACACACACACACACACACACACACACACACACACACACACACACACACACACACACACACACACACACACACACACACACACACACACACACACACACACACACACACACACACACACACACACACACACACACACACACACACACACACACACACACACACACACACACACACACACACACACACACACACACACACACACACACACACACACACACACACACACACACACACACACACACACACACACACACACACACACACACACACACACACACACACACACACACACACACACACACACACACACACACACACACACACACACACACACACACACACACACACACACACACACACACACACACACACACACACACACACACACACACACACACACACACACACACACACACACACACACACACACACACACACACACACACACACACACACACACACACACACACACACACACACACACACACACACACACACACACACACACACACACACACACACACACACACACACACACACACACACACACACACACACACACACACACACACACACACACACACACACACACACACACACACACACACACACACACACACACACACACACACACACACACACACACACACACACACACACACACACACACACACACACACACACACACACACACACACACACACACACACACACACACACACACACACACACACACACACACACACACACACACACACACACACACACACACACACACACACACACACACACACACACACACACACACACACACACACACACACACACACACACACACACACACACACACACACACACACACACACACACACACATATATATATATATATATATATATATTCTTCACTGAAAATGACGGCATATCTGGCATTGATTTAGAATCGCGGTTTAGAATCTCGATTCTTCTGATAAGCTTTTTTCATCTTTCGAGGAATATTCAAACAATATTTTTCCAAATGAATCATGTTTCACCGTTTCGTGAATTACATTAACATCTTCAGGCATGTCATTTGGCACATATAATTATTATAAAACAGTCATTAATATAGGACACATTTACCACTCTGTTCGATTCTTCTCGATGCTGAGTTATTTCTTTAAGACTAAGGACACCAAAAATAAGCTTCAACTTCATGCAGTTGTAATGAAACGGCACCATCGTGAGAAAGAAGTTGAGACACGTTTTTAAAATTAGCAGAATATTTGATTTTTGCGCTTTTCGATTAAAACATGCAGATTATTTATCTAAAAACCTACACTCTACATTCTCATAAACGGTGAGTTTATCGCATTCGCACACCCATGCATTCATCACAATGTTCTTCACCGCCTGGGCCCTAAAGGGGGCCCATCAAACAGCGACAGTGTGGAGACCTGGTTCATTTCGCGGTTGATGGCGGGGGTCAGGTCCCGGATGAACGCAGATTCCAGGGCCTGCAGCTTCTTCCTATTTGGCCAATGCGCCAGGATGTCGGTGTTCTGTACAAGCATTGTCCTGGTTAAAGTCTTGTTATGGTCGCGTTTTAGATGTTTTTCTGGGGCGCCTTCTTGAAGATGCATCGTCATTCTCCACGAGACTTGTTTTGTGTCCAACGTAGCTACATTCTGGACGGTGTGCGCAGTCACCATATAGACAATTAAATTTGTATACTACGTTGTTCACCTTCAACTTCGAGTACTCTGCGTACAGGTTGTTTTTCATCACCAGGCTGGATATTCTGGGGCTCTTGTAATAGATAACCATGTTGAGACTGTCTTCTTTTCTCGAGGGTATACAGTTCCTCTTCACAACGTCACGTAAGCTCTTTTCCTCTTTCTTGTATTCGATGTCAGGGTGCTCTGGTAGAAAATTTGAACTCTGTCGCCTTCCAGTTTGGTGTTAGTTTTGGGCTGGCAGTGTGAAGAGGAACTGTATACCCTTGAGAAAAGAAGACAGTCTAAACCTGGTAATCTATTACAAGAGCCCCAGAATATCCAGCCTGGTGGTGGAAAAAATATGAGAATGTAGAGTGTAGGTTTTTAGATAAATTATCTGCATGTTTTAAACGAAAAGCGTAAAATCAAATATTCTGCTAATTTTTTAAACATGTTGCAACTTCTTTCTCTCGATGGTGCCGTTTCATTACCACTGCATGAAGTTGAAGCTTATTTTTGGTGTCCTTACTCTTAAAGAAATAGCACAGCATCGAGATGAATCGAACAGGTGGTAAATGTGTCCCATATTAATGACCGTTTTATAATAATTATATGTGCCAAATGACATGCCTGAAGATGTTAATGTGATTAACGAAACATCGAAACATGATTCATTTGGAAAAATATTGTTTGAATACTCCTCGAAAGATGAAAAAAGCTTATCAGAAGAATCGAGATTCTAAACCGAAAACTCATCAATGACAGATATGCCGTCATTTTCAATCAAGAATGCATAAACCAAAACGTGCTTCCAAACTACACCAATATACATATATATATATATATATATATATATATATATATATATATATATTGCATACGACACATATAATAACATGCAGTGGCGGATCCAAGGGTGGGGGGCAAAAAAGGCATTTACCCCAAACGGAAAAGCTCGGGGCAAAAGATTGGGGCGCTTCTACTCTGAACTTCAAACAGAACCAGTTAAGTTCACTGTAAGTATTAGGTCTTGGATAGGAAAGAAGTACCTTGAACCCATATTTTTCACTCCGTGTCATTTTTTGTTGATTTTTGCCTCAAATGTCCTAAATTCTACCGTCAAGTCATATTATTGCAGCACAATTTTGCACTGCGTGCCGTTTATTTATTTGGTTGCCCCTCGCAAATCGACCGGCTAGATCCGCCACTGATTGGGGAAGGGAGAATTCGAACACGGGGCCGTCAGTTTTAAACGACGCAACCTATCAGGGGAGCTTTAAATTCTATCGTCTGGACGCTGATGCTCGCATCCGAAGCAGAGGGATGGCAACGTTTCTGAGGTGAGTCGAGGCAATTTCAGGGGACACCGGGGCTTGTTCTAGATGGCCACGTGATCTCCAACGCCCTCTGGGTTTGCCCACACTGGCGGATCCAAGAAGGGGGGCCAACGGGGCCGTGCCCCTCCAAAGCCTAAAAAAGTATTTTTTGCCCCCCAAAAGAACCAAATTTTAGCGGTTTTCTTTAAAATACTGTTTTCGCGATTTTTCTCAATTTAGCCCCCCTTCAAACGTTGGTTTCGCTCCCTCCAAAAGTTTATCCTGGATCCCCCAACTTCGCCGATGTTTTAGAAAGTGTCGGCGATGTACTTATCGGACGGGCTGCTGTGAAAATTGTTCTGTCTCTTTGACGATTGCAGCAACATTTTCAGCAATAATTACTCGCGGTTGGTGGGACTCGAACCTACGCTTCCAGAGGTAATCTGATTTCTTGTCAGACGCCTTAACCCTCACCCCACGGGGGCATCGATGGCCCCCATAAGGTTTTTCAAGATAGCAGAAAAACGACGAGGCGCAACACCGCGAACGAGGGCTCTATCTTTCACCCCATCATTTGCCCATCATCCCTGAAATTTTTTACCCCGGGTCACCCAAGGTTAGGTCACCAGGCGAGGTCAACCAAGGTCACCTCACTTCAACTTCTGAGCTCCATAAGATATACATTTCTTTGTGGATCAATTTGAAACTTCCTACACTTCATGGCCCCTCCAGGGTCTACACGATGTATATCCGGGATTTTTCGATTTCCTGACCTGAGGTCAGGTCACGAGGTGACCTCTCCCGTTGAAAAAGGATGGGGAAAAGTTGTCTTGTGATCTAAGTCACAAAAGTGATTAAAAATGCTCAGCGTGCTCAGAACGCGTTCTTGGACACCCTTCCACGGACCCCAGGGGCCATATTTGCCTTTTGAACTCTTCAAGGTCATCCAAGATCACCATGGGTGAAAAACAGTATATTGCCAATAACTTTTGACTTAATTAAGCTAGAGCGGTGAATCAAACAGCAACGTGTTTGTCTTTTCATTGGCTTTCTTTCGATATACGACAAGGTCACCTTCTGACCTTTCGTGATCTCAGGTCATATTAGGTCACGAGGTGACCTCTGGAGGTCAAATCACTGGCGGGAGGTCATAACGTTCCACATAGCGGAAAAGGTATGACATTTTCCTATCAAATTTACTTGATCAGATCCCAATAGCTCTAATTGCATAAGAGTTATGCCCAGTTTTCTTAAGCATTGCACATTTGAGTGAAAATAGCCTATCGTGACCTAACTTGACCTCTAGAGGTCAAACCATTGAACTGAGCGCTTAAACATGTGCAGTAATTTCTTACTGCATTCACGCGAGCTTTTTAATGCACTCCGAAGATTTTCGATAACCCCCATATTTTCGGAATTAGAGGGGGCCATCGATGGCCCCCGGTGGGGCAAAGCTGGCGCCGGACCCCGATGGGGCGCGGGTTAACCACTCGGCCACGACCACTTTGCAGTCAGAACACTTCCGTGACGTCTCGTGACGCTCATGAGAACTCGAAGCTGAACCTTTGGTATTTGGGGCATTCCACCACAAAACGACCAAAAAAAATGCAAAATGACACCCTCATCCCTCTGATTTGCACCAAAATTGGTACACTAGGTTGTCTGAGCCGTAGAAACAAGATCTAAAAGTTTTAGCTCGATTCATGGTACGGTTACAGAGTTATGGCCTGAGGCAACTTGTGAGGTCACCATAAACATCAATTGTTCTCTTGCTGATATCTCAGGGTTGGAGTAAAGAAAAATAGACTTTCTATACATCGTTAGAATTGCAATGACCCATAGTTTCCGTTTCTGATGTTTGTTTTTCATTTCGGGGCATTTTTGTAATTTTGACCCGGTGACCTCGGGTCACGTGACCTGCCTTGACCCCTAGATCAATAAAAGTTATTCTTTTTATGGGATAAAAAGTGAGGTCAAGCAATTGTCTTTGGATAGACAAAAATTCACGATTGGGTTTTTTCTATAAATGTATCCAATAAGCCCAAATGGTGCAGATGTTTTGGAAAAAATTGTAGTTCCTGTTTTGTAATACCGCTTTTTGAGCCCAAAAACGCATCAGAGAGTCGGACCAATGTAATGGTTGCTAATAAAAGGCTGAAGAGATGGTTTTCCAGTGGTTTTACGGATTCAAGCACTTCCATTACCCCCTTGCCCCCTAATTATGTTTCCAATTATCTATAATAAGTTTACCTGCGGGACATTCCACGATAGCTGTGGCACTTGTGCATGCTGAGCTAGACTTTTCTCTCTAGCATTGATCCTGCGTACTGCTCTTAACTAGAGAAAATTCAGAAGAGTCTAGGGTTCATAGGTGGTCACGGATTTATTTCTCTGTCATCATTTTTTACAGATATGTATAAGTCAACCAACATTGCATAGCCGATCGAAATGAGTGGCTCCATGGAAATACCACGGGATGTCGGCCCGTACAAAACATGATAATGAAAGGATGCACAAAGTACTCAATGACCTTATATTGTGACAATATGGCCAAACTTTAGAATCAAGGGATGCGCTAAGCTACGTTTACTGGCTAAACGTTCAATACAGACACAACATGGCTTAATGCGGTATGCGATTGGGCATCCTAAAAATAGCGACAAGCTTGCAAAAAATATACATTTGGGACGTCACTATTATACTAGCATTCATGACAAAATGAGCGAACAATTACAGACATATATTATTCTAATTTTGCTTCATACTGAGGGTTCTTCATGCAAACACATCACTTGCAGATTTTTACACGACAGCCGATGTCAGTTGACAGTTCATGCGCGGTCAATGTCCTAACATCCACAGGTGCAAACTTATGAAATCCCTGTGTGCCCTTCACCGTCACTGCTGATGCAAAACGCTCTTGTAACCCGGCTGCAATGTCTTTTACCTCTTCTGAGTTTACAAAAATAAACTTCACGACGCTGACAAACTTTTTGTCCAAATAGTCAAATAGTGCCTCCGCTGTTAGGATCTGATTCGAAAAGGGACGCCTGAGGCTCTCGTGGTACGCAGCTCGTTTGGCGGTCCCTCCTATGCCATCACAGGCACCCTTGCCGTGTGAAGTGGCGAAGAAATGCCACTCGCATGGAATTCCAAAATCAGCCTCATGACAGCATACGTTAGCAAAATTTTTCCTGTTCTTGTACTGCGCCGCACAGCCATCACTAAAGTAGTATATTTTCTTCATGTTGGGTACCAGGGAGCGTAGTTCCGGAATGAGCCGTTTTACGAAAGCGTGCACCATGTTTGTGTCATGTTTGATACTGTCCGAGACAAAGCAAAAGCTCTGATGGTGTGAAGCTCCATTTTCTGTCCAATAGGCCACGAAAGGATGAAGTGAACACTGAGATGATTCCCAGTAAAAGCCTTGTGGTGCATCCTGAACAGAGAAAGAATAATTTTCAGAAAAATCTCCCTGTACAACTACCTCTCCATTTTCAATCGTGGCCTTCAACGTGGAGAAATACTCACTTTGATGTTTTGATATATAGTGGTGTTTCGTGGAGATCCACTATCTGCTGACCTCATGCACTCTTCCTTAGTTTCTACAATATCCTTCAACGTACACCTGTCTGTGCTCACCCACTGGCTGTAACGTACCTCACTGTCTAGTTCTTCATCATAATCAGAGTCCGATGCATCTTCTGACTCTTCACCCAGTGCATGCCTCAGAAACATAATAACGCCTTTCTCACCTGGGCAGTCCATACAGTTCTGCATCATGCAGTCTCGGTTGTTCGCGTCACATACTGCATAATCAAACAAGTCATGGTAGGTGAGGCCTTGTAAGCCCAGAGCTGATGTGATAAGTTTTGGGTTTTGATGGCGGGTACAGACGCAGACAGAGTGGGTACCGCTGCCACCAGCCAACACACAGTTTTTCGGGCGGAGTTTAGCGAAGCTAGAGAACCCTATTTTCGGATTAGTGGAATCTTGTTTGAAGGAGGCGTAAATCTCCCGCAGGTTTCCTAGCACAAGCCTTTTTTGCACTTTTGCCTTAGTGCCATCCGGATTTCTCACAACGACAAAATCACTTTTTCCAGGGCACATCCGGCTCACTTTGTCAGATTCAAAAAAGTCCTTTACCTTCGACTTGTCCTCGTCAGTAATATGGATACCCTTTGGCACTGGCTGTGGTTCAGAAAACACACCATGGGTTTTTTTAGCTGGCGGCTCATTTTGACCATGTACTTAGAGGCTTGAAAAAACTCAGCTGTGCGATCCTGGCCATAAGGCGACACTGTCAGAATTGAGAGTTTCCTCCTGTAGCTTGTGGCGTTTTGAAACGCCAGCTTCAGCTCATTCATCATTTGATGAAACCTGCAAATGAGAAGACGATTTTACAACTTTTGTTAATCATAATTTGCGTGAAGCCGAAAGCCTAAACGTTAACCGTCATGCTGAATTAATAATTCAGTTTTATGATGGGCTTGTTTATGCTTTCTATTAACCTCAATTAGATATGATATGTTGAAATGTAACAATCTCTTGGACCTCTTCTTTCATAAAACAAATTAAAAACATGCAAAAATCAAACAACAACAAATATCAGACTTTAAATTTATATTTCAATGCACAACAATTCACCTACCTCGCGTTTTCCTCTTCGAGTATTTTCTGTCTCTTCGCAGGTGACCCAGAGGGTGAAGGGAGATCTACATCTAGCGTCCGTTCAAACTTCCTCTTCAGAGTTTTCGTTACGCGGCTCAGTTTGTCCGATCCTTTCGACCGTCTTTGTTCTGGTCTCAGCCCCTCTGGGGGAAAAAAGTAAAAAATTACATACATTCTACTGTAGTACCACGGTCAGGCACGCAACACAGCAAATAACTGCCATGGATATTTCAGCTTTCACTAAATTATTACAATAGCCAACTGTAAAGTATAAGAGCCATGGTGGAACTGATTGACCCTTTCTCGCTTTGCTATAATGCACGCCATGATTCGTTCCAAGTGTGCAGTCCATTTTTATTTTCGTGGCTCTCTAAGAATGATTCATAATTGGATCTTTGGTTTAAGAGCAGTGGAGGCAATAAACGCAGCAGGTATTTATAGCATTGTTACCTATACTTCTATTCATGTATACCCGTGGAAAGATAATGCAATAGCTACTCACTTGTTCGAAGGGGCGATATTCCAAGCATAGGAAGAACACGCCCTGTGTCTTCCTTGCTCAGGTCGCACGCTGGCTCGCTTATCTCAGAAGAATTTTCGGTTCCTGATCCAGAAGTATCTTCAACACAAGTGGCACTGACAGTTTCTTCCCGTGGAAGGCTTCTTGGGTCTTTAGTGAGCCTGACACGACAGCCCATGCATAGTAGCGCTCCCTTTTCAACACGTTTGTCCTGGACTAAGTCAGCGAGACTCTCCGAAACAATTCTCAAATTTGTCGATACTTGACATTTGTGTTTCTTGTAGGGATCACAGCAAATATGACGCACCATCCTTCTTTCCTGTTCACTGTGACGCGCGACGCACGCGAGCACCTTCCCTTGGCCACACACTGTCACTGGACAATAATAGTCTACCCCAGTCCAACCACCAGACGTTTCTTGACATGCATCCCTGGCTTTACTCGATCTCCCTTCTCGGGTAACCTCCCCAGACTATCATCTGTGAGCTACCTCGACTCCGTTTGCATAGGACAGACTCCGTTTGCATAGGACCGTGCCCAATCGCCGTGGCATAACACCGTCCCGGACGATGAGATGGTAGCGAGCAAAACGAGACCAAGTGAGCACTGTTACAATGGTCAATGCCATTTTCCTGGTAATCAAAAAGGCTAATAACTAGCGATGATAAGTTATTCACTCTTAAATATGGTGGAACATACATTCTGGATGGAGCCCATTGTACTGGTCGGTAAAACTGTAATATTTGGAACCATAACAGGGGGCATGGGGGTAATGGAAGTGCTTGAATCCGAAAAACCACTAGTAAACTATCTCTTCAGCCTTTTATTCGCAGCCATTACATGGCCCCGACTCTCCGATGCGTTCTTGGGATCAAAAAGCGGTATTACAAAACAGGATCTACAATTTTTTCCAAAACACCTGCACCATTTGGGCTTATTGGATACATTTATAGAAAAAACCCCATCGTGAATTTTTTTATATCCAAAGACAACTAATTGAACTCGCTTTTTATTCCAGAAAAAGAGTAACTTTTATTGATCTAGGGGTCAAGGCAGGTCACGTGACCTGAGGTCAGCCGGTCACAATTACACAGAATGCTCAAAATGAAAAACAAACGTCAAAAACGGAAACTATGGGTCATTGCGATTCTAACGATGTATAGAAAGTCTATTTTTCATTTCTTCAACCCTGAGATATCAGCAAGATAACAATTTATGTTTATGGTGACCTCACAAATTGCCTCAGGCCATAACTCTGTAACCATACTATGGATCGAGCTAAAACTTTCAGATCTTGTTTCTACGGCCCAGACAACCTATGGTACCAATTTTGGTGCAAATCTGAGAGATGAGGGTGTCATGCCTTGGTCGATCTATCGTGGAACGCCCCATTTGTAGATTTTGTCCAGCCCAGTGTCGGATCCTGGGGGGGCAAAGAGGTATTTGCCCCCAAACAGAAAAAATGGGGGCAAAACTATGTTTTTCCCCCAAAGCGATTGACCTCCTTTTTCCCCCGGATTCCTTTTTAATTTATAAGCAAGATTTGGTGCTTCGAATCTCAGCTTCAAACAGAACCAGTTAAGTTCAGTATAAATATTGGGTCTTGGATAGGAAATAAGTATCTGGAGCCCATATTTTCCTCCCTCGTGAGTTTTGTTTGTTTTTTTCTTTTTGCCTCAAATACCCAAAACTCTACAGGCAAGTCATATTGTGGCGTAGTTTTTCACTGCGTAGCGTTATTTTTTTGCTTTTCGACTTTGGTTTGCCCCTCCCAAACCACCCGGCTAGATCCGCCACTGAAACATGCTCAGCACTACAAAATATATCATGCTGATATCAATTTTGGTGAGAAATTAATCGTTCCGTCACTGCGCTTGTGCGGAGTGTAAAATAAAGGAAGCACGAGCGGAGAATCAAGGACGCTATGTCAGCAAATACCAAAGTCCAATCTCGCTGAAATCTTGCAAGGAATGTTTGGTTTGCATTTGCAAGACAGTGGTGTATTCATTTCACCTAGCAGCAGGCTTTCTGTGCGCGTGCGCAGAAGACAAATGCTATTTTCGGGAGTATTGGTTAGTTTTTAGAGTTTGGCCCCAACATCGACTTTTTAGCGCTATATCATTGATGATCAAACTTCCCTGCTAATAGAATTGTCTCCCTAACGTCGATTGTCCACAGCTTCTCCTGCGCTGAAGCGGCTCGGGCCGAGGCCGCAAGCCGAGGTATCCCCGGAGCCGAGGCCGCAGGCCGTGTTATCCCCTGTCAGCTCAAATAATCCAAAAGGCGTCGCATTCCATGCAAGCTCATAAAGGCGTCGAGCATACTCATAAAGCATCTGAGAAGTCATCGTCTTATACAACTTGTGTGACTCAGGTCCTCCCACGAGACACTTTATGACGGTCGCATGGACACTCAAGACCGCTAAAGGGCGAGTCCCAGGTTTATTAGACGATCAAGGGCCATCTAGTGGCAATGTGTGAGGTATTCCTGGTCGGAAATTGAGCATCAGATGCAAATCAGCTCGCGGTGGGAAGTTGGAACGGCGTCGATCATTGTAATGTTGGACTTAAGAGAGTCCCCTAGTCTTTGCACGATCCTCAATTTCGACTGTGTAAGTGCCACGGCAAAATCCGAACGTCTACAATTAACTTGTAAGATTTCAACAATATTAATATCGCCTGGATAATAAAAGCCCACGATCTGTCAAAGTTGTACGGCGTCGCAAAGTTCACGCTGTCACGAGTTTATCGGGCATCAGGTTGTACGTATTAAAATAAATAAATATATTATTCAAGCATGTCATTCCATTTTTTAGCTTAATTATTGTTGAGATTATAAGAAGTATAGAAACCAGTTTGGCAGCAATACAGCCAAAATGGTTTTTACTTAATACCGTTTTCCAAATGAGCGATTCTCACAGCCTTTGTTATCCAGTTATAAATGTAATGAACGCAAAACTGATGTTATTAGACAAAGAAACCCATTTTGAATAAATCATGAGACTAACGTTTTTAGAACAACAATTTGTGTAACCAAAAAGCTTTACTACCAAATTCGTAGTGTGTCTTCATCATCTACAAATTAATAAAACCAACAAAACAAGCATTTGTTGTTCCAGATCTTCCTCTTCGCGCGCGGTACATACAAGCAGATGCGTGTTTCTCGAAGGAGAGTGTTTGTCTACTCCAAACCAAAGATTGTTAGCCGTCGTTTCACCTTGTTTTTATCTGCCCAGACCCAGGGTAAAATCCCGGATACTTGGAACACTTAACACCAGTCAGCGTCGTTCCACAAAACATGAGCAGGAGGGAAGAATAAATGTAACAAAGACAAACCAGATGTTGTAGCGTAAAGAAAACCATCATAAGGTAACATTTTGTTTGCGTAACCACAAATCTTACCACTAAATCAGTTGGGTGTACTTTCACCATCAACAAATTCAAAATGAAGTAAACATGATAAAAACGGTGGGACTTTTTAGTCAAAATTAACACAGACAATCGAACCACGGCGATGTCATCGTTCAGTTACACCCAAACCAATGTAACACAATCGTTGATGAATTAAATGACGCTTCAAACAATAGCAGCATTCAGAGAAAAAACAATAACACGCCATTATACTGGCGCATAAACATACATCGATAACCATCATCACAAACTCATTCTCGGAAACATAATCAACGTATGTTCATCTAAATATCAGGTTTAATTATGAAACTTGGCTCTGTTGGCGATGCAGTAACTACCTGTCTGAGTTGATGTGCTGCTGGCAGGCGGAAAACGTATGTCCGAGAACATATTCTCAGCAGGAGGTGAAGAAACTTTCAAATCGTTCCGGCACGTATAAGAAATGCTCAATATATAGTCGGATATACCGTGCATACAGTGTTTAGAGACGCCCGATACCAATGCATTCCTCATTATCTTTCACACTTTAGAGGGAAACCAAATTTGTTCCCTAAAACCCCCAATTTTAAATTATTTTCTCTCCAAAGCACTGTTTTCCAGATTTGTCTATATTTTTTTGTTTCCAAACAACTGGTGTAGACGAGTCCCATACAGCTATTGTCCCCAAGAAAGAGACAATTTTTCCTCCCGTTAGCCGAATTTTATTCATAAGTGTTTTAACGTTTTTCCCGCGTTTTTTTCATCACTTCCCAACGTTTCGGGATCCATCCTCACATGCCAAAATTTGTACTTTTTTGACAGGCAAGAATACGTATGCAAGCAAAACGACCAAAGAGATCGACTATTACTACTTAAAGGGAATGTGGCACCTTGGTCGAATCCTGGAATTTAGTGTTATTAGGCGTACTTTTAGTCAAAAATAATGAAACCACTCACGATTTCTCTGAAAAATGTACAATAAGCTCAATATTTGGTTTTTAAAAATACTCCTCTAGAAAAAGAAACAAATATCAGCCTGTGGATGATGTCACGATTTGGCAACCACTACCATACTTGAAACACTTCAAGGGCTTCGATTGGCTGATGCTCAGCATATGTCGTCACGCCAGTAGCTCACAATGGCCGCCCGGCGACGGGCTGATGGGGGGCTGGTTTCAGGCAGGTAAGGGACGATTTTAGCTTTTTGCTACGGAAATATCGAGTTCCAAGACAAATGAAATATGGAGCACCGGGTTTTCCGACTTGCTCTACAACTTGGCTATCTCAGTTAAAATCACGTTGTGAAGGTGCCACATTCCCTTTAATAATCGTAGTACGTAATAACGTAGTAATAGAAACACGTCTCTATGAACACGACGTCTGTTATGGCTCGTGTTTTGTACGCTTGCGAGCAAAACGGCGTATGGGACCGTATAAATTCTCAAATCACCCAATAGCACGTTGTATCTCAGCAAAACAAACTGCAGATAATTGAGATCAAACACTGGTCTTCTAAGCCAACTTTTCCGCTAGCAAGAAAAGAGAACAAAAAACCATGTAAAAAAATCATTTAAAACCATGTAATGTGTGAGGTCATTTTTGATCAGTTTAACTTTTCGACAATGTGAGTTCCTTCCCTTGCAATGGATCTTTTACATCACAGAAAGGTCTCCATGACGTGGAACTTGAGTTCACAAACCTGATTTTAATTATAAAAATCGTCAAATCGTAAGGAACATAGCGTGATCACGAAATTCAAACGTGGAGATCATTTTCGGGCCTCGGTAATGTCTGATATTACCATCATGTGCTTCAGGATAGCGAATCATCTCTCATATGGTATAATGATCTCCGAAAAGTCAAATAAATATTTTTCAAATCCATTTTCTATCTTCAAGATCGTAGATATCGTCGTAACCGGCCGATGAGGAATATCTTTTCCAGGTTTCAGCGGTTTCGGACTTCTGAGATCGTGTTTTGTCGCGCAAAGCACGAGCTTAATTCTAAGTACAAGAACCCCCAGGATGTATTTTCCCAGCACTTAATCATGGACCGTGCTATTGTGCTGAGGAATTACCACTTGATGGACTCACAGTTCGATCCGGATCTTTGACCATGGAGACTAGGTCATGGTCATTTGAAGTGATACGCATAGCTAAACTGATAAAATATTCAATTTTGTAATAAGCGAAGGGTTTTAAACCCACGCTTCCCATGATGATGACGCAAGGATTCACCAGGCTCGTGTATTTACTCATATATATCCAATCAATGATAAGATTTTGCTTCGTTGAAGATGGTCCACCATAGGCGGATCGGGGGCGAGGGGGGCATTTACCCCTTCGACCGATCCTCGGCGGGCCCTGAAATGGTCAGGGCATCCCCCTGAACGTTCGAGGGCGCCTCCAGAAATGCCACTTCTCACCCCTCCCACAACACTGGTTGATCCAGGGGGGGCAAAAGGGACTATGGCCCTCACAAAAGCCTAAAATAGTATCTTTTGGTCCCCAGAAGGACGAAATTTTGGGCATTTTCATTTTAAAATACATTACTTTACGATTTTATTCTCGATTTGGTCCTCCAAAACGTCGGTTTGGCCCTCTCAAAAAGTTTCTCCTGGATCCGCCAATGTCCTCCCTAGGATGCGCCAATGTCCCAGAGAAATGTTCCTGAGATAGGATCTGGCGCCTGCCGGATCCGGATCCGCCCCTTCCCGATCATGTACCCCTAATGACTAGCAATCCTGGATCCACCATGAGCCCCAGCACCCCTAATCATGACCGTCGCTATCAGGGTGGGGGGGGGGCAGGGTGCCCGCTACACGGCGCGATCAGGGGGAGGGGGTTCTAGGGATGGATTTTGCTCTTTCTTGGCTAAAATAGCTGGCTGGATCCACCCAGTCGAGGTTGGTGGAGGGTATGGAACAGGCTCATAATACACAATAAGATGTGCTCAGCCAGGGTACTGTGCTAAGTCATATAACGAACTTACCGATTTGCTCCCACCCTCGACTTTTACTGGGAACAGTCAACGTTTAATTTTCGAGACAAATTTCAAGATATAAACCAGTGTCCAAGGGCATAGCCAAGGTGGGGCGGCAGGGACAGTCGCCCCCCCCGTGAGGGCCCGAAAGGCCGCCCTTAGGACACGGGCCGCGCGAAGCGCGGCTCGCCCGCACTATGCTCTTTGGCCAAATTTGAAATTTTATACCAGACAGGGCCCTCTACAGCACTCTATTCTGTAACAAGCAGGGCCCTTTTTACCCTTCAGGGCCTTTTTGGCGCTTCCGCAGGGGCCCTTTTCGGGGCGCCGCCCCCCCTCAGCGAAATTCTGGCTACGCCCCTGCCAGTGGCGTAGACAAGATTCGGCTAAGAGGGTCCGATCCGAGGACTGTCGGGGACCCACCTGGGGCCCCTTGGCCCATTGCTCACTTGAGCTGGGTGCCCAGGAAGGGTGAAATTTCGCGATTGGTCCCATACCTTTACGTAAAATTGTGGTCTAAAGATTTTTCAGAGAATTACGTATATAAGCGTGGATCCTCGTTTCATCCGATGGCCACGTGCCGCAAATGCATTTTTCTGAATCCAGGAGTCCTTCGAGACCAAGCTCGAGCCTCCCATCGAGACCAAGCTTGGGGGACTACCTAGCCCAGGTTTGGAGGACTCTCAAAATCAATGTTCGGGGGCCCTCGGAGACCAGTGTTCGGGAGGCCACGAGACCGATGCTCAGGAGCCCCTCGATACCGTTGCTCAGGGCCCATGAGACTAAGCTCGGAGGCCCCATTCTCAATCAAGGAAGCTCTGGAGATCAATGTTCCGGGCCCCGAGACCAATGCTCGCCCCTTCTCCGAGACCGATGATCGGGGCCCCCGAGACCAATGCTCGGAGGGCCCATGGCCGATGCTTTAGAGCCCCTCGATACAGACACACACAGACCCAGGGGGAGGCAAAAGGGGGCAGATGCCCCCCATCGACCCTCGGCACCCCTCTGAAATAGTCACGGCGCCCCCCTAAATGTCAATGGTGTCCCCAGAAATGTCGCTTCCCACCCCCCCCCCACCCCAGGATGCGAAAATCGGCGCCCACCGGGAGTTGTAGGAGTTGGCATCCACCTGACAGGTTTTGCCGGCAAAAGAGGTGCCCCCTGGTCCGGATGGCACCCCCTAGTAAGGCGCCCATCTGCCCGATTGGTAATCCTGGATCCGCTTATGCCTTGATACCGATGCATGGGGCCTCTGAGGCCAAGTTTAAAGGGCCTCAGAGACCAAGGCTTTAGCTTTGCAGTGCATGAGGCCAGCGCAAGGGGGAGGGGGGCGCCGTGGCCCCCAAGGACCTCCTTGTATACGCCACTAATATTAACAAACCCAACTGAGGCGCCTTATACCACAGCTGTTCTGAAGCCAATCACATTCCCAGCACCAGTGATTTCACCACTAATGGAAGGTGTAGAACGCGTTTTCAAGCAGGGACGACATCCCCCGGGTTCAAAAGTGGCGCCCCTGCTCCGGATAGCACCCCCCATTGGCAGATTCAGGAGCACATTTTGGTGGGGTCAAACCAACGTGGGGGGCTAAATCGAGAAAAAATCGCAAAAACAGTATTTTCAAAGATAAACGGCAAAAACTTGATCCAATTGACGGGACCAAAAATGATATTTCAGGCTTTTTGAGGGGGCCACGCCCCTTTGGTCCCCTGGATCCGCCAGTGCCCCCCCCGATCGTCAATCCTGGATTCGCTTATGACCTGCCTCTATAGCCAAGTTACGATCAGTACCGAACTGCCAATTCACTCCATGAAAGGCTTTTTCCCAGCCCTATAGCGCGGCATGTGCTGATAAAATAGCATTTAAGAACTCAATGACTCCATTATCACTATGGGTGGTCCAATCCGGATCACTTTTGGCCATGGAAACTAAGCCAATGTCTCAGCGCACTGACTCAAGCCAGCATGGTGAACGTGCAGCCCGCAGGCCCAGAGAAGCACCACACGTCATCAAAACGGAAGAGCAAGAGGTTGAAGAGTGCTAGACGTCATACATTGTGGTTTCGGGACACACCAGGGCTGTGGGCACACCAGGGGCCGCAGCCAGATCTTTGGTATGGGGGGCACACCAACTTTGAAGAGCACCCCGGGAAAAAAGGGCACTTTTTAACGTAACCTAAAAAAACTTACTTTATCTTTGTTTATATCATTTTTTTGAGCATCTTTGGTTCAATAAAAATGCAAATAAATCGTTGAAGGAGAAGGAAAACGCGATTAAAACCGAAAAAAGGAAAAATATATCACCAAAATGTCTTGGAAGTAGCCAAAACACGACTGTTTTGGATATATTTCAGGACAAATCAGCCAACTCATGCAAGTACTTAACATCAGAGAAATCAGCGGCGCATGTGATATCTGTTACAATGTGCAGGTTAAGGCATATTGGAGTCGAAAATTCATTTGTTATGCCCACTGGTTTTGTCGTGACGAGTGAGCCCTTCCTGAACGCGGATTAGTTCCTTGCCTCCCACAATCGCCGTGGGACGAGGAGTGGCATAGTGTCTTGGGAAGAACACATTTTTGCTGCCGGAAAAATTTGGGAGATACCTTTTGAACGAGTTTATTAAGTTCCATATTCTCAAGGATCGGTCCCAGTTAGAGTAAATAAAAGGTGAACAGGCCGGTGGTTTGGATGGGGATGGTGTGACAGGGCTGAAAATTGTGAAAACTAGATCTTCATTTAAATTAATTAGTAGAAATCCTGGTTTAGGGGACTGTGCTCTGAGCTCAGGGGCACATGCCTTTTTATCATCCCTTCCTAGAATCCACCAGTATAATAAGCAATTTATATAACCTGGGGTGCCTAGGTATCACACGCCGTTTTAGAGATTCCTCATTCCTCGTTAGCTCCGTTTTACAAGGGGAATTTCCATTGTGTTTTTATTCCCCATCTATTCAAGACCAGCCCTGGGGCCCCCAAGTGTGGATCAGAGGCCTCCAGAGCAGCTTCTTCCATCCCCCAGTTGTGCCCCCCAGGGACTAAACTAGCTCAGTGACCCCGCCCCGAGATGATAGGAGTTGGCCTCGTGTTCTTATTATCTGTCTATTAAAGACCACCTCAGGGGCCCCTGATGTAGATCAGGGCCACAGAGCAGCTCATGCTTCACCCAGGGACTAGACTAGCTCATTGGTCCCAGAGATGAGGTCATCAGACTAGCTCAATGGGCCACAGATATAGGCTCATTGAGCTAGTCTGATGTTGGTCATGTTGTTGGTCCCTGTCATGGAACCAACATGTTAAAATGATATCTAACCGTTGTTTTGGAATACTTATAGGATTAATTCATGCCAAATACGTCCTACCTCCATGTACAGTACCTCGTTTGATCGACGCATTAGTGCTATCTCATCTTAGATACTGCATTCAAGTCTACGGCAGTGTAAACTCAAGTGTGATCTCCCATCTTCAGAAGGTTTTAAACTTCTCTGCTCGTGTTATCTCTGGAAAAAAAAATTTGAACATGTTTCTGATGAAATGCATGAGCTGGGATGGCTATCCATGGCGAAACTTATTGATTATTTCGATGTGTGCATGACCCATAAGATACTAACTACAGATGTACCACCATCCTTGCGTTGCAATTTTGTATACAACCACCAAAACGTGTGCCGCGCAACTCGTCAATCATTACATCTATCGCTACCATGCCCAAGAAACAACCACGGAAAGCGACGTTTCATTTACCGTGCTTCTCATCTGTATAACCAGATTGTCATTTCCAACAATATTCGTTGCATTAGTCTGCCATCTTTTAAGAAGACTGTTCGTGATTTTATTACGCGTACTTGATTTTGTATTGTTGACTGTGACCTTTGTACGGCTTGTATGACGATGGTTCCTGAATAGCCCTATTTAGAGAGAAGGAACCAGATTGCGTGTAATAAATAATATATAAATAAATCATAGGGACTTAAACCAGTTCAAGAAGCCCCAGAACAGTTTAAGGCGCCAGATCACCTCAGGGGGCCTCAAGCCAACTTAAGGGGCTCTCACAAGCTCAGCGCCCAGACCAGCTCAGGGTACCCTCAGAACCAAGATCCGCTCTTGGGCCCCAGACCAGCTCTTGGGGTCCAGATCAGTTCAGGGGCCTCAAGGCAGGTCAGGGGGCAAGATCAGGTCAGGGCCACTAAATCAGCTCAGGAATCCCTCACCAGCTCGGGGCCCAAGCAGTTCAAAAGCCCCAGAGCTGCTCAGGGAACACCAGATCGGCCCATAGGGCACCAGATCAGCCTCGGGGACAAACAATCAGATCAGTGGTCCCTGGCCAGCTCGGGGCCCAGATCAGCTCGGGAATACCAGATCAAGTCAGGAGGCACTTAATCAGCTCAGGAGCACCATACCATCTCAGGGGCCCTCACCAGCCCCTGTGAGCCCAGGTCAGCTCAGGGCCTGGGAGCTGCTCAGGAAATCACGTAATCAACCCAGGTGGCCCCGGTCAGCTTAAAGGGCACCATATTAGCCATGGGGCACCAGACTAGCTCAGAGGGAATAAGATGGGCTCAGGAGACACACTGATGACTCAGCAGGCACCAGATCGACTCAGGGGGCATTAGTTAAGTTCAGGAGGCAGTGTATCTGCTCAGGGTGCACCAGATCGATCAGCACATGGGGCATGTTTAAGTCAGGGGCATTAAATCAGCTCAGGGATCCCTCAGCAGCTCGGGGCCCAATCAGTTCAAAAGCCCCAGAGCTGCTCAGGGGACACCAGATGCCCATAGGGCACCAGATCAGCTTCGGGAACAAACAATCAGATCAGTGGTCCCCGACCAGCTCGGGAATACCAGATCAAGTCAGGAGGCACTTAATTGGCTCAGGAGCCCCATACCATCTCAGGGGCCCTCATCAGATTCTGTGGGCCCAGCTCAGCTCAGCTCAGGGCTTTAGAGCTGCTCATGAAATCACGTAAGGAGGTCCAGATCAGCTTAAAGGGCACCAGATTAGCTCAGGGGGCACCAGACTAGCTCAGAGGGCATCAGATGGGCTCAGGAGGCACCAGATCGACTCAGGGGCATTAGTGCAGCTTAGGTGGCACCAGATCGATCCGCTCGGGGGCCAGATCAGCTCCCAGCCCCCCAGGCTATGGCAGGGGCCTAAATCAGCTCAGGGAGCAACATAACAGCTCAGGGGACACAAGGTGGGCTCAGGGCCCACCAAACCAGCTCAGGGGGGCACCAGGCCATCTAATGAGACATCAATAATCAGCTGAGGGGGGCACCTAATCAGCTGAAGAGGCACCATATTGACTTAGGAGACAGAATCAACTTGGGGAGGCATGATATCAGCTCGGGGGCCCGAATCAGCTCAAGAGGCACTAAATCAGCTATTAGGGCACCAAGCAAGCTCGGAGGCATTAGATTAACCCAGAGGGCATTATATAGGTTCAGGAGGCACAATTATTTGCTCAGTGGGGCACTCGATTGACTCAGGGGCACCAGATCAGCTTAGAGGGCAAGTAATCAGCTCAAGGGGCCAAGACCAGCTGAGAGGCCACGAGATGAGCTCAAGGAGCACCAGACTTCACCGTAGCTTCACCCGTACGATTATTGGCGACAATGAGGCATTATCTGGAAACAGATTACGTGCCTATACTCTTCCCGGGTGCTTGGAAAGGTGACAGAATGCCCTAGCTGACCAAAAAGGCACTTAATTGTCAAACAATAGTTTAAATCGCTAAATGCAGTCTAGTTCCATCTAGGTTTTTTCAACGACGTAAGGCACTAAATTTCGAGCGGCACGGCCCAAAGGGGGTACACCACCTGGAAATCAAAAGGGCACCCGGCACCGAAGGGGGCACGTGCCCCCTGTGCCCCCTGGATAGTAGATAAACTCCGGGAGGCATTAAATAAGTTCAGCTCAAGGGGCACTAAAACAGCTAATAGGGCACCAGGCAAGCTCGGAGGCATCAAACTAACTCAGAGAGTATTATATAGGTTCAGAAGGCACACTTATTTGCTCAAGGAGGCACCAGATTGACTACGAGGGCATCAGATCAGCTCCGAAAGGACATGATCAGCTCCAGGGGGCACCAGATGAGCTCCACCCGTACGATTATTGTCGACGATGAGACATTATCTGTAAACGGATTGCGTGCCTATACTCTTTCCCGGTGCTTGGAAAGGCGACAGAACGCTTTAGCTGACCAAAAAGGCACTTAATTGTCATACAGTAGTTGAAATCGCTAAATGCGGTCTAGTTCCATCTGGGTCAACAGGCGTAGGGCACTAAATTTCGAGCGGCACGGCCCAAAGGGGGCACACCACCTGGAAATCAAAAGGGCACCCGGCACCGATGGGGGCACGTGCCCCCTGGGCCCACCTGGACAGTAGATAAACTCCGGGAGGCATCAAATAAGTTCAGGAGGCCCGGATCAGCTCAAGGGGCACTAAAACAGCTAATAGGGCACCAGGCAAGCTCGGAGGCGTCAGACTAACTCAGAGAGCATAATATAGGTTCAGAAGGCACAATTATTTTCTCAGGGGGGGACCAGATTGACTACGAGGGCATCAGATCGGCTCCGGGGGCCAAAACCAGCGCTCAGGGGGCACCAGATGATCTCAAGGGGCACCAGATTAGCTCCGCCCGTACAATTATTGGCGTCGATGAGGCATTATCTGGAAACGGATTACGTGCCTATACTCTTCCCAGGTGCTTGGAAGGGCGACAGA
Source organism: Lepas anatifera (assembly GCA_034440635.1). Taxonomy (NCBI): domain Eukaryota; kingdom Metazoa; phylum Arthropoda; class Thecostraca; family Lepadidae; genus Lepas; species Lepas anatifera. The sequence goes on along the minus strand of JAOTON010000590.1, from coordinate 92,443 downwards.
ATGCCCTTAACTGACCAAAAAAGCACTTAATTGTCAAACAATAGTTTAAATTGCTAAATGCAGTCTAGTTCCATCTAGGGTCAACGGCGTAGGCCACTAAATTTCGAGCGGCACGGCCCAAAGAGGGTACACCACCTGGCAATCAAAAGGGCACCCCGGCACCGATGGGGGCACGTGCCCCCTGTGCCCCCCCTTGGCTGCGCCCCTGGGGCACACCAACAACCTGGGTATGTGGAGTGAAGCTACGGTTTTAGAATAATAACGAAGAGCATTCTCACTTGAAACACTACTGGGTACTTACCGCTTTGCGACGCTCCAGTTTGTCTTGATCGTGTACGAAATGTTGCCACAAGGAACATTGAGTCGTATAAAGTGGTGCAACTCTCCACCTCTAATTCAAGGAGACAGGCAGACACCATCTTTTATCTTCAATAGTGAAGGTGGTGAGCAAAATAGCATCTTTCAGAATTAAAACAAACGCTCCGACTCCCTATTTCGTAGAGAAGCTCAGACGAATAATAAATACCAATAACCACTACAATAACTAATAAATTCCAGGGCACTTCCACTCAGGGCCACGGTTAGTAGAGGCACTTTCAGGGCAAGCGACGCCCCTCTACCGAACGGCGCAAACCGAGGCGAAAACACAGATTGAATTTCCGCGCGGGCGTCTCAGAGCGCGCGGTCACGACCGAGAAAAGCGCGGGCAAACGTCTGCACGTGGCGTCAAGTGGGTGCAGTTCAAGTGTCGAAACTTGCGACAGATGGCAGAGCGAGCATATCTGAAGGTGCCGCTCAAAGTCTACCCTCTCCCCGGGAGCTCTTTTAGACCAGGTAAGCTACTCAAATCCAACGGCATGTACATACAAGGCAGAGAGCTAAATGGCCTGAATGAAATTACAGAATGGCTGCAGTATCAACAAAGGCGGACGCTGTTGGAGGTTATTGCGGGGACATTTGAGCCCGTAACCCACCCCGCTCCTGAACTGAACTTCGGGATCGGCTACTGCTAAGCACACTGTCTATCTCAGAGAGTGTACCAATTTTGCATGGAACCCACCTCGAATAAATTATGACTTATTCATTGTATATGCAACAGGGGCTTGGATTTCGGAGAATGATCGGCATGGACGGATCCAAGAGAGTGGCGGGGATTTAGGTACAACCCTCCCCTTGGGCCATAGGCGGATCCAGGATTGCCGATCGGGGGGGGTACCTTCCCGGGGGCGCCATCCGGACCAGGGGGCGCCACTTATGACCGGCAAAAGATATCAGGTGGGCGCCAAATCCTATCGGTGGGCGCCGACTTTCGCATCCGGGGGGGTGGGAAGCGACATTTCAGGGGGCGCCATCGACCTTTCAGGGGGGCACCGAGGGTCGATGGGGGGCACGTGCCCCCCCCTTGCCCCCCTGGATCCGCCTATGCCTTGGGCTGAGTTCAAGTTCTGCGAAGGGCCCCGCAAGGATGCACCCAGTGATGTCTGGTGGATGTTCTAAAATATGATTTGGGGACCCACGGCGCCACTCGAGTGTTGGTCACAGGGTGTCCCAAGTTTTGATCTCTGTAAGGGGGGAGGGGGCAAGAATTAGTCTCGGGGTGCCCCATCGTGTTGTTTTCGGAAGTCCCAAGAGTTGACCTCAGGGGCCCGAAGATCGGATTCAGGGACGGCGGATTTCGGGAGGGGTGGGGTGTCAGGGTGTGCAGTTGCACACCCTGAAAAATTGAGGGTGTGCAAAAGCATCTTTTTGCACACCCGGTTTTGGCTTAGTCCGGGGAGGCGCCCCTTCCCCCTACAGGATTTAGCCGGCGGCCCGGGCCGGTCAAGAGAAAATCAGGCCTAAACACCGCCAACCTGAAGAGGTAGGACGCTCTGTGTGAAATAAAGACACTTTCACATATGAATAGCGCCCTCTGACATCAAAGCCGCCCCATGGAGAGCAAATAGCCCCCCCCCCAGGAGAGAAAAGGCACCCTTGTGGATACCCTGAGTGGCCGGCCTTGGGAGCCGAAGGCGCCGCCCTGGGGATGGAGGCGCCCCCTGGGGAGGAAAGCAGCCCATCTCTAAAATCCTGCACACCCGCCCAGAAATGGAATTTGCCGTCCCTGCTCGAATTCATCTAGGCAAAGAGGCCGGCGGAAATGATAAAACGAAGTCTGCATCAATAAAGGCGTGTCCCCCTATTTGAGGTTTGTGGACTTCAATTTTGGGCACTTCCAATGATCTTCGAAAATGCACACCTCTGGTCAACTGCCGCAATAAGGGATTCTTTTTTACCGTTCCCACAGTCCTGTCAAATGCCTAAATCCAATCTGAAGTTCTTAGAAAGAAAGAGAGAGAGAGAGAATAATAATAATAATAATTGTGGGGTTTAACGACACCAACTGCCAGGGTCATACGGCGTCGCCAACTCCACCCTGTTGGAAGGATTTTGGGGATCAGATCGACTTATTCAGAGGCTCCGCCGGGCGAACCGGACCGGTGGCTTAGAAGACAAGGGTGCTATCCACTAAGCCACCTCATCCCCAAAGAGAGAGAGAAAACGTAGTATTTAAGCATTAATTCAAACGAAGGCTCCGCAGCGGGCTCGAGGGTCGAGGCACGGCCGAATTGTCGGCCCTTCTCCAGCTTCGGGCCTCCTTGCCATTGGTGTTCGGAAAACGTTTCTATAGTATCCGAGATAAACAAGGTTTTGTACTAGCATCTTATTTCAGTAATTTTGGCGTCTTGTGACTTCAATTTTCACTCGGCTGAAAAATATCCACGAAAATTCGATCGCATTTGGAATGAGTTTTCAATTGCCTTTATCGTCTTTTTACCCATCTTAGTTGTCGAGTTAGATGGAGGTCGTTTTGACCCCTCCCCAGGGGCGGACGCAGACCCGAGTTTTTTGGTGGGGGGGGGGCAAACCCAAGTCTGCCTCTCCTCCGGGAGGGAGTAAAGATTTTTTGCTCTACAGACCTAGTGTAAACACCTTTTTTCGAATATTTTCCGGCGTTTGAGGGGGCCAAAAGATAGTTTGCCCCCTCCAGCGCTTTGGGGGGCCATGGCCGGAATGCCCCCCCCGCGTCCACCAATGCCCCTCCCCCAGGGCGATGGTCACTCATACCCGTAACCCGGACAAAAGGTTTCTATCTTAGGCACGAGAAACCCCCTAGGCCTGTAACCACGTACTTGGATCTTTCACCTTCGTTCCGTTTCAGCGGCGGAAAGGACGTTACTCATCGCGATATGAATTTCGCATCTGTGCCCATGGGCACCCAAAGGGGGACGTGTCCCTCCCCCCTGTTTGCCAACCAGGGGGACGTTTCCCCAAATTCGTGGGTCCATTAATCGTCATTAATGCTGTCAGGTACCGAATGTGCTCAAAATTCGCCTCCCCTGGTCAGGACCAGCCCGGGTCCGTCCTCCCTGTAAAAATTCCGTGGCAGCGTGTGGATTTATATGTCTGGGGGCGCCCGTACATCCCAATGAAAGGACCAGTTTGGGTTAAGGTATCCTTTGAACTTAATTGCTTCTCATTTTCAGAGTCCTGAATTGGTTTCATCTAACACAAAATGAATGTGACGGTCAAAACAAAGATATATTTCCTTACAAATTCCTTAAAGATATATTTCCTCTGTTTTTGTCTTGTCTTTTCTCTCTTACACACGTGGACCTAGGTAAACGTTCAAAATTATATTGTCCGTGGGGTGTTTCGGCAGTTCTCTTTTCTCTCTTACCCACGTGGACCTAGGTAAACGTTCAAAATTATATTGTCCGTGGGGTGTTTCGGCAGTTTTCAAAGACAGCTAATATGGTCCAACTTTGCCTTTCTAGCCCCCGGTTATCGCCAGATTGGGCCGCCAGATTGCCCCCCCTCCCATATACAGTCAAAATTCAATGGCAACAGCCCAGTGGTTGAACACATCGTTGTCAAGCTGTCACTAGTATGTTCGAATCGACGAGAGCACTTACGCTTTTTTTGCTTGCCAAAAGTTTTTTAAGCATGGGCAGACGCACATGCCCTTTTGACCAGCACAAATGCATGGGCGCCGAAAGCGGGATCGGGCGGACGTCCCCCAATTTTTGGGTCCATCGTCATTAATGCTGTCAGGTACCGAATATGCTCAAAATTCGCCTCCCCTCGGTCAGCACCAGCCCGGGTCCATCCCCCTGTAAAAATTCCGTGGCGGCGCCTCTGCACAAACGTAACATGTTTTCTTATTCTTCTTCAGGCATGCAGCGCGACATACATGTAACGCCGTTTTAGATGCTAATCGTAACATTGATGTGCGGCATCAAAGTGCTTTTGAATTAAAGAAGCGTGCAATTACATACGTTCATAATATCAGCGGACGTGACGCGAGATGAGTGTCTACCGGACAGGCAATCGTGCTTTCCAGCTGTTTGTATCTTGTTGTTCGTATTTATTGTTTCAACTTTTGATTTTCCACTTTTTTAACAGTCGATTTTACTTGTCAGTGGGGTATTAATACCTGTTGGTGATCTTTGAAATAATCCAATACTCAACAACTGATTTCTTAGTAAGACTGTTTCGGTTAACATCCAACAAAAAATCATTCATCAATTCAATAAAAATAAACAAACAATTCAATCAAAAATCATCAATCAAAAATCATTCGAGGTCGGCTATACTAGGACTGAGAAATTGATATTACCCACGATTCGATGAAGCGCGGCCCGAATATATAATCTTCAGTGTTTTTACATTTCCGGATTCGAGGGAGAGGCCAGGGAACATCTTAACAACTCATCATCATGCTCCTCGCCGCAGCACTTCAAAACTTATAAAAATCATTCAAAAGAAACAAATGATAAAATAAACAAAGTCCATATTTTTCACCCACATAAGACAGCAAAGCTGGGTATCAGAATTAGAAAGGTAGGTTTATTATCAGCACCAGCAATTTTCTAAAGAGATGCCAAGGATCTGTTAGTGGTGTACTGAAAAGGGGAAAACAAACAGAGATGAGTGACTTAGCGGAATGTGCTCGTGTATCCTGTGCGTCAGGTCCTGAGTTCCAATCCCGACGGCCTCTTTGAATAAGTGTGATATCTCGCCAAAAAAAGAAGGAAAGTAGGAATTGGCGACGCTACGTAGCCTTAAAGGAAGTGGCACCTTGGTCGAATCCTGGAATTTAGTGCAATTAGGCGTACTTTTAGCCGAAAGTAATGAAACCACTCATGATTTATCTGAAAAATGTACAATATGCTCAATATTTTGATTTTTAAAATACTCCTCTAGAAAAATAAATATCAGCCTGTGGATGATGTCACGATCTGGCAACCACTTCCATACTGAAAAGCTCAAGGGCTTCGATTGGCTAATGCTCATCGTGACATCAGCATATGTCGTCACACCAGCAGCTCACAACAATGGCCGCCCGGTGGGGGCTGATGAGGGCGGTGTCAGGTAAGCTTAGCTTTTTCTACGGAAATATCGAGTTCCAAGACAAATGATATATGGAGTACCGGGTTTTCCGACTTGCTTACAACTTGGCTATCTCAGTTAAAATCACGTTATGAAGGTGCCACATTCCCTTTAACAGTTGATGCATTGTGAAATCCCAACAACTGTTAGGAAACAGACAAATACACATTATCACATGAAATATAATTTGCTCTTGTCTCACTCACAGTTGGTCTGTATGGCCTTAGCAGGTTGGTGCACCCTAAAGCTCAAATAACTCACGAGTGGACACAACAGTATGACTAGTTCGATTTCTCCCGAACGCTGTTCAATACCCCCACAGGACATTTGAGGACCACGGACATAGCAAGTCTTTTGGGTGTCGTATCATGTGGTGTCACAATCAAAAGTCAACGAATTTGTTCAAGTTAACACCACTGAGGGTTCCGATACATAGGCGGATGCAGGGGGAGTAAGTGGCGGGCACTTGCCGCATCCCTGATCTACTCCCAGCGCACCCTGGAATTGTCAAAGCACCTCTCCACATCCCTAAATGACGCTCCCCCGCCGGGGTGGAAGTATCAGCGCCCACGCCATAGGATTTGGCGCCAACCTGATATATATTTTGCCGCCAAAAAGTGGCACGCCCTGGTTATTTCCCCATCGGAAATTCTGGATCCGCCTATGTTCTAGCTGCCGCAGGTAAACACTGACTAGACGATTGCAGCAGTCATTCGCACAAGATCCCACAAGTGCATGTGCCTCGTGCCCTCGTCAGGGGCAAATTCGCCTGGAAAGACTAGCCCGTTTCGGAGTGACAAATCAGTACGTCACAATGCGAACAACGGAGGAATCACCACAAGTAACATCATATCGAACATCACATAATGCTTCAGGAAGTCAAAGTGGTGGAATCCCCACAAGCACCATCATATCACTCAAGAAGTCAAAGCTGCGGAATCCCCACAATCGTAATCGTAACGAACATCACGGAACACAGAAGGAAGTCAAGTTTTCACAGGTTTTTGGCTTGCACCGTAGTTATCCGTGCTTTAGTAGCTGGATCACGCCAGGGCGCATTCTGATCTCAGAGTATTTCCTCAGCAGGTTTGCTCATGCGGGTACTTCAGCACTTCTGTCCTGCTTTCAAGCCCGAATGAGCCAATAACACGCTCATATAACGCCCAATAACGCTCAAAGCACAAATCATTGGCAAGCTGCCTTGGGTCTCAACGACACTACCGTCACAAGTTCAATTCACTGAAATGGAAGGTATTGGGGTTTCATCAACGAGCGCACCCAGTCATTGCTCGGCGATATCCTCCGACGCCACAGTTTCTCGCCAATGGGGTCCGTATAGCTGAACCTTGCGCACTCTGGTCTGAAGGGTGCACTCGTACTTGTGCCGAGCTACCACGACATCGCCCTCGGGCACGTACAGTGACGTCACAGTGACCATGTCCAGGTCAAGGTCACTGCCAACGTCCAGGATTTCGACTGCAAACAGAGCAGTTGGGGTTATTAATCAAATATCAGCGATCCAATGTTTTCACCGTCTCCCGACTGAATTTCCTTACTCTATTTGATAACCTCAACGTTGGGGAAACATTCTTTATTATTTTGAATTCAAGTGAAATTCTGTCCTAAATTTGCGTCTGAATAAAAAGCTCTAATCAATATTAGGTTATCAGAACACCGCATGTCCCAAGCCAGAGCCAGACACTCAAGACTCCAGAGTAGGAGCCGCCCTAAATGTGTAAGGCTACATAAGCCAGACTACCCTGGACCGCCAGTGATCTCACATAAGGCTGTCATCCGACCAAATAATCTAGACCAATCAAAACAACCCACAATCAACATCCCACCCGCGCTCCACGCCATTCCACAGAGCTGTTAGCCGCGCTTCACTGGTTCTCCAGTTTGTGATGGTTGTTAGCTCTATCAACCTCGAAAACAAACTATTCATACCCAGCCGTGGGCCCAGAGGTGCCAAAAACGTCATGGCGCTACACGACCAGGAAAACAATTGTTGCATTAGCACAGTTTCAGCTTTAATCGGAACAGAAAAATCAGCTACGGTGAAAGGCAACCGGCACCCAAGTTCGTGGGTGGCCAAGGTTGAGCTTTTTCGTGGCAGATGGTTAGATTGAGCTGCACCAAGAATAGCTGTTGCCTTGTTCCAAATGCGACTTCCATCATTTAAGAACGCAAAACTTGAGTGTTCAGTCTGCATACCCCACGGTTCCCCTCGCTAGATGCGCGCTTTGCAGCAGCGGGACCGTCCCCATAGTTACGGCCGTCTAACCGAGAAATTTACAGTGGCCCGAGATCGAACCAAAAGAGACATCTGGGATATCGTCGACACCCTTCTGGATGTCTGCTATTATGTGATGACTTGGGTTGACTAAGTTAGTGATAGCTTGCAGGACAGATTGAGAGTCTGAACAGATGACGGCTGAATTAATATTTTGGGTTCGGATCAGGGCCAGTGTATCTAGGATGGCAACAGCCTCGGCGGTAAAGATAGAGCAGTTGCCCGGAAGTCTTTTTTGAAGGCAGATAAGTTGCCCCCAGATACCGATACCGACTTCTTCGCATACTTTTAGAGCCGTCTGTGAGGATGAAGGTTTTGCTGCCGTTGTAAGACTGGAACTCTAGGAATTTCTGAGATATCTGCTCTGCAGTCAGGTTGTCTTTGCGTGTGTATGCCGCAGTGATTCACCCATCAGAAAAGATAAGAGGTTCTGCTGCCATGGTGTTACCATACTACGCAATCCTGACAGTGCAATACATCGGATGGATGACAACGCCTCCCGGAGTAATATTCTAACTAGGTATTTGGCTCTGTAGAATTTGAATCTTGAAGTTTTCATGGTTTTAAAACGAGTTTAAATGTTAGCACAATTCAGTTTTTACTCGTGATCTTCTACTACGAGAGGGCTTAGAGCGTTCCAGAATGATATTTTTATGTGACCTCTTGGCGCTTTGATATTGCTTTTCACACGGAGTGTTTGATATGTTTTCGCTAGTGACATCTATAATTCCCCACAAGACACAGAGCAAGATACGCCGTTCTTGTCTGCAGTGACCTGCGGTTTGGTTCCCAATCGTGGAAAACAGGCGAATATTTTTCCCTTTTTTGGTTTCAGAAAAATGATAGATGTCATTGGTGCCTATCCCCACTCCCCCAACGTCAAAACACCCCAGCCCCGCCCATTCAGCCTGTAAAGAACGGGGTTGATACATATTCAACGGCAAATTAACAATGCACAAACACCGTTTACAAATAAAGATACATATTATAGCCACCTATTTTCTTCTCTCTCTCTCTCTCTCTCTCTCTCTCTCTCTCTCTCTCTCTCTCTCTCTCTCTCCCCACCTGACGGCGTGTTGTCCGGGAGCGCCGCCGGGAGGCACGTCTGCCCCAGACAGAACCTCGTCATCTGCACAGAGTCCACCCTCTGGGCCTGAAGAGAGCCGTCCGACCCAGGCGCCACTACGTACACCGCCTCCACGAAGTACTCCGGTGTTGAGCCGTCGTCAGCGGGGGTGGTGGGCAGTCCCGGCGTGCTGCGGGAAGAACACAGCGCCCAGTGAGGATGCTGTACATTTAGCTGTTTCTTATAAAAAACTTGAACAACAAAAGCAGATGCTGATCTGCTCCATAAGGCTAAATCGCATTAAATTTTGATAGCAGACATAAACGTTTCTGGTTGGTGCAACACACAACTTAACTCTTCCAGGCAGGAAACATTCGCACCCCGACAAACCTCCAGAAAACCTGAACATCATAAACGGCCTGAAGCAGAGCTGAACTTTCCGATGTTTTCTGATATCCATCTGCATTCAAGGCGTTCCTGAAGTGTCTAACTTTCCACCTCACGGCTGGCCAAGCGCATCAAAACAAGAATTCATTCGGTTCCACCCGGAGACCCAAATAACTCCAAAACTTCTGCTTTCAGACGGACGAATACATATTTTCACACCTTATTCGCCTTTCCAACATTTTCCTAGCGACATAAGAAAACGCGAGAGCATCCACCGAAACAGAATCCTTTTGTGTTGGTTCGGCTTTTCGCAAATCTGTCCGTGGGTCCTTTGTGCTCAACACAATAGCTGGATATTTAAGCCCTGAGATAGACTAGGCAGGCTCGGAGGAAGGAAGCCCTCCAAATAAACGGCGCGGGCATCCAACCCCAGCAGCAGTGGTAGCCGCAGAGCGGCGCAGTGAAACTGATCAGGGCCGGCGACAGGGGATCAGTGTATAGTTTGACGGCGCCGCCACCAGATCATGTGGGTCATTTACGATGAATTCGGGCAAAATAATTCAATTTTGCGCGGATTCATCGCTCTATTTCTGTTTTGTAGTTTTGGAAGTCCCATGGATAGAGAGTCGTCCAAAAATACAAAATATCCCGAGTTGCCACTATTGTTGGAAACAAGTTTGGGAGGTACGCAAGACAAAAGGAATTAATTAACTATCACTTGTAGGGAATAGAACACTTTGTTGCAATTCTAAGAAGGGCAATTTATGGACTTAATAGGTCTGAAAATAAGGAAACCACACTTGTCTCCACTTCAAATCGCTAAAAACAAAGATATCGTCTCTTGTCTTACTACGCTGGATTGACACAAGCGTCGCGTGTAACTACGAATCTGGCTTGCGACATTAAGTTACGTGGTCATATCATTTGTGAACATTTATCACGTGACATGCGCTGCCAAATGGAAAAACATTCTTTCATGGTTTGAAATAAGGTAGTACCCCCTACTTTGGACTTAAACAAGCGCACTGGAGGGAGGCTTCACAGGCCCCCACCCATTATTTTATTAAACGGTGCGCCGATTGAAGAAATTTTGAAAATAGGTCGAATTTTTTTACTTAGGTATAGATTTTCAAAGCTAGACCCGCATTTTGAGATCAGCACAACCGCGCGGTCAGACCAGTTCGCTTGCGTTGGAGACTAAGAGGGAACGTCATAACGCCATATAACCCGGATGATGACATAGTTAAGGTAGCCTAAAGTAAAGGTCAAAGTCAAAGGTCCATCCTCATTTTACACCAAACAGCTGCAGTAGTGCTTGTTATATCCATTTATTTTTTTCATTTATTAGCAGCGAACACTTCCACACATGAGGTGGTTTTTCAAGCGCCGCCATAATGGACATGAAGTAATGCAAACTATGGCAGGAGACGGAAAAGGATGGATGAGGATTAAGGAAGGGGCAATACTACCTGGAAGGGTTGCTGCTGCCCAAGGCGCATGCGTTCCCTGTCTCCAGGTAGTTTAAGGATGAGGAGAATAAGGATAAGGATTTCCGGCTACTACACACACAGACAGCTACACACATACCTACGCACACGCACGTGAACTGAAAACAAAAACTGAAGATGAAGGTGAAATCGGCGATGCTCGGCTTCGTATTCTTTTCATTTTCGTTAACGGTTCAGAATGATTTACTTCTTTGATGTTCTATGAATCTTGCCTTCACGCTATAATTTTGATCTTGTCTCCGTAACTTTATTTTTGGAATAAGATAACTTGGCCAAGGCCGCCATCACTAACAAACCTTGACAATGGATGGAATAATACGATAATAGGAATAATGGATGATAGTGTACATAATAGATAGTATATAAAGGTATACATAATACATGATAGTTTACCACATTGTGACCTCATATGTCAATGACATTGAATAACCTTGACCCCAAAATTGTAGGAAAGATTTTTGGCGACCTACCCTCTATTACCCTGGTCCGCCTGTAATTATTCCCGGAATATCAAGGCATTTCCCAATAGGTACCCAGCATGGCCAAGATAATATCATGGCCTCATGGCCCATCATGGCCTTTATAACCTAGTTTGACCTCGAATATATTGACCAGGTCAATGAAAATTGGCTATGATGTAGATCACTATAACCCCCACCCCCAAACGGCGTTTTCTACGCCTCTTAGTTTCTGAGATCTTAGGGGGCCTACAAGGTCCCCCTCCAATGCGCGTTAGTGCCAGACCTCTCTCCAGTGAACATGTTAAAGGTTAGTGTAATTCTAATAGACAAAAATATGGAGAAAGACCAAATCACGGTTCCTATAGATACGGTTCGGACATGACAGCCAGCTGACTGCCTGATTTGGCAGCACGTTCAGGATATGGTAGTATTTTGAAGGATTTTGTTCAAGATAACTTTGATTTTGCTAGCATAAGGTAGAATGCAGCGTTTTGATTGGGTAATCGAAACGGTTGAAACAGAATTCTGAAGGAATTAGCAATAAGTTCATCGTGGATTTTCCTTGTTATAAAAGCGCTTTAGAGACTAAAAACTGCACCCAGAAGATAGCCTGATCAATTTTACATACCAAAAATAAAAATATACCCTTAACCACCACTTATATTTTCCCACTGGCCCGTGCCCCAAACCCCTGCAAACAGTCCCATTGGAATTACATGTTAAATTTTGCTGCCAAAAATCTGTTAGAACCAGAAATGGAACCTTCAAAACCCCCAGAATTCTGGAGAAGTATCTCATGTCCGCCCCCTGGACCAAATAGCATATCAAACAATAGATCAAAGCTCAAGGGAGATGTGGCACCTCGGTGCAGTTCCAGACTGGGGTGGTTTTAGGGATAAGCTTCATTGGAAAATAATGGATAAAACATGCCTTTGAAAAAGTAGCATCCTTGTTCTCTTGAAAATAAGCCCAATATTTTGTTTGATTTGATGTTGCTCTGTAAGGGTGAAAGTATCCGCATCGCCATCACGTCAAATCGGCGAGCGATCCGGTAACGTTTCGTGCCACGAAAAACCATATTGGGGTTCATTTGGCCCATGAATGAAGATACTGATCATATCTGCTACTTCTCAAGACACATCAAAACATATTTCACATTTGAAACTAGTCAATAAAGCCAGTTATTCGCCCGAACCAGCGTCATATCTAGCAAGCAGGTTGTGAGGAAGCCCAAGCAAGAAAAATTTTCACACCCAGCGGGGCTTGTCATTTCATTTCCTGTCACTTTCCAAAAGTCACCTTATTTCTGGTGACTTTTGGATAGGCCATGACAGGTTAAAGATGGTGACATGTTAGAAAGGAGTTTCCGGGCTCTAGCGTCTGACGGAGTGGAGTTATAATCATTTTTTGCCACTATTCGCTTCCTCTCGTTACGGCGAATCCAAATATATATATAATATGACTATACTACGTCAAAACATAAAAATGACCTGACCTACGGTCAGTTCCAGGTCCCTATCCAGCCTAGAATAGTCAATATGCATATCAATCGACTCGCAATAGCAATCCAAACGCAATGGTATCAAAATAAAAGCTTTATCATCATTTCATGCAGAGTTATTTACCGAAGTCTGAAAACCTGTCTAAGTAGTCCCAGATGACCTCTCAGAGGTCACAGACAAAACATTGCAACATTAACCTGGAAATGGGCCCAGGATACTACGATTAGGAGAATATGAGGGTGTTTTCAGCTGTAGCTGCATTTGTATAAAGTACTAATGAAAATTAGTAAATTAGAAGAATAAAATATAGCCCAATTTCTTTTTCCACATGCATTTCCAATGGAGAGGTCCACTCCGTACCTGACCCTAGGTCATCGATATAAACAATCCGGAATATATTTTGTAGTACTCGGTGGGCCCATTCCGAGGCATAAGTTTCAATCCGATAGATTCACCCATTTCTTACTTATGCCACCTTAAACATTTTTGGACGTGGGGTCACTTGACCTGCACTGGTGACTTGACCTGAGATGACCCAACCTTAAAATTTTGGTGAAGGTGGCGGAATCAATCAAGGATACGGCGGCGCCTCGCGCTGCCGTTTTTCGTGCCACCGGGAAACCCCGAGAGGGGGCGTTCAAACACCCCTTTCCCCACCGGGGCAAGGGTTAGTGGACAAAATAGGGCTGAAAATCACGAAACCCTTTTTGTTTCTACCTTCAATCGTTCAAAACAAAAATTCCGCCTCATTTTTCACCATCCTGGATTGACCAAAGCATCACGTGCAATTACAAAGTCCAGCTGTCAGTTGTCAGCTGGTTGTTGACGGCATATAGCGTTGCAAAAGTCATGTCATGTGTTATCGATCATCCCATGACATGCGTTGCAAGATGGAAAAGACTCATTCGTGGGTTCAATTCCGGACATAGTGCCCTTTATTGTGGACTTTAAGCTGTGTGTAGATTTAATATAGAGATTTCGGTGAAACAGAATGACCCAAAGTGGATCCTGGAAACGCTGTACAAAACTGCATCTCAGTGAAGAACCCACGATAAAACTACGACACTCTTTAACTAGGTTAAAAATCAGGACAAAGACACAACAGCAACAACAACCGACCGTCAGCACGCCGTGCCGTTACAGGCTAATTGTACCAGGTATCCGGACCCCTCGGTATCCAGCATCAAACAGCACCCCGCCATTTGAATGACTGTTGTGCAATAGTCTGTGTGCGCCCGGCACCCCTCTCTAGGCCACAGCCGCGCCCGCCCACACAGACCAGAATCCATGGCGGGGCGGAAGTGATGCGCCTTTTTGTCGTTAAACACTGCTATCACATTGATCAGCACGGTCACCACCGAGGCGCAACGGAGCGGGATGCCTGCTGGGGTGAGATGAGGTGCCGGGCATGTCGAACAGATTCCGGAGTCTGTAGTCACAAACATGCTGCATATATTTTTTCGTTAAATATGACCGCATATTTGTTGTTTATGGGATTCTTTTCCTGTTTTTCAATTGCTCGTACAGCTTTTCTTACTTCAGTAGAAAGTTTGTGGATAATACATCAAAAATTCATCTAAATTCATTGCAACGCGTTTCGTCATACGAAACGCGCTTAAGTAAGTAACGAAAAATGTATGAAAGAAAAACTGCTACCTAAGTTCTCTGATATACATATATGTGTATATATATATATATATATATATATATAATATTGATCGGCAGTTGTTTTGCTGGGGCATTCCATATTCTCATGTTAATTAGGCCGCTGTGTACCTCCAGCAATATATATATATATATTGGGCAGGGTTGCTTGAAAGCACTAGCTTTACATGTTTCGTAAGTTCACTTATGGGTCTGACCTCACAGCCAAGAGTCCAACTTAGATCCACATTTGATGTATTCACTCTCGCACAACAGCCTAATCCTCTTGACACCGCGCTCTCGTTCCAACAACCCCGCCGGTTCCACCCTCGCAGCGACTCCCCGTCACCGCCCAGTCAGGTGACCGGCGGCCAGCCAATCAGGGCGAGCACAGCAGTGGTGTGACCTCTGACTAGGTCACCCCGCCTCGAACCCTCCGCCCGAGGCACCATTGACATGCAAATGAATACTATGTTTCAATCTACAACACATGCGACGTCGCTATCCTATTCAGTGGCGTAGCCAAAGGGGATCCTTGGGGTCCGTGGACCCTTTGGGCTGACCTTATGTACTGGCAAAAACGAGCATTGGTCCCAGGGGCCCCTGAGCTTGGTCTCAGGGGTGCCCCCGAGCTTGGTATTAGGGAGCCCCTAGAGCTTTGTCTCAACGGGCCTTCCGAGCTTGGTCTCAGGGGCCCCCTATCATCGGTATCGAGAGCTCCGGAGTGCTAAACATTGATCTCGGGGAGGGGGGATGAGCTTGATCTCAGGGGGCCTTCAGCTTGGCCTTAAGGGGCCCCGAGCTTAGTCTCAGGGGGCCCCCGAGCTTGGTCTCAGGGGCCCCCAGCTTTGTGTCGGGCCCCCCTCGAGCTTGGTCTCAGGGGCCCCCAGCTTTGTGTCAGGCCCCCTCGAGCTTGGTCTCAGGGGCCCCCGAGCTTGGTCTCAGGGTGCCCCGAGCATTTGTATCGATGACTCCAGGGTACCGACCATTGATCTCGGGGGAGGGGGGGGGCTTCCGACTATCGTTATCGAGGGACTCATGAGCAAAGCACGATCATTGACCTAAGGGGACCCTGAGTTTGGTCTCAGGGGCCCCTCAGGCTTGGGCTCAGGGCATCCAAGCATCGGTATTGAGGGGCTCCAGAGTACCAAGCATTGGTCTCGGGGGGGCTACAAATATTGATCTGGGGGCCCCCAAACATCGGTGTCGAGTTACTCCTGAGAAAAGCAAGAGCATAGGTCTAAGGGCTTAGTTTGGTTAAACTTTTGTTTTGATACCATTGCTTTTGAATTGCTATTGCGAGTCGATTGAATCTAAGTCAACTCTATCAGACGCTGGAGCCCAGAAACTCTCCACTGGCATGTCAACTTCTTTGACCTGTCATGACCTGAATATTGACCCGAGTCAAAAAGTGATAAATATAGTTTCTTAATTAATTTTTATTAGCTATCCACCAGCATTCACTTTTTTGCGTTAACGCGCACAGGTGCCGAGTTCAGGGGGGGTGTTCGAACACCCCCACCATGGCAAAGGTGGCTCGGAGGCCCACCGGAACGGGCGTTAAAAGAAAAGTACGCAAATACGTCGTCGTGGATTTTATTTGATGGCTTAATAGGGTCATGGCCTTTCGAATATGTTGAGAGCATTGCATGAAATCATACCGATCTTGCGTGATACTTATGTAATGCCTTATTTGACCTGCGATATTTTTTGCGTGACTTGGTTGTAGGCTGGTAAGGTAAGACATAAGGTCACGTGAGGTCGGTATGACTTTTTAATGCTCACAACATATTAGAAGCACCATGAACCTCTTCAAGCCTTGAAATGAGATCGGTAACGACGTATATGCGTACTTTTCTTTTCAATGTCATTTAAGGTCAAGCTGGATCATTTAATGAGACCAAAAGTTCCTTTTAGATCCAGAATACAAATTCTGGTACGAAATCTGTGGTAGGTAATTGACCAGCTTTCATTTGATATCCACAGCAGTCATTTTGCAGCGTATCCGCACGAATGATATTTTCAGTAAGCATTTTGCCCTATGTGATGACCTCTGCGACCTCTTAATAAATCTGAGTTACAAAAAATCACCCACCACTAGTTAGCTTATACCGTGAGGACCCCCAATGTGAAAATAAACGTCCGGTTCCCGAGATAGTCGATGGTCCGATCAGACCCCTCCCCGCAGACGGTGGAGAGTACAAAAATAGCCCAGGTGGTGTCGGGTTAACAGTGTGAATCTAATGCGAGACAATGAGCAACAGAAGAAGCAATCAGAAAATCAAAACTGACTCATATTACTCAATGCTTATCGCCCTGAATATCCATATTTTGCTCCTGTGGTAAGCTGTAGTAGATTGAACGGAGTTAATCTAATGGCCTCGAAGTGGATACCACTCGTTAGTGATCTGGATTGTGCCGTGGTACTAGAGGTAAGGATGTACTACATGCTCTGGATATAGTGCTGCAGTACTAAGGGTAAGTTCCCTGTTGAGTGGTTTGCTCAAATATTACAATAGAAACTTTGTAATATTTGTTTAAATGACTTGAGTTGTATAATTTTCAGCATAGGTATTTAAGAAAGCTTGGTTTAACTGTGGCATGGCCTCGAAAATTATATAAAACACATCATTACATGACTTTGTAGTTCAAAAATGTTCGATGAACTTAAAGTTGAATAATGTTGCAAAATTTGTCACGCAAATCTCCAAAATGTTTTTTCTTCTAAACAATTTCAATTTTCTGACAATATATGATGAAATAAATGTTCTGAGAACTAGCAGTTTCCAAGTCAGTTTCAAACATGCAGCACCTCGAAAACACTGCTCTACACGGATTGTTAACCCTCCTGAAGAGAAAATAAATCCGGTTTATTTGAAACGTATTTGGTTGAATTTAGAAGCCAGATAACTCTAAATATTGAGCTAACCATCATATTTTAGCAAAATTTAGGCATTTGCATGCCTATTTCGATGTGTATTTTAGTTAATACGCACTCTGTGCACTATCATAGTAAGTGAGTTACTTCGGTCACGTGAGGAGCATTTGTAACACTTTGGTTGGTAAAAATGGCAAAGACTGTGTCAAGAATGGATGTTCATAAAGCTAAACAAATAAAGAATGTCTGATTCGCTCATATGTTTTATCCCGAACATGAACTATACCATCCTTAGATTTTGCCTCAATAAGCTGAATTCCACCACACCATATAACTAAGTACCTTTCCAATATGTACGCTTTGATTAAAAATAAACGTTTATGAATGATTAAGCAATAATATTAATTAGTTAATAATAATTAGCAATAAGGCTCGCGGCTACAATATCACAACTGTCGGAAGATCAGGTTACTAATTGATAACCGAAGTGATCTGCCACGGATCTATTTTCTTATTCCTGTGAGAATCTTTTATAGTTTTTGTTCAGCTCAATCACAGTTTAAGTTATGGAAACAGATGAAAATGACCCTGGCCAGTCAACAAATACGGGCAAATTTCCGGCGACTTGATCCACAACCCGCAGTCTCTCCGTAGCCAGCCTTCCTCCTCAATTACAGGTGCCAAGTTTCCAACATCACGAAAAATGCTAAAGTATTTCTTTCACGTGGCTAATCATTGTGATGACAGACAAGATACCTACGAGAAGGATGTAGAAAACGCCCTCCCATTCTGGCACATGGCTAGAATAAACACCGCCAGTGAGCGGAGCTGCCGGTATAGACTAGAAAAACTGCGGGAAGAGTGACAGAAACTTTTGAAAAAGGCCGGAGCGAACCATGTCAGAAGAATGTATAAAAATTTCAGTTCAGTTTATTTCATAACACACCGGCCGATTCGGGAGAACAAGGCGATCTCCAGCTTCTATGCTTGCAGGTACTTGAAGGATGTGCCGTGGTAGTTGAACGGGTAAATTCTTGGCGTGACGCTTCGCTATGCGCGTCGCAGACTCGGTCTCCACAGCTTCCTCGTCGGATTGCACATCGTTCATTTATTCTTCAGCAGAGCTTTCTGAGTCGAGTGTTCATACTCAAGCGCGGCACCAGCCGAAGAACTTCCCGCTGCTCTTCTTTGTGACGTCTGTCACGCGTTCTGCAGTCGTTCCTTTCCAGCGAGCTTTTGTCATTACCG
Organism: Lepas anatifera; assembly: GCA_034440635.1. Taxonomy (NCBI): domain Eukaryota; kingdom Metazoa; phylum Arthropoda; class Thecostraca; family Lepadidae; genus Lepas; species Lepas anatifera. Next base: position 74,023 of record JAOTON010000590.1, on the reverse strand, counting down.
CTCGTAGTCCCTTACCTGGCGCCACGCTGGTCAGCGTAGAACACGATGTCTTCTTCCTTGTAATTGGATGATAGTAGGTGGCTCTGTTGTAGTTCAACAATCACGTTTAGTGGTTATATGTCCCTTAGATTGTCCAACACTAACAGCAATTTTTCTACATTTTTCTGACATGGATGGCTCCGGCTTTTTGGAGTTTCCACCACTCTTGCCACAGTTTTTCTAGTCTATGCCGGTAACTCCGCTCCCTGATGGTATGTATTCTAGCCATATGCCAGAACGGGAGGACTTTTTCTACAGCCTTTTCGTAGGCCTATTGCCTGTCATCATTATCATAAGACATGTGAAAGAAATACTTGAGGACCTGTCGTGCTGTTCGAAGCTGGCTCCTGTAATTGAGGAGGAAGGCTGACCTTTGTAATAGACGCGGGTAGTGGATCGAATCGCCGGAAATTTGTCCGTATTTGACTGGTCAGCAATGGTGAATTCAAGGTGGGAGGGGGAGGCTCAGGCCTCTCCCCCGCAATGTCCGAGTTCCTATAGTTTATAGGTCTTCTGTCTCCATAACGTAGCCTGTGATCAAGCCGAACTAAAATAATAAGAGTTTCTCACCGGAATAAGAAAAAAGATCCGTGGAAGATTACTTCGGTTATCAATTAGTAACATGGTCTTCCGAAAAAAACTGTGTTATTGCAGGCCCGAGCCTGGCTACAATAGGACAGTTTTCCTGAACATTTGAAGATGCTGCATTTTACTTCATTATTCATAAACTTTTATTTTTAATCAAAGCGTACACATTGGAAAGGTACTTACTTAGTAATATGGTGTGGTGGAATGCGGCTTATTGAGGCAGAATCTAAGGATGGTATAGTTCATGGTCGGGATAAAACATGTGAGCGAATCTCGGACATTCTGTATTGGTTTAGCCTTATGAACATCCATTCTTGACACAGTCTTTGCCATTTTTACCAACCAAACTGTTATAAATGCTCCTCACGTGACCGAAGTAACTCAATTACTATGGATGGAACACAGAGTGCGTATTAACTAAAATACACATCGAAATAGGAATGCAAATGCCTACATTTTGCTAAAATATGATGGTTTACTTAATATTAAGAGTAATCTGGCTTCTAAATTCAACCAAATACGTTCCAAATAAATAGAATTTATGGCAAACGACCGGTGGATTTCGGTTTCTTGGCTCTGAACAGCAGAGCTATATCTCTGTGGCATCAAAACAGGTTTTTTAACCATTTTTTGCCAATTCAGAATTTCAAATCCAATCCGCGACCCCTAGAAATTTTTGAATTTGTATGATTTTGGTACCATTGGGTTCAGGAGGTCTCAAACAATGGGAAAAACCACCGCCACCCAAAGATTTGCATAGTTGGTGCAAAATGAGGTACCCTACTATACATATCAGCTAACACACCAATGCTAGCAGATGACTAGCACGCATAAATTGTTCACGATCTGCGGGACGAAGAGGAGCATGGGGGACCCTATAAAAAAGCACTAAGCAAGAGTCAAAAAGTACGTGCTGACAAAAACTGGCTGTGAGATACAACTGAAAAAAGGATTCGGACCTGGAAGCCGTAAAAGATAGTGATCTATACAACATGATCAACGATGTCTTGTCCGTAATCGTTGTCGCCACCTGGGAAGGAAACACTTAAAAACAGCTCTCAAGCAGTTTTTGAATTATATCTGTTGACCCGTGACGTCACAGAAGGTAAAAATGGGACAAATTTTGTCCCGTCTAGGAAACCCTTCATATTTCGGGAACCATTCGACCTAAAGAAGGCTAATGGCATCAATAGTTTGCCTTGATCCAAAAATTCAAATCACATGCAGCATGACCTTGAAAGATCCCATCGCGACCTTGGTCTAAGATCAAGGTAACACAAATTTACCTCAGGTCAAGGTCAAATAATGACCTTTCAGAAACATGCTGCGCATCATTCGACCTCTTGGATTATGCTCGTCACTATGTTATCAAATTCATTACTGCATAACATATTGTTCAAAAGTTATAGACACACGCAGTTAAAAAACCATGACCTTTGGTGACCTTGTGTATCAATAATTCAATAATCTCTTTTTACTTTATATTTCACACCGCACACAGCCCAAATCACACACACCGCTTAACTCTCAAAAATCTTCTTCCTCGTTTTTCCTCGTGACTCTCTTAAAAGTCTCGTGACTCGTTACAAAAACTCGTGACGTATTATGCGATCCTACTTCACTCCCCCTGACTTTGAAGTCACAAAGCCTCGGAACAAACTTCTTACTGACAAACTGGCTAGTTGTCAGAGCCGGTCTGGTTGGTGGGGCTCCTGCGGGGGCGCAGCTCCCGCACGTGTCGTGGGACGCCGTTGATTTGTACGGCTCGATCCGACAGGACACGGCTGACCACTCCTTCGTGATATCGCCCATCGCAGCGGACGTTTGGTGGTCGTATCCAGACTGGGTCACCGGCTTGGTACGGATTTTCCACGATCGCACTGTCAGTCTCTACTTGTGAGATGGTGCCCTTCACGCGAACTTCGTATTTATGCACGCCGTTAGCTGGTGCAGACTCGGGTGTGTTTCCATCGCGTGGTGTAACGTTACCAGTAGACAGCTTCGGGGACTAAACAGTTCATCCTGGCCGCGATGACCTTCACGCTGCGATGGCAGCGTTCTGCAATGCCGTTTCCGGATGCCACATACGCGCACCGAAAACGCGTTTTCACCTGCCAGCGTGTCAGAAAGGCATTAAAAGTAGTGCTACGGAAGGCGGTGTCGTTGTCGGTCAGAATTTCAGATGGCGCTCCCCTTTCTTGAAACACAGCCTCCAAAACCGCGATGACTGCCGCACTCGTGCGGAGTCTTAGCGGCCTCCAAATGGCGAAGCGGCTGGGGCCACAGTCGATGAGGGATAGGTACATCCTGCCTCTGTAGTACGTCACATCCATTGCGATGCGTTTCCATGTTTCGGCGACTTCTAGACTGCCTCTCGTCCACTTCACCGGGGCGGGGTCAATAGACTGGCACTGTGCGCATTCCCTCACAACATTCCGGACATCCTCCTTTTTCAGTGCGGGGATCACTTTCCTCCCGAAGTACAGTGTACGTTTAACGCCTGGATGCCCACACGATTTGTGGATCTCGGATATTTGTTGCTTCGTATCCGTGCAAACTACCAGGCCGCACTGCTGCTCTGGTAAGTCTGGTCCGGAAGCCGCGTTCTTCAGCCACCTGTTCGGGACCCTTGTGAGAGCGTCAGCCCTGTTGTCAGCCGAGGCGACCAGTTTGATGGAAAGCTGGAGGCTGTACTCCTTGACGAGCGAGGTTACGATTTCCACTCGGCGTCGAATCAGCATTTCTCCCGGCGCCTTTGACTTGAGACGGTTTCGACCCGATAGACCGTCCGATATCCATCGGTATGCTGAGGAAGAATCCGTAAGGAGCTCAACTTCCTTCATTTTCCATGCTAAGGCCAGATTGAGACCTTTGACTACTGCATCGAGCTCAGCCATATTGATGTGGTTTGCCTCGTCCTTCCGCAGCCATGATGCGTCCTCAACAACCGCGCCGTTTACCTCTAGGACGGTCCCAATAGCCAGGGAACTTGCGTCGACCCATACTCTGGCCTTCTCCCCGTCGACGTTCCAGTGGCCACGCGCTGGATCATGACGCCGCACTTCGGCCATGACCTCGTCTAGGAAAGAGCGCACCTCATTTCCTGGGATTGGGTCGTCCCAGCCATCTGTGACGGCATTTGCTCTTCTTTTGATGAAGGCGACGGCGACGCGCAGCCAGCCGCACACTGGATAGTGACTGACTAGCTTCCCACACAGAGAAAAAACCTTGCGACGGGTCAAGAGCTCTGGCACGCCCTCGATGGCGTTATCACGCTTCCACTGCAGCCGAACGTGCTTCTCCCAGACTTTCAAGCCCAGAAGACGAGCCCCATCACGGACTTTTTCAGGCGCTTTCGTGATTAGTCCGTAATGCTTCATGTGCTCCTGCACGTGAGCTGCTGACACAATGTCTTCGTTGACAAGTACGTCATCAACATAACTCGAAGCCCCCTGGTGCACAAGGACGTCCTTGGAGAGCACTGCGTTCACCACAGCCTTCATCACCATTGGGGCCACGTTCAGTCCTAGACCGAGCCTGGTGAGACAGTAGCGATTTCCTCTGAAGAACACTGTCTGGTAACACCAAAGGGATGGGTGGATGCGAATCTGCAAGTACGCAATTTTGAGATCAACTGCAGAAACATTTTCCCCTTGTTTGCGCCACTCGCGCAATCTCTCAGAGCAGACATCTGCATCGGCAGTATGAGTCTCTATGAACTCATTAAGCTCACGAAAGTCGAGAACGGGTCGCACTCTGTCCTTGCTGTGCTGCGTAACAGCCATGAGTGGAATCAGGCCCTTCGGTTTTCCTAGTCTTGCCTGGTCATACGGCACCAGCCACCCGTCTTCGACCCATTTCTCCAACTCGGCCTCATATTCGACCCGAGCGACATCTGTCATAGAATACTCGGACACACGATTTTGAAGAGCTGCAGGCTCAATACCTCCGGCCCATTTCCATTTTGCTGTCCAGAAACCGTCAGAGGGCTTGAACTCCGCACAGAAGTCTTTTTCATCAATGGTCACTCGTTCAGCAGCACTGGCACAGGTGAATTGCTTAGTCACACCAAAGGTGACAGAATTTCTGGAGATCGTGACGCCTCCGAACGCGGAAACCGCATTCATGCCCAGGATCACCTCGAATCCGAGCGGCCTGGTCTCCGTCACAATAACCGCCACCTGGACCTCTTGCTTGCCCGGCAAGGTCAGTGTAACAGTCCCCTCTCCTGCGCAACACAAATCTTTTCCGTTGACGGCCTGCACAAACACATCTTTCCTAGTCCATACCAGGCAGCATGACGCGTGAACTAGGCTTCGGGAGCATCCTGTGTCCACAAGTGCGGGGCCGAGGTTTACCGTCCACTTCAATCTCCACAGTTGGGAGCGCCTCGCTTATAGGCGTTCTGGAGAAGAGGCTGGCGCCGACCCCTCTCCTCTGGCGTTTCCCAGACGTGGCTTTGAGGGACCGTTGGCCTCTTCAGTCGTAAGCCGTTGCGCTTTCCCCTGGCGTCTGCTGTTATCCTTCATCAGGCAGTGCCGGGCGAAATGATTTGGACCATGGCATTTGTAGCATAGTGCTTTTTCATCCCTGCGCGTTTCTTGCCGAATGAAGTCCGAGTCACTACCACGCTCAAAGATAATATCTTTATCTTTACAGCTTGGTGCCTTCCGCTTGGGAGGCCGACCGTCGGTCCTTTGCACCACAGCTGCGACCGTGGAACCATCGTCTGCCATGACGGATCGGGCGCGGACTAACAGATGCCCCAGTTCCATCGACTCCATGCGACTGCCAGCGCGGAGCACCTGCCGTACTGACTCTGGTAGACCGGCAACAAATGCGCAAGCGAGCGCTTTATCGGAGACTCCGCCAAATAATGTGGAGAGGCGCCGGAGATCTGCTAAATATACGCCTACAGATTCTCCAGTCATCAGCGTTCGACCCACGAACTGTTCATACGCGATGAAAGCGTCCGGAGCGAAAGCCGCGGTAAGAGCTTCCCGAATCTTGCACGCCTCTTTCTTTTCGTCACCAGATAACTGCTGGAAAACAGTAAAAGCTCCGGCTGTCAGCCGAAGAGGTATCACCTCTTCCTGACACTTAATGCCGCGCATTTTACAGACCAGCTCGACTTTATCAAGCCATTCTGTTATAGCAGAATTGCCGTCGTACTCGGGGATCAGTCGTAAGTCGGCTTCGGTGACTTTTCCTCGCGGTGCCATTCTAAATAGCCGGAATAGCTTGTATCAATAATTCAATAATCTCTTTTTACTTTATATTTCACACCGCACACAGCCCAAATCACACACACCACTTAATTCTCAAAAATCTTCTTCCTCGTTTTTCCTCGTGACTCTCTTAAAAGTCTCGTGACTCGTTACAAAAACTCGTGACGTATTATGCGATCCTACTTCACCTTGTTATTGACCTGATCCCAAAATTAATGTCAGCAGACAGGTTTTTCCCTTCCAGAGCTTTCGCATGCTGTTTAGAAACTAAATCTAGCTCTTCTAGAAGCTGAGTTATATCTTAGTTTTGTTAACCTCATTTTAACGAGCACATTGCAGGGGCGGGTAACCACCCCCCGGGTTTTTTGAGATGAGATAAAACCGGCAGCGCGTAGCGCCACCGTACTTGGCATAGCCTTTTTCTGATCATTTTTACAACTTTTTCAAAATTTTAGGGCTAAGTCATCTCAGGTCAGGTTCCCATATCAGGTCAAGTGACCTCATCTAAAAAAGTTAACACGCACATTGACGGGGGTCTGAGCAGCCTTCGCATTGACGGGGGAAGGGTACCCGCCCCCCCAGAAGATCTCAAAAACCGCGCTAGGTAGCGAAAAACGGTAAACGGCGTTGGATAGCCCATCCACTTCTCCATGGAAAATATTTGAACCATTTTTTGTCAGGTCGCATTTAAGGTCACTAGAGGTTAAAACATGCCGTAATAGAAATAACACGTAAATTACGTTTTTCGGCCATTTCATCTGAACAAGCAAAGATAAAGCAAAACGATTTGAACCGTATGAAGCCTCGCAGCAAGCCGAAACGAATGATATATAATATGACCTTGCTAGGTCAAATCAATGATTTGACCTGAACTGAGGTCAGGTCAAGGTCAAATTGGGAAAAATGCATATCATTAGAACCGCAATGACAAGGCGAATCTTATTTTGACCCGATTTAATTAATTTTTAATATCAAAATTAATTTTGACCCATTTTGACCCAATTTGACCTTAACCTGACCTTAGGTCAGGTAAATGCCATATTTGACCCGATTTGATCCATCAAGGTCATATTATATATATAATTCGATTCGGCTTGTTGCGAAAATTCGAATGATTTATTTTTCCTCTATCTTGACTTGTTCAGCTGTAATGACTTAAAACCTTCATTTATTTATTTATTTATTGCAAGTTCAACCCCATGGCTATTCGCCCAGTGAAAAAAAAATGGTGGGATAAACAATATGTCAAACATACAAACATGTCGAAATGGTATAAAAATGACTAAATATCTAAACATTAATATAAAAACATAAACAATACAAATGGTCAAACAAATCAAACTCCCGTCACGATTGTGCGTCTCATAGGTGCTTAGCTGCTCCAGGCCGTGTTGGGGAGCCGGGAAGTTCGTCATGTAAGCCGAGCAAACTCCGTCGCCGGATTCGCAATCGCTGGCGAAAGCATGCGACTGGATTGCCCACATCAGCCTAGTTGTAGGTGTCAAAATGCTCCACGTAAAAACCTTTAAACCAAACATGTATTACAATCAACAGTGAGCCAACCAGCCTATCAATCACGTCAATGATCTTCGTCTTCCCCAAACAACCGCGCACAGGTTACCACTAGCCCACCGGGTTCGAGCGGCCCACAGGCGTATATAGCACCGCCCAACAGCTAATGGCACTGTTCAATCTAGTCCCAGCCCAGCACACGTATGTAGTTTCAAGTCGGCAAACCAGACGCCAATTTTAGCATAAAAACACTAGAGTCGAGCCCAGAAATTAAAACAGGTGGGGTCGCAACCATTTGCCGGTACCGAGGACAGTTGTGTTTGGCCCGTATTTTAGTCCGTTTCCATACCATCAATAAAATTCAGTTGTTCCACTGCAAATCATCCCAGATCTGGACCGAAATACACAGTCGTCAGCATACATCATCAGCTCAGTTTCAACGGGTGTCAAGATGCATCAGCAAGGTCAAGGCGAGCCAAATGTCCAAGGATAAGAAGGGCTGGACAGCTCAGAACCTATTCTGTGCAGAATTTAATTTACTTGTGGAAATGATTTTCAGGTACTCGAACCACCGTATATCCACACCATAGTCTAATTTACCAAAAGAGGCGTAGGAATGCAATCGAAGCAGCGCGAGCAATCAATTAGGCGAAGCAAATTTGACGTTCATCCATGGCAAACGGTCAGTTACAGTAAGAGCGCGTATCGGTGGTGGTTCGCTCGGCCGTCTGGCGGCGCAACATGATGCGTGAAAATGAACAGCGATACACAACATTATGATTTTCATAGTTTAGTATGATGGGCCGGAAGCAGCGAAATCGTTGGATTGGCCGATTACAAAGGGAAATGGTAGTTTAAGTATCGGGCACAACGGGCGGTGTGCAGTGTGCATGGGAACACACACCAGAGGGTGGATAAACATCTTTAAAATCAATACCCTTATCCCAATATACCTGTCATCCCTTCGATGACATGTCTTAACGTCTAGTAACCTTAAATGTGACCTGACAGAAATGATAAAAGAATAGTCGATAGAGAAGTGGATGGGTTATCCAACACTGTTTACCGTCTTTCGCATCTAGCGTGGTTCTCGAGATCTTAGGGGGCGACGGGTGCATATGTCCCCCCCCCGTCAAAGCGAAAGTGGCTCAGACCCCCGCCAATGCGCGTGCTAAAAGACTGTAATTGGCTTATATTGGTTGAGAGATCCCGTCATAATCGTTGACCTGTCTTGCCCTGATGCCAATTTTGGTCATAATTTGTGGAAACAATCACCCCAGACGTGTGCCAAAGTGACGAGGCTCAAACTTAAATCACTCAGAATTATTTGCGAAAAACCAAAGGAGGTCTGATCGGACCCACCACCGGTGAAGTGGTACACAAATTGCTTAGTACAAATTAGTCTACTAAATGTGTATCTGATCAAACAAATGAGCTTAAAACCTACGCATTTTTGGAAACGACGAATAGAAACAACAAGCTCATCCGAGTAATTCTTGACCTGTGGGTCCTTTGCTACACTGGACAAGATAAAATAGATTCATTGGTAGTGAATTATGCTCGACTTGGTGCTATCTGAACAAATTCCATTAGGCAGTTTGAAGAATGCCTAGAATTTCCCACAATCCGAAGAATGCCCAGACGCTTTGGCAATCTGCAGATTGCCAAGGCATTCTGCAGAATGTAAAACTGGCTGGGCAATCTGCAAAATGCCTAGGCATTCTGCAGAATGCCTGATTCTTCACCCTGCCTGTAACACACACACCCACACCCCCACACACAGACAGATATATATATATATATATATATATATATATATATATATATATATATATATATAATAGATATATGTACATATATATCGGCAAACTTAGGTATGTCGTTTGGGGAAGCTACCGGCCGCACCTGTCCCCGCGGCCGCACCCTCGGTGCTTTCTCCACCTAAACTCTCTCTGTCTTTTAAATTCAGGCAGCCCCACCCATATAGCCCTACCCTCTGGCTCCCTCTCCTCCATTGACCTCTCCATCTGTTCTCCCTCTCTCCTCACCCAGCTCCAGTGGAGGGTTCTCGACGAGCCCTGCGGTAGCGATCATTTCCCTATCCTCATCAGTTTGACCTTACCAGGTGCGATGACATCCACGACCCTCAGGTGGAACCACAAGCGTGCAGACTGGGTGGGCTTTGAGGCTGCAAGCGGTACGGCGACTCCTCCCTCGGAGGCCTCGGCAACTGAAGCTATCGAACAATTCAACAAAATGATTCTAACAGCCGCTAAGTATTGTATACCAATTACGCGAGTTTCGACATTTTAAAAACGAAACCCCAACAGCCGCGACAACTAGAACGTAGCCACCGCTGAAACTAGGAATACATGTGCAGCGCTACACTTTGCCCACCTAGTCTGTCATTATACAGGACCGGCAGTGGCGGGCACAGGGGGAGGGCTGGAGGCTCAAACCCTCACCCCGAAGTGTCCGAGTGCCTATATTTAATACATAGGCGGAGGCTATCCGAGACATTGGCGGGGCAGGCTCGAGGCCCCTAGCCAGCCGTCCCCCCTCCCCCAATGAAGGACTAGGTCCGCCACCGGGTGCAGGTATATATAGTTGTTTTTTCTCCTCTTCACGTACCCTTTTAAATCCTACCTGTGCCCCAGGCTCGGCATCTCTGCCGTATGATGATAATTAGAGTTTTAGGGCACTGCAGCTGCAGAGGCTATACGTGCCCGTCAATATTTTATCACATTATCCTAAGATTGTCTTTATTGGCTAAAGTGGGCTATACAGAATGTGTGAAATCTAAGAATCTCTAACGGGTGTGTATACTACGTCAAAATCTGCTTCTCTCAGGTAAGATAAAACTTTTCCAATGTCTACCAGTGCGTTATCGCCTAGGATCTGTACCAGCGGAACCGGTGGAAAGAATTGGAGCTGACATCGTTTCAGCTGGTCGCAGCTGTCAGTAGCAGATAAAACATGCTGCACAGTGAGGCGGCTGCCACAGTGCGAGCATTGCTTGGGGGCGGTGTTAAGTAGATAATGGGCGTGTGTCGCGAAGCAGTGGCCAATTCGAAGCCTAGTGAGGCTTACCTCCTCCCTTCTGTTTCCCCTGCTGCTCGACTCCCAGGGTTTAATCGATGGACGCAGACGTTTCAAAAAACAATCTGGCTCCGCAGTCCACCTGGTCTGCCACTCAGCATCTACTAACATCTTAAACGATGGTTTCAGGTCTGTAGCAGGAATTTTAAACCGGCGCGAGGGGGGCAACTGACACGCATCCTTAGCAACTGTATCAACTTGTTCATTTCCTGTAATGCCGACGTGGCTCGGCACCCAAAGGAAACACACATCAATACCTCGAAGGGCAATCACTGTCAGCAGCTTTCGAATTGTCAGTAAAAGCCAGTTCCGCTGCGTGTGGTGAGACTGGAGGGCCGCCAGAGAGCTAGCTGAGTCAGTTATAATAATACATCGTTTCTCAGGAGTGCGTCTGATGTATCGTAAGACCCGCAAAATGGCGTATAGTTCCGTGGTAAAAACCGAAACAATTGCTGGAAGGCTAAAACCCCGACTTTGTCCCTCACCGACAAATGCACTACCAGCACCAGTAGCTCCCTTTGAACCATCCGTGTAAAATCTTTTAAAACCTGTGTAGGTGGCCATTCTACTTAATGCCAGGTTCAATAACTCCGAAGGAAGGGTGGATGCTTTTTTTGTGCTTCAGTAATTCCATGTCACACTTCGCAGGAGTGAGGCGCCATGGTTCAATGCGCTGCGCACGTCCTTCGGTTATTGTCCCTAGGTCGATATCAGAACTCTCCAGTCACTGTTCAACTCGTGCGCAGAGTGCCAGTGATGACGTTGGCCGCGCCGTTCTGAGGGGAGCTGTCAGCGAGTCGTCGAATATCCACTTATATGTTGGGTGTGATGGGAACTGACGTATTTTGCTCGCGTATGTGAGTGCTAGCTGCTTCCGTCTCAAGTCTAATGGAGGTTCGTTGGCGTCTACCAAAAGACTGGCTCTGCGAGAGGTACGAAAAGCTCCAGTGGCGACACGTATACATGCGTGGTGAACAGCGTTCAGAGGCTGTTTGACAGTACTTAACGCACTATCGTAAGCGACAGAGCCATAGTCTAACACAGAGCGGACGAGCGCACGATAAAGCCGGAGGAGAGTTACCCTATCGGCTCCATACGACGTGCGCGAGATCACTTTGAGAACATGCATGCGTTTTACACACTTATTTCGCAGCAACGATATGTGGTGGCTGTATGTGAGCCGCTTGTCGAGCGTTATGCCCAAAAACTTGGTCTCCGACACAGTTGGAACTCTTCTGCCGTATATACGCAAGTTCACATCCGTACACACTCGGCGACGACAAAAATGCACACATACAGATTTCTCCGTCGAAAACCTAAAACCATTAGTCACACTCCACTCAACAATCGGTCAATGCATATTTGAAGCTGTCTCTGAGCTGAAACGGATGTCGACGTGCTCAGCCACACCGCAAAATCATCAACGAACAGTGACTTCTCGACTGTAGGGGGCAAAACACTGCAAATGTCGTTAATTAGAATGCCGAACAAGGTCACACTCAGCACACCACCTTGAACCACACCGCTTTCCTGGCAGTAAAAATCTGACGTACTATTGCCTATTCAAACGCAGAAGTTCCGTCCTTTCATAAAATTATCAATAAAATGTCCCATTTGGCCCTCCGGCTCTTCGTACCTTTTCTAAAATTGCGTGGCGCCAGGCTGTGTCGTAGGCCTTTTCAACGTCGAAAAACAAGGCAAACACATGCTGTTTCGAAGCGAACGAGCGGCGTATTGACGTGTCAAGAGATACGAGGTGGTCAGTGGTGGATCGCCCTGCGCGAAAGCCACATTGAGCGTCTGAGAAAAAGCCATTAGTCTCCAAGTACCACACCAGGCGCGCATTCACCATACGTTCAAAAAGCTTACAAACACATGAGGTCAAAGCAATGGGTCTATAGTGCAATGGGTCACTACCATCCTTGTCAGGTTTTAAGGCCGGGATGATGGCGTCTCTCCAAGCAGTAGGAAACTATGTGTAGCCCACAGAAAGTTGAAAAACGCCAGCAATGCAACAAGCGACCTTTCCCTAAGGTTCTTGATCATGTCGATGTGTATACCATCCGGACCAGCAGCTGTGCTTCTCGCCCGCGTGAGCGCCATTTGAAGTTCACCAGGTGTAAAAGGTTCGTTGAATGGTAGATCGTCAAGTATGCTAAAATTTACTGGAAGACGCTCCCTCTGTCGTTTGCATCGTAGAAACCTTGGATCTGTGCAGCCAACATGACAGCGAGCAGCCCAGGCCCTCCCGACAGCATTGGCTACTTCTGTAGGATTAGTGATGGTGCCGCCGGGATGGGAAAGTGCAGGAAGCGGCAAGGCGGTACTGCGGCCGGAAAGGCGATGTACTCGCCGCCATATTGTAGTGAGCGGTGTAAATCTATTTATTGTACTAATATACGTGTTCCATTGTTGTTGTTTGGGGTTTTAGGGCGCTTCAACTGCATGGTCATTTCGCGCCCCACTGTGGTTATGTTACAAACAAATGCCGGTGTAGGGAGTTCGAAAGCATAGAAACATTACTGTGCCAACAGAATAGTTAATCCCGACATAATATTCATACCATCAAATACTTAACTACGTCTCCCAGCTTCTACCGTCAAACATTTCCGAGACGCACCAAGCTGTGCGAGCGTTCCACTCCGGCGGTGGTCTGTCCATTCTCTCCGGGTACCCAAGACCCTTTGGCGGAGAGCGGCGCAAGAATGTTGTGTCTTTATCCATGTATGCTTCCCGGACTCTTGGCCCGGGATGCCTCCCGTCACTAGCGGGAGTGGGTCGCGGTCCATCCTGCCAAACATGCTGCACGTGTCCGATGCTCTCGGTGGAACCAGAGTGCAGCCTTGGCTGAAGAAGCTCTTTTTGGACCCTCGGCACCCAAATTCTCTTTCCCTTCGAGTCCCGAAATGCAAAATCTGCTTTCTCTTCCCTCACGTATTGGGGGATTTTTCCCCACAACGTAAGTTTGGGGTAGAAAGCCTGCGCTTTCCGTCGCGTGTAGCTGTTCCCGGGTAGTCACTGTTTCTTGCTTTTGCAGGTGGTGTTGGTGGAGGCGGAGGTGGTGGAGGGTATGGCGGCGGCATTAACCCTGCATCCCCGCAGCCCGCGGATGGAATGGCTTCATCGTGCTCTATGCGCACGCTACGACTTTTAGGAGGTGCTGAGGAGGACCGCTCTGAAACGAGCCTTTTGGTTGCTACGTTTGATGGTGTTCTGCCTTTTGATTTTACGGATGGCTGTGATGCTGGACTTTGTACGGTTGCAGGTGTGGGTAATGCACTTTCTTTTTATTTGGTGTAGATCCTGTGCTGTGTGTGGCCGCACGAACTGTCTCCGTACCTGGAGAGCCAGAAGCATCTCCTCCGCTGAACCGTGCACGCTTCGGTGCAGGAGGATCATGGGACTGTTCAGCGACTTTCTTTGTCTCCGTCACTGGTTGTCGCCTATCAGTAACGTCCGTCTGCACCCCTTTCTCAATGGTGTCTCTAGTCGGGCCGTTGGACTGCGGTGCTGCTGTCGACGCGACCGAGTCCTCAGTTGGGTCCGTTTGAACACCGCTTTCGGTTGTGACCCTGTGTGCCGGGTCGAATTGGGTTTCAACGCTCATGTCGGGTTGGTTGTCAGGCTGTGGCATCTGACCACCGATCAGATCCACGAAATCCCGGACAGACAGGTGCATGAGATCCCGCATGGTAGAGTCAAGGGTGACTGACGGCTTCGCTTGCCTTGAACTCCCGACAAGCGCGTCGCGGAATGGGGAGTACTGGACCAGAGACCCATCTCTCACGCTCAGCCTCGGAGAGCCATGTGCTGTGTCACGCTTACATCCTGTCACACTTGCCCCACCTGTCGTGGATGGCTCCGGATGGAGAGAAGCTTCGTGGAACGGTTTGCTGGTTTGCCTTAGGGTTTGGGGTTTTTCCTGAGCTACTTTCTTTGATTTTTCTTTTAGCTTTTCTCTTTCCGAAACGAAGATGGGACATGTGCGCGACCAGGCTTCATGGTCACCCTCACACGCAACGCATTTGGCGCTCTTTGCTTTGCACGATGAAGTGCCGTGACCTACATCGGAGCATCTGGGGCACCGCTCCGGCTTTTTGCAAAATTTTGCGATGTGGCCGTAGTCCTGACAGCGGAAACAGCGAGTGGGGTCAGGGACATATGCGCGCACACGCACGGAGAACCAACCAATCCGCAGCTTTTGGGGCAGCTCCCTGCTATCGAACGTCAGTACAAGTGTACTCGTTGGAACCAGCTTCCCTTCCTCTCTCCGGTTCATCCTTCGGACCTTAGTGACCCCCTGGCCCTTAAGACCAGTGAGAATCTCCTCCTCAGTCGCTTCTCCAAGTTCGTTGCAGGTAACAACACCCATGACGCTGTTTTTGGTTGGGTGTAGTCCGACTGATATGGGCACTGACACTGGGGAATGGTCTTTTCCAACATAGGACAGGTTTTTCGCGGTCAACAGGTTAGATGTTTCCGCTCCTGATGACATCAACACTTCTAGTTTCACATCCGAATAACGATAAACATGAGTTGAGGTTCCAAATTTGGCTAATGCTTCCACGACCTGGAAAGGATTCATCTTGTAACCGTCTTCGAGGTGGATCACTAGGACCTTCGGTTGTTGTTGTTTGGGGTTTTAGGGCGCTTCAACTGCATGGTCATTTCGCGCCCCACTGTGGTTATGTTACAAACAAATGCCGGTGTAGGGAGTTCGAAAGCATAGAAACATTACTGTGCCAACAGAATAGTTAATCCCGACATAATATTCATACCATGAAATACTTAACTACGTCTCCCAGCTTCTACCGTCAAACATTTCCGAGACGCACCAAGCTGTGCGAGCGTTCCACTCCGGCGGTGGTCTGTCCATTCTCTCCGGGTACCCAAGACCCTTTGGCGGAGAGCGGCGCAAGAATGTTGTGTCTTTATCCATGTATGCTTCCCGGACTCTTGGCCCGGGATGCCTCCCGTCACTAGCGGGAGTGGGTCGCGGTCCATCCTGCCAAACATGCTGCACGTTTCCGATGCTCTCGGTGGAACCAGAGTGCAGCCTTGGCTGAAGAAGCTCTTTTGGACCCTCGGCACCCAAATTCTCTTTCCCTTCGAGTCCCGAAATGCAAAATCTGCTTTCTCTTCCCTCACGTATTGGGGGATTTTTCCCCACAACGTAAGTTTGGGGTAGAAAGCCTGCGCTTTCCGTCGCGTGTAGCTGTTCCCGGGTAGTCACTGTTTCTTGCTTTTGCAGGTGGTGTTGGTGGAGGCGGAGGTGGTGGAGGGTATGGCGGCGGCATTAACCCTGCATCCCCGCAGCCCGCGGATGGAATGGCTTCATCGTGCTCTATGCGCACGCTACGACTTTTAGGAGGTGCTGAGGAGGACCGCTCTGAAACGAGCCTTTTGGTTGCTACGTTTGATGGTGTTCTGCCTTTTGATTTTACGGATGGCTGTGATGCTGGACTTTGTACGGTTGCAGGTGTGGGTAATGCACTTTCTTTTTTATTTGGTGTAGATCCTGTGCTGTGTGTGGCCGCACGAACTGTCTCCGTACCTGGAGAGCCAGAAGCATCTCCTCCGCTGAACCGTGCACGCTTCGGTGCAGGAGGATCATGGGACTGTTCAGCGACTTTCTTTGTCTCCGTCACTGGTTGTCGCCTATCAGTAACGTCCGTCTGCACCCCTTTCTCAATGGTGTCTCTAGTCGGGCCGTTGGACTGCGGTGCTGCTGTCGACGCGACCGAGTCCTCAGTTGGGTCCGTTTGAACACCGCTTTCGGTTGTGACCCTGTGTGCCGGGTCGAATTGGGTTTCAACGCTCATGTCGGGTTGGTTGTCAGGCTGTGGCATCTGACCACCGATCAGATCCACGAAATCCCGGACAGACAGGTGCATGAGATCCCGCATGGTAGAGTCAAGGGTGACTGACGGCTTCGCTTGCCTTGAACTCCCGACAAGCGCGTCGCGGAATGGGGAGTACTGGACCAGAGACCCATCTCTCACGCTCAGCCTCGGAGAGCCATGTGCTATGTCACGCTTACGTCCTGTCACACTTGCCCCACCTGTCGTGGATGGCTCCGGATGGAGAGAAGCTTCGTGGAACGGTTTGCTGGTTTGCCTTAGGGTTTGGGATTTTTCCTGAGCTACTTTCTTTGATTTTTCTTTTAGCTTTTCTCTTTCCGAAACGAAGATGGGACATGTGCGCGACCAGGCTTCATGGTCACCCTCACACGCAACGCATTTGGCGCTCTTTGCTTTGCACGATGAAGTGCCGTGACCTACATCGGAGCATCTGGGGCACCGCTCCGGCTTTTTGCAAAATTTTGCGATGTGGCCGTAGTCCTGACAGCGGAAACAGCGAGTGGGGTCAGGGACATATGCACGCACACGCACGGAGAACCAACCAATCCGCAGCTTTTGGGGCAGCTCCCTGCTATCGAACGTCAGTACAAGTGTACTCGTTGGAACCAGCTTCCCTTCCTCTCTCCGGTTCATCCTTCGGACCTTAGTGACCCCCTGGCCCTTAAGACCAGTGAGAATCTCCTCCTCAGTCGCTTCTCCAAGTTCGTTGCAGGTAACAACACCCATGACGCTGTTTTTGGTTGGGTGTAGTCCGACTGATATGGGCACTGACACTGGGAATGGTCTTTTCCAACATAGGACAGGTTTTTCGCGGTCAACAGGTTAGATGTTTCCGCTCCTGATGACATCAACACTTCTAGTTTCACATCCGAATAACGATAAACATGAGTTGAGGTTCCAAATTTGGCTAATGCTTCCACGACCTGGAAAGGATTCATCTTGTAACCGTCTTCGAGGTGGATCACTAGGACCTTCGGATCAGTCTCACTCCCTTCAAGGGGTGGATCAAAGTTGGGTTCGTCCCCGACACCGCGGGGGAAGGAGCATGGGTTTCTGGATTTGGAGAGGCCATGATGGGTTTATCACCTTCGGCCCCCCGGGTTACCATGTATCAATGACTGGGCCCGGAGGCTGGTGCAGTGCCTACGGGGGCAGGTGCGCCCGTCTCAGAGGGGCGAGAGATACTCACACAACCCCTCCGATCAGAACGCACCCACCCCCTTGACGCCATCAGCCCAGTGGGCTGGCAGGGCCATGAGTCGGGACGAAGCTAAACGCGGCACCCATCACGCAGCGGAGACTGCGGTCCACCAGGCGCGCGCAACAGGCCGGAGTCTCGCAAATCGACGGTTTCCGAAACCCCGGCCCGCGTCGCGCCCGGCAAGAACTATCAAAGTCCCCACCGCTAAGCACGCCCCACCGCACGCCCGAAACGTAATTCTCCCTGCCCAGCTGGACCGAGTGACAGTGCCCGTAGACACTGCCGCGTAGCTAGGCCGCCCGCGGCAGCCTACGGACGGCTTACCCCCGGTTGGATCGAGATATCTGGGCCAAAGGGGGCGTGTTGGAGCCCTCGGGACTGACCCGCCCGAGGGGACCTCAACCCCCCAGGATCCCGTCAACCTCGTCACCGGGGCTCGAGAAAGGCCTCGAGTGGGCGCCTTACACCCATAAAATGCCGAAGAAGGCAAATAACTGTGGGGGCAACAACTAAGGCATAAAAAGATGGTAGGAACTAACAATAATCAACAAAATAAGAGAACAAAAACAAACAGGAGCTACATACTGGGAGGTGCAGGACAGAGCTGACCCGATCCAATACGGTTACCGACCAGGTAACAAAGGGCCCGTAAGGCAGCCATCAGCATCACCGCGAACATCACCAACAGAGCCACCGACGACAGACGCCGACTCTAACCAACTGAGGTCGGAAGAGGCGGCGGCCGCCGGATGGCCAGACATGATGCGTCCGCGGTGATGCAAAGACGTGCCCTCCAGGGCTGACTGGGGCCCCGGGCGCGTCACACCCCGTTGCTCCAATCTTTACTTGCCGGACGAATCCGGCAAGTGAAGATCGGTCCCCTGAGGGGATACGTGTTCCATGATTTGCGTTTGGCGTCCTTGACTGTACGTTTCGCCAGTGCCTTGGCACGCCGGAATCGAATCAAATTATCTGTTGTTGGTTGTCTTTTAAAAACCTTAAAGCATCGCCGTCGCTCTCTAATGGTTCTTTTACATCCGACCACCAAGGTACAGGAATACGCCGGGGGAGTGGGCTAGTTTCTGGGATGTAAGCATCAGCGGAGTCGATTATGCGGGAGCGTATCTCATCGTAAAGTGTTGTCGCAGTCGCACTCTCCTGTGGCGTGAAACTCAGATCGCAATCGGCGGTAAAACCTTCCCAGTCTGCTCGTCGGAGATTCCACTGTGGCGTCCTCACTCCTGGGTAGGGAGTCTCTGACCAGAGCCAAATCGGGTAATGGTCGCTTCCACACGGGTTAGAGTGAGTACGCCATCTAAAACGATCGCCTACCGATGGGAAACATAACGACAAATCAATGGCAGAAGTGGTTCCTGACGGTAGTGCAATATGTGTTAGGTGGCCGGTGTTAAGGATACATAAGTCATGACGTAAAATTATGTCCTCCAATCGTCTTCCACATCGGTTTGTACGTGGGCATCCCCAAACAGTGTTGTATGCATTGAAATCGCCTAATATTGTTATTCCTTGGTAGCTGGCGTACCAGGTCCTCAAACGCGATCGCTGGGAATTCCTCCACTGGGGGGGATGTAGAGTGAAACAATTGTTATTTTAATACCAGCAAGGTCGACTGTAG
The DNA here is from genome assembly GCA_034440635.1 of Lepas anatifera. Classification (NCBI taxonomy): domain Eukaryota; kingdom Metazoa; phylum Arthropoda; class Thecostraca; family Lepadidae; genus Lepas; species Lepas anatifera. The sequence continues at coordinate 54,859 of JAOTON010000590.1, read as the reverse complement.
CGGCCACTGCCTGTAAGCTGGTTTGGAGGTGAAACGCAGGTGATGGAGCGCTATTTTATTTATTTATTTATTTTATTTTATTTATTCAGGTGGATCGCCAACAGAGTGTTCTCCATTAACAGGCGAAGTCGATGTAAGTAAAAGGAAAACTATGTACACAGATGAGAGACACACATGTAAAAAGCGGTAAAAACAACAAAATGTGAGTGATGAGAAAGATGCAGCTGATGATAAAACCGATGGTAAAAGTGACGGTAATAGAAATTAAACAGTGCGAATATATGCAAGAACATGTTTCCTAAAATCTATAAAAGAGTCGTTGAAAAAATCTGCATTTCCCCGCCGCAGAAATGCATTTAACTCCCTCGGTATACGCTGAGGGAAGCCGTTATTGACGGTGCTGACACGACCGCGGCGCTCAGCGAAAAGAAGCAGCGTGCGAGTTGATCGGGATGGCACATGCAATGGGAATTTTTCAAGCAACTCTGATGACCTAATTTTGTTCGAAAATAGACCTTTAAGAAAGAGCAAGTCGTGTTGCAATCTACGAGAAGAAAGCGAAATGACGCCGAAGTGGTTAAGAAGAGATTCGTAACAAAGGGAAACGCAATGTGTGGTAACATGATGATTTAGCCAGATGAGAAATTTGTGCTGTACCCGATCAACCCGCACCGTGTGGGAATTGGCAGCACCTGACCAGATAACGCTGTTGTATTCTAACAAAGACCTAATGTTGGCGTAGTATGCCGTCAGAAGAGATTTTTGGTTGAATTTAGTCCTTTTTGAATTTGTCTGAAATGTTCGAATCAAAAGGCCTAGTGCACGGTTTGCCCTACTAATTATGCTAGAAATGTTAGCCGAGAAAGTGAGTTTGGTGTCTAAAATTGTGCCTAGATCACGAATTTGGTTAACAGCTTCAAGAACAGCGTTATCGATATGGTATTGTATCTGAACAGGTGCGCGTCTGAGGGTCATAGTGAACGATTTGCACTTAGCGGGATTTAGAATGAGACCCCACCTAACGGACCACCTCTGCAAACGATCTAGGTCGTGTTGCAGCAGCAGCCCGTCAGCTGGGGCCGTGATTTTACGGTAAATTTTGACATCATCGGCGTACATTAAACAGGATGACTCAATTTCCAACGGAAGGTCGTTTATGAACAGAGAGAAAATCAAAGGAGCGACCAAAGAACCCTCCGGAACACCTGAAGTAACTGGCATCCAGTCCGATGCTTTTCCGTTAACGATGACCCTTTGACGCCTATCGGAGAGATATGAGACGAACCAGTGAAGAGCAGAAGCCTGCAAATGATAGGAATTTTTCAATTTATGAATGATTAGTTTATGGTTCACACTTTGAAAGGCGGCCGAATAGTCAGTATATATGGCATCCGTCTGGTGTCCGTCCGATATGGCCTCCCACGCCGAGCTGAGGTATGTGGCAAGGTTGCTAGAGCACGACCGACCCGGAATGAACCCATGCTGTTCCTGGCACAGCACCGGCGCAACGTGGTGGTACAGCTGGCTGTACACAATTCTTTCCAGGATTTTTGAGAAGAGGGGCAAAAGAGATACGGATCGGTAGTTAGCCGGGTCCTTTTTGTCACCTTTCTTGAAAATAGGAACAATGTTGGCCAGTTTCCACCGTGTAGGGAAGATGCCGCTCTGCAGAGAGAGTTTACAAATTTTGGTGAGGGGCACAGCTAGCTCGTCGGCACACTCCAAAATAATCCTCGCACTGATATTATCGGTGCCACATGCCTTATTTGGACTCAGGGATTTTACCGCTATTCGGACTGCTTCCTCGGTTACGGTGAATCTAAACAATGGTTCCAAAGGGTACTCAGGTGCCGGAGGATAACAGTTAACGGTGGGATTACTGAATTTTCTAGCAAAAGTCGTGTTCAGAAGAGCTGCTTTTTCTACATCGTCGGAGGTGAGCGTTTGGTCAGGTCTGCGCATAATATTAGAGACGCTAGACTTTTTGCCGACACATTTGATAAAAGACCAGTAGCGCTTAGGGTTGGTCTTCATGTCGTCGGCCAGCTTACAAAGGTGCTGAGAATATTTGAGGGAGACTAGAGATTTGAAGCTGTTTCGCTTTTCGGAGAAGTCGGCCGTGCTCTGCTCGCTCGGGTTTCGGCGCAGACGCCGGAAAGCTGCCTCCTTAAGCCTGAGAGCCGCGCGCACAGCACCGTCAAACCACGGAGGGCACTTCCGCCGAATTGTGACCGTGGGCACGTGATCCGCGATGGCAGACTCCAGAAGGGCATAAAATGTGTCAACCGCCTCATCCACAGACAGATCATCGAGGACACCCCAATGAATAAGTGACAGACTTCTCCTCAGTCCATTGAAATCAGCTTCCTTATAATTAAACACATTTTGACGGTTAACTAATACAGGGCGGTGCATAGGCAGAGAGAAATGACTGACTATCTCTTTGTGATCGCTTGCAAACATACATTCTTGGACATCGACGTTTTGACAGTAAACACTCCTACAGAAAACTAGGTCTAGCACATTATCCCCTCTAGTGGGATCGCTGACACACTGTTTGAGGCCGTTGAGATCACACTCCTCCAGGAAGCTCGCGGCCCGTCCAGATGGCCTCAGCAAAGAGGGTGTGGCTCCTTCCAGCGAAGCTCTCCAGGATATCTCGGGTAGATTAAAATCCCCGAAGACCAGCAGCCTGTCCGTGGTCGGTTGAAACGACGATAGAGATGCGGAGATTTTCTGTAGTGCAGCGTCGACATCTGGTGGGCGATAACATACCGCCACCGTCAGTGCCAACCGCCTCAAGCGAATCAAAATCGTCTCTGAGTCGGTCGGATCCGGGAGACGAACAGGGAGGAGCGAGGAACGAACGGCGCAGGCGACACCACCACCAAGTCCAATGCGGTCACGGCGAAACCATGTATGGTTCGCAAAGCCCCATTCAATTTCTGAGTCGAGAATAGTTTGGTTTAGCCACGTCTCAGAAAAACAGAGGATGTCATATTTTTCTAGAACCGGGGCATAACACCGCAGATCCCCCAGTTGCTTTTTTAGACTGCGGACGTTAGCGTAGTAGGCCGTGAGTCGTCCAGAGCTGGGACTGCAATCCAGATTTGCCGACTGTTGTGGACCAGGGTTCAGCTCAATATCTCCCGCGAGCAGGAGCGCCCTGCGGTATGAGAGACGACCCTGCTGTGCCGACGCCATCGAGTTTGCGCTGTATGGTATTCGGGTTTTGAACCATCGTGTCGCTGTTATTGGAGTCCGGAGACGACGCGGGCTGTTCTGATCAGTGTCACACGGCCGGCTTAGCGCAAGAAGCGCCACCAGTGCGAGGGTGCACCACATTTCTGCTTCTGAGTAGAATCACAGATGACGCTAGTGTCGCTGCAGCCTGGCGCAGCCTCCCCGGCGAAAGGTGTATCAGCGAGAGACGGAGCCAAGTCTGGCGCACTAAGTATATCTCGTCACACCACCATTTAAAGCACGCACTCCTCCACAACAAAGGTAAGGGACCTCGGCAAGTCCAGAGCACTTCTTGCTTGATCTGACACGCTCACGGCAGATTACGGTCACTCAAACCCACAAAAAACAGTCCAAACACCAGGAGCTCCTTGAGGCGGTCCTAGCGGCCATACACCTTTTGGCCAGGAGTGCCACTCCACCGTGGGCGATCGTAACGGTAGGAGCATCATATCGATATGTTTTATAATGATGAATGTTACATGTTTGTTCTTGTTTTAGCTTTGTTTCCTGTATGGCTATAATCGCAGGCCTCTTTGAGGCTATCAACCCCTGGGGGTCGTTTACGTTGGCCCTAAAGCCACGCATGTTCCACTGTAGGATATTGGTCATGGGGGTAAAAGTGATGAGTAAGAGGAGTCCACAGATAGAATGAATCACCTTCATGGTCTGTGCTTGGGCGCCTGGAAACGCACTTCCCCTCTAAGCGTTCCTGCACGACCGTAACTGAAATGTCACTCCTGATGCAGCCTGTCTCTGGAGATAGAGCGCCTTGTGGGATAAGATTCCCTCGATTGGGATCGATATCTATCCTTGTGGTCTAAGGTGACCGAATGTGAACGCCCTCGTTCTCGCTCGTGGCTTTGTCCCTGACCTGTGGTGAAAGTGACTTTTGGGTTGACGCTAAGGTAACTGCGAAATACCTCATCCGCCTGTGGACTCCACTGTGGTGTTCCCGCTGCGTTATCTGGTGTCGCCGGCAGTGAGGGAGGGGCTGACGGAGGAGGCATATCCAAGTTACCGTTGTTTTGAGGACCGACCGAGGTGTGCTCGGCGGCCATGACAACAGCAGCTGTACCTTGCTGTGCGTCTGCCACATTGCATACGTCGCTAATGGAAGCATCGGTGTTTGGCCTACTTACATCCGAGCAGTTTGCATTAATAGCATCTATGCGAGGAATGGCAATGCGGGCTCGTTTAGTTCCAGCAGGCTGTTCAGGAGGGCATATGGGCGTGCTGTGATCCAGCGTTGGAGATGATTCAGCTGGGCGTTTAGGAGTCTGTGGTTGTGTTGGAGAGTCCTCTCGAGCACGCTTGGTTGAGGCTTCTCTTTGAGTGGTGTCGCAGTGTGTTGTGCACGCGGCCTGGGGATCCGCCTCTATGTTGTGCGTCTCAGTTACCACCGGGTCCGCACCCACTCCAGTGTCTCGGTACTCCGGTTTTGAGGTTTGCACTGCTTTTTCGGCTTTGTCTACTGCATGTACTGGTGCTCTGCGAGGTTCATCCTGCCAGCAGGGGAGGAGCTCAGCTATCATGGCTAGAAATTGGCGAAGGGAGAGGTCCATGAACTGGGAGATACTAGAGTCTATGTTCAGCTCCGGACGTGTCTCGGAGAGGTTTCCTGCTGATGGAACACTGTGCTGAGCCTCTACCAGTGCGTCTCTGTAGGTAGGGCGGGTGAAAGCAGGATTTGTCCTGGAAGCTAAGGAGGATACCGTAGGTGCAGGTGTTGGAGGGGGCAGGGTTTTCCTTTTTTGGGCCTCCTTGCCTTAGTCAATTTTGGGCACACTCTACTCCACACCTCGTGTTCATCTCCACACCCCGCACATCTCGGTCTGACTGCCTTGCATGTTGTCGAGTTGTAGCCTTCCTCGGAACATCTACCACAACGCTCCCTCCCCCTGCAGCTGCCGGCGATGTGGCCGAACGCCTGGCATCTGAAGCACCGAGTGGGGCTTGGCACGAAGGGGCGGACCTTGATGACCATCCATCCTACATAAACTCTTTCCGGCAAGATTATTCCTATGAATGTAAGCATGAAAGTACCGTTATCAGTACCCTCACCTTCGCCTCTCCGAAACATTTTCTTTACCGATGCACCACCCTGCTCACTTAGGCCCGAGAGGATCTCCTCCTCTGAAACATCGCTTAAGTCCCTGCAACTCATCACGCCTCTGCAACTGTTTTTTTGTGGCATGTGGGGATACCTTAATCGGTACAGACAAGGGCCTGCTGGCCATGCAAACTTCCAGGGAAGTGGTTGCCAACAACTTCTTCGCGTCGCGCTCGTTCCCCAACTCAACTTCGACTCGCCCATTCGGGTGCCGGTAGGTCCGTTTGGGTTGAAACTTCCCAAGGGCTTTGTGGAGCTGAAAGGGGTTTAGCTTCACTGTACGATCCTCGATGCTGATGACAAGATTCAGAGGGGTAACCTGCTCTGGTCGGGTTCGCGCAGGGGGTTCAGCTTCCGAAAGGTTCTTCGCGGCGGCGGTGTCAGCGGGTAGACAAGAGATGGTCGGTGGCGTGGCAGAGGTCGGAGTCCGTGTGGTCGATTCAATGGGTGAATGAGCGTGTAAGGAGGCCATGACAGATCAGTTTACCTTCGGCCCCCAGGGTTGCCAGCTATCAATAGCTGGGCCCGGGGGCTGGTACAGTGCCTACGGGGGCAGATGCGCCCGTCTCAGAAGGGCGAGAGATACTCACGCAACCCCTCCGATCAGAACGCACCCACCCCCTTGGCGCCATCAGCCCAGTGGGCCGGCAGGGCCATGAGTCGGGACGAAGCAAAACGCAGCAGCCCTGACGCAGCGGAGACTGCGGTCCACCAGGCGCGCACAACAGGCCGGGGTCTCGAAAAACGACGGTTTCCGAAACCCCGGCCCGCGTCGCGCCCGGCAAGAACTATCAAAGTCCCCACCGCTAAGCACGCCCCACCGCACGCCCGAAACGTAATTCTCCCTGCCCAGCTGGACCGAGTGACAGTGCCCGTAGACACTGCCGCGTAGCTAGGCCGCCCGCGGCAGCCTACGGACGGCTTACCCCCGGTTGGATCGAGATATCTGGGCCAAAGGGGGCGTGTTGGAGCCCTCGGGACTGACCCGCCCGAGGGGGACCTCAACCCCCAGGATCCCGTCAACCTCGTCGCCGGGGCTCGAGATAGGCCTCGAGTGGGCGCCTTACACCCATAAAATGCCGAAGAAGGCAAATAAGCGTGGGACCAATAACTGAAGCGTAAAAAGAGGACAGGAACTAAAAATAATAAAAAAACAAGAAAACAAAAACAAACAGGAGCTACATACTGGGAGGTGCAGGACAGATCTGACCCGATCCAATACGGTTACCGACCAGGTAACAGAGGGCCCGTAAGGCACACATCAGCATCGCCGCGGACTTCATCACCAGAGCCACCGACGACAGACGCCGGCTCTAACCGACGGAAGTTCGAAGAGGCGGCGGCCGTCTGAGGGCTAGAAAAGATGTATCCGCGGCGATGCGACGAAGTGCCTTCCAAGGCTGACTGGGGCCCCGGGCGCGTCACACCCCGTTGCTCCAATCTTTACTTGCCGGACGAATCCGGCAAGTGAAGATCGGTCCCTTGAGGGGGCATCTCTGCCGTAGCAATCCCCTTCCCTTGCTAGTGTTGCTACACTTCGCGACCCATTCCTTGAAATAAGATTCGTCCCTTTGTTCTGCGACATTAAAGTAAACACGCCTCCCGAAAAATTCTCCCCCACACTGTAGAGGCGGGCAAGGGTGCCTTGCACAGAACGCCTTATAAAAAGCCCTTAACTAACACCCCACAAAATTACTATTATACTTAGAGACAGCTGTGCCAGTTACGTTTCATTCGAAAACAAAGGTCAAAAGCTTTAGCCAGCCGCCTGATCGTTCCGATCGTAAGCGACATTTCAAATATTCAGGTTTATCAGCAACAGGTATGTGGAATCCCAATTACAGCTGAAGTCGAGCAATAAAACAGCACACCAATGAATATTTACTATGCAATCGTGTAACAATGCAATGCAACCTATTCTTTGGCGGGTTTTAGGCATTTTTGCGGCTAGCGTAATGGGAGGTTTAATGCAGGAACACAAGCACTGACAACAAATATCAGCCTCCCCAGCGCACTGCGGTGCTGTCCTGCACAGAAGAGAGCCAGCAGCCGCCCAGAGCGGCAGTCAGCGGCCAGCGACTGTGTGGAGCGGCGGGGAAGCCACGGCCCTCTTTCAGCCACATGCTTCAGTCACCTGGCGAACATCATCAGAGACTTCGACGCATCAGGTTGTCAGGCAGGTTGTAGGTGAAAGGCCAGACATTAGGCTCGAAGCTTTGGTAGCTGAGTTCAGCGTTGCAGTAGGGATGGAAGTTCGGTCGATGAACAACAACGCCTCTTCTGGTGCCTGCAATACTCGCCGGGAAGCAGGCCAGGCGAATGGAAGCCGCTCAAAGGTCAATTTTGAACAACCTATTCACGCTTCCACTGCAATCGAGCTGGCCAACATCTCTTCCGACGGTCCTGAAAACAAGCTGCGTGGGGCCAACACACCCACGCACTGTGACGACATTCTCAGCCAGGTTGGTGACATCGGGAAGTGGCAGCTCCTCATCGCGCTCTGGACAGCTTCTCTGATATTCACAACATCCATGTCTTACGTGGGACTGATGTACCTCGGTGCCACCCCCGACTTCCGCTGTGCCGACGGCTACCCAGACAACGTCACATTCCGCGACCTCCCTGAGTCGGCCTCGCAGTGCTACACCACCGCCGGAGCGCCCTGCCAGAGCTGGCGGTACGACCTGGACACTGACGGTGATGGAGCCGATGACGCCTCCACAGTGGTCTCCCAGTGGGACCTGGTGTGCGATCGCAAGCCGCTGTTGTCTGCCTTGCAGTCGGCCCTTCAGGGCGGTGGTATAGTCGGCGCCCTGGTCTCTGGACAGCTAGGGGACCGAATCGGTCGACGGAAGGTGTACATAGGCCTAATTCTACTGTACGTTGTAGCGGTTTCCCTTTCAACCGTGACAAACTCCTACGAGGTGTATTTGGCCACCAAAACCGTTCAGGGCTTTGCATGGATTGGCACGGTAAACACCGGTATTGTTCTGGCGCTTGAAATGGTGGGGAAAAAGTGGCGTGCGCTGGTCGGTCAGCTGGTCATCTTGCCAAACAGTTTCGGGCAGATGGCGCTGGCGGCAGCTGCCTACAAAATTCGCGTCTGGTGGCACCTGCAGCTCGTATATGCCGGGATTTTGGCGGTGCACGGCCTCATGACCTGTCTGATCCCCGAGTCTCCGCGCTGGCTGATCCTCCACAATCGAGAAGACGAGGCGGTCGCCGTGCTCACTTCAGCCGCCCGGGTGAACGGGAAGCCGCCTCCTGATGAAGAGCAGCTACGTCTTAAGATCCGTGAGGTGCGTCGCCACCAGATGGTGGAGCAGACAGGAGCAGGCACCAGCGTGCGAGGCGCCATCAGTGTGTTCTGGAGTTCTCCCAAGCTTCTCCGATGGACAGCTCTGATGGGACTGTGTTGGTTTACAGTAGGCGCCACCTACTATGGTCTCCATTTTGACGTTGCGCAGCTGAGCGACAATCTGTATTTATCTGGTGCTTTATTAGGCTTGATTGAGATTCCAGTAAGCTCCCAGGCCCCGCTGCTGAACCGCTTCGGCCGACGTCCAATGCTGGTCGTTCCTCTGCTGTGTGCCGGCATCATCATGGTGTTGTTTGCTGTGAAGCGTGACCCAGTCGTGTGGCTCTGTCTGGGCGTCTTCGCGAAGCTTATGCTTGCTTCGGTTTATAACATGCTTTATACCTACGTAACTGAAATAATGCCGACGTCTGTTCGAACTATTGGCTTAAGTGTTGGCAGCACCTGTGCTCAGACTGGAGGAATGATTTCGTCCCTTTGTCGTAGACGTTTTGCATCATGTGAATGTACTGCTACCGTCAGCAATTTTCGGGGGATTGTGTGTGATTGCTGGTATATCGGCACTGCTGCTGCCAGAAACGGCAGGCCAACGTCTTCCAGAAACCGCGGCAGAATTAGGGGATGGTGGGTTTGATTTGCCGGTGGGACGCGCGGCTGTTGAGAGGGAGGGAAGAGACGGACCGTGCCGTGATGGTGATGATGACTTGGACGGCCATCATAGTTGGTCCATTCCGAACGCTTGACGTCGTCGTGGGTGTAAAGCAGTGAGTTTGAGTTGTTGAATGTTGGGCTGAGGAAGGCAGTTGGCCAGGTCAGCTGTGAGCTATATTTGCTTCAATGGATTTTGTCGTATTCGGATACATTTACTCGCCTTTTGACTTTGTGTGCGGCAGCTGGCGGGAAGTGTTTAAGGCATAGTTCGGTCGGCCCGTGCTTCTCCGTGATTGAGCTGAGGGCACAGACGCGGTGGTAACTCATCGACGAGTGCGCCGGGCTCTCCTTTGGTAACTGCGTCGCGTCGCCGAGGAAAGATGCTCAGAAGCGAGAGTGGGATGTACCCTGAATAGTGGGTCAACTGACTGGTGTATCCTGGATGACTGTGTTCACTTTTTAAGCTAGGTATTCTTCGAGGGGAGCCATGACGTGCTAGACCAAGTCTTCTGAGTACGCTCTAACAAGTGCTGGCATGCGCTCCGACCTTTGAGAGCCGCTGGTACGCACTCGGAACGCGAACGTTCAAAGGAGAGCACCCTCATCCGGCCAGGACGTATAACGAGCATTTTGTGATGATACAGAAGAAATTCGGATTTAAATTGTATCTTACAAATCGGATGGAATGCCAAGTGTTGTAAGTCCACATCACGACATGATACATTTAATTGCTAAGCGAAACGTCCAAGCATTTCGGTCATTATCAGAGCTCGTGGTCACTTCCCATACAGACTTGTCCGCCCTTGGCGTACCCGGGGCGGGTGGATAACACATACCTCACTGACTTGGGGGCGGGGGGGGCCTCCACAGAACCAGCAATGCGGATTCGCATTGCTCAGAATAAGAATCGATGGGTGGCCAGCTTATGATCAATGCGCAGTCTGCAGAGGGTACCTTTTCTCACCAATATTAGCGCGATGAAGACCACTCACCTTGTTCGAGCTTGACCTCCAGAAGCTGATTACCCGTGAATGTTTTTAATACCGCTGCCAGGGGGTTACAAAGTTGACTCAAAAGGCGTGCGAACAAGTTCCAGGCCGGGATTGGCAGCTTACGCAAACAGGGTCTTTCTACCGTACGCCTTGCCGCTGCATCCGCTGCCTCGTTGACGGTTCCGCGCGTGTGTGTGTTGGGTTTTAAGGGCGCTCCAGCTGCTAGGGCCTTTTAGCGCACCCTCTATACACTATAATAAATCCTTAAAAGCCACATAAGCCTTCCGTGTTATCCTATAGGTAAATAGCTAAAAGAAGTACTACTTGATTTCTTCGTGTTTAGTTCTATTGCGTTTGTGTCATTCAGTGAGGATTATATACAATATCAAATCCAAAATCTGTCTAATACCGTAGGACTATGGGGAACTCAACAGCTGGCTTGTCTCCTAACACACTCGCAAGGGGCATGGGAGGAAAAAATCTGGCGCGCAGGGTTCTCAGTTCGTTACATCCTGTGTCCGCCAATACATGCTGTACAGTAAGCCTGCTTTGACAGTGGCTACACCGGCTTGGTTCTGAAGCAGAGAAATGGTGCCCGTGGGTTGCAAATGTGTGACCAATACGAAGTCGGGTAAGGCATACCTCCTCCATTCTACTCTGCCTATTACTCGACTCCCATGGTTCTATGGCTGACTTGAGCTGCTTTAAGGCGCAGGTGAACTCACTGCCCCATTTCGCATGCCACTTAGATTTGAGAAGGCTGTTAATTTCCGCTTCCACATCAGATGCTGGAAAGACTTGGATAATATCACTTAGTTCGGTAGTAAAAACGGATACCGATGTCGGAAGGCTGAAACCTCGGCTTAGTCTCTTCCCACGAAAGCACATCCAGCGCCTAAGATGCTTTTGGAGCCATAAGGTATAGAAGAGAGAGTAGCCTGTGTATGATGCAATCTTTTCAAGGGCGGATTGCTGCAATATAATTGGCTGGGTCACAGACTTCCCAAGTGTCAGTAGCTCTTGGTCGCTTTGGATGGAAACGTCGCGCCAGGGCTCAGATTTCTGTGGTCGAGTCTTTGCGATTTTTCTTAACAATATTCCGGAACCTTCTAACCAACGCGACACTCGCATACGCAATGCCTGGGAGGAACTCGGGCGGGCAGACGAGCACAGTCCTGTCACTGATGGGTCAAATAGCCATTTGTGTGTGGGGTGATTTGGGTACTGCATTTTACTGGCATACACCAATGCAAGTCGCTTGCGTCTCAGGTCCAGAGGGGGTTCATTTGCGTCCACGAGCAAACTAGCTCTGCGAGATGTGCGAAATGCGCCTGTCACCACTCGGATACACGCATGATGGACCGCGTCCAGCGGCTGCTTGACGCTGGTCAGAGCTCCGTCATAAGCGACGCAAGCGTAGTCCAAAACAGATCTGATGAGGGTATGGTAAAGGCGTAAAAGAGAGCTTCTGTCAGCACCATACGAAGTACGTGACACCATTTTGAGAATTTTGATACGTTTCACACATTTGTTTCGAACACTACGCATGTGGGAGGTATAGGTCAGACGCTTGTCAAAAGTAACGCCTAAGAACTTAGTCTCCGCTACCACGGGAATTCGTTTGCCATACAGGTGAAGAATTATCTCTGGAAAGTACTTATTTCGCCTGCAGAAGTGAACACAGGTATTTTTATTTGCCGAGAACTTAAACCCATTGAAATTGCTCCATTCGGTGAGGCGGTCAATGCTCAGCTAAACAGCCTTTGAACGGATATCGAAGTAGAGGTCGATATCCATATCGCAAAGTCGTCAACGAATAATGAACGCTCGATATTGTGTGGTAAGACACTGCATATGTCATTGATTAACACGCCGAACATGGTCACGCTTAACCTTCGACCGGGTGGGGGTCTTTTTAGACCCCCCTCGGGTTTTTCCGAAGCGACCAAAAAACGGCGGCGCGCAGCGCCGCCAAACTTGGTCTAGCTGTTCCTTCATCATTTTTACATCTTTCCTGAAAATTTCAGCTCAAGGTCATATCTGGTCAGGTCACCAGGCCAGGTGAGGTGACCTCACCTCAAAAAAATGCTTAGGACCGCATAACTAAAAGAAGTGTTAATCGATCAAGTTCAAACTCATACCACATATTGGGCTCATCAGGAGCTACAACATTTGTTCCGGGATTTTTGATATTGGTGACCTAAGGTCATGTGCAGAGCATGACCTCCCCATTGTAAATACATGGGGAAATTCACGAAATGAGCTTTTCTCAGTAAGTGTGGATGGAATCAACTTCAAACATCGGTTACGACCTGCTCTTAGCCCATTTCTGAAGTTGATGTCAAAAATTTGGACTTGTGACCTTTAAAAGGTCACCTTAGGTCGAATAAGCATTTTTTGGTGTTTTACTCTATAAATTTTGAATAAACTAAGATATAACTTTTATTTTGTCACCAAAGTGTTTGTATAGTCACTGCAAGTCATATGATATACATCATGACTATACCAGGTCAAGTTGGGTCAGACCGTTGACCTGGGTCAGGTCAAATTCTTAAATTTGACCTGGCATAGCAATATCATAAATCATTCGATTTGTATTGACGAGAGGATTGCAATGGTGCATCAACTATGGCTGTATCTTGTTTGGTTTGGAAGCTATTGGCGAAAAAGTAAACACCCTTATGCATGGGTGGCTATGGACACTCCCAAGAATATGCCCAATATGCAGTGACCTGTAGCTCCCTATGCCTTGACCTGACACGAAAATGAATGCCACTGTAATGAAAGCGCATCTCAAGAGCTTTCGAATGGTGTTAAAAAATGTTTCTAGCTATCATAGTTTCTGAGATATATGAGGTTTTCTTAGTACACCTCATAATAGCGATTTTGACCTATTTTGACCTCTGGTGACCTTAATATTGACCTGACAAGAAAAATGACAGAAGTATTTTCGATATAATTTTCGAAGAGCTTTCGATTGCCGTTTTGCGCTTTTTTCTAGCTCTCTTAGTTTTTGAGATCGTGGGGGGTCTTTTTAGCCCCCCACCAGGGCGAAGGTGGCTCGTACCCGCCACCGGGACAAGGGTTAAAATACTACCTAGAGGTGTGTCACTCACCTGTCCAAACTTTTCAAAGTGCGAGTTTCCGACCTTCATCATCATTGGTGGTGTTTTTGGACGCGTCGACGGCCTCGGTCATTTTGCGCCCATAACGAGAAGTGAGTCTGGCGCAGTTTGTTTTGACTAGGATCGTTAGCATAGTGTCAGTTGGTAGATAAGGTACGGATTCATGGAAATAAACACATACAAAAGTTGCCAGCGAAGTCTAGAAATATCAACAGTTCAAGCATAGATATCCTCTGCCTTTAATGTCGTGCCGAGCCCTGGGCCATTTCCCGCCTATTGCCGGTCCCGCCCCAGGGCCACTCGCCCACATAGCTCGCCCTAACCTACATGAGGGCTATGTGGGCGAGTAGATTGCCTTGAAACCCGCGTCGTCCAAAAAGCTAACTATTCTAGACATGTCTACAGTCGGCGCCTCACCAAGTAGGTCTATCAAGGTCGGTGAGCTCGGAAAGTGCCGTCTTCTTTCTATCTCGAAATCTGCACACTCCACGAGGACGTGCCGAACCGTAAGGCGGCTACCGCATCGCGAGCATTCTGGTGGGTCTCCACCTATCAGCCGAAACGAATGGGTCGCGTAAGTGTGGACAATTCGCAGTCTGGAGAGAATCACGTCGTGTTTTCTACACTGGCAGTTGCTGGACAGCCACGTGTCAGTCTTGGGTTTCAACTCCCTCAGCTTACTTAGCCCCCTTTGTGTTAAACTTTTTTGAGGTAAGGTCACCTGACCTGTACTGGTGACCTGAGCTGAGATGACCTAACCTCAAAATTTTGAATAAAGTTGTAAAAATGATCAGGCACAAGGTATACCAAGTACCTATGGTGGCGCTGCGCGCCACCGTTTTTATTCGATCTCCGAAAAACCCTTGGTGGCGGGTACCTGCCTCCGTCAATGCGCATGTTGAACAACCCCTCGAACTTGGCTACTCAAGCAAGCATAAAAACGCGAAAGCACTAAATGGCCCACGAAAAATTATGACGATACTACGTCAGTAGGTGTTTTTGCTCAGGTTAATACTAAGGTCATGATGAGCTAAAGGAGTGGAAGTTTTGAAAATACTTTTTTAATCTGGCGCCTGACTGGTTAACCTGGAGCCGATATTCAAGAGTCATTCAAATCCTCTCATTACAGCAAACCGAGTGATACTACCATTTCAATAAAAGAAGTCCATTTAAGGCGTAGGTATCTTCAGAAATAGGGCAATTTTTCGACCAACTTGCGTTTTCTACATGCATTTATAATGGATAGGCATGAAACGTATTTGACCTTAGATCTGCGATATCAAAAATCCCGGAATATATTTCTAGTCACCGGTGGGTCTATTATGTGATAAGTTTGAGATAGATCCTAACTTATGCAATTTTTAAACATTTTATGAAATGAAGTCACTTGACCTGGCCTGGTGACCTGACCTGAGATGGCCCCAAATAATCATTTTCAGGAAAGTCACGTATTTGGTCAAAGATAAGTGATGCCAGGTACGGTGGCGCCTTGCGCCGCTGTTTTCCGGCACCGTTGGAAAAACCCGAGAGGTATTCAAACACCCTCTCCCCACTCAGCCGAGAAAAGTACAGTGAAATTACTCACATTGCCGTAACTTAACCCAGCGAAGAATTAGGAAATTATTTCATACACCCATATGGCCTCTGTTGCCTGTATTCTAATTTTGGAATCCCCATGTCAGAATATAATATATGATCAGGACATAAAAATACTCGGTTGGTGGTAGAGGGTCAATCGATTTTTCGCAGTCCAGTATAGTTAGCAATCAATCCTGACCAGAGAATTGCTAATAATATTCAAACATTCCTAATTATCTCCTCAGATTCGCATAATCAACAGCACAAGAGCTCGAAAGCAATCGACATGCCGCGTTAAGAAAGCAATCAGAGAACCTTGACTTCTTTAGAATTGAATTTTACTGCAGAGAAAGTAAAACGCTTTGCTTGAAATCAAATGTCATTAAATTATCAGTTTCTGAACACCTACTACCTGAGGAGGGTACAAAGTGTACCATTCAGAAATTCCACTGTTCTGTTTGCTGTCAGCAAAATCGACGTACTGCTTACTTAAAAATGAGAGGAATAATCAGCTTCCATTCATAATACTAGACAAAAACATATCAAAGGCCAAAGTCGACGCATATTCAGACATTGGAACCTGAGTGCCCATCAGTGAAGAAACAGAAAGGTAGGATCTGGCAATGTTTGAAACCAGGCTGATTTTCTAATCGCACCCTTCCACGTTTTCAGAGACGTACGTCTGGTACCTACGGATTAAAATTTATCACTTTTGACATTTATTCCAGAGTATTGGGCGTAAGCTGGTTATTCATAGCATTTTTAACCATAATGCCTAAAAAATAAAATACCTCTAACCTGCTTACACACCAGTATTAACCAGAGACCATGTCAATGCCACCATTTGCTTCACATTTACAACTGCTCTATGGCCTTTAAATGTCTTTCTGGACTATCACTGTCAGTTTAAAGGTGTTTGCCACTTCTTTCCATTTCTTCCTGGTAACTACTGGTATTTACCAGGTTATGCTACTGACTGGCATAAACCTAGTTTTACCGGTATTTTGCCAGCCTGGTATAGATATCAATGTATTTCAACCATGTTCTTCGCGACACTGGTGGTTGAATTTCAGGGAAGTGTCGAGGCGAATGAGCCTCTACAGGCGGCGAGGCACCGCCTCTTGGCCAAAGGTATGCGTAAAAGCTGCCCACTCACCCCACTTATAAGATGATTTTCTCACGTCGGGTGGCTACGCTTTTTGCCGAGCTTCGCAAAGGATAGCCGTTTCGCTCTTGTGCGCAGATCTTGCCATTAGAGACCGGAAATCGGCGGCCAACTCTGCGCGGGACGAGCCGACCGACGCCCCTCCTTGGAAGGTAGGGCAGATGGAGACGGATAGGGCGCGGAACCGGCAACGAGACAGCGGATGCAGCGGCAAGGCGTGCGGCAGAAAGGCTCTGTTTGCGTATGCTGTTAATCCCGGTCAGGGACTAGTTCGTACACCTGAGTCAACTTCACAACTCGTGGCAACAGTATTGGAAAACGTTCTCCGGTAATAGTTCTGGAGATAAAGGCTGAACAAGGTGAGTGGTCCTCCTCATTGCGCTAATATCGGGGAGAGGAGGTACCTCTGCAAACTGCGCAATGATCACAAGCTGGCCACCCATCGATACACACTCTTTGGGAGAAGCGAAGCCGCATTGCCGGTTCTGTAGAACCCCCGCCCACTCCCCCGATACCCGGTCAGTGAGATATGTGTTATCCACCCGCCCCGGGTATGCCAAAGAAGGACAAGTCTGTATGGGAAGAGACCACGACCTCTAATAATAATCGAGTTGCTTGGATGTTTCGCTTAGAAATTAAATGGACCATCTCGTGATGTAGACTTACAACGCTTGGGGATCCATCCAATCTGTAAGATGCAATTTAAATCCAAGTTTCTTCTGCATCAACACAACATGTTCGTAATACGTTCTGGCCGGGCGCAATTGCTCCCTTTTGCAAGTACCCGCTCCGAGTGCGTACCAGCGGCTGTCAATGGTCGGAGCGCATGCCAACACTCGTGAAAGCGTACACCAAGGACTTAGTCTAGTACGTCATGGCTCCCCTTAAAGAATATCTTGCTTAAAAAGGGTGCATATTCATCCAATGTACACCAGTCCGGTGACCCACTCTTTAGGGTACATCCCACTCTCGCTCCTGTGCATCTTCCCTCGGCGACGCGACGCAGCTACCAAAGGAGGGCTTCGCGCAGTCGCCGATGAGTTGCGACCGCGTCTGTGCCCTCAGCTCGCTCACGGAGAAGCAAGGGCCGACCGGACTTTACATCAAGCACTTCCCGCTTGCTGCTACACAGAAATTCAAAGGGCGAGTAAATGTATCCGATACGACAAATTCCATTGAAGCAAATATAGCTCACAGCTGACCTGGCCAACTGCCTTCCTCAGCCCAACATTCAACAACTCAAACTCACTGCTTTACACCCACGACGACGTCAAGCGTTCGGAATGGACCAACTATGATGGCCGTCCAAGTCATCATCACCATCACGGCACGGTCCGTCTCTTCCCTCCCCTCTCAACAGCCGCGCGTCCCACCGGCAAATCAAACCCACCATCCCCTAATTCTGCCGCGGTTTCTGGAAGACGTTGGCCTGCCGTTTCTGGCAGCAGCAGTGCCGATATACCAGCAATCACACACAATCCCCCGAAAATTGCTGACGGTAGCAGAAGATTCACATCATGCAAAATGTCCACGATAAAGGGCGAAATCATTCCTCCAATCTGAGAACATGTGCTTCCAACGCTAAAGCCAATAGTTCGAACAGACGTCGGCATTATTTCAGTTACGTAGGTATAAAGCATGCTATAAACCGAAGCAAGCATGAACTTCGCGAATACGCCCAGACAGAGCCACACGACTGGGTCGCGCTTCACAGCAAACAACACCATGATGATGCCGGCACACAGCAGAGGAACGACCAGCATTGGACGTCGGCCGATGCGGTTCAGCAGTGGGGCCTGGAAGTAGACTGGAAGATCAATCAAGCCTAACAAAGCACCGGCCAGGTACAAGTTGTCGCTCAGCTGCGCAACATCAAAATGGAGACCATAGTAGGCGGCGCCTACTGTAAACCAACAAAGTCCCAGCAACGCTGTCCATCGCAGCAGCTTGGGAGAACTCCAGAACACACGGATGGCGGCTCGCACGCTGGTGTCTGCTTCTGTCTGCTCCACCATCTGGTGGTGACGCACCTCACGGATCTTAAGACGTAGTTGCTCTTCATCAGGAGGCGGCTTCCCGTTCACCCGGGCGGCTGAAGTGAGCACGGCGACCGCCTCGTCTTCTCGATTGTGGAGGATCAGCCAGCGCGGAGACTCGGGGATCAGATAGGTCATGAGGCCATGCACCACTAAAATCCCGGCATATACGAGCTGCAGGTGCCACCAGACGCGAATTTTGTAGGCAGCCGCCGCCAGCGCCATCTGCCCGAAACAGTTTGGCGAGGTGATCAGCTGACCGACCACCGCGCGCCACTTTTTCCCCACCATTTCAAGCGCCAGAACAATACCGGTGTTTATCGCACCAATCCATGCAACGCCCTGAACGGCTTTGGTGGCCAAATACACCTCGTAAGAATTGGTCACAGTCGGAAGGGAAACCGCTACAACGTACAGTAAAATGAGACCTATGTACACCTTCCGTCGACCGATTCGGTCTCCTAGCTGTCCAGAGACTAGGGCGCCAACTATACCACCGCCCTGAAGGGCCGACTGCAAAGCAGACAACAGCGGCTTGCGATCGCACACCAGGTCCCACTCGGAGACCGCTGTGGAGGCGTCATCGGCTCCATCACCGTCAGTGTCCAGGTCGTACCGCCAGCTCTGGCAGGGCGCTCCGGCGGCGGTGTAGCACTGCGAGGCCGACTCGGAGATGTCGCGGAATGTGACGTTGTCTGGGTAGCCGTCGGCACAGCGGAAGTCGGGGGTGGCACCGAGGTACATCAGTCCCACGTAAGACATGGGCGATGCGAATATCAGAGAAGCTGTCCAGAGCGCGATGAGGAGTTGCCACTTCCCGATGTCACCAACCTGGCTGAGAATGTCGTCACAGTGCGCGGGTGTGTTGGCCCCACGCAGCTTGTTTTCAGGACCGTTGCGTCGGAAGAGATAATGGCCAGCTCGATTGTAGTGGGAGCGTGAATAGGTTGTTCTAAATCTGACCTTTGAGCGGCTTCCATTCGCCTGGCCTGCTTCCCGGCGAGTATTGCAGGAACCAGAAGAGGCGTTGTTGTTCATCGACCGAACTTCCATTCCTACGCAACACAGAACTCAGTCTATCAAAGCTTCGAGCCTAGTGTCTAGCGTTTCAACTACGTCCTGTCTGACAATCTGATGCGTTGAAGTCTCCGATGATGTTCGCCAGGTGACTGAAGTGTGTGACCGACAGAGGGCCGTGGTACCTCCGCCCCTCCACACAGTCGCTGGCTGCTGACTGCTGCTCTGGGCGGCTTCTGGTTCTCTTCTGTGCGGGATAACACCGCAGTCCACTGGGCACACTGATATTCGTTGTCAGTGCACGTGTCACTGCATTAAACCCCCACCCTCATAAGACTGGCCGTAAAAAAACAAAACCTGTCGACGCCCTCAATCGCAACAATCAGGCGGCTGGCTAAAGCTTTTGACCTTTGTTTTCAAATGAAACGTGACTAGCACAAATGTCCCAAAGTAAAATAGTAATTGTCTGAGGTGAGAAAAAGAACTGTTTATACTTGCACCCAGTGGCGGATGCAGAATTTCATGTGGGGGGCGGCTACGGGGCTCAAGCCTCCCCCTGCCGTTGTCTCGGATCAGCCACCGCCTATGTATTAACTATAGGCACTCGGACATTTCGGGGAGGGCTTGAGCCCCCAGCCCCCTGTATCCGCCACTGCCTGCACAGCAGAATGACAGGCACGGTGGGCAAAGTGTAGCGCTGCACATGTATTCCTAGTTTCAGCGGTGGCTACGTTCTAGTTGTCGCGGCTGTTGGGGCATCGTTGTTGTAACTAGCCAGTAGCCATAAAAAGTCGTGTCAGTCTGTGAATATCCGGAAAAAACTAGTCCATTCTCGGACATACACACACATAATACGATTAGACATACGATTACGATCTATAAAATATATATATATATAAAAAAAAACAAAAGAATCGGGCGGGTGAACTATCAGGATACGACTAAATAAGCATGCTGGTGTCTTTTCTGCCTGCTCGAGTACTAGAATTAAGTTGGATTTAAGACCTTTCAGTGCAGAAGTACCCTGGCCAGCCATCTTATCTTTAAAATGCAACGGACTATTGAATGGTATAGGCATAGTTTCGGACTTTTCGCCATACTTGTTTCGCACAATTTCAGCTAAATCGCTCACACTCCTCTGAACTGTAATAACTCAGTGTTTTTCTTTCTAGAACGATCTGCCACCGCATTGGGAAGGCAGCCAAAAATGTCCCAACGGCGATCGCAATGACCTCAGAACCCCTTCGTTTGGCCCAAAAATCAACTTTACAAGTCGCGGTACACCTGCTAGTGATGAAAGACACCCTCATTCAGCGTTATCATGCAACGGTTTGTGACGACCACTTTCATAGGCGGATCACAGAGGGTCAAATGAAGGCAATGAGTTCATCCCCTCTTGCGTACTTGCCCCCTCTCATCCCCTCTTGCCCTACTACGCCCCACTCTCCCCCTGAAACGCCAATTTTAACCCCTTCTCCCATCCCAGGATGAAAGTGGTGGCCTCGAGATGTGATAAGGTACCCTCTAAGACGTTGTTTCCTCCCACCATCACCCGCAAGGCATCTAGTAAGTTTCACGCCGCCAGCACACGTGACGCGTTTATGGCCCTGAGCCGCGCCCCGCCCATTTCTGATCTGGCGGAGGTCAACAGGTACAAAGAAACCCTACCCCCCTGCTCAGGCGTGAACTCCGGTAAC
Source organism: Lepas anatifera (assembly GCA_034440635.1). NCBI lineage: Eukaryota > Metazoa > Arthropoda > Thecostraca > Lepadidae > Lepas > Lepas anatifera. The sequence continues at coordinate 33,929 of JAOTON010000590.1, read as the reverse complement.
CGGATTAGCGCATGTTGAACGGCACTTCCCGTCAATGCGCATGTTGAACAACCCCTCGAACTCGGCTACTCGAGCAAGGAAAAAAAACACAAAAAAGCGAAGGCACTAAGTGGCCCACGAAAAATTATGAGGATACTCCGTCAGTAAGCGTTTTTGCTCAGGTTAATACTGAGGCCATGATGAGCCAAAGAAGTGGAAGTTTTGAGAATACTTTTTAATCTGGCGCCTGACTGGGTTAACTTGGAGCCAATATTCAAGAGTCATTCAATTCCTCTCATTACAGCAAACCGAGTGATACTACCATTTCAATAAAAGAAGTCCATTTAAGGCGTAGGTATATTCAGAAAAAGGGCAATTTTTCGACCAACGAGCGTTTTCTACATGCATTTCCAATGGATAGGCATGAAACGTATTTGACCTTAGATCTGCGATATAAAAAATCCCGGAATATATTTCTAGCCCCCGATGGGTCTATTATGTGATAAGTTTGAGATAGATCCTAACTTATGCAATTTTTAAACATTTTATGAGATGAGGTCACTTGACCTGACCTGGTGACCTGACCTGAGATGACCCCAAATAATAATTTTCAGGGAAGTTACGTATGTGGTCAAAGATAAGTGATGCCGGGTACGGCGGCGCCTTGCCACGCTTTTTTTCCGGCACCGTTGGAAAAAACCCGAGAGGTGTTCAAAAACCCTCCCCCACTAAGCCGAGAGAAGTACAGTGAAATTACTCAAATTGCCGTAACCTAGCCCGGCGAAGAAATAGGAAATTATTTAATGTACCCATATGGCCGCTGTTGCCTGTATTCTGATTTTGGAATCCTCATGTCAGAATATAATATATGATAAGGACATAAAAATACTTGGTTGGTGGTAGAGGGTCCACCGATTTTTCCCAGTCCCGTATAGTTAGCAAACAATCCTGACCAGAGAATTGTCAATGATACTGAAACATTCCTAACAGGGTTGGCAGGTTTTTGCCACTGGGTGTTTTTTTACCGGTATTTACCATGGTTAAAACCGGCTGGCATAAACTAGTTTTTGCCAGTTTTTGCCACTTTTTACCACATTTTCTAAGAATAAAAATAATTTGTGAATTATCATTGATAATACAAAAAATTATGTCTTTTACGCCCTTATGCCTAAAAAAGGTCTTCAAATCGACGTTACCCTTCTACTCTCTTTTGAACGGTGCAGCGGCCCTGTTCGGCATTATAGGAGTTCCTCATCGCTTAGCTGTCTTTCTTGACTTTTCGCTGGTAAGAACCAGCAAGAAATAATAAATATTATTTAAATATGTCTTGAAATCCTTTGGCTTAGGTCAAAGAATGTTTAAAGGCTTATTTGGAGCTACTTTTCAGTCTTACGATACAGCAATTGACTTTACACTAATTCCTAAAATGGGAGGATATCGGATGTTTTTATAGCAAGTGGGTGCGGAAGGCAACGAGGACCCGATTCGAAGAGCTTTTTAACCTAATGTGGTAAATTTCCTGTCCGCATGATGTAGAAATTTGGCTGGCCCCCTCATTTTTGCAGGTGGCGACGCTCATGATATCATCAATCCTAATTTTCAAATTGCATATATTTTTTTCCTGAGAAGAATCTATTACAAAAAGCTTTGTTTTACTTTTTAAAGCTACTTGCTTGCGAGCACGCTCAGCTTGAACGGAATTTTTTTAGATATGTGGGGAGTGGAAAAATACTAGCCACGCATGGTGCCGCCTGAACGGGGTCCTTTAAATTAGGTGTCTCCCGTTCGCGTGAAGAAAATTTCTGATCAATTGGCGCTCGTATGATAGTAAGATAATAGCTGCAACACGACAATTTGTAGGAAGACGCTATGGAAGGTACGTATTTCCATTGATTCTTGGGCGATATGATTTTAAGCGATCCCTTCGCAGTTTGGAGTTTAAATTACCCACAATAATTATTAATACCCGCCCCATTGTGCCTCAGATCCACCTTCCCCCAGTTCCACCTCCCAGGGCGCTGGGTGGGGAGCCGCAACTGAACAAGTTGGATTTTCCGCTCAATTCTGTATGGAATTTTTTACTTATTTTCCCACTCACTTTTCAATTGGTGCCTTTTCAGCCGAATTCAATAGCCCTGGTGTTTATGAACACATCAGAAGTATGGAACTAAGAACAATTTCGTGGAAAATTCATTCCTATACTGTAATTAGCTAAGGGATGTGATAGCGTTTTGTTATTTTGCAGCACTCAAAATATTACTTGAATATTCCACTCGTCGGCCATATTTCCCAATCTGAATTTTACACTCGGCATCGTGGCGCAAAACCAGTTTCTGGCACACTGGTGGGTGGGGGGGGTGTTTAACACGCGCATTGACGGAGGTCTGAGCCACTTTCGCATTAACAGGGGGTACCCGCCATCCTCCTAAGATCTCGAGAACCACGCTAGGTAGCGAAAAAGTAAACGGCGTTGGATAGTACATCCAAGTCTCTACAGAAAAAATCAACCTTTTTCAGGTCACATTCTAGGTCACTAGAGGTCAAAACATGTCACCATAGAGTTAACATGTAAAAAAGGTTTTCAGCCATTACATTTGAGCTGGTAAAGTTAGAACAAAAAATGCAGGCCATTCGCATCCTCGCAGCAAGCCGAATCGAATGATTTGTAACATCACCTTGCTAGGTCAAATCAGCTCAAACCTAGAATATGACATGACCTAAGGTCAGGTCAATGTCAAATTTGGTTAAATGCAAATCATTACAACTGAAAGGATGAGACAAACCTAACGCCGTGATAATTACAGCCCTGTCACCATTGATTATTAAGTTATTCTGTTTAAAAAATTTTCCCGTGCATTTCCAATGGAGAGGTCATGGCTCGTACCTGACCTTAGGTCATCGATATCGAAAATACCGGAATATATTATGGTCATGCTATCTTAAACTTTTTTTGAGGTGAGGTCACCTGACCTGCACTGGTGACCTGAGCTGAGATGACCTAGCCTCAAAATTTTGAATAAAGTTGTAAAAAGATCAGGCACAAGGCATACCAAGTATGGCAGCGCTGCCCGCCGCCCTTTTTATTTTATCTACGAAAAGCACCTGGGGCCGGGTACCTGCTCCTGTCCATGTGGGTGTTGAACACCCCCTCGAACTCGGCTCCTGAAAGAAGCAAAAAAAAAAAAAAACGCGAAAGCGCTGAATAGCCCACGAAAAGTTATGAGGATACTATGTCAGTTACTGAGGTCAAAATGAGTCAAAGGCGTGAAAGTTTTGAGAATACTTTCATGACTCTAGCGCCTGACTGGGTTAACTTGGAGCCAATATTCAAGCGTCATTCAATTTCTCTCATTACAGAAAACCTAGTGGTACTACCATTTCAATAAAAGAACTCCCTTTAAGCCGTGGGTATCATCAGAAATAGAGCCATTTTTCGAACAACTTGCGTTTTCTACATGCCTTTCCAATGGGTATGCATACGTATTGGACCTTAGATCTGCGATATCAAAAGTCCCGGAATATATTTTCTAGCCCCCCGTGGGACAGGAAAATATGTGGTAAGTTTCAGATCGATAGATCCTGCCATATGCAATTTTTAAACATTTTATGAGGTTAGGTTACTTGACCTGGCCTGGTGACCTGACCTAGGATGACCCCAAATGATCATTTTCGGGGAAGTTGCGTATTTTGTCAAATATAAGTGCTGCAAGGTACGGCGGCGCCTTGCGCCGCTGTTTTCCGGCACCGTTGGAAAAACCTGAGAGGTGTTCAATTACCCTCTCCTCACTAGGGCGAGAAAAGTACAGTGAAATACTCACATTGCCGTAAATTAAACCAACGAATTATTAGGAAATGATTTCATGGGCCTATATGGCCTCTCATGCCTCTATTTTTATTTTGGAGTCCCTATGTCAGAATATAAAATATGATAGGTATGTACATACATAAAAATACTTGGTTGGTGGTAGAGGGTCAACCAATTTTCCGAGTCCAGTATAGTTAGCAAGGAATCCTGACCAGAGAAATGGCAATGATATTGAAACATTCCTAATTATCTCCTCAGATTCGCATAATCAACAGCATAAGAGCTCGAAAGCAATCGACATGCCGCGTTAAGCAAGCAATTAAAGAACCTTGACTTCTTTTGCCTTGAATTTTACAGCAGAGAAAGTCAAAAGCTTTGCTTGAATATAATGTCATTAAATTATCGGTTTCTGAACACCTACTGCCTGAGGAGGGTTCAAAGTGTACCATTCAGAAATACCACTGTTTTGATTGCTCAATCAGCAGAATAGACGAGCTGCTTACTTAAAAATGAGAGGAATAACCAGCTTCCATTCATAATGCTGGACAAAAATATACATCAAAGGCCCAAAGCGGACGCATATTCAGACATTGGAACCTGGGTGCCCGTCAGTGAAGAAGAAGAAAGGAGGGATTTGGCAATGTTTGAAACCAGGCTGATTTTCTAATCTCACCTTTCCACGTTTTCAGTGAAGTCCGTCTGGTACCTACAGATTAGAATATATCACTTTTGACATTTTGACATTTTCCAGAGTTTTGGGTGTAAGCTGCACTCAGAGAATTCTGAGCCATGATGCCTAGAAAATAAAAATACCTGGCTACACACCAGTCTTGGCCAGAGACCATGCCAATGCCATCATTTGCTTCACATTTACAGCTGCTCTATGGCTTTTAAATGTCTTTTTGGTCTATCATTGTCAGTTTAAAGGTTTTTGCCACTTTTTGCCAGTTTTTGCCACTTTTTCCTGGTAAATACCGGTCTTTACCAGTTTATGCCACTGGCTGGCATAAACCTAGTTTTTACCGGTATTTTGCCAACCCTGATTTCTAATTATCTCCTCAGATTCGCATAATCAACAGCACAAGAGCTGGAAAGCAATCGACATGCCGCGTTAAGCAAGCAATCAGAGAACCTTCACTTCTTAAGAATTGAATTTTACAGCAGAGAAAGTAAAACGCTTTGCTTGAAATCAAATGCCATTAAATAATCAGTTTCTGAACACCTACTACCTGAGGAGGGTACAAAGTGTACCATTCAGAAATTCCACTGTTCTGTTTGTTGTCAGCAAAATCGACGAACTGGTCACTTAAAAATGAGAGGAATAATCAGCTTCCATTCATAATACTAGAGAAAAGCATATCAAAGGCCGCATATTCAGACATTGGAACCTGAGTGCCCATCAGTGAAGAAAAAGAAAGGTAGGATCTGGCAATGTTTGAAACCAGGCTGATTTTCTAATTTCACCCTTCCATGTTTTCAGTGACCTACGTCTGTAACCTACGGATTATAATTTATCACTTTTGACATTTTTCCCAGAGTATTGGTCGTAAGCTGGTTATTCATAGCATTTTGAACCATGATGCCTAGGAAATAAAATACCTCTAACCTGCTTACACACCAGTCTTAACCAGAGACCATGTCAATGCCACCACTTGCTTCATATTTACAACTGTTCCATGGCCTTTTAATGTCTTTCTGGACTATCACTGTCAGTTTAAAGGTTTTTGCCACTTCTTTCTACTTCTTCATGGTAACTACCGGTATTTACCAGGTTATGCCACTGACTGGCATAAACCTAGTTTTCCCAGTATTTTGCCAACCTGATATACATATCAATGTATTTCAACCATGTTCTTCGCGACAGTGGTGGTTGAATTTCATTGAAGTGTCGAGGCAAATGAGCCTCTACAGGCGGCGAGGCACCGCCTCTTGGCCAAAGGTATGCGTAAAAGCTGCCCACTCACCCCACTTATAAGATGATTTTCTCACGTCGGGTGGCTACGCTTTTTGCCGAGCTTCGCAAAGGATTGCCGTTTCGCTCTTGTGCGCAGATCTTGCCATTAGAGACCGGAAATCGGCAGCCAACTCTGCGCGGGACGAACCGACCAACGCCCCTCCTTGGAAGGTATAATAATTGTTGGGGTTTAACGACGCTCCAACTGCCAGGGTCATACGGCGTCGCCAACTCTCACCCTGTTGGAAGGGATTTTGGGCATCAGATCGACTTATTCAGAAGCTCTGCCGGGACTTGAACCCGGGACCGTCTTTGGAAGGTAGGGCAGATGGAGACGGATAGGGCGCGGAACCGGCAACGAGACAGCGGATGCAGCGGCAAGGCGTGCGGCAGAAAGGCTCTGTTTGCGTATGCTGTCAATCCCGGTCAGGGACTAGTTCGTACACCTGAGTCAACTTCACAACTCGTGGCAACAGTATTGGAAAACGTTCACCGGTAATAAGTTCTGGAGATAAAGGCTGAACAAGGTGAGTGGTCCTCCTCATCGCGCTAATATCGGGGAGAGGAGGTACCTCTGCAAACTGCGCAATGATCACAAGCTGGCCACCCATCGATACACAGTCTTTGGGAGAAGCGAAGCCGCATTGCCGGTTCGTAATACGTCCTGGCCGGGCCCGGTTGCCTCCTTTTGCACGTACCCGCTCCGAGTGCGTACCAGCGGCTGTCGAAGGTCGGAGCGCATCCCAACACTCGTGAAAGCGTAGGCCACCTAAGGTCAAATAAGAATTTTCGGTGTTTTTCTCTATAAATATTGAATAAAAAAGATATAACTTTTATTTCATCACCGGAGTCTTTGTATGGTCACTGCAGTTCAAATGATATACATCATGACTATATCAGGTCAAGTTGGGTCAAACCGTTAACCTGGGTCAGGTCAAATTTTGAATTGGACCTGGCATAGCAATATCGCATATCATTCGATTTGTATTGACGAGAAAATTGCAATGGTGCATCAACTATTACTGTATCTTGATTGATTTAGAAGTTATTAGCGAAAAAGGGAACGCCATTATGCATGGACGGCTATGGACATTCCCAAGAACATTCCCAATGTTCAGTGACCTGCAGCTGCCTAGGCTTTGGCCTGACCCGAAAATGAATGGCACTGCAATGAAAGAGCAACTCAAGAACTTTCAAATCGTGTTAAAATGTTTCTAGCTATCTTAGTTTCTGAGATAAATGAGGTTTTCTTAGTACATCTCATAATAGCAATTTGTTACCTATTTTGCCCCTGGTGACTTTAATATTGGTCTGACGATAAAAATGGCCAAATTATCTTCGATATCATTCTTCGAAGAGGTTCCGATTCCTGTTTTACGATTTTTTCTAACTCTCTTAGTTTTTAGGTAGTGGGGGCCTTTTTTACTCTCCCGCCAACAGGGCGAAGGTGGCTCGTACCCGCGACCGGGGCAAGGGTTAATCACTACGTGGGAAGAGATAAAAACACCGAAACAAAAACGCTCCAAACAACGCGTGTATTGTTCTGTAAATATTAACAGATATGGCCACTCCACTGTACCCGGCATGCCCTTTATTTTTGCCCACACGCTTTCATTTTTAACTTAACACACAGGGGCGATAATATAATCAGTGATGCAGTGATGAGCCCAGGGCGACAGTTATGGAATAAGGACGAACCAAATTAGGATGGAAAGGATAAGCTGGGGTGACAGTGATTGGCCGGCGCGGCAAAAAAACAGAAGAGTCATAAGTCGAGGGCGGCAGTGATGAGCCAGGGGCAATAGCTATGAACTAGGAGCGGCGCGAATCAGAGTGGAGGTGATAAATTGGGGAGGGGTGGCACTGATTAGCCGGGGGCGGCACGAATCAAGGCAAAGGGGAAAAGCCGAGGACGGGAATGGTGAGCCATAGGTAGTAGTTATAAACTACGGGTGGCACGAATCAGGGCGGAAGAGGTAATCTGGGGCAGGGACGGTGGATCCGGGTGGGTGTGCAGTTTCACACCCTGAAAAAATGAGGGTGTGTAAAAGTATCTTTTTGCACACCCGGTTTTGGCTTGGTCTGGGGAGGCGCCCCCCCCGGATTTGGGTGGCGCCCCCAGCCGGCCAGGAGAAAATCAGGCCTAAACACCGCCTACCTGAATAGGTAGTACCCTCTGTGCGAAATAAAAATGGTTTCACATATGCATGGTGCCCCCGTCATCACAGCCGTCCCATGGTGAGCAAAAAACCCAATTTATCCACTAAACTTTGGGAAATTATGTCGGCCCTTGGGATATGTCCATCCCCTATGTCCATATTTCCATAGAAATACACCTCGTAAGAATTTGTCACAGTCGGAAGGCAAACTGCTACAACGTAGAGTAGAATCACGCCTATGTACACCTTCCGTGGAAATGGATTCCACCTTCCACATTTCCATCCCCTAATATGTCCATCCCCTTGGGAGCCAAAGGCGCCCCCTGGGGATGGAAGCCCCCACTGGGGAGGAAGGCGCCCCCTCCCGAGAATCTTGCACACCGGTCCGAAAATGGAATCCGCTGTCCCTGAGCTGGGAGCGGCAGTTGTGACCCCAGGGCAGCACGAATTAGAGCGGAAGTGATAAGCCAGGGGCGGCATTCATTAGCCGAGGCGGTAGCGATGAGCTGGAGGCAGCATAGAGCAGGGTGGCAGTGATAATTCGGGGATAGCACTGGAGAGCCACTGTCAGCAATAATGAGCCAGGTGCTGTTTGAATCAGGGCGGCAGTGACAAGCCAGGGCTGGCACGAATCAGGGTGGCAGTGATAGGCAGGAGGCGGCAGTGATAAACCAAGGCGGCATAAATCAGGGTGCTAGTAATGAATTGGGGCGGCATAAATCAGTGCAGCAATGCTGAGCCGGGGGGAGACACATGTATTAGGGGTAATCAAATTAGTACTGTGTGTGCTTGCGCACCCCAAAGATATAGAAAATTTCACCCCTGGCTGACACTAAAACAGAAAAAGCACGGCAGCAGCAGGCTACCATTTACTCGGTTTGGTAAATTCCTCCAATAGGCAAACAGATAAAGATTAGACGGTATTGGGCTGCTGATTGCTTTCTGGGGTGTTACAGGTTCCTGCTGACAAAACTGTGCTGACAACAGGGCTCAAGTTTGACTGGTTTTGGGGGCCATGGCCGGACTGGTCTCCTGGGCAGTGATAAACCAGGCACGGCAGTGATCAACCGGGGGAGGGGGCAGTGACGATTCGAGGGAGGAAGTGTCTAACCAGGGGTGGTTCACAACATATGGGTTGATTAAGAAACCGGTACAGTATTGATTAGCCAGGGGCGGCGTAAATCAGGGCAGTAGTGATTAATCAAGGCGGCAGTGATGAACCAGGGGAGACAGTGATTAGCCAGTGGGCGGCAGTGATGAACCAGGGGCGGCAGCGATGAGTCGGGGCGGCACATGTTTGGGTCAAAATATGCCGGGACAGCATTGGTGAGCCAGAGGCGGCATGAATTAGGGCGACAGTGATGAACCAGGGGCGGCAGTGATCAGCCGGGAGAAGGTCCATCATCATATTTGGGGTTTTAGGGCGCGCCGATATCTAGGGTCATACGACAATGATCAGCAAGGGGCGGCAGTGATCAGCCAGGGGCGGCAGTGGTCAGTCAGCAAGGGCTGTGATAAGCCAGGGGCGGCAGGTATGCGCCAGGGGGCAGCAGTAATTAGCCAGGAGGCGGCAGTGTTCAGCCAGGGGCGGCATTTATCAGCCAGGGGTGGGCAGTTATCAGTCAGGGGCGGCAGTTATCAGTCAGGGGGCAGCAGTGATAAGCCAGGGGCGGCATTTATCAGTCAGGGGCGGTAGTTGTCAGTCAGGGGGCGGCAGTGATCAGCCAGGGGCGGCTGTGATCAGCCAGAGGCCGGAGATTATCAGTCAGGGGGTGGCAGTTATAAGTCAGATGACGGCGATGATCAGCCAGGGGGCGAAAGTTAATGAACCAAGGGCGACAACGATCAGCCTGAGGGCGGCTGTGACAAACCACGGGCGGCAGTGATCAGCCGGGGTCGGCAGTGGTGATCAGGGGCGGCAGTGATCAGCCAGCGGATCAGTGATGAGCCAAAGGCGGCAGTAATCATTCGGGGGGGGGCAGTGATTAACTGTTGGTGGCAGTGATCAGGCGGGGGGACGTGGCGTCACTATAATAGGGTGAAAGTGATAAGTCAGGCGTCATTGATGAGATCTAGAGGTGGAAGCAATCAGGGTGGAAGTAATGAACCCGGGACAGGCAAACCTTGCAAGTGGTGGCACGAATCAGGGCGGCAGTGCACAGTGTTATAAGCGGCCGCGAAAACGGACAGAATACCCCGAAACCGACTTCCGTATTTCAGTAAATAACCTCAACTGGCCCGTACAGAATTGTCTGGTGCATGCGTTTTTGATATTCATATGTTTGTGGCATATCTCATTCTGCCGCTATATTGCTTCAAAGTTGCCACTTCTTCGTAGTCGTCCCGCGGATGAATGACGTCGTTTTCACACTGTCTTTTTCTTAATCCTGCTGCGCGTAGGTTAATCGGTGGATTTTTTATTGTGTGGTATCAAATGATAGTTTGATGTCTATTTTGTAGGATCAGCTATATTATTAAGCCATGCACCATTTGCCGAAGGATCATTGACCCCTGAAATAACGCTGTGTATTTTTTCCGTTTTCAACTCGGAGTATTTTGTTCAACTAGTCTCACACTTTTGTGAACAAAAGTGAACAATTTAATTTACATATCAGAAGAAAGCCCAATAAATTCTGGACAGGAGCCATCATGATTTTTTTGCATAGTTTTGCATATATACGGCTGAGACGGCATTGGAGACAGTGGTGCTCCGATCTCGGCGGCAGTTAAGGCAGGAACGCGTCGCGCGCCGACTCAGCTTACACGGGCGCTCGTGACCTTCGACGGGTGAATTTGATGCGTTAGGGCTGGGGTTGTATCTGGCAATGGCGGTATTTCACCGAGAGAGGGAAAGTTTCATTGATTTCCACAACAGTTCAAAAAGTTACTACCCCGGAATTTGGTATCCATTGCTAGGCTTAGTTAGGGTAAGTGCTGGTCAGAGATATACTTCCATCCGTGTGTACGGCAAGTCCTGTAATAGGTCAAAGAGTATTGCGACACCTCTGCTCTGTGAATACTTCCCTGGTACAAAGAAATACTTCAGGTTTAGCCTCAGCCGTGCGAAGAAGAGTGTCGTGGTTACGTGCGGGGATAATGGAGTTCCGAGTGAGCAGCGCAGAGCTGTTCAAACGGCTGAAAGAAAACGCTCTTTTTCGGAAGAACAGAAGAGATTTTGTCGAAGCTGCTTTTAATGATACTTTTGATTTCTTAGGTCTTCAAAGAGCGAGCATTTCACGCAATTCAGAAGATGAAATCCGGAAGAAGCTGGTGTCCTAACATGTCATTTTCAAGAGAAAAGTGGAACAGTGCTCCAGATCAATCGTGGCGTGCGAAAGCAAAGAAACCGACTGGTTAGCGGAGGACATATGTGAGCCCATCACACTTGTGGAAAATAGGCTACAGTTTCTACCGGAAAACGCCACCCAGGCCGGCCTCCTTCTCTGTACGACGCAGTCGGAGAGCGGAGCAAGAGATGTCGCGTCGCCAGTACTGCTGAACAGCATGGCACCCACGAGCTCGTCATGGCTGCCGCCCGAAGTGCCAAAACAGACGAGGATTCAGAGTTATCAGCTGTGCTTAAAGGGAATGTGGCACCTTCACAACGTGATTTTAACTGAGATGGCCAAGTTGTAAAGCAGGTCGGAAAACCCGGTACTCCATACTTCATTTGTCTTGGAACTCAATATTTCCGTAGAAAAAAGCTAAAACCTACCTGACACCAGCCCCCCTCAGCCCCCCGTCGCCGCCGGCCAATGTTGTGAGCTACTGGTGTGACGACATATGCTGACGTCACGATGAGCATCAGCCAATCGAAGCCCTTGAAGCGTTTCAAGTATGGTAGTGGTTGCCAGATCGTGACATCATCCACAGGCTGATATTTATTTCTTTTTCTAGAGGAGTATTTTTAAAAACCAAATATTGAGCTTATTGTACATTTTTCAGAGAAATCATGAGTGGTTTCATTATTTTTTACTAAAAGTACGCCTAATTACACCAAATTCCAGGATTCGACCAAGGTGCCACATTCCCTTTAAGGAAAGCGTCGCTACTCCAATTCGGCCCTCCAAGCTTCGCCGTGGAATGCGTGATAGTGCCAGGGTACAGAAGGCTTGTGCTCTAACTCCAGATGAAGCCCTGGCTGTTACCGTATCGGCAGACATGTCAACAAAAAGTTATAACATCGTGAGGAATATGACAAATAAAGTAAGTGCGAAAGAAGTGTACCCACCCCATTATAAAGTTGTGAACGCCCGGCAGAGATGTTTTCCTGGCGAACACATCAGTGTAACCGACAGCTCTGCCGATGTGCCACTGCAAGTCATATTAGACAATACGACAAGGAGACTGATAGAGGCTGAGGTTGACCCCACAAAGGTCGGAGCTGACGTCAGCCAGCCTCAGCCAGGTACATCCATCAGAACAACAGCCGATCCGCAGTGAGGCTGTATCTGGAACACTGTACCGTAAATGGGGATTTGATGGCGCCACTGGACAAAGTATATATAAGCAAGCGGCGCAGGATGGTGCTGCTATAGATATAGGAGCATATTTTGCTCATCGTTAGTCCCTCTACTGTTGGAGATTAACGACAAATGCGTGTGGATCAACGAAAAGCCGTCGTCAACTCGGAATTGCCGTCCAATGCACGTTCAATATGTCAAGGAAACCCCCGCAGTCCCCCGAAAAGTAATGAACAACTTTTCTACCCAGATAGAGAAGCTCCAGCCCTGTGCAGTCGACCTCGCTGGGACCACTGTACTGGTATCCTACAGTATGCAGTTGACAATGGTAGATGGGAAAGTTGCGAATGCACTGACTGGGACAGCGTCATCTCAAAGATGTCACATCTGTGGAGCTAAGCCGACTGAGATGAATGACTTAGAACAAGTTCGTCAGAAGGTGGCAAACAAAGTGGCTTATCAGTTTGGCCTCTCAACACTCCATGCGTGGATTGTACTTTTTGAGCTCACGTTGGCTATCGTCTTAGCTTATCCGTAAAGGCAAACGAAAAATCAGCCATCATCGGCCATTAAGTTTGGATTACTTTTGCGAGTCGATCGATATTCATATTGATTATGTTAGTTTGGAAGGTGACCTTGACCTGACCTCAGGTCAGGTTATTTTTGTGTTATGACGCAGCATAGTAATATTATACATCATTCGATTCGCCGTGACGAGAGGAAGGGCATAGTGTCTAAAAAATTATTCTACCTCAACTCTGTCAGACGCTAGAGCCCAAAAACACTACCCTAGCATGCCACCTTCTTTGACCTATCATGACCTCAATATTGACCTGAACCAAAAAGTGACCGATATAGTTTCGCCATGAATTTGTATGAGCTCTCCACCAGCCTTCGCGTTTTTTCGCTATCTCGCATAGGAGCCGAGTTCGAGGGGGGGATTTTCAAACACCCCCACCAGGGCGAAGTTGGGTCGGAGGCCCACCGGGGCGCGGGGTAAGTGTCAAATTTGGTGTCAAAAGGTGTGGTGAGTGTTAAAGTACACATCAGTTTTTGTTTCATGAGGCTCCGTCATTTAGTTCCCGAGATATTCAATTATGTCCGTTTTCGCGGCTCCTTATCTCACCACTGCAGTGGTGAGATAAGGATGACACTGTTCAGAGCAGCGGTGATAAGCCAGGGGTGGCACAGGTATTGGGGGTGCTCATCTCATGATTGGGGGTGCTCAAATTCTGACTGGAGGTGCTCGGGCACCCTCAAAGAGATAGGAACTTACACCCCTGGTTCCAAGACACCTTTACTTAAAGGGAGTGTCCGACATTTATAATGGGTTTTGAACTGAGATAGCAGTTTTGTAGAGCGTGTTGAGAAACCACTATCTGCATCTTTAATTTCACCCAAAGCTCTTGGTATAAAATTCAGCCAGCTTTGAAGTTCACAGTAAAAAGGGCTGTTGGCTTATTTCAAACCCTGAAGGAATACCTTCGACACAGTAGCAGTAATCTGATTGGTCGTAAGTCCAACGTCTCGTCCACTCGCTGAAAATACCATACGCTAGTGAGTGAACCACCATGCAACTGTCTGTCAACCGGAAACTTATGCAAAATGTTGTCCAGTTCAGAGCGTTATTAGGCTAAAATTAGTCCAATAACCGCAATACATGTCAAATCCTCCCTCCACCGTACTTGCCTAAGCAAGAGACAGATTTTTTGTCAAAATCCAGCTCTGAAATTGTTTCCTTACATCAGATATATGCATAATCTTTCCACCACTGAATAAATTTGGCCGCTGTAGTGACATCTGACGTTCAGTTCTTGCACCAGTGCTTCTTCTTGTACTGCACGCTATTTTCGCCGTGCGGAAATGCTGTAAATGGAGCTATATAGCGATTCTATGATCAATGTTTGGGATTTTACCGATCATAAACATGTTATTATTTTTCAACACGTGATATTTTGATGACATCACATATTGTTAGAAAAGAGGATATATTTTTGTTTTTAGCCTATGAAAGTGAGGAAAAATGCTGTTTCCTGGTTTTCAGACCTCTCTTGTTCTTAAAATTTTCTTTTTAGAATTTTCACAAACTGGTCCACTCCCTTTAAAGGTATGTTCAAGAGGGATTCCTCCACGCCCGGGTGACGTCACACGGGCGTGGAAGAATTCCTTCACCTGTGGGCCGTGTGTCAAAATGCTGCTAATGGCACTGCCCGCTTACGAATTTGCGAGAATACACAGCAATCAAGTTTAAGCCAAATGCAATAACTAAGCATTTCAGCATCAATTCTACGCTTCTTTTTGCAAAAATTTGGACATTTAATCATCTAATTTCCCCATGTTATAGGCTAAGAGATGTGACGTCACATCCAGTGACCTACGCTTGCTGTTGGAGGGGGCTGGAGTGGTTCAGCGTTTTGCCGACCTTTGCAAAGGATTGCCGTTTTGCGCGCGTGTGCTGAACTTGACATTAGAGACCGGAGTTCGGCGGCGAACATTGCGCGGGACGAACCGTCCAAAGTCCCTCCTTGGAAGGCAGCACAGGTGGATACGGATAGGGCGCGGAACCGGCAACGAGACAGCGGATGCAGCGGCAAGGCGTGCGGCAGAAAGGCTCTGTTTGCGTAACCTGCCAATCCCGGCCAGGGACTTGTTTGCACACCTTTGCAACTCATGGCAACAGTATTGGAAACCGCTAACAGGTAAGAAGCTTCTGGATATAAATCCCCCGCATAGTGAGTGGTCCTCCTCATCGCACTGATATCGGCGAGAGGGGGCCGCGGTAGTGGAATGGTCAGCGTAGCTGGCTACCACGCAGCCGACCCGGGTTCAAGGCCCGGCGACTCCCTTGAATAAGGAGCACACTGGCTCCCGAGAAACCCTTCCAGCAGGGTAGAGTTGGCGATGCCAAATGACCCTGGCAGTTGGTACGTCGATATGCCCCAAAAATTATTTGATATCGGCGAGAGGAGGTGCCCTTTGCAGACTGCACATTGATCACAAGCTGGCCACCCATCGATACTTACTCTGGGAGAAACGAGGCGGCATTGCCGGTGCTGTGGAGGAGCCCCCGCCCCTCGTCAGTGAGGCATGTGTTATCGACTTGCCCCGGGTATGCCAAAAACGGACAAATCTCTTTGGGAAGAGACCGCGAGCTCTGACAAGGACCGAGTTGCTTGGGCGGTTCGCTTAGCAATGAAATGGATGATGTCATGATGGGAACTTTCGACACTTGGGATTCCATCCAATATGTAAGCTGCAATTTAAACACAAATTTCGTCTGTATCATCACAAAATGTTCGTTATACGTCCTGACCGGGCGCAATTGCTCCCTTTTGCACGTACCCGCTCCGAGTGCGTACCAGTAGCTATCAATGGTCAGAGCGCATGCCAACACTCGTGAAAGCGTGCACCAAGGACTTAGTCTAGTACGTCATGGCTCCCCTTGAAGAATATCTTGCTTAAAAAGGGTGCATATTCATCGAAGATACACCAGTCCGGTGACCCACTCTTTAGGGTACATCCCACTCTCGCGCCTGAGCATCTCTCCTCGACGACGCGACGCAGGTACCAAAGGAGAGCCCGGCGCACTCGTCGATGAGTTGCGACCCCGTCTGTGACCACAGCTCGCTCACGGAGAAGCACGGGCCGACCGAACTTTGCCTTAAACACTTCCCGCCAGCTGCCGCACACAAAGTCAAAAGGCGAGTAAATGTATCCGAACACGAGAAAATCTGTTGAAGCAAATTTAACTCACAACTGACCTGGCAAACCGCCTTCCTGAGCCCAAACATTCAACAACTCAAACTCAATGCTCTACACCCAGGACGACGTCAAGCGCTCCGGACGGTCCTACTTTGATGGCCGTCCAAGTCATCATAACCATCACGGCACGGACCGTCTCTTCCCTCCTTCTCAACAGCCGTGCGTCCCCTCGGCAAATCAAACCCACCATCCCTTAACTCTGCCGCGGTTTCTGGAAGACGTTGGCCTGCCGTTTCTGGCAGCAGCAGTGCCGATATACCAGTAATCACACACAATCCCCCGAAAATTGCTGACGGTAGCAGAAAATTCACATCATGCAAGAGGTCCACGACAAAGGGCGAAATCATTCCTCCAATCTGAGAACATGTGCTTCCAACGCTAAAGCCAATAGTTCGAACAGACGTCGGCATTATTTCAGTTACGTAGGTATAAAGCATGCTATAAACCGAAGCAAGCATGAACTTCGCGAATACGCCCAGACAGAGCCACACGACTGGGTCACGCTTCACAGCAAACAACACCATGATGATGCCGGCACACAGCAGAGGAACGACCAGCATTGGACGTCGGCCGATGCAGTTCAGCAGCGGAGCCTGGAAGTAGACTGGAAGATCAATCAAGCCTAACAAAGCACCGGCCAGGTACAAGTTGTCGCTCAGCTGCGCAACATCAAAATGGAGACCATAGTAGGCGGCGCCTACTGTAAACCAACACAGTCCCATCAGAGCTGTCCATCGCAACAGCTTGGGAGAACTCCAGAACACACTGATGACGGCTCGCACGCTGGTGTCTGCTTCTGTCTGCTCCACCATCTGGTGGCGACGCACCTCACGGATCTTAAGACGTAGCTGCTCTACATCAGGAGGCGGCTTCCCGTTCACCCGGGCGGCTGAAGTGAGCACGGCGACCGCCTCGTCTTCTCGATTGTGGAGGATCAGCCAGCGCGGAGACTCGGGGATCAGATAGGTCATGAGGCCGTGCACCGCCAAAATCCCGGCATATACAAGCTGCAGGTGCCACCAGACGCGAATTTTGTAGGCAGCTGCCGCCAGCGCCATTTGCCCGAAACAGTTTGGTGATTTGATCAGCTGACCGACCAGAGCACGCCACTTTTTCCCCACCATTTCAAGCGCCAGAACAACACCGGTGTTTACCGCACCAATCCATGCAACGCCCTGAACGGCTTTGATGGCCAAATACACCTCGTAAGAATTTGTCACAGTCGAAAGGGAAACTGCTACAACGTAGAGTAGAATCACGCCTATGTACACCTTCCGTCGACCGATTCGGTCTCCTAGCTGTCCAGAGACCAGGGCGCCGACTATACCACCGCCCTGAAGGGCAGACTGCAAGGCAGACAACAGCGGCTTGCGATCGCACACCAGGTCCCACTCGGAGACCACTGTGGAGGCGTCATCGGCTCCATCACCGTCAGTGTCCAGGTCGTACCGCCAGCTCTGGCAGGGCGCTCCGGCGGTGGTGTAGCACTGCGAGGCCGACTCGGAGATGTCGCGGAATGTGACGTTGTCTGGGTAGCCGTCGGCACAGCGGAAGTCGGGGGTGGCACCGAGGTACATCAGTCCCACGTAAGACATGGGAGATGTGAATACCAGAGAAGCTGTCCAGAGCGCGATGAGGAGCTGCCACTTCCCGATGTCACCAACCTGGCTGAGAATATCGTCACAGTGCGCGGGTGTGTTGGCCCCACGCCGCTTGTTTTCAGGACCGTTGTTGCCGTCGGAAGAGATAATGGCCAGCTCGATTGTAGTGGGAGCGTGAATAGGTTGTTCAGATCTCACTTTTGGGCCGCTTCCATTCGCCTGGCATGCTTCCCGAACACCATTGCTGGCACCGGAAGAGGCGTTGTTGTTCATCGACCGAACTTCCATCCCTACGCAACGCCAAACTCAGTCACCAAAGCTTTGAGCCCAATGTCTAGCGTTTCACCTACGTCCTTCCTGCCAAAACTGATGCGTCGCCAGGTGACTGAAGTGTGTGGCCGACAGAGGGCCGTGGAACCCCCGCCGCTCCACACAGTCGGTGGCTGCTGACTGCCACGTTGGGTGGCTGCCAGCTCTGCTCTGTGCAGGGCAACACTGCGGTCCACTGGGCACGTTGATATGCGTTGTAAGTGCACGCGTCCCTACACCAAACCCCTCATTATGTTGGCCTCAAATGAGCTTACAACCTGCCAACGCCCACGATCATAACAATCAGGCGGCTGGCTAAAACCTTTGACATTGGTGTTTGAACGAAGCGTAACTGGCACATCTGTCCCTAAGTATAACAGTAATTGCCTGAGCGAGCTGAGAAAAACTGTAATATATAACTGCACCCAGTGGCGGACCCAGTACTTCATTCCGGGGGGGCGGCTGGCTAGGGGGCTCGAGCCTCCTCCACCATTGCCTCGGATCAGCCTCCGTCTATGTATTAACTATAGGGATGTGGACATTTCGGGGATTGAGCTTAAGCCCCCTAGCCTCCCCCTGTATCAGCCACTGCTTGTCCCGCAGAATGACAGGCACGGTGGGCGAAGTGTAGTGCTGCACATGTGTTCGTGGTTTTTAGCGATGGCTATGTTATAGTTGTTGCAACTGTTGGGGTTTTGTTGTTGTAACTGGCCAATAGCCATAAAAAGTCGTGTAAGTCTAGTAACTTAGTAAGCATGTAAGTTGTCGCGGAGCACGTTTTTAGGAGCAGTTTTTGGAGGGAGCCAAACCAACGTTTGGGGGAAAATCGAGAAACAATCGGGAAAAATAGTGTTTTCATAGAAGCGCAGCTAAAATTTGGCATTTTGGGAGGGGACAAACAATATTACTTTGGGCTTTGGAGGGGCCACGGCCCCTTTGGCCCCCCTTGGATCCGCCAGTGCGCTTTGTTGACATAGTTCTGGTACATGTTACCAAGTAGTGTGATTAAACGAGAAACTCCAAACGAAATAAAACAGGGAAATATAATGCACCAAAAGTTGGAGAACTGTCCAAACACATCATACTCGTACGCAGATGCGTACGATATGCGCTTCTTAACTGCGTATTGAGGTGTTACGTGTGTATGATCAAGCTGTCCAAGAAAATAACGAGCAAGTCCGCCATTTAATTTCCAAATTGATTGCCAGGTGCACTTGGAAGTAATAGCTTGAGTTTCCATGTAGTCAAAGGTAACAAAACGAAGTGTGTTTACCTGCTCTGTCATTTTTATTCGCGCACATGCTGCACATTTTCTCATAATGCCCGTGGATGAGGGGTGCTGTTGAAGCCTTTCTTGTCGTACTCCTGTTTTCTTCATCTCTGTCTAGTATATGCTTTCTTTGACAACGGAAAAATAAAAAATGAAACAATTTCCTGAATGATCCTGATAATTTTCTCTACCTGAATTTTTTTGCAACATTTGGAAACTTGGTGAGTCGAATACAAATACACCAAACCGGACGCGCAACTCCGTCACAGACGTTGCCGAACAGATATGTCCAGGGAGGCCGATAGCAGCAGAGATTAGCCAGCAATGCACACCCGGCCAGGCCACGTCATCTACAAAATACAGCCCGCACACCGTGTCAGGCCGCTCTCCTCTCTCTCTCTCGCTCTCTCTCTCTCAGTCTCTGTCTCTCGCTCTCTCTGTCTCGCTCTCTCTCTCGCTCTCGCCCTCTCTCTCTCTCTCGCTCTCTCTCTCTCCCTCGCTCTCGCTCTTGCTCTCTCTCTCTCGCTCTCGCTCTCGGCCACAATATGGCCTAGAGGGGCGCCACTTTTTTTGGCACCCGACCGCAGGAATCGAAACACCTACCATTTTGGCATTCTAAATGGTGACAACCCAAGGCGGGCAAGGTGACAAAAACTATCCGACATATTTCCTCCATACAAATACCCGAACCAATCACCGAAATTGGCAACTATAATCTGAGCTCGCATTTTTTTTCAACAACTAGGATGGTCCAGGAGTTTCCATTGGTATCCTACTTAGGCAAAACGTGCCACATTTTGCAGCCTGGGCTGGTGACACGCTTATGATTTGAAATTTACAATGGTGACACACTGAACACTTTTTTGGCCCCTGACCGACCGTTCGGGGGCGTGAGGAGGGGCGAACGGGGTACCTGCCCCCCATTGCCCCCTGGTTCCGGCTGGGTTTTTACGGACCGCATTTGGGATATCCCAGCAGTTGCACCTAATGCCAGCGGATATTCTATGGAGTGCCCCCCCGGTAATTATGTAAGTCAGCTTATCCTTGTGCTGTGACTAGACCCGTTCGCATCCCTTTTCACAGCTCCCGACACGAAGAAGCGGAATGAGTAGCCCCATCAGTTAGAGGGGCATATTTCGGGCGCGGCGTGTTCTAAGGTCAAAGAAGACCACCTTCTGTGGTCAATAATGTCCCGAACAGGCGGGTGTTGTTGGTATGGCAGGGCACCAGACGATGCTGCCCGATGTAAGGCCTGGCTGCCGCTTCCTGGTTGGAAGAAGAGTTCACCACGCTGCATGATGGTATCTCCACCTATAATATCTACATGATGGGCTCCTTCTTGATGGTCGTCCAGGCATCAGCAAGAATCTCTGGTTTTCTGGCTGCGTGGAATTTCCTCCCTGATGTTATTACATGACTGATTTCTGGATCATCCTGCTCCAGTCTCATTGCTTCAACCATCCTCCCCGTCAAATGGAGTTAGTCTAAAGCATTCGTGGATCCAGGATTGCTGTTCGGAGGGGCGGGTGCATGGTGGAGAAGGCACTTTTGGACGAAATAAACTATCAGGTGGGCGCCAAATCATATTGTGGGAGCGCCAGTACTCGAATCCTGGGAGGCGGGGGAGGGTGGGAAGCGACCTTCCAGGGGGCACCGAGGGTCCATCGGTGAGGGGGGGAGAGCGCGAGTGCCCCTTGCTGCCTTAGATCCGCCCATGGCCTAAAGACCCCTTGTTTGTCTTCCCGGGGGCGGGTCTCAAGGACAGTTAGTTTCCTCATCCCAAAAACTAGGGTTTTAATCTCAGATTCAATATAATGTAGGAAATTAAGACATTATCCACAAACTGTCAACAGGCAAAGAAAAACACAAAAAGTTAACACATGGGTAAAATGTACCCTTGGAAATTCGTAACGAATACTGACGAACCCTGTACAGTTGTGGGCACATTAACGCGAAGTGGAAAGGTGTCTGATGTCAACGTGCAGAGGAGGGGGTCCTAAAACGCCCCCTTTTGGGATCTCAGAAACCCAGAGTTATAGATGTCTGTTTGGGGGTTCGTGAAGGCTATGGTGATCTATATGATGGCCAACTTTCAATGACCATCTATATCTTCAAGCCTATAGCAATATCTTCAAGGCCAAACGAAGCTAAATCTTGGCCGAGCCTGAAAATTGAGTAACATCAATTATGACGTCATACTGAGCACGCCATCTGGACGAAAATATCGGGGCCAATGACCTTGAAAATGCTGGTTTTGCCTCGACCTGAAGCCTTCAACTTCATTTGATTGACCTTGATGTAGCATCCAATTACTTGGTGTTATGACGTCACCACTCGGTCTACAGTAGAGGTGAACTGGTTCGATTGCACGATAGTGACGATGCCAAAATATATATCTACTTTGAAAACATACAAGTCAAACACTATTCTGCATGATTGTAAAATTATTTTACCAGTAGGCGCGCCCATGAAATGTAGCCGAGTAGTGTTACCCGGGGGCCACGGGCTCTCCGACCAGCTCGGAAAAAGAGGGGGCACATCAAGACCTCTCCACCCAGCGTGTTCATGAGTAGGATGATAATGGTGGCCGGGGAGGGGTTCATGAACATTTCCGGTTCATGGGGAACAGAGCACCGAACCCTCGGAAACGGGCCCGAGCGACGGATTGCTTGGATCCGGGCAGGACCCTGAGACTATTCCGCTGGCTACCAGGGTTTCAGTGGCGGATCCAGGGGGGGGCTAGGGGGCTCAAGTCCTGCACTCCCGAAATGTCCGAGCCCCTATAGTTAATATCATCATGTATTACTCACACTTCCACCCACATGATATGGCTTTCAAAGTGTTGTGATGAGTATTAAATGATTATAAACTACGGAAGGAGATGGTAAGGATGAGGAAAGGTGGGGATAAAGAGGATGGGAGAGAGGTCGCTGCAGCCACAGGCGCAAGCGCTCACATTCTCCATGTAGAGTAAAGATAAGGACAAGGATTAGGTACCGGTAAAAAACACACACACAGACACACATAGAGACACAATCGCACACACACTTCGAAAATTTAAACTAAAAAAATATGAGGATGAAAATGTTTGATTCTTCTGCTTCGTTCTCATTCTGTCTTCGATCTGACAAATTTCGTTGATTGTTCTCCATCTTATCTGTGACAGCGTTGACCTCCATACTTCACTGCTGTTCAATAGTTGCGTTTTTCTTTTCCCTAACTCCAGTGCTGATTTTCTCTTTCCCAAAACTTGTTTTTTCTTGTTCTCTAAAATTAGCCATCTTAAAATATTTCCATGTTCCCGCCGTAGAAGTTTTTTCTTGAAGGAGCTCACAAAAACACGTGAAAGGCAACAAAAAAAATCAAGAAGATAAGCGACGGAAAGACGGTAGGAGGCCAAAAATGATGATTTACTTCTTATTTTTATCTTCTTGCTTGCACCAGAGACGGTTGATGTGAACGAAAATTAGCACATAATGTATCCAAAAGAATATACCCTTCACCAGTATAATATCATTGTTGATTTTGAATTAGAACACAAGTATTTTGATATTTTCTAAGAGCACGGAAAACCCGTCCATTCCTTGTCGTTGGAAGAACTGAACGGGCGGCGCGGCGCGGCGCCAGCCCCCAACCGCCACTGCAGGGTGTACGTTTGTCACCATTAGCCTGTTGGTGCCGCCAGACTGCCAGCCTCTACCTCCCAAGCCTGGACCAGGCACAGCCTCTGTTTGTTGGGATAACTGAGAGGGTCGATGGATCATGATCTGTGATGAATATAGTAAATGTTGAGATAAATTCACCCCACTCATCTCTGCACACTCAACACTGGGCGCGGTACCCGCTGTACCAGCCGACCAATTGGGCTATGACGTCGGGTGAGCTACACTTTGATACCAGTCACTATTATAGTATGGCTATAATAGCCAGAGGCGATATCACAGACTTTTCCACAGGGCTGACTATGTTCGCCACGAATCGCCATGGTGGTAACCGGGTTCAGTAATAAGATGGCTGTGCTTGAAATCAACAGAATTATACCTACAATATCATGTGACATTGGACGTTCTGGTAATGCTTATGCTAGCGCGGTTGGGGCACCATCAATCCCCGTAACTTAAATCAGGATTTCAGTCCGAGTATCTATTGTGAAGGTCGTTCCACATGAACGTGAAATCAGACCTTCGTGTATGGATATGTGTTAATCCGATATTCGACGTTGCAGCCTCGAATTTTGTTGCCACCGGGCGACGATCCGGTGGCTTGTTAATACAGTACATTCCCCACGAATTTGAGTCGCAGAAACGACAAAAAAACGGCAATATGAGAAAGATAGACGCATCAAACAATTCACACCATCAACAGAGAGTAGGACATCAGATAGCGCTCGGGCAGTAACTGCTACCTAGATGTACTCTTAAATTTTCGTTACAGTAACCAGTTCAGAAACCGTGCCAGCAAACGGTCGCGTGTCAAAATTTTCTGGTCTGGCTTTTAAGTTTTTTCGTTATTTTCTAAGTTGCGTTGCATTCTGAAAGAGCCAGAGGAGCGGAGCCCTTAATGTCCGGTGAGGCTCCAGCCTCACCCATGCTCGGTACAGTCTCACCAATGGGCCGCTGATTCACACATATTTACACGGTCCCGGACCAGAAGGCCATGGGAAATACAATCACAGACGAAGGATAACTGTACAGCATCTCCTCTTTGAACATAGTTCCTTTTTATTAGCAGCGTGCACTTCCACACATGAGGCGGCTTTTCAAGCGCCGTCGTAATGGACATAAAGTAATGCAAACTATGGAAGGAAACGGTAAGGAGATTCCGTTTTCGACAAGAAGAAAAACCGTAAATGGAGGAGGTGCCCATTATCATTTCTAAGACAGGTTGATATTCCATTTCGGGCAAAACCAAATCTCCCGATGGTCCGCGATTATAGTCCTATGTAAACCTCGAGACTAGAATGCAAGTTATTAAATAAACAAAACGGACTTTAACTCCTCATTGCATTCAATAAATATTTTTGGGGCTTATCGACGCAACTGCTGCCAGGATCATATGGCGTCGGCAACTCTTGCCCTGTTGCAAGAGTTTCTCGGGAGCCAGCTAGCCAGCTTGCTCCTTGTTCAGGGACGCCGCCGGGCCATGAACCCTGGTCGGCTGCGTGGCAGCCAGCTACGCTGACCACTCCACTACCGCGCCCCCTTCAGTGCATTCAGAAGGGCACGATTATTAAAATCGCGCTCCAGCCAGTTCTTCAATTTCATAAAAAATATTTGTTTCAACGAACTCGGCAAGAATATCACGGCAGGTTGACACAACACATATCAAATGCACACACAGCCCCATACGTCTTTGACCGTACTCACGTGCCGCCATCTTCCGAGTTATGCCTGTACTTGAAGTGATAGCCGTCGGCCGCCTGGGTCACACTGGCCTCCTCTTCAAAGACGAGAGTGGGCACATTCGGGTCCTCCGGGCTGGGCTCCCACCGGCGCACCCTCCGGAGGAGGTCAGCTTCTGGGGATCAAGGACATCCGGGTAACTGGGTAGACAGAGCGCCACGTGGAAACGGACGATTGCTTAGGTACCTCAAATACCTCACACACTGTTTAAATGTTAGTCATGTTGATTCAAAGGTGTTTTGATGGCCCTCTCACACGCTGGTAAAGATAAAACACCAATCCGTTAAAATGAATATTTCGAGGTCACTTGGACATCAGAGATAATATGTCCGGGATATTTTTATTGAGGCAATGCATCTTTCATTGCATTTTGTTCGATCTGGCAACGGGACGAGCTCGAAGTGCCGTCGATTTTAAGGAATTTAGTCTTTATATTTTACTCATGGTGTGAAGGTAATACAAAACCCCTTTGAATCTGGACAGCTAACTTTCGTGTAATCGTCATGCTGGTCATCTTTGTGGTCGTAAACGCAATGAAACCGGTACGGCCATGGTTCACTCCCTTTTCAACTAACAATGTTTATGATTATGTGTATGAAGTTTATCTGAACTAAAATATACAGCTGTGAGAAACTGGGACCAATGTACAGGAAGCATACACCTACCGACAATTTGTTTAGAGGCATGAACTGGTTTATTATCGATACGACACGAGATGTAAGGTCATATTGCACTACACCTTTCTCGAACGTTACTATGATAGTGGTTGCCTCAAATACCGCAATCAGATCAAAGTGAACAGTTCGTCAACAAAGAAATAACAACGCAAAAATACATGTGCTTTAAATTTCGCACTCTCACAGTACTTAAGACCAATACACTGGACCCAGACAGGACCCGGCCCGATAACTACCATTCCGCTGCCAAAACCTGCTGAGTGCGGCTCCCGCTCACCGTTAGGCGTGTCCGAGTACTCCCACAGCTTGTAGGCGACCCCAGAGTGGTTGCGGTGGTTGAACTGTTGCACAGAGTGAAGTCGGGAGCGGTTGGCAGCGATGGACCAGACGACTGACCCGGAGAGGTCAAGTAAGGTCAGCCGACCTCGACAGGACGGACACACGCCCGAGTTCTCCACCTGGAGGGGAGGGGGTGATACTCGGCCAGTGTGTCTTAATAACTCCCTTCGGGGTATCGCTGCTTGGAAGTTGGTGGCGAAGGGGAGTATAATGCAACTTATCAGGTACTATAAAAACAATTGCTGCTCTTTTGCATATAACGACGTCGAAATACTGGACTAGCGACTGAAATTCACTGAAGAGCGAATTCGTTGACAATGTGTAGAATGGCCTGTCTTCTCGAGTCCTGGATGTAACATATACTAAGATTATACACTCGGGTACATCACTTCATCAGAATCATGTAAGTAATATCACAAATTCTCAGTCATAGTGTAGCCAGACCTCGAATAATTGAATTCGGGTATTCGAGGCCTGGCTATACAATGGCTGAGAATTTGTGATATTACCTACATATTTCTGATGAAGCGCTGTGCCCGAATATATATAATCTTAGTGTATTTTACGTCCAGGATTCGAGGAGACAACACATTCTACACCCTGTCAACTTATTATCATGCTCCCCGCCGCAGCACTGCAAAACCTATAGAGCGAATTCAATCCACCGTACCTCATCCAGCAGCCATGCTCTGCAGCGCCACAGTTTCCGGTGCTGTATGCAGATGATCGACATCAATGTGGACGCTAACTGAGCTTTCCCCTTTCACCAAGCTTAATTAAGCACACACTCAATCGAGGGGCCCGAACCAACGCTTCACCGGCCCGGCTTTGCAACTACAGAGCGTCTATTCAAGCCAATCAACGCTAGAACAAAGAGACTCCAGCGCACCGCTCAGCCATCGGTCTCCGGCCTCATCCCAATAACGGCATCCACGTCTTCCGCTGCCTCACCTGCACCTGGTACAGCGCGTTCTGAGCTGTCGGGGCCTTGACGTAGCTGAAGACGGTGTCCGGCATAGAGGACGTCCGGATGGCGCTGGTCAGGCTGGTCAGGGACACGGTCCGTGGAGAGACTGACGGCGGGTGCTTACGTCAGAGGGCGCTGGTCAGGGACACGGTCCGTGGTGAGACTGACGGCGGGTGGTTACGTCAGAGCCAGAGGGTGCTGGTCAGGGACACGGTCCGTGGAGAGACTGACGGCGGGTGGTTACGTCAGAGGGTGCCGGTCAGGGACACGGTCCGTGGAGAGACTAAAGGCGGGTGGTTACGTCAGAGGGTGCTGGTCAGGGATACGGTCCGTGGAGAGACTGACGGCGGGTGGTTACGTCAGAGCGGCAACAAAGGGTGCTGGTCAGACTGCTGATCACGTGATTCCATGGTTCTAAGAGTTTAAATGAGCGTATTCATTATGATAAAGTAATGCAGTAACCAGACCAGAATCATAATAATAGAGAGTCATGAAAAAAGCAAAGGGTTAATATTTCGACATGTGTCTTCGCCAGAATAGGTAGTTTGAACGTCAATGACAATTCAATGAGAGAATGGTCGAATGGAAATTCAAACATTGCTTATTCTGAGGAAGACACCCAGTCAAATACTGATAAACCATTTAGTATGTTTTACAGTTTTCTATTACTATGAGCGCAAACCAGTCATTCCTTTATTACTGATGACTACAGACCGGTTGGAATAGCACAGACAGATCCAAGGGGACATGGGGGTCACGTGCTCCCGATTGAACCTTGCCACCCTCTGAAGCATCGCTGCCCCTCCAGAATGCGAGCATCGGCGCCCTGACGACAACATTTGGCGCCCCCATGATAGGTTAAACCGTGCAAAAAATGACACCCCTGGTCCTAATGGCTCCATCTTGCGCATCCCGCTTCGGGAATCCCGGATCCGTTTATGTGTGACAGTGCCAGGTAAAAATACAACAACGACAGACAGGAGACGGGAAATTATTTCACCATATCCTCAGAACAGACGATCATTGATTGTCTGGTTTTAGTTTTCCGCAATAGTATTGTTGGCGGACTTTTAAAAACAGGCAGCTCCAGACACTGCCCTTGGGAGCGGGGAGGAGGAATTTAAAACAAAATGTATTAAGGAAAATGTGGGTAAAATCTGGTCTTTGGGGGATTTACGGGCCGTGGACCGGAAGATGCTCCTCCCCCCCCGGCTTGGGACCGACAATGCCTTAACTATTACCGGAACAGGCCGGAACAGGCAGGATCATTGAAGCACTTCGGCATATTCCTGCTGACCCTTGGACGGCACACAGGCTACTCTCCACGGCAAACTAAAATATCATTCCGATCTCCTCTCCTCCCTCACCTCCAGCCAGCAGAGACACACACTCCAGTGTGACATCAGTCCCTCACCTCTGGCCAGCGGAGACACACACTCCAGTGTGACGTCATACCCTCACCTCTGGCCAGCGGAGACACACACTCCAGTGTGACGTCATACCATCACCTCTGGCCAGCGGAGACACACACTCCGGTGTGACGTCATACCCTCACCTTCGGCCAGCGGAGACATGCATTCCGGTGTGACGTCATTCCCTCACCTCTGGCCAGCGGAGACATGCACTCCAGTGTTACGTCATACCCTCACCTCCAGCCACTCACTCCTCTGACATCATCTGGAGTGACGTCATGATGACGCCACTCCAGTGTGACGTCATACCCTCACCTCCGGCCAGCGGAGACATACACCACAGTGTGACGCCATAACCTCACCTCCGGCCAGCGGAGACATACACTCCAGTGTTACGTCGGCTGCCCCGTCCTCCGGAGTCATGCTCAGCAGCACGGGACACAGCTCCATGTCGCCCTGTGACGTCCACAGAGCCAGTCAGAACTAGCTGGACAACAATCGACATGCGGGGAGGCAAACCCGTGCGTTCGCTGCATCGCTGGCGTTTGGAACCCCACCAAGGAAGCGCGACTTTCATAGTTACACATAGTTAGATCGGTTTTAGAGACCGCTCCACACATGGGTGGAGATCCCGGGAGAGGGGTCAGGGCCTCTCCCTAGATTTTGGGTCTCCTATAAGCATAGTATAGGGTTCATATTACCGTGCCCGCGGTAATATAACCTTGGATCGAAAAATTACTCCAGCCCTGCCTTCAATGGCCCCCATCCTGCACACAATCATGCCAAGCGAGG
The DNA here is from genome assembly GCA_034440635.1 of Lepas anatifera. Taxonomy (NCBI): domain Eukaryota; kingdom Metazoa; phylum Arthropoda; class Thecostraca; family Lepadidae; genus Lepas; species Lepas anatifera. The sequence continues at coordinate 5,038 of JAOTON010000590.1, read as the reverse complement.
GAGTGAAGAGAGTTGGAGGGCCAGGGTATTTTCATTTGGATTCGTGAGTCCTGCACTGAGCCTGCGTTTTAGTGACACTGCCACCTTCAACATCTATTCCGTACAGAAACAACACTCTGGCCTAACCTAGCCACACAGCGCCACCTACGACTCACCTTAGCCAAGATCATGCCAGTGGCGCCATCTGCGATCATCAGCTGACTGCGCGGCTGCGTGTGGCGGCCGACTAGCCCGGCCACCAGCAGGTCGGCGACCCCGTCCTGGGTCAGGTCAGACACCAGCAGGGGCGGCAGCAGCGACACCGGCCTGGTGGTGCTGTTGTGTAAGTGCAGGTACCACTCCACCTCGTCTGAAGGACGGCAGGGACGGAGGTTAGTAAACCACTGTACAACGGGTACTGATCAAGTAACCATTACAACGGTGTAACCACTCATACCACCACTCAGATTCGAGATACATTCTTCGAACCAGATCTGCCTTAACGGTGTTTAAACGCACTTTATAATTCAAACATCCAGGGGCGCTGTCATGGGTTTTCTAATGGCAGGGCGGGGGATAAGCTCTGACCTGACCACGAACAGGGCGGTGGGGGGGGTTGGCGGGAGTCAAACCCCCAATTGGATCAATGTCCCGAAGCAGATTAGCGAGAGGAAACGCAAAAAAACAAACTGTGAATATTTACGTAGGACCCACGCTGACAAAGAGAAGATAACTCAGGTCGACTTCTAAATTGTGCAGAAGAAACCCCTCCCCTCTCCTGGTACACAATTTTACGTCACCCATCTCCCCGTTGCGGTCCTTCACTCGCTTCACTCTAACACACTAGCCGGCGTTCTCGGGCCAAGACCACCACGGCGCGTCCACTCACGCCTGTCCATGTTGACCAGCACCATCATCTTGGAGCTGCCGGTTGCCAGGCACTCGAAGATGCCGTTACCATTCAGATCGACCCCGCCGCACTGCAGGTCTACTGGCGCCTGCGGATACCAGCCAGGGCGTCAGGGACAGGGGCGGATGCAGGAGGCAGGTGACCCCCCGCGCCGCGATCGAGGATCCCACGCATTGAGCTCTGACTCCCCTTCCCTTACTTTCAGGATTAAAACAGCCGTGCCCCCGCGGTGTGATATGCGCAACCACACTGATCACACCGTCAACACGTGGCGCCCCCTGGTCAAAGTCTCTCCCCGCCGACGGGGAGATCCTGAATACGCCTGAGGTGGGGATAAAGACACTGATCTGGACAGTTACGCTTCGTTCTGATGCCGGTTCTACGTGGCTTTCCTGGAGATACAGGACTGATCGGTGATTTAAAAGCATGGTGGTGAGGCGGAGAAATGTAGCAAAAGAAGGGCTCAATGCAAAATATAAAGAAGCGGAGGGAAACAAAGAGAAACAGTCAACAGAAATTAAGGCACCAAAGAGGGGGAGAATACATTCATACTGTTTATGGGGAGAACAAGACAAAGGCAATAGAATACACTTCCGATTAGAAAGAAAAGAAAAAAAATACCAAGAAGAAACAGCATTAAGTCATTCTGCCGTCCAACGGAAGAAATGCGTATGTCACGTTACGCGTATTTTACAGGAGAGCGTTTTTTCGTTTTGCTTAACATTAGCGGACCCCTGGGACTGACTTGAAAAGGCGATACAACTAAACATTTTGAGGGAATTTCGTCAAATCATTTAATAGGTAGATGCAGGTTGCCTTTCTGCATTGAATGATACCAAAATCCCAAAAATCGAAAAAATGTGACTTACGCTCTTCTTCCGTGGGACGGCAGCATTATTATAAAAGGCAACAACCAATAGCCGAAGAAGTTCCAGTTATCAGCTGACTTATGCTTCTGACTCTTACTGAACATGTTTGTATAGTGCTGAATCGTATGCCATGTCCATTTTATTGTTCTTGCATAAGATTTAATTTTCACTAGGTGCAACGCAACAAATCTTTTTTTCAAATCGTCATTCCAGCACCGGTAAGGTGCTATCGATGGTCACGGTGAAGTCTCGGAAGAGGGTAATTCTGATCCTAGCAGATGACAATTTCGCACACCTTTCAGGAAGTCCTCGCTCTACTTCAACGGAGTCACATCAACTGGTGCCGAAACACTCTAATTGTAGGAACTCCATCACAAAGTGTGGGTAACGGCACGAAAATAAATTCGTCCTCAGCAAGCAGGGTCGAGACACAGCCATTAGCGCAACCAAGAATTCAAGCGCCGCTCCCTGACAGACTGATCGGAATGAAGAAAATGGATACATCTGTACACCAAATCTAACAAAAAAGCCTATATATACCAGCATGGGTCTCATACAGGGGGCGGGTTGCCCGGTGGCACCGGGTGCCTGCTTTACGAGGCAAGGGTCCCCCAGGTTCAAGTCCTGGCTGGTCCCTTATATCGGGCGTGATCCGATCCGCACAATCTACACCAAAGCGGGTGCATGTCGGCGACGCCACAGAAACTCAGCGCTGAGTCGGTGTGTCGTTCAACCCCGATAATTGAACTAGTGCACACCTCGTAGAGTTGCTGTTTCCAGAGTTTGGCGCCGCTGCCGGCGTCCACCACCATGACTCCTCCGCCCGCCGCCTCCAGGTTCCGGTAGCCAAATACCAAGTCGGTGGAGTCCAGGTACACAGTGGGCACAACCACCACCCGAGTGGTCAAAACTGCCAGGCAAGCGATGGGATTCAGGCCAATACCATAAGACAGGACTCGGTGGAGTCCAGGTACACAGTGGGCACAACCACCACCCGAGTGGTCAAAACTACCAGACAGACGATGGGATTCAGGTCAATGTCATAAGACAGACAGTTATGGATCTGAGAAGGAAAGGTGTATACGTCAGCAATGAGTTGGAAAAGTGATGTCTGACAAAATAAGCAGACTGGTCCGTAAAATTTCAACACGGGTTAGCATTCACAGATGCATGGTGTCATATACAGACACACCATAATTTATTCATCCCGTTTTGTCTTTTCTTACACATACAGAACAATAAAAACTGCACAGTCTATAATTCCAATTACTGACCTGTGCAAAAGTGATGTGATCTCCAAACCCAACTAATGGCATCACTCCAAGCTACACGACATTTTAAGCTGGACACTTTCCGTGCCTTTCATTCTTAAAATAGTTCATTTTAATTTTCGGACAGACCACAGTCCTTCGGTGGTCCCCACTGACCGATGTCTGGAAACATGGTCTCGTAGTCGTGGTGTACCGAGGACTGCTGAATCGTCATCGGCCCGCCAATGCAGCCGTACCAGCGGCAGGGGATCATCCAGACGCCGACACTGCAGCCTGAGGTCAGGGAGGTCACTCACACAACCTGAGGTCACTCACAGAGCCTGAGGTCAGGGGAGGTCATCCACACAGCCTGAGGTCAGGGGAGGTCACTCACACAACCTGAGGTCACTCACTGAGCCTGAGGTCAGAGGAGGTCACTCACTGAGCCTGAGGTCAGGGGAGGTCACTCACAGAGCCTGAGGTCAGGGGAGGTCAACCACACTGCAGTCTGGGGTCAGGGAGGTCAACCACACTGCAGTCTGGGGTCAGGGGAGGTCAACCACACTGCAGCCTGAGGTCAGGGAGGTCAACCACACTGCAGCCTGAGGTCAGGGGAGGTCACACACACAGCCTGAGGTCACTCAGAGCCTGAGGTCAGGGAGGTCACTCACTGAGTCTGAGGTCAGGGAGGTCACTCACTGCAGCCTGAGGTCAGGGAGGTCACTCACTGAGCCTGAGGTCAGGGGAGGTCATCCACACAGCCTGAGGTCAGGGGAGGTCAACCACACTGCAGTCTGAGGTCACTCACAGAGCCTGAGGTCAGGGGGAGGTCAACCACACTGCAGTCTGAGGTCAGGGAGGTCACTCACTGAGCCTGAGGTCAGGGGAGGTCACACACACAGCCTGAGGTCACTCAGAGCCTGAGGTCAGGGGAGTCACTCACTGAGTCTGAGGTCAGGGGAGGTCACTCACTGAGCCTGAGGTCAGGGAGGTCATCCACACAGCCTGAGGTAAGGGGGAGGTCACTTACACAGTCTGAGGTCAGAAGGAGGTCACTCACACAACCTGAGGTCAGGGAGGTCACTCACACAGCCTGATGTCGGGATAGGTCACACACATAGCCTGAGGTCAGGGGAGGTCACTCACACAGCCTGAAGTCAGGGGAAGTCACTAACACAGCTTGGGGTCAGGGGAGGTCACTCAGTCTGGACAAGGATTTGCGTTGTTGCTTTAGTACGTAGATACTAGGTACGGCTCTTGCTACTATACATATCGGGGCTAACGATGAATTGTCGCCAATACCCAATACCCATGCACATTCTACCATAATTACACCAATGATGTAAGATGGAAACATTGAATCTCCACAGCGCTTCGGAGAGAAAATTAGTGTTAGTGTGTGCATATATTCCACTTATCTGGGCGGGCTGGCGCTGCAGCCACCACAAACTACAAACCTCGATCGTGGAAAATCCGTTTATAGGTACCCCAATTAAATGACGAAGAAAGCACGTTGTGGAGCCAGCCTATAAGTGTTAAAACGCGTCGGGCACCAGTCACCAACCACGGTCTACCGCGAACCTTCGGAGCGACCCAGAAGAGAGAGATTAATGTTAGTATATATCATATACAAGTAGCCGTATACCCCATACCAGCAAGCATCGCCGGAGCCCGCGTTAGAAGAATCCCGTTACCGGTTAGTAGAAGCAGACAGGTGATTAGGAGACAGGCTTTTTTGCGGCCGCCGCCGCTGGAGCGCACCCTGACGCCTGGAGGCCGCCTGGAGCACCCCCAGGGCGTCCTCCTCGTCCAGCAGCTGGTACCGCGCTTCACCGGCCGCGTCGCCGCCTCTGGAACACGGCAGCGGTGAGGCACAGGAGGAAAATCCAGAACTTTGGATGGAGAACCACACCCAGCCCAGGTACGTTTAATTCTCCACTCATTTAGCATGGTTGGGAGCTTAATTTTTCACTCGCTCTAACTGACCTAACGTGATCAGATAGTGACCGGATATCCTAGCTCTGACTGCG